>CM003429.1:465000-1065000 GCA_000331325.2 Crithidia fasciculata
CCGGTGGCGGGGGGGTGCAGGTGTGGGAAAAGAAAGGAGAAACTTGAAGTTTCACTGTGTGTTGTGGGTTGTGTTTGGAGGGAGTGGTGGTCGAGTGAGAGCGAAACGGGTTGGAGAGGAAGAGAAGATGACGGTGGCGGAGAGGGAAGCATTCATGAAGCTGTTAATAGTGATTAAACGCAAGAAGAGTGACTCGATTCCGTCTGTTTTTTTCCCTTTTTCGACAACTGCCCTGGTGCTTTTAATCTTTTGTTTATTATTCAAATATGTGTTTGTTGCTTTACGCAGGTTTGTGACGAAGCAAATTGAGAAGATTCCGAATCACACCGGTTATTGAAGCTGCGCGTGACTGGCAGCGTTGGCGGGAGCAGCAACAAGCGCCTCCCACGATTCCTCACAAGAATTTGATCGAGGAGGAGGGCACGAGTCGCTGCTACGCCGGAGTAGGCCTCAGCTGCGCCACGAGGCTGGCCGCAATGCACTCAATGACGCGCGGGTTGACGGCGTTGCCGATCAGCCGGTATACCGCCCCACGCGGCACCTGGCGCAGCACCGCAGCCGAGACGCGTACCTCAGCGCTCTCCGAAACTCTCTGCGACGCACACGTGTTGTCATCGTGCGGGAAGCAGAAGTCATCGCGAATGCCCTGCAGTCGTGCACACTCGCGGATCGAGAAGAAGCGCAACGGCGGTGGTGACATACCCTCTGTACTGCCATCACCAAGGCAACACTCTGCGCTGTTCGTAAGAGCCTCTGTCTTGTCGAGCATCGCCACCACCTCCTCCAGTGCAGCAGCGGGTGCGTAGGGCACAAACTCCGAGTAGAGCTGGTAGCTGGTCCGGTAGCTGCCGAGGAGGGTGCGGGCGTGGCCTTGCAAATCGCAGAGGCGCCAGAGGGGGTTCTGACGGAAGGTGTGGCTGCGACGCACCGCCTCCCACTGCGCCGGTGTTAGCTGCAAATCTTCCGTCACCAACTCACTCTTATCCTCACTCGTACAAAGGCCATTGGGTTGGACAGAAGGAGCCACGAGCAGGTCCTGCACGCACTTGTACGGGGACACCGCAGCAGCCGCAGCAAGACGGCGATGTGCGTCCGCCACCACCGCCGCCACTCGCGCGTCTCTCTGCCCTTCACTCTGCTTGCCCGACGACGAGGAGTGTTGAGGGGTGCGGAGTCCGAGGAAGTACACTCGACGTCGCGTCTGCGGCGTCAGCATTCCACCATCGACCACGACGTGCTGCACCTCGTACACCACGTCATCCTCTCGCCCCACTCCGGATCCCTCGCATTGTGGCCGCCGCAAGCGACGTAAAATTTCACAAAGCTGAGCCCCCGCCTCCACCTCCACAAGATGCTCCACATTCTCCAGCAGAAAAGCGGCCGGTTGTGCAGCGGCCAGCACACGCACCACCTCGTAGAAGAGCCAGCCCTTCTCGGCGTGGAGGCCAGCTGCGGCACCGGCCTTGGCGAAGCTCTGACAGGGAAAGCCACCGGTCAGCACATCGTGGCGTGGGAAAAAGGCATTGGGAATCTCCGTGATGTCGCCCACGAGCAGCGGTGGCCACGACGTGGCGTCCTCGTTGCGATTGTCCGCACCAGAAGGTTTTTTCCTGGCGTTGGGCAGCTGCAGGGCATCGGGGCAGTCGTGCCAACAGGAGTGGTTCAGCGCGTAGACGACTTGCGCTGGGAGGGCGAAGTCCACGGCGAAGGTGGAACGCCCGCCGATTTCCTCGAGGGCGGCACGGAACATTCCAATACCGCCAAACAGCTCGGAAAAGGTGAAGGCGGAGCCCACATCCGCAACACCTGCCTCACATTTTCTCTTAACTGCTAGTGCCTTCATGTGCTTTTGTTCAGCTTGCACGGCGGACTGCCGAAGCGCGAAGAGTGCAGAGGGCATCTCCGTCAGGTCGGGGCAGCACACACGATGAAAGCGGCGCACACCACGAAGATAGGCCACCGGTTGCGGCTGTTGTTCGTGAGCCTCCGAGGCGGCTGTCCCATCGACGGTAAAGGAGCCGACCTGGAGGAGAGAGCGCAGCTCTGCAACAGACAACGCACCGGTGACGTGTACTGCCATGTAGGGAGGCCACGACGACGCCGCACTCCTGCTGTCGCCGGTCTGTGCCGCCAGCCGCTGCAAACGCGGTGTACGCAGTCGCTCTAACAAGCTCTGCCCCGCTGCACTACCTCGCAGCGTAACGAGTGTGCAGTCCTCCTGCAGCTTCTCAGACGCCTCTGCTGTGCTTTCCTCGTAAAGCCGGATACGCGACGTGCAGAGCGACTCCCCTTGCTTCGTGTGCCGCAAAGCACCACTGTCCATAACATGATCTTCACGGCAAGGCGGTGCCACTCCTACTTCCACCGCGACTTCACCGCTATCTCTGAGTGCATCAGTGCCCACTGCGTCCGGCAGCACCTCCGCGAAGTGGACGGCATCGAAGACGGTAACGTTGCGACCCGCTTTTAGCCGACGCTCCGCCCGCAGACGTGCCACGAGAGGGCCGAGGTGTTGCGGTGAGGAGACAATAAAAACGCCGGCGGGGTAGGAGGAGGCGTAGGGCGACGAGCTGGCACCTGCATCGACATCAACACTGCTGCTGCTGGTCATCATGCGTGTACCTCTTCTCTCTTCTTCTCCTGTTAGGTGCAGCCTTGCTCAACGGAGCCAAAACGGTAAGGACTTTCGTCGTTCTCGCCGAGTCTCAGAGCTGATTTCTGCAACAGAGGACGGCCCCCGGCTGAATCCTTTCGTTCTTCATGTATGCGATGAAGCGTCAGGAGGTAAAACAGAGCAGGGCCGTTTTTGTTTTGAGTTTATGTGAGCGTGTGTTTGTGTGTCAAAGGAACAAAAGATGTCAGCGGATGTGGAAGAGGGATCTAAAGAGAGAGAGTGAAGGGAAGCGGAAGCGGAAGCATACTGCAGAGAAGAAAGGCGAGGATGTTGCGCAACCCGCGCAGTGCCACAGGATGAACTGGAAAAAAAAAACTTGCGGTCACCGCGCTATCAGAGAAACGCTGCAGTTTGCTCAAAAACCAAAGACAAATAGGATGGGGGTTACGCAGACAAAGGGATGGCGTTGTCGTCCACGCATGCTCGCCACCAAACATGAGCTCGAGTGGTGGAGAAAGTACCGTGCGATCCACTCCTCCTTAATGCCTCCCGTCAACCTTCAACGCTCTACGTGCTCGCAAAAAGCAAAACTCGACGCATTCTGCCCTTTCCCCAACGGTGATACACCGTTTCGTTGTTACCGCTCTTCCTCGATGTGGTTTTCTTTTTTGTTTGTTTTCTTAGCACGCATTATACTGAATCATTGTTAGGAGCGCACACCGGGACGCTTATGCGACTGACGGAGATTTAACCGACGGAGTGTGCGCTTGTGTGTGTGTGTGGATCTTAAACGTCGAGGAGACAAAAGAAAAAAAGAAACAACGAGTTACCCGCACAAGAGCTTTGATGAAGATCTGCACAGACGACAGAAACGCCAAACCCTTTTCCTTCCCTTGCAGCAGCATACGCACGCAAGCAAAAAGGCTTAACAGTGGAAGAACAGAAAGGAAACCATTTAAACGACCAAAGCACGTCGTGCTTCCTGTATCGCGCACACATCGCTTAATCGCAGTTTTAAACGAAGAACAACAACAGCCAAACTACGCACTGGATGCGCGACAAAACACGCACACGCATACAAATACCCACACGCCACACCGTTGCTTGCCAAATTAATTACCGAAGCGGCGGACCTTCCAGGCGAGGGGCAGCGCCTCCAGCGTCTTCTCTAGGTTGCGCTCCAGCACAAGCACCTCCGACCCACCCTTCATCACAAAGGCAGCCTCCACGTTCATGCGGCGCACCATGTGCCACGTCTCGCCGCTCGTCACCACCAACCCACGGCTGAAGTAGCCGAGGTACTGAGAGGGCTTGCCGGCCGTAACAGGCGCGATTTGAGCAACCCAGCGCACGTCGTGCGGCAGGCCAGCCGGCAGTAGCACCGTTCCTGCCGCCGCGGCGTGCAGGACGTGGCCGGTGATGAAGCGCTGCTGAAGGCGGGAGAGACCAACAAGGGCCGACGGGGCTGCCGGGACCGCCACTGCCGCTGTGTCGGCTGCCGCGTCGCTCTTCACCCGCTTGTTGGCCGGCTGGTGCTCCGGCTCCGCACCGGAGTGCTTCGGCTTCGGCAGCGGACGCACCACCGGCACCTCCTGCACGAGCTCGTACGCGTCATCGACATCCACAACGAGGGTGTCGGCGTCGGGGGTGCCGTCCGCCATGAGCTGCAGGCGGCAGCTGCCACAGTGGCCGTAAATGACCAGCTCCTGTGCCTCTGCCGCCGCCAGAGAAGTCGGCCGGCAGAAGACGCGGTGGGGCCGCAGCGAGTCGTCCGGCAGCGCCTTCCCCCGCACCTGCAGCGCCGTGTGCACTGCGGGGTAGCCCTCCGCCAGCGTCACACTCGTCACCTTGTCGTCGTGCAGGATGTAAAGAGTACGGGATGCCCCTGCGTGGGTCGGCGCGGCAGCCGCGGCAGCTTCCTCCTCGTCGCTCTCGCCTACTTTCTTGTCCGCCACGGTCGCGTCGCTCCAGCAGACATCGACAACCCCTGTGCCAGCCGGCAGCTCCAGCACCTCCTCAATACGAGTGATCGCCATTGCCCCCTCCGCACGCCACTTCACCCTCAGCAGCCCCAGCCGCTCCTCCGTGCTAAAAAGAATGTAGTCGAGTTGGTCGTCGCACCACAGCCCCGACAGGTGGAAGCGGCCCTCCAGAGTGTAGCCGAAGAAGGCGCTCCAGTACTGGCTCGCGTTGGTGGCGGTAAATGCCTCGATGTTGTCAAACCGGGACTGCAGCAGCACCCCACGGCCCGCCGCGTACGCAAACTGCTGCGTCGTCACCACCACGTACATCGCCGGCGCGGTAAAGAGAACCGCTGTCGGGGCGTAAAGGATGGTGCCATCGCGCGACGCAGAGAGGAGGAGCTGCCGGCGTGGCAGCAGGGCAAGCTGGCTGGCCTCGTGGTAGTGCGTGCGGCGCTTCACCTCCGCCGGGTGCCAGTCCCCCTCGTTGCTGCAGCGATAACTCCGCAGACTCTCGTGCCAGCCAGAGGCGAAGACGACGGCGTCGTTCTGCACGAGGAGCGTCGTCACGGGACCCTTATGCTGGGAGAAGGTCTGGAAGACGTGGCCGTGTGCGGCGTCAAGCAGCACCACGTCACCCATCGACGTCCCGACGACCACGCAGGGGCGACGCGTTCCGCCAACGACGGCACAGCTGAGAGCGATACCCTTCGCCAGCTTTGTTGTCCAGAGCGACTCGTGCTCTGCAAGACCGCGGCTGCGACCACCACCGTTGACAGCAGCAGCAGCAGCGGCCTCGTCGTCCGTCATTCCCTCGGCGCCAGCTGGCAGCCGCCACGCGTGCACGTTGCCGGCATCATCGCTCCCCACCGCCATGCGCAGCGTCAGCGAGGTCGCAACCGTAAGAGCGCGATCGGCGCCGCTGATGCCCGGCACCACCCGCACCAGCTCCAGCTGCGGGGCGGCCCCGTCGCGCCGGCAGACGAGGCGCAGCTGCTGCCAGCTGCCGTCCGCCATCGCGGCGTAGACGCAGTCGGCGCTCACCACCGTCATCTGCCAGATGGCGCCACCGCTGCGTTGATGCAGAGCGAGGGGGACGAGAAGGTCGGCGTCGTACAGCACAATCTGACCCGACATCATCGACGCGAGAAGGACGTAGCGTGTTGCGGTGGCTCCGCTGCCTGCGCTGCCGCCGAGATTGGACGACGGTGCGTGCGATGAAGTAAGAGCAGCTGGCAAAGCCACGTAGGCGACGCTCGTGATGGTGTGCCGCTTCTGCCCACCGGTGTGACGCCGCTGCACAAACTGTGGAATGTTCTCGAAGAAGGCGAGGTCGTACAGAACCAGCGAGCCGTTCTCACGCGCCACGACGAGCTGCTGCTCCGAGGGGTGCACGGCGAGGCAGCGGATGCCGCTCACATCCGGCGCGATCACCTTCGACTCTCGAATAAAGGTCTCGACATAGTGGACGTGGGGGTTTGATGCTGTAGTCGCGCTATCGCGAGGGCCGCGTCGGCTGCTCTTGCGCTGCGCAGTGTTAGCCACTGTCTTGAGTGCAGCCGCCGCCGCCTCCACTGCCTGTGGCTTAGACGTTGCCTTCTCTGCTATCACCGGGGTGCTGCCCTGCACAGAGGCAGAGCGCGGCGTCTTGTGCATCTTGTGGGGCGAGGTCGGCTGTGGGGAGGGCTGCGGCTTCGACACCGGCACCGGCGTCGTGGGAGGTGGTGGCGGCGGGGTCGGGGAAGCGGAGAGAGAGCTGGCAGGGCGAGACTTCGCGGCGCTGCCCTCCCGCCGCGGCGTTCGCTCGGAGTGGGGCACGGGGGTGGAGGAGGGGGCTGGCGGCATCGACGGCGACGCAGCGCTGTCGCGGCTCCGTGGAGAAGACCGCTGCTGCTGCTGCTGCTGCTGAGACTTGGGAGTGCCCGCACCGGTGTTGTTGCTGCCTTGGCGCTCCGGCGTGCGGAAGGACGGCGGCTGCGATGCACGCTTGGGCGTTGTGGTGGCAGTGGCCTCACCAGCACTGTGACTGCGCCGCAGCTCCTTCTCTGCCGACTTGGAGGCAGAGGCCTGCTGCTGCTGCTGCGACCTGTTTGGCGAGGCGGAGACTGCGGTGCGGGTTGGCGTGGACGACACCGCTTTTGCTGGAGAGGATGGGGGAGTTGGGGTAGTCGATGCAGCCGCCTTGGCAGCCGCAGCAGGTGCCTTCTTCTTTGCGGGCATCGCGAAGGTGGATGGCACAAATACACACGTAGAGAGGTTGAAAGGGAAAACAAAAAGCTATCTTTCCTTTTAAGATACTCTCTATCGCTCTTTTCTGCTATCTAAGCCAGTGTATGAGTGTTAGTGTGGAAAGCGATACACTCGTTTCTTCCCCGTGTGAGGTACAAGTCCAGACTGCAAATAGTAGAATTGCTTTTTTAAGAGAAAGAAAGAGAGAGGACGCAGAGGGAGGAAGCAAACGAGGGACGTGGAGAAATGCAGAAAGGAGGCAAATAAATCGTTTTGTTGCCCGCATAACGGAGGCAGCAGCAGCAGCGAAAAAGGCTCAAGGACGCACAGTGTGACTGCAAGTCCTGCCTCAAGCAGCGCAACAACCATCGGTGGCTGCAGAAAGATCTCGCTAAGTCGCGAGCGCGCATCTTATTATTTTTAGGCATACTTAGTGCTTTCGGTGTTCTTTCTTTTTTACGCGTTCGTCGCGTGTCTCGCACATAACGCAACCAGACTTCACAAAGTTCATTGAAGCACATCTCGCCAGCGACAGTGTCCGTTCATCGCTACCGCCATCCATACACGCAGCCCATGCTACTCCACAACATCGGCGCGCAGCTTCTCCAGTACATCGCGGCTCAGCAGTGGGATGTAGGGGTGGCGCTGCGTGTTCCAGGTCACCTCCGCCTTGCCAGGACGCAGCTGCTCTGAAGCCTCACCTGCTGTCCCCGATGCAGTCGATGGCGCAGCAGCCGGTGCAAGGGCCGAGTACATCGGGCACTCCTCCAAGGCTGCGTGATAGGGGCTGCACGACAGCAATACCGCCGATGGTGTTGCAGCAGCATTGCCATTTTGTTTCGGTGCCTCTGCTGACCACTCCGCTGGCAGCACTGCGGCAAGATGCACACACCACGCTGCCCCGTCTCCGCCCGTCGCGTCGCCGTGCCGCTGCAGGTGCTGTGCTACCTCGTTTACTGCGGTGGTAAAGCAACGCCGGAGGGCACGCAGCTCTGCCGACAGAGCCGACTCGGCCGCAGCGTCGTTGCCGGCATCCAGGACAGCATAACGAGAAAGAAGCGCGTCCACCTCACTGTCACCATCGCTGTCGTCGCCGTCCGCGGTGGCGAGGAGCGTGGCAGAGGTCATGAGGCGCAGCTGCCCATACCGCTGCACGACGCCGCGGAGGCGACGGCCGCCCTTCTCAATAAAAGCCGTCACCTCACAGCCCACGGTAGGCAGTCGCAGCCACGGCTCAAGGCAGAGAAGCAGGGGAGAAGAAAACGCCGCGCTCGATGACGACGCAGGGAAAGGCGTCTCATCTGCCCTTTCTGTCGCAGCTGCCGTCTCAGCACGAGCAGTACGGCTTCGCAGAGCGTCGCGCACGCGTTGGCTGCCCTGCAGCATCCGCAGCACCGCCTCCGCGCTGTGGCAGCAGTTCAGCTGATTCATATGATACCACACCCGTTGAAGGTAGAGGTCCCGCTCAAGAGGTGTGGGGGCGCCGTTGGCAGGCAAAGGACACCGTTGCCGCAGCTCGCGACGGCCCTCCGGACTCGACACCGTCCAGTCCCACGGCGCACCGCCCGGGCAGCTCAGGCGGGGGAAGAAGCCCGAAGTGGAAGACGCCGAAGTCATGGCGGCACGCACGCGCTGCAGCACCGCTTCAACAACCGCCTCGTCCTCTGCACTCTCGCTTGACGCGGCAGCTGTCGGCGATGCGGCACCACGCCGCAGCACAGCCGCCATCTCTGCCCCCGTCACCGGCACGTAGCGGCAGCCGGCCATCGAGAGCGACGGTGGGGCCAAGGCGGCGCGGGCGTCCTGCACCGAGGCCAGCAGACGCCGCACGGTGCGCTGCTGGTCCTCTGACAGGGCGGCTTGCGCGTCTGCCTCGTCAATGCGCGGCCGCTTCCGTGCCGTGCGCTGCACCGCCGCCCGATGCAGCTTCAAGCAAGACACACCGAAGTAGCAGTCCTCACCAGCCAGCGTGCGAGGGCACCACCTGGCCAGTGCACGGCCGCGGTACACGAGCTCCAGACCACGCGTGTCGGCCAGGTCCGACTTGCGCACCTCCTCCCCCTCCACGGTGAGAAACGGGTTGTAGACCGGCTCTGGTGGTCGCGGCTTCTCCTTCTCCAGGATGCGCAGACGCAGTGGGCTGAACCTCTGCCCAGGCTGCTCAGGCGTGATGTCCGCCTTGCAGGCTGCCAGCGCCTCTCCCTCTGACGCGTAGAGGGCCAACGCGTAGCCCTTCGTTTCAAGGTGCATGACAAGCATCACGCCAGAGGAATGCTCCACCAGCAACCGCCGCAGCCGCTCGTAGCGCAGGTCGAACTTGGACGGCGCGAGGGATCGCTTTGTTTTCGCGTCATCTGCGCCATCGGCTCCTTCGCTCTTGTAGATGGGCTGGAGGAGGAAGTCTGGAATGTTGGTGATGAAGACGAAGGTACGCATCGTCAGGGCCCAGTCAACGCAGGAAGAACAGTGAAAGGGAAAATATGATGAGAGTACGCTTCTTTAGTGGCAACAAGAGAGGTGTCGTGCAGGGGCACGGAGAACCAAGGATGAGGAGAAACCAAAGCAGAAAGAGTGGAGGTGGGAAAGAATTCAATTGAGTCGCACTCGTGGCATGCCGTCATGTGTGTAGCGCGTCAACAAGAGGGTTCGAAGGAGAGGAGGAGAAAGACACCGCGTTCAAGCACCGTCGCCATGGGCAGCTGCTGTCATTCTATCTCTTTTTCCTTTTTCTTCTCTTGCTCCGAAACCTGGAGACTTTAAGTAGGCGTCAGCTTCAAGCTTCACCTCTTCATCGAAGGAGCGCGACGCAGGAAAAACGTGGAAAGAGAGCCGACGACAGACTCAAGGACGGCCTCGAATACGCTTCAGTTGCCCTTTTATTTTTGTGGGTATCGAAGGGGGTTTTGGCGGAGCCTGCGAGTGGCTAAAAGAAGAAGTGAAACGAAGGAGAGAAAAAAAAGCAGAACAAATTGCGATGCGCATGCAACGCGTCACACACACATACAAACACACAAACATCACGAATCTTCTCATCTCCGCCGTGGTGACTTGGCTGTGGCACGAGCATCTGAGAGGTTCATCGCAAGCACCGGTTGGTCGGGATCCGCATGCCCCGCTGGTCGAACTTCTAGATCCCCCTCCACAGACACATTCACGCTTTCCCACTGCTCTCCCCACGTCACCTCCCTGCTGCCGAACGAGAGAGGGCCTTCCCACCCCACACCCATCGACAGCGGTCCCGCTGACGCGCGTGACGTGGAGTGGCGCTGCACAAAGAGAATGTGCTCCAGCACCGCACCGCTCAGCTTGTAGAGGTCCTCCAGGGCAGACGCGATGGTGCCCACCATCAGCGCCGTCCGCCGGTACTCGGCACTCGCCGACTCGCTAGCAAGAATGGCCAGCTCCAGCGACGCATCCAGCGGCCGCAGCCCACGCAGCGTGCACTCGTAGAAGTACTCGACGGCGTCGTCCCACCGACGAGTGCGGACGAAGGTCAGCAGCACCGTGTGCGCCAGCCGGGGATCGCGGGTGCGGCGGTACTGCTGGGCAGCAGCCAACGCACGTGCCCACACCCCGCAATGCAGCGCAGCACCCACCGCGAGCTCCACCAGACGCGGCACCGGCGCCGACTGCGTCAGCACGCTCTGCTGCAGGACGCGAAAGGCAAGGGCCCACTGGTCCCCCTCAACGCAGGCCTGCAGGGCAACGGCGGTGGCCGCCACATCCGGGCGGAAGCGCTGGGCCATGTGGAAGAAGTAGTAAAGCGTCACCTCCCACGGCGCGCCGCCTTGCAATGCGCTTTCAAGTACCGCATTCGAGGACGTGTAGGGCATGCAGTTGGCTTCCACTGCTTTTTCGTAGAGCAGGATAGCCTCCTCCCACGCCCCGGTGTGCCGTAGCACCTGCAGCGCGTTCGCCACGGTAACTTGGCGCTCCTTGCCTGCCTCGTTTGGCCGCTGTGGGCGATGTGCACGACGCGCCGCAGCGACAACAGAGAGCGCCGTCGCAGTGGCAGCGGACACGGCAGCAGCAGCAGAGGTGGTGGCGGTGTGAGCCACCATCGCATCCGCTTGCCCTCGCTGTTCCTCTTCCTCCTCCTCTCGCCTCTTTTGCGCATGCACCGACGCAGTTGCGGGAAGCAACGCGTGCTGCATCGCCGAATTGCCGGCACACAACACCCGAAGCGCCACCTCGTGCGAGTAGGGCAGCGGCAGCGCAGACGTTGGCAGCCATCGCAGGGCATGCATCCACAACTCAGGGGTGTGGAGCATCGTGTAGCGGACCGTTTGTGCGACGTGGGCCAGCTCGGCCGGCACCGCGCCGCCGCCCTCGGCAAAGAAGGAAAAGGTGGGTGGTTCAGCTGTCGGTGGCGCGGCAGCAGCTGCGAGGTCATCGTTGCCGTCGCTGACGGGACGTCGTGCATTCATCAAGGCTGCCAGTGCACACAGCTCCTCTGCGCTTGTTGCTGGGACCGCCGGGCCCGATGCACGCTTGGGAGGGAAAGGAGAGGAAGAGAACGCGTGGCCTCTCCCAGAATGTTTTGCAGGCACATCGCCTCCCTCTTTCTCTCGACCCTCCACAGGAGCCTCAGAGTGCGTCGCGTAGCGCAGAAAGCACGCCGCGGCGTCGGCCCACCGCCCACACCGAGCTGCCTTAGTCAGCTGTGCCACCGTCAGCGTCATCGAAGTTCGGCCCAGCAGCCCACGACACAGCTGCGCCGCGTACAGCCGCGCTCGGCGGCACTGCTGCACCAACTCCGGCTGCTCCGCTGCGACGCTCTGATGAAAGTAAAGCCCCGTGTGCCACAAGCCGTGCTCCAGTGACGTCTGCAGCACCTCCTCAAGCAGAGCAGTGGGACCACCAGCGCCTGTGCTCGCAGAGCTCCGCACCGCTAACCGCACCAAGGGCCGGCGCTGCACATCATCGAGGTCACGCCACACATCAGCCTCCACGAGAAGACGGACAACGTGTGGGGCACCACCGACTCGAACGCGTGCAGACGACTGCTCAAAAACACGCAAAGCGCGGCGCCAGTGGCCCTCCAAGAGCAGCTTGAGAAGCGCGGCGTCTGCATCCGCACCAACAACTCCGGCAGATGCGGACGCTTCCTCGTGCACGGGAGACTGTGCAACCGCGGTTGTGTCCAGCGGCACACTACGACTCTGCTGACGACGTGCATGGTGCTGCACCGCCATCATTCGCTCCGCCGTGTGTGAGAGGGTCGCTACTACAGGCGAGACAGTGGGCCGCTGCGTGCGCAGACTCAGCGAGGCTTTTGCCGATGAAGAGTGTGGCTGTGACATCGACGGCACGTCGGCGAAAGCACGCCGCCGCCCCTCCCCATCCTGCGCCACCCGGCGAAGCAGCCACAGCTGACTGCGCGAGCCCAATGGCGCGTAGGGCAGCAGCGCGAGGCACTGCTCCCACGTCAAGGCACGGCGGAAAGGACGCTGCACAAGGGCACCGACGGTGTAGGCGGAGAGATAAGGTGCGAGGGACGGTATCGGGGCCACGAGACGGCGAGTCGCGTCGAGGCTGTCCGACAGGGCCGACTCGGCAGCGTGGGCGAGAGCATACGCAATCTCCTCCACCACCGCCTCCGCTGTGCGCAGCTCGCTGTCCGCTTGTTCGTGTGGCGAAGGGCCACCGTAAAGTGTTCCACCATAGCCACCACACGCTTGCACGGACGTCACCACACAACGCAACGCGGCCGCCCAGTAGCTGCCAATGTCGCGAGTGTAGTGCACCGCACGCAGCAGCTGCAGCATCTCGCGCGAGACAAGGGAAAGGAGAACCGCGCTTCCCGCCCCGTGTTGAGGACAGTGGGCAGCGGTGAAGGCGGCACAGAGGGACTGCATGCAGCGCGCGTTGCGTGGTGGGGCGGCGCGGCGTGCCAGCAGTGGCAGCAGCGAGTAAGCAGCAGCAGCCGCAGCAGCGGCCTGTTGCGGCATCTCATCTCTCGCGCCTCTTTTCAACAACCTGTTGGACAGCACCGGCGCGGGACGCTCCTCCACACCCCACGTCGCCCACCGCTGCTCCCGCCAGTGCAGCGCCGCCGCTGCCGCCGCGTCCGCCTCGGCTCCCCTCGCCGGCGTCGTCGAGGGTAGACGCACACGTGCCGCCATGCGCTGCCGACTAACACTAACCACCACGTACAGGTCCTCCATACTCAGCGCAGCCGTCAAGCCCCGCTGAGAATTAACTTGGAAGCCCATGAGACAAAGAGTGGCTCGGATGTGGTGGGGGTAGCCAGCACTGAAGCGCCACACTTGCGACGGCGAGAGCCACCACCCCACCCCGCAGCCCGCACCGGCACTCTGCGACTTCATCGTATCACCACCAGCACTGTGGTAACCGCTGCTGCTACTACCACAGCCATGCACAAGTCGTGTTCCCAGCATGCGGCGCAGCAACATGGCGTACTCGGTGACGCCGAGCACACGCTGCGGCATCACGCCAGCCCGCACAACGTGTTCAAGGCAGTCTGCTTGCGTGTACAAGGTCGTGCGTGGCAACGAGGTGGCAGCTGCGGCGTCCGCAAAAGAAGCGGGTGATGACGGCGATGCATCAGTGAGAAGATGGCGCGCTGCGGTGGCAGGGTCGGCGTTGGCAGCTGCGATGTGCACCATTAACCGAAGTGCCGGCGCAACACGCGGTGCACGAGTTGCTGACTCAGCTGTTGCCGGCACCGCGGTGGCGACGGAGGTAAAGAGATCGTGTACCGAGAAGCCGAGGTGGTGCTGGCAGAGATCGAGACTTTCGGCGAGGCGTCCATGCTGGGCAAGGATGTAGAGCAGCGTGTGAAGCGTGGCGCGGGGCAGCGCGCGAGGAGGGTGGTCTGGGGAACTTCTCCTGCCATCGTCACGCACCGCTGCGCGTCCGGGCGGTGTCAGCAGCACCTCGCGCAGCTGCACATTCGACTCGTGCATGCGTTGGGTCAGCAGCAGTGCCGCTGCCCACGACTCCCGCATGCTGCACAGTGCACTGTGGACGAAGTGATCCGAAAAGGACATGGAGCGCAGCAGCTGCTTCACTGGCGCCTCAACAGAACTCGATGGTGCGGAGGCTTCTCTCGATGTTCTTTCACTTTTTGTCGGAGTTGCACTGCTCCACTCCTCAGGAGGGCGCCGCACCTGCACGCTGCCAGCGAGCAATGCTCTACCAGCAGGGCCGCAGAGGACGTCCAGCGTGTCGCACACCGCCTCCACCACATCGGCCACGAGCTGTCCCCGCCTGCTTGTCTCTACATCAACACCGGATGCGGCGTCCACGTGAGAGGAGACGCGGGACACCGGTTCTCTGCCCGCCGCACCGTCACCGCCGTCAGATCCCACGCCATCACTTCTGGAGCGCAGCAGCGTGGTGGTTACGGACACGAAGGCAGTGGCGAGCTCCACCAGGGATGCTGTGGCGGACACCGTGGCGTCGCAGAGCTCCGGAGCTGGCGAAGAAACTGTGACGGGAACTCCAACGTCGTGCTGCTGCTCGTCGGCCTCGGCAGCGTTAGTGTCGATGATGGCTGCTGCGGTGCGGTGGGCAGCTGCCATCCGCAGTGTGGACGGTGGCCGCACCGCAGTCGTGCGAGCCGCTGGCGGCGGTGTTGGCAACACTTTGCTCTCGCCATCATTATTGGTAGATATGGGACTTTCGTTGCGTGGCTGCGCAGGCTCCGCGTCACGCCGAATTTTCTCTGCAAGAGCGGCGGCGTAATCCACCACCAGTCGTGCGCACCACCGCAGCAACGCGTCCAACTCCCGCCCTGTCAGCTCCACAGGCTGGGCAAGGCTGCGGTAAACAAAGGCGCAACGCACCGAAGAGAGTTGATCCACAGAGCCGCCGCGACGAGCGGCTTCGATACTTGACGCATCCTCCCACGCCGCCACCGATGCAGGCTGCGACAACCGGCCGCCTGCGTTTGGACAATGTTTCCCCTTTCCCCTTTCAATGAGCCCCTCCTCAGTGTTTTCTCTCCCGTCCACCTCGCTGGTCTCCACAATGTCCTGTGCGAGGGACAGCGCCAACGCAGCGCGACGACCCAGCGCACGCAGTGGAGGGCCCTCCTCCCTGTCTTCTGCGCGCACGTCACTGTCGTCGTTTGCCAGCATGTAGGCGAGGCGGCGGCGCAGAGCGAAGAGACGCTGCTGCTGACGGAAGCGCACCGACGTGCGGCTTTCGTTGACGCCGCGATCATGGGTCTTCGAAAACGGCTCTAATAAGCTGCTTGACAAGCGTGAAGGTGGCGCGCGGCCCAACATCAAGTCTGCCAGCTGCCGAGCCCGCAGCGCCGCTTCACTGCGCGAAAAAGTAGAGGATGTGTCCGAGTCTCCTCTCTTCGTGATAGGCAGCAGTTGCTCTTGTTCGGTGCGTGCTAGCGAACCGTCCGCCACACCGCGTGCAGGCCGCCGAGACCGTTCCTGCTGCTGCTGCTGTGCTGCGTACTGCTCTGCGTGCATGAAGTAGTGAAGGTCCGCCGCGCACATGTCCTGCCGCAGCACGCTCTCACGTGCACGCTGCTCCAGTAGTGCAGCAGCAGCAGGCGCCAACCGCACCTCCGTCAGCGACTTTGGCGCACCGCCGCGTACGTCATGCGAAGAAAACGGTGTAGTTGCCACCAGGCGCTCAGTGGGACCGTGTGTGCAGGGAACGCAGACAGGCGGCCGCTCCGTCACCGCAGCAGAGCTGGGCGAAGCATAAGGGGAAGATGTGGTTCCAGAGGAGGATAGCGAGTGGCAGTGGCGGACAGCAAGAGATAGGCTGGAGAGGGGAGCTAAGGGTGGAAGGCACCGGCTGCAGAGCCGCATACCACAATCACGTAGTGCTCTTGTTCTTAAAGTGCGGGCTTAATGGGGGAAAAAAAATGCTTTTTTTTGAATCAGAGTCTGCACTCTGCGAGGACGTACGGATGGGAGAGCGATAAAAAAAAAAGAAGGGGAATTATAATGTAGGAACACGAAAAAGTTTCTTGTTGGTGTGGGAGTCAAAGTGTATTCGACAGAAGGATTGCACCTCAAGCGCTACTGACGAACAACCCACTCTGCATGCAATTTAAAGAGAAAAGGACGCAGAAGATGTACTCTTTCTTTGTTGCACGCTCACGCTTGGGTCCTTTTTTGTTTCTTTCAAAAGCGGAGAGGGAAGCTGACAGCCCGGTGTCCGCACTTTTGTTCTTTCTTTGCTGCGCTAACATCACAAAAAAAAAACATTGCTATTTTCCTCGTGTTTGGAAATACTGTGGCTCTTGTTGGTGCTGCTGTTGTTGTTGTTTGGCGCTCACGCAGCCGCCATGACGTCATGAGAGCCACATCCCCATCCTACTCAAGATCACGTTATGGATGCTGATCTCTCCTTCTTTAGACGCGACTCCGCCTCAAACTCCACATTTTTTTTCCCGATGGAGTCTCCACCTTTGCGATCTCAAAACAAATTCGAGTCTTCATCGCAGTGGCAGTCACACCCGTTCATCGGGCACCGCCGGTGCGTACGGAACCACTCCTGCAGGTGATGGGCGTGGCCACCATGCCGGCACGACGTGCACCACGCAAAGGCGGTGCTCACGTCACAGGAGCCGAGACGGACGGGCTCGAGGCAGACGGAGCACCGCGTCGTCGTCGTGCTGCACAGGTTCAGCAGAGAGCGAATCAGCTGGGTGCCCTCGTGCAGCTCTCCGCAGACACACGCATGTGCACCGGCCCCCTCTGCAGCCATCGCGGCCTCACCTCCCACCGCGTGGAGACCGACCACAAGCTCTGCGTGGGAGAGCCCGGCAGTCCGGCCGTAGCCGCGTGGCAGATACCCAACATTCGGTGCTCCGTAGGGCAGAGACATTGAGCCGGACAGCGGGGTCGGGGAAGACGAGGCGGCATCGCGCGGCGACCACCCTCCACCGCTGCTGCTGCCCCCAGCGCGGTGGGCCGCACCGAGAGACAGCCGCCGCTCGGGGGAGGTGAGGAGACGGCGTCCCGCAGCATCCAAGTCCCGCAGCGACGGGGAGCGGCGGCGTGACAAACTAAAGAAGCGCGCCGCAGCAGCAGCGCCGCCAACATAGGCGGGTGAAGCGTTCGAGCTCGCGGCAGCGGCGGCGGCGGCAACAGTGCGTGCAACGGCGCTACTCCGCAGCTGCTGGCATTCAACGTCAAAAGTGGTACGCCGGACGAACGCCTGTTCATCGTCCAGGAAGGAGCGGTAGGCGGCGGCCCACCACACCCACGGCGCATCCACCAACTCACCATCCTCGCCACTGAAGTCCTCCGCCTCCTCCTCCTCGTCCTCGTCATCGTTGTTGACGTCGCTGCTCTCAGTGCGACGTTGGTCTGGGCCTTCTGTGCCTCGACCACCTCCCACGGCGTTGCTGGAGTCATCGCGGTAGCGCGCCGCCCACCCCTCGGAGTGCTGCTGCCCTGCAATTGCTGCTCCTGCTGCTGCTGCTGTGCCGCGACGGTGGGCGGTAGGCCGCCCCTCTACCGGACTGCCGTGCGGACTGGACGGCAGCGCACGCCCACTGGCATCGCTCGCCGGCAGCGGCGACAGCGGCAGCGGTGGTGGCGGCAAGGCACTGTTGCGTACGAGCCGCGCCGTGTGCGAAGCAGTGTTGTCTCGGCCGTCCTGTCGGACCCCGCTCGCCGCTGCTACGGTGTGTGGACTGGCGCGTCGGCTACCATGCGCACCACCGCCAGCGCTGCTGCTGCTGCTGTTGTAGTCTCCGTTATAGAGGTAAGCGTAGGGAGAAGCACTACCGCCACCGGTTGTGGTGCGTGTTGGGTCCCAGCTTGTCGGGCCGTCCACACCCTCGCTGGGATCGCCGCAGCAGCTGCGCGAGTTTCCTGTTGGCTCGTAGAGACGCCCAGACAAACCCGCCGCAGTCGTTGTCTCCGCCTCCTCCCTCACTGCCCCTGCCTCCTCCCCGATTCTCCCTCCACCGGCCACCGCCAATGCGGAAGCTGCCTGCGGCCCCTGCACGACACCGTCGAGCAGAAAAGGAAAAGCGAGAGCTGCGGCGGGGGTGAGCACGCCGACACGCGCAAAGAGACAGGCGCCAAGCTGAAAGTCGCCCGTGCAGTCCACCATCGCCTGCATCAGAGCGGAGGTGCGCTGGTGGACGCCGTGGGCGAGGAGGAGGGCCTGCAGGGGGTTGCACTGCGGCAGCACCACGTCGCGCAGCACGTAGGCGAGGGCACCGCTGGCGTCGTCCTCCATCACCACCGCCAGCGCCACGCGGTCCCACAGCAGCAGTGCGGGGTGCTGGTAGAGGTCACAGGGCAGCACCGTCGCTGGCAGCGAAGACGATGCACCGGGGCTTCCGTTATGCTGCCGCACCATCACACCGCTGCACAGGCAGTGGAAGATGACGAGCAGCCACGGCGTCAGCGAGGCCCGGAAGGCGGCACAAACGCGCGGGTCGCTGCTGTCCACCATCGCCAGCGCATCGGACGGCCGCTGCAGCAGCGTCGCCACCGCACGGTAGCTGGGAGAGCGGTGCGCGAAGCGAAGAAGGAGGGCAGCCGCCTCGCGGTACCGCTTGTGGGTCACCTCCACCGCAGCCGCACGCTCGATGTCGGCGCTGGCGCTCGACTCGCTCAGCAGCGTTGTCGCCTCGAAGGGCAGCTGCAGCCACTCTGCCACGTCTGCCGAGGCAGCTGCTGCCGCAGAGGAGGACTCCGCCGCCGCCGCCAGACGCCATGCCTCGGCCAGCGACGGCGGCAGCCAGCCAAGCACCTGCAGGGCCAAGAGCCGGCGCAGGTCTTCGTGAAACACACACGCCTGTGCCGCCATCCGCAGCCGGGGAGCCAGGTGCGGGTGCGCCTGTGCGACGTTCGCCACGGTGCGCCGTCCCCGAGTGGCGGGCCGCCGCAGCAGCTCCATCAGCGACGGCACCGGCCCCGTCGTCGCCACCACCCCGACCGCCTCGAGCGTGGCGACATAGGAGAAGAGCAGCACCACATCTGCGCTGCCGTAACCGCCCACCTTTTTAGCAGCAGCGACGTTGGCCGCGGCGGACACCCCGAAGCCGGCCGCGTGGCGACGTCGCATCACCCGCTCAATCCCTTGGATGGAGACGAGGTCTGCCGCGCAGGTCGTGGGCCCGAGGCCGACGAAGACGCTGCCCTCCTCATGCCACGTCGCGACGGCACGCACTTCAATCGGCACAGAGGCCACCTCGCCCGCTGCGTTCATCCCCACCACACACGAGACGTTGCCCGGCCCGATGCGCAGGCGCTGGTGCAGATCAACGCGGTGGTCCGCCGCGATGAGGACGGCGTTGGCGATTTCGTTCCGCGTGCTGCGGGCGGCGTAGCTGGGAACGGCAACAGCGGGCGTCAGCGGATCGCGATCGCGACGGCGGCGCCGCCGTGGCTGCTGCGTCGAGGCCGACGACGTCGACTGCATCCAGCTGGAGGAGGCGCCGTCAGCGGTGGCACCGTAAATGCTGCTGCTGCTCGCGTCGGCACCGTGCCATCGGTGTCGCCGTACCCCGGGAGTGGCGCCGTCGCCCCGCAGCGGCTGCAGCATCGCCACAGCCAGCGCGTTCTCCTTCAGCTGGGGACCCGCGCCGATCACCCCGCCCTCACCGCCGAGGCGCAGCCGCCCCTCCGACCCTGCGCACCCGGCGGTGGCACCGTAGAACGTGTCCAGCACACCCCCGTCGAAAGATCGCCGCGGCGTCCCGTCCAGCCCACCTCCGCAGCAGGCGTAGCCCCGCTCCCCCGCAGCCGGGCCGGAGAGGTCGCGGCGGTGGCGGGGCAGCGACACAACGGCCATGCCAGCCCAGAAGGCATCAGCTGGCTGGCAGAGCAGACCCGAGGCGGCAGCAGCGGCAGAGAAGCCAAGACGAGCCCGGGGGTCGGCAGCCGCACGCGCCGCGGCAGCGAGCAGGGTGGAGTGGCGACGGTGGCGCTCCACCTCCCGCTGGAAGGCACTGCCGTCGGACGACGACGCACCACCACCACCACTGCTGTTGTTGTTCTTGTTGCTGCTGCCCACCATTGGGGCCGCTAACACGCTGAGCGTTGCGGTGGCAGCGGAGACGTACTCGACGTTGGCGAGGGAGTGGAGGGAGAGGCGAACGTTGTACTCCTGCACCACAGCGTAGGTGTCGTGGCGGCATCCAGCAGCAGCGGCGTCGTCGCGCTGCGCTACCGCAGATACAGTGGCATTTCCACCGCGAACGCTCGTCGCTACCTCGCCGTCGGCCTGTCCCCGTCGCGGGTGGGAGGAGGAGGAAGAGGCGAGATGTCCAGCAGCGCCACCACCGCCGCCGCCAGCAGCAGCAGCAGCAGCCGCACGGCGGGTCATACGCACCACCCGCACCGCCCCCTCCTCGAGGTTCCCGATGACCAGCTCCAGCTCAGAGCTGAATTTCCAGGAAAAGTTGTAGAAGGTGCCGTAGCGCGGAGCGGCGCCGTTGATGCGGTGATGCAACACCTGTGTCAGTCGGTGCGTCGGGGCGAGAGGCTCGTCACCAGCCCAGGCGCGTGCCAGCTGCCGCGGCGGGGCTTCGGTGGTGTACTCGACAAGGGTGAGGACGCAGCCGGTGCGCATCGTCTCTCGCGTCGTCAGCGACGAAGAAGATGCACCACGCATAGCCGCTGACGATGTGAGGCCGCTCTGCATGCTCTCGTCATGCCACCCAACGTGGCGACCCGCCTTGGCCGTTGCCTCGGCGCCACCACTGCCAACGCCGAACGGTGTGTCCAGTGCCGCCTCCTGGGGAGTGCGCCGGCCACGCCGCAGAGGGCTGCTGCTGCCGCCTCTCTGAGCTTGACCCACCACAGCGCCACTCCTACTGCTGCCTCCCACCGCGGCCTCTGCCTTCTGTGCGAAGGAGGCCGCCGCAGCAGCAGTACCGACAGTGTCGCCCACACGTCTCCGCCCCGCCTCCCCCGCCTCCGCCCACACCACCGGCGAGACGACGCCGACCAGCGGCAGAAATGGGTGGCAGTACAGAAAGCCAGCGGTGGGGGTGGTGAGGCGCAACTCGCACAGCGGCGCCTCGAGCTGGTCGGCGTGGAAGAGATAAAGGCCCCCACGCTCACTCCCCACCGCCACCGTGCCGTTAGCCGGGAAGTAGTCGCTGGAGACGAGAGCGCCGGCGTCGTGCAACTGACACGCCGCCACCCGCTCCGTTCGCATGCCGTCCCTGTGACCGCCCACTACCACACGCGCCACGCGGCTCGTCGTGGCATCGCGGTTCAGCGCCTGATAGGCGAAGGCGCCTGACGTGACAGAGGCGCCAAACGGCATCTCCTTCTCCGGGTTCATCAGCTCCTGCTGCCGCGCCGGCGAGATGCTCACCCGGTACCACTCCACCCGCCCAGTGGTGTAGCCGACCAGCACGAGCGGCTTGTCCCGCATCCAGGTGATGGTAGACGGGGCACCGGTGCCGTGCCGCGACGAAGACGACGCACCCGCTGCAGACGCTTCATCAACGCCGTTGACGCTGATGCTGCTCACGGCACCGCCTGGGTGGACCGCGAGAGAGGCGTCCGCGCCGCCGCCGCCACGGTGTTCGCGCTGCGCCGCAGCCTCCCGCAAACTGTGCGGATCCTTTCCGGCCACATAGAGCAGCAAGTCCTCCCGCAGCACGACGAGGGCGAGAAGGCCGTTGGCGGCACCGAGGAAAGCCATGTCGGTGCCAAACACGGTGCGGTTTGCCATGCTAAAGCAGCAGTGCGTCGCCTGGAAGGAGCTGGGCAGGGTGAGGGTGTGTTGAACGTGCATGCGGGTGTCGGTGGCAAAGTGCGGAGTGTGGGATGCCTCGCTCAGCAGCGGCATTGCACCAGCGGGAGACCGAGAGGCGGCAGAGGAGCTTTGCACAAACGACCCTGCCGATGCTGCTGCGGTGTCGGTGTCGGTCAGGGCCGGCACACGCTCGCCTCTCTCGGCGACGCCGCCACCGTTAATGCGCGAGAGCCGCTTGTACCGTGCGCAGTCGACGGTGAAGTACGTCAGCACTCCATTTGTGAGAGAGCCAAAGGCGTTGTGGGAGTCGGGTTGGCAAGAAAAGTACTTCATGATGACAACGGCGAAAAGAGAGAGCAAGCGAAAAAAGTGTTTTCTTTCACACTCGCGGGTGGGAAAAACAAGTATAGGATCGAAGGCTAGCAGGAGCAGAGGAGGTACATATATATGCACAGAGTCGATAGGAGCACCTCAAAGCAAAGAAGACGCGCAAAGAAAGAAGAAAGGTCGGGGAGGGAAATAAGCACAACAAAGTAACGAACAACAGTGGCAGTGTGCTGTCAAAGAGAAGCGACGAGTCCGGACGGACTCTGTCTCTCTCCCTTTTTTTTTCTCACCGTCGCTACAACGTGTTGGTGTGGGTGTGATTTAATACGGTGGTGGAACACGGCTTTGTTCCTTTGCAGCCCGGCTAGACAGCTTCCGTATCAAGGCCAGTACGACACAGAGAAAAACAAAGAGAGAGAAGGTGGGGAATGAGAGGGCTTTATGTTTCAATGAAATACGTTTCAGCTCATCGGCCTCACAGAGCTGCTGGCGCTCGCGCACGTACAGCGTAGTGGCAACAACCGCAGTTCCCTCTTTCACCTTGGTCGCGCACGCGCTTCTTCTCTGCTGCGCACAAGGCGGCGAGCTCGGTCACCCACCTTTGCAGCTCACACCTTTCATCTTTGTTATTGGCCTGATCCCGCACTCCTCAGAAGAATCGCTTGGCGGCCACTAGATCTTGCTGCAAACTGCCACTGAGGGAAACAAGAGTGACCTATCTGCACTGAAAAAGCCACTCCCTTATTTCTACAGCCCCTTTGGTCACGGCGCTCACGGCTCAGATTTTCAACGGTGATCCCACCCGACTTTGGCTAGCGTTAGTGCTTCTTGTTTGTATTTAATATATATGATTTCACTACTTTCTTTTTCAGTTTGCGGCGAGAGGGTGTGCACCACAAAAAAATAACCTTATCCTTCTTTTTTTCTCGTTTATCGGAGTAGGTGGGTGGGGGGGAAGAGCTACAACTGCACAGACTGTGCGATAGCGATACTATTATTATCCTTTTTTCTTTTTCAGGGGATAGTGTAAAGCGAATAAAAAAGTATATAAAAAAAGGTAGATAAAAGAAATCATATATGTACGAAGAAGACGCTCTCATGAGTTGGAAAACAAGATGAGAACAATCTGCTGCGAAAGTCAACAGAATAGAGGGTGAATCATCTAAACGAGGAAAAAGGAAAAACGGACAAAGAAAAATACCCAGCTTTTCTTATTTTCTCTTTTTCTCAACTCGCGGTCAGCTGTTTGGTTTTCTTTCGCAGTGTTAACGACTGCAACCTCGTCTTTCATGGCTTATTTGGAAGTGTAACAAAAAAACCCCTCTACACCTCCATTCTTTTTTTTCTCTAATCTTCATTCCATTTTCCATTTCAGGGAGAGGTACAGAAGGGGGAGAGGGGTGCGGCTGTCTATTAAGGACGACCAACACACGGAAAAAGTAAAGAATGTGTTTGGTTGCTGCTTTATTCTTCAATGCGACGTGCTCTATGCTGCTTCTTCAGCGAGCAAAGTAGAGCAAGAAACTGACGGGGAGGGGTGAGAAAAAGGGGGAGGGGGGAAGTTGCCAGAGCACCTTCAAATTGCAAGAACTTGCAAGACGTACAACAGCGAAATAATCGCCACACAGCCAGGAAAAAAAAAAGTAAGTTCAGCGCAAAAAAAAAAAAAGCGTATTCGTCAAAAGAGTGGATGAAAGGTGTATCAAATGAGAGAAAACAAAAAGGGGGAATAACTTTAAAAGAAGAAAAAGAAGGTTCTACACACGCATGCGCCGTCGTCCCACACGCAGCAGCCGCTTCATCGCCAAGTGCGACAACGGGAGGTGTTCGGAGTAAGCGGAAGAGAGAGAAAAAAAAAATGGGTGGCGAGCACACCTCCTTCTCATTTTTTTTAGACGGTGAGGTGCATCGGCGCGCCGCTGCTCAAACGCGTCGCCGTTCTGCACGCTTGACGAATTGTAGCCGTGGTGAAAACAAAGAGAGAGAAAGAGAGAGAGAGATAGAGTGCGATGCTGTCGCTGCGACAGAAGGACCTGAAATTAGCCACAAAAAAAAATACGTTCTCCTCTGTGCTCCCTTCTGCTTGAGGACGACGCGGTATGAATGATTGGCAAAAAAATGTGGAGCAAATATTAGCAAAAATAAAAAAAAAAGGAAGCCGAGGCGGGAAAATGGGACGAGGAGGGAAAAAAAAAAAAAAGCCGCCCGAGGACGAGAGAAGAGGTGCGATCTTCAGACGGTAACGTAAAGAAAAGCTCTCTTGTTTTCTTCTTTTTTCTGCTATTTAACAACTCTCTCTTTTTCTTTCTTGCTTTCACTAGAGAGAGAGAAAGACAGAGGAAGACAAGAAAGTAGAAGTCAATGCTCAATGAATGTGGGAGAAAGAAATAAAAGTGGGGAAAATAAAAAAAAAAAATACTAGAGAACATTATGTGCTCAAAGAAAAAGAAATGAGGTTGCTGGTGGCAGTGGCGTGCAAATCGATCTTCCCCGAACCTCCCGAAACGATGCACACCACTCCTCTGAAAAATAAAAATGTATAATTTTGAGTTTTCTTTTTTTTTTGGTACCTATTGACCATCATGCGAGAAATGAAAAAGAAGGAAAACAGAGAAGGGATCGACATGGTCGGTTTGCGGGATAGCGAGAAAGAATAGTATGGCATATAGAGCGCAAAAAAAGAAAAAAAATCGGGAGGAGCAGGAGAAAAAAAATAGGGGGAAAAAAAAGAGGTACGAGAGCTCGCAGCGTGTACACGAGTTTGAAAACACCCCCCTCATGCGCCTTCTTTCCCCACCACGTGGCCTGTTAAAACACGTATGTTTTTCTTTTCTCCAACTCTTCTGCTCGACGGGCACTTAATTAGAGCGACGAGGAGAAGAGTGCAGGCCGTCACGCGATACGAGACACCTTTCGCAGACGTGAAGCGCGCCGAATGGAAAAGAAAAAGAAAAGGGGATAAAAGCCGGGGGTGCGCAAAACAAATACTCACACAGTGCATAGCAACGACCACTAACAGAAATGAAAAACTAAACTCGCAGTTCCCGCCAGAAAAAAAAAAAAAACAGTTTAACTTTAAAGAACTGAGTGGAAAAAAGGGGAGAAAAATAGAGAGGAGAAAACTGGGCGAGGGGGCTGCCGGCGACGCTTTATCTCTCTCCCTCAAATTGAGAAAGAGAGATGCAACCGGAAAAGGAGACAATAGAAAAGCAGCGCCACAGCGCACGAAGGAGAAAAAAAAAAGAAAAAAGGAACGGCGAAATAAAAAAGTATGCGCAATAAAATGATGAGAACAGAATAAATACGGCACGTTTTACTGAAAAAAAAAAAGAAATAGAACTGGATAAGGACCGTAACACACTCTTCTTTATGTAGCTTCGGGCCGCTGCAACTCTTTTCTTGGATGGCAGCACTATCGTCTGCAGTTGCACACACGCGGCGGAAGTCACCTTCGCGCATATTAGCTCATGTCAATCAATCGAAGAAAGTGAGGTACAGTCGGGCCCTTTTCTACTTTGCCAATGACAGTTTGTTGAGAACCGGCGTGCAAAGCGCAAAGATACACCGTCTGATACCTCTCTTTTCTTTTTCTTCACAGCTTGTGTACAGAGTCTCTCTCAGACCCAAACACCACCAACCGAAACAGACTTGAATAAAGCCATGGCAAACGATCATTTTCCCGCGTGCATCAGCCGCAGTGCCAGAGTGCCCCGCTGCATCGCACAAGGAGGAGGGAAGGCGGAAAAGAGGGAGAGACATGCCGCGTCAAGGGAGGGGACGGGGATGGACGCAGGCGCACATCGCGTGGTCGTGCGGGCCGGGACAGCGTCCATCTGTCGGAGAAAGCCACAGCGCGCACGTACACTCGCCGTGCCACCCTTCTTCGCCACCGCCGCCCTAAAGCGGTGCAGCGCACCTGTCGGCTCAGCCTCACATCGCAGACGAGACAACAACGGCGACAACTGCAGCAACAGCAACCAGCGCAGACACCACGCCGCTCGCGCCGTTGCACGTCCAGCCAACCCAGTCGCGGTTGCCGTACTCGTCCACGTTCGCGCAGCACGTGAAGTCCTTGTTCAGCTGTGGCGCGGAGCAATTCACCGTCGCGTCCAGCATATCGAAGATCGCGTTGCCGCACTTCAACGTGTCGCCGGTGATGTTGTAGTCGGTGCAGCAAATACCGTCCTTGTACGTGTTCAGCAGGTTATCTGCAGTGCCTTCCGTGTTGTTGCACATCATCTTCATCATCTTGGCGAACGTCGATGGCCGCGCAGTGCTCGGACGGTGCGTCGTAGTCGTGGTCGTCGTCGTCGTGGGGGCTTCAGTCGGGGCTTCAGTGGGAGCCTCAGTGGGCTCCTCAGTCGGCTCCTCAGTCGGCTCCTCAGTCGGCTCCTCAGTCGGCTCCTCAGTGGGCTCCTCAGTAGGAGCTTCAGTCGGCTCCTCAGTCGGCTCCTCAGTGGGCTCTTCAGTGGGCTCTTCAGTGGGCTCTTCAGTGGGCTCCTCAGTGGGCTCCTCAGTCGGCTCCTCAGTCGGCTCTTCAGTGGGCTCTTCAGTGGGCTCTTCAGTGGGCTCTTCAGTGGGCTCCTCAGTGGGCTCCTCAGTCGGCTCCTCAGTGGGCTCCTCAGTGGGCTCCTCAGTCGGCTCCTCAGTGGGCTCCTCAGTCGGCTCCTCAGTCGGCTCCTCAGTGGGCTCCTCAGTGGGCTCCTCAGTCGGCTCTTCAGTAGGAGCTTCAGTCGGCTCCTCAGTGGGAGCCTCAGTGGGAGCCTTGGTCGTGGTCGTCGTCGTGGTCGTCGTCGTCGTCGTCGTGATGACGCACTTCAACGCAGTCTCGCAGTCGCTCGCAGAGTACTTCGCCTCGATGGCCACACGCAGCGTCGTCGTCTCCTTCCACGACGCAGGGACGCAGCCGCAGAAGTCGTTGCCGTTCAGCGCCATGCGCGCCAGCTTCGGCATCGCAGCCCACGAGGCAGGCAGGCTGCCCACAAGCTTGCACTTCTGCAGCTGGATCATCGACAGCACAGGCATCGCAGACCACGCGGTCGGCAGCACGCCCGTCACATCCGAGTTGTACGCAGCAAACGTCGAAAGCGCAGACATCCCCGTCCACTCAGCAGGCAGCGAGCCGCCAACAGAGGTCGAGAACAGGGAGAGGTAGTACAGCTTCTGCAGCGATCCCCAGGAGGCGGGCAGCGTGCCAGAGATGCCCGTCGAGGCGAGGTTCACCGTCACCAGGTTGGACAGGCGGGACCAGCTGTCCGGCAGGGTGCCGCTCACCGCAGTGCCCTTGTTGTAGAACGAGATCGTGTCCAGCATCACGTGGACGCCGTTCACATCCGCGGGAACGTTGGGGAGAGTGCCGGTGACGGTCAGCGTCGTGGGGGACAGGTACACGGACGACTGGTAGCAGGTGATGCCGGTCCAGTCGCAAAACGAGGAGCCGGTCCACGCGCTCTTCAGCGCCGGCATCGCATCCGCGAACGCCTGCAGCATCTTCAACGTGTTGGTCTTCTGCGCGGTCGTGAAGTCGTAGGCCGCCAGCGACTCCACACGCGGGATCGGCGGCATCTCCATCTCGAACGGCAGATCCATGTCCACCAGCACGGCGTGGCTCACGCGGGCACCGCTCGTGAAGAGCAGCACCACGACGGCCATGATGGCCGCCAGCACAACGCGGCGGAGACTCTGGGCCATGGTCGCGCGGTGTGTCGGGAAGCGGGGGAGAGAAAAAGGGTGCGGGTGCAGCAGGTACACCGTGGCAGAAATTAAAGGAGGTGAGGAGCGAGTTAGTAAATTATCTTTCGCGCGTCGCAGCGATGGTGAGTGGCGTACCAAGGCAGAGAGGGAGAGAGCAGAGGGAAAAGAGGGAGAGAGGCGGGAGAGAGTCAGAAGGGAAAGGCCGGGAAGAGACACACGACGGCGCACACACAAAGACAAGAAGGGCGTCAGCTCCGCCCCGACGTAGGCGTCGGCAGCGGCAGCGGCAGCGGCGCAGCTGCAGAGATGTGGAGACCGCACATTGCATTGCACGCACCGGAAAGGCAACTCTACGTAGTCCCCGGTTTGGCTCGTTGCTAGTTTGATTCACTTTTCGCCGAGGAGTGGAAAATAAAAGGGAAGAGAGAGGGAAAACAGGCCCGAAGGCTTCACAAAAGCATATATAATAGAAAAAAAGAGAAACGCACATGGGTGTCATGCGCGAATCCCTCTCAGGAAATGTCACCGATGCCGCCGTGCAAGCGCAGTAAAACCCTAAGCGCCACTGCGGTGCGCGGACGAGCATTGCGACTCTACTGCACACGTGGACACTGCGGCCCGTCAACTTCTACGCTCACAAACAAAAAAAAAAATAGCACCTCTGACACAGAGAGACTAGAAAAGGAGAAAAAAAATAAGTTTTGTAAGTGAGAGGGAGAGACGAGGCGTGTCGCAGGACCAGAGGTGTGTAAAACAGGATAAAAAAGAGACAAGAAAACTTAAGGATGAAAAGAATAGGCGAAAAAAAGACAAAGGGGGGAGAATGTGTATGCGAAAAAATGAGGGGAATAGTGCGGTCAGAAAACCGAAGGATGAATAAACGTAAGCTGGGTGACGACGAGAGACAACGGCGTGCCTTTCATCCCGGCCAGATTATCTTGTCCCCTTCTCCGCGCAGAGAAAACAAATTTTTTGTGTGGAAATGTTCAGGAAGGGGGACGCCAGCCTTAGCCGGGAGAGAGGGTGAACGGTGCACGTCAAACACTGCAGGAACGCCTCTCGCCAGCAGCCAAACCCCCTTTGGATGCGATCCTTAAGAGGTTAGAAAGAGAGGAGAGGGAGAAGACAGTCCTGCCGTCAGTCTTGCACGTCAACGCAGCCCAAAATGAGAGAGTGGAAATAAAAATAGAAAGAATACGAAAAACGGGAAAAATGGGAAAAATGGGAAATACGAAATAGACGCCAGTTGCCCTCCACTGTCGCGGCCCCAGTGGTCTCTGAGTAAGAAAGAAAACGAATGAGAAAAAAGAGACCACCAACCCGAGAGAATGAGAAACGAAAGGGAGGGGGGATTGCGAGTGGAGAAGGGGACAGCAGACGCCGTCACGCTGCGTCTCGAAGATTCCACGGGCTGCCTGCTGCTCATGAGTGGGTCGCTCGCGATGCTTTTTTTTTCTGTTTCGCTTTCTTCACAAGCCACGCATCGCATCGACAGACAGCGACACACACATTTGGCAAAGATCAGGAACCCGTCGAAAAGAGACACGAGCGCACAGCAGAGACGCTTCGGGCGTCTGCCACACACCCCATGGGACAACAGCAACGACGTCAGCGGTCAAGACAGCGAGATAATAAATAAATAAAAATACGGGAACAGAACATCAACAATGAAAAAAAAAGAAATGGAATGGAGGGAGAGCAGCGTGCTACGACATGGAGGGTAGAAAAGCAAGCGTCACAAAAGAAAGTGTTGCATGTTTTCCGCAGCAAGTCCACAGCACAAAGCCGTACAGTGCGTACACAGCGTCCCTGGAGAGGCAGACATTCACAGAAGTTACAAGGGTGCTCGCACTGCCTGCGATGGTTCCAGGTGCCTTTCTCCCTCCTCCTGTGCCAGAGGTGACATTCCCTGAATGCACGTGCACCTCCGACACAAAAAGCAAGAGAAAATTAAGCGGGAAGAAAAAGGGGGAAAAAGCAGGTATATTAGAAATTAATGCAGATATATTCACTTATCTTCACGCTTTGCAACGTGCTCGCAGCCCTTGAAAAATTCCCAAACGAGCACGTTCTGAAATGCAATCAATAAGTCTAGTCATCGCTCTCTCTCTCTTTTTTCCTCCTTCTACTACACATTGTGGATGTGTAAAAGAAGACGTATAAATGCACCGAGACAGAGTTGACGACCATTTTTCACCCACACCCCCACACATACATGCGCAAACACGCCTACCCCTCCAACGCACACAAACCCAATAAAGGCTAAACGCATCATTTCTTTTTCTCTCCGCTCAACACAACGCAAGCCTCAGAGGGGAAAGGAAAAAAATGCATCGCCTCTGTTAGTGTATGCTTTAGGGGTAGAAGAGTGAGGGGAAGGGAAAAAAAAGAGAACAAATCAGCATAAAAACAAGAGTTTTAAACCAGAAAGAAAGAATAAATTATATAAGTGGTGCTGCGTTGAGCTCATTCTTTCGTTCTCCCACCGCAGCAAAAAAGCCGCAGTGCGTCAATGCAATCAGCTGCAACACACGACCAGACAGAAAAAAAAAAGTTTAAATCGATAGGAGAAAAAAAAAGGGGGGTTTTGCTCTTGAGTGACACTGTTTGCCAAAGTGCATCGTGGCGGGCGGCCGGAGGAAGAGAAAACCAAAATGAGAGAGGGAGGAAGAGAAACGGGAAGCGGGAAGCGGGAAGCGGGAGAAAGGGGGGGAAAAGCCCACTCATTCACCCACACACACACTAACACTAACACACACATGAGACAGTCGTCGCACCGCAGGAGAATTCTTTCTAAAAAAAACTGCGGCGTGTCAGTCTCCGCGGTGCACTATCCGAGCGTGAAGAGCGAATAGCGACCCCATGCGTCCTCCTTTCCTCCACCAAGCTCTCATTTTCTTAAAACGATGCCCTTCGCCGACAGCCGCACCTCAAGCAACTCTGAACGCGCCTATAACAGGTGAAGAATCCGCGCCGGCACGCCTACGCACCACAAAACAGGATCACACAGCCAGGAAGAGGAGGGGAGGCATATAAGAAACAAAAAGAGAGATATTATGAAGTGAAGGGGGAAAAAAAGAAAAAGAAGTAAAAGATCAACAATGAAGAAGGAAAAAGAATAAACATGACGTATTCGATTTTTAAGTTTCTTGTTGTTGCACAGCACAGAGGAACGTTGAAAAAACACACCTCTATGTGTTGCTCGTGTCCTTCGCCGCGTGCATCAGCCGCAGTGCCAGAGTGCCCTGCTGCATCGCACAAGGAGGAGGGAAGGCGGAAAAGAGGGAGAGACATGCCGCGTCAAGGGAGGGGACGGGGATGGACGCAGGCGCACATCGCGTGGTCGTGCGGGCCGGGACAGCGTCCATCTGTCGGAGAAAGCCACAGCGCGCACGCACACCCGCCGTGCCACCCTTCTTCGCCGCCGCAGTTCAAAAGCGGTGCAGCGCACCTGTCGGCTCAGCCTCACATCGCAGACGACACAACAACGGCGACAACAGCAGCAACAGCAACCAGCGCAGACACCACGCCGCTCGCGCCGTTGCACGTCCAGCCAACCCAGTCGCGGTTGCCGTACTCGTCCACGTTCGCGCAGCACGTGAAGTCCTTGTTCAGCCTTGGCGCGGAGCAGTTCACTGTCGCGTCCAGCATGTCGAAGATCGCGTTGCCGCACTTCAACGTGTCGCCGGTGATGTTGTAGTCGGTGCAGCAAATACCATTCCTGTACGTGTTCAGCTGGCTATCCGCCGTGTCCCTCGTGTTGTTGCACATCATCTTTATCATCTTGGCGAACGTCGATGGCCGCGCAGTGCTCGGACGGTGCGTCGTAGTCGTCGTCGTCGTCGTCGTGGGAGCCTCAGTCGGGGCCTCAGTAGGAGCCTCAGTCGGCTCTTCAGTGGGCTCCTCAGTGGGCTCCTCAGTCGGCTCCTCAGTCGGCTCCTCAGTCGGGGCCTCAGTGGGCTCCTCAGTGGGCTCCTCAGTCGGCTCCTCAGTGGGCTCCTCAGTCGGGGCCTCAGTGGGCTCCTCAGTCGGGGCCTCAGTAGGAGCCTCAGTCGGCTCTTCAGTGGGCTCCTCAGTGGGCTCCTCAGTCGGCTCCTCAGTCGGCTCCTCAGTCGGGGCCTCAGTGGGCTCCTCAGTGGGCTCCTCAGTCGGCTCCTCAGTGGGCTCCTCAGTCGGGGCCTCAGTGGGCTCCTCAGTGGGCTCCTCAGTCGGCTCCTCAGTCGGCTCTTCAGTGGGCTCCTCAGTCGGCTCCTCAGTCGGCTCCTCAGTCGGCTCCTCAGTCGGCTCCTCAGTCGGCTCCTCAGTGGGCTCTTCAGTGGGCTCCTCAGTCGGCTCTTCAGTGGGCTCCTCAGTGGGCTCCTCAGTCGGCTCCTCAGTGGGCTCCTCAGTGGGCTCCTCAGTGGGCTCTCAGTGGCTCCTCAGTGGGCTCCTCAGTCGGCTCCTCAGTGGGCTCCTCAGTGGGCTCCTCAGTCGGCTCCTCAGTGGGCTCCTCAGTCGGCTCCTCAGTCGGCTCCTCAGTGGGCTCCTCAGTGGGCTCCTCAGTCGGCTCTTCAGTAGGAGCTTCAGTCGGCTCCTCAGTGGGAGCCTCAGTGGGAGCCTTGGTCGTGGTCGTCGTCGTGGTCGTCGTCGTCGTCGTCGTGATGACGCACTTCAACGCAGTCTCGCAGTCGCTCGCAGAGTACTTCGCCTCGATGGCCACACGCAGCGTCGTCGTCTCCTTCCACGACGCAGGGACGCAGCCGCAGAAGTCGTTGCCGTTCAGCGCCATGCGCGCCAGCTTCGGCATCGCAGCCCACGAGGCAGGCAGGCTGCCCACAAGCTTGCACTTCTGCAGCTGGATCATCGACAGCACAGGCATCGCAGACCACGCGGTCGGCAGCACGCCCGTCACATCCGAGTTGTACGCAGCAAACGTCGAAAGCGCAGACATCCCCGTCCACTCAGCAGGCAGCGAGCCGCCAACAGAGGTCGAGAACAGGGAGAGGTAGTACAGCTTCTTCAGCGATCCCCAGGAGGCGGGCAGCGTGCCGGAGATGCCTGTCGAGGCGAGGTTCACCGTCACCAGGTTGGACAGGCGGGACCAGCTGTCCGGCAGGGTGCCGCTCACCGCAGTGCCCTTGTTGTAGAACGAGATCGTGTCCAGCATCACGTGGACGCCGTTCACATCCGCGGGAACGTTGGGGAGAGTGCCGGTGACGGTCAGCGTCGTGGGGGACAGGTACACGGACGACTGGTAGCAGGTGATGCCGGTCCAGTCGCAGAACGAGGAGCCGGTCCACGCGCTCTTCAGCGCCGGCATCGCATCCGCGAACGCCTGCAGCATCTTCAACGTGTTGGTCTTCTGCGCGGTCGTGAAGTCGTAGGCCGCCAGCGACTCCACACGCGGGATCGGCGGCATCTCCATCTCGAACGGCAGATCCATGTCCACCAGCACGGCGTGGCTCACGCGGGCACCGCTCGTGAAGAGCAGCACCACGACGGCCATGATGGCCGCCAGCACAACGCGGCGGAGACTCTGGGCCATGGTCGCGCGGTGTGTCGGGAAGCGGGGGAGAGAAAAAGGGTGCGGGTGCAGCAGGTACACCGTGGCAGAAATTAAAGGAGGTGAGGAGCGCGTTAGTAAATTATCTTTCGCGCGTCGCAGCGATGGTAGGTGGCGTACCAGGGCAGAGAGGGAAAGAGCAGAGGGAGAGAGTAGGAGAGAAAGGCCGGGAAGAGACACACGACGGCGCACATACAAAGACAAGAAGGGCGTCAGCTCCGCCCCGACGTAGGCGTTGGCAGCGGCAGCGGCAGCGGCGCAGCTGCAGATATGTGGAGACCGCACATTGCATTGCAAGCACCGGAAAGGCAACTCTACGTAGTCCCTGGTTTGGCTCGTTGCTGGTTTGATTCACTTTTCACTCAGAAAAAGAGAGACTGCGGACAGAAAAAACAACGTCACAAAAATAACTGTTGTCGCCTCGTCAGGGCGAGACCCGCAGGGCCCTACATGAGGTGCGCTCCATCGCAGCAATGGCAGGGGCAGTTCTCCACGGGGCACTTCGTGTGCTTGCAGAACCACTCCCGGAGATGGCACCAGTGCCCGCCGTGCAGACACACACTACACCACGCAAAGAAGCGCTCGGGCGGCAGCTCGGTAGCCCGGTGCTCCATCCTCTCCCCGCAGACGGTGCACATCGGTGTTTGCCACTGCCGGCACTCTGGGTTGCCGCACGGGATGAGCTGCTTGCGCGAGATGTTGGTGGAGACCATGGAGGAGATCGTGCTCTTCCCGGGTGCCGTCGCGTGCATCGCCTGCCCACAGTTACACCGCAGCTCCACCGTACGAGACGCGTCGGCGGTACTGCTGAGGCCCGCTGCGGATCCCGATGCGGCAGCGGCTGCCTCGCGCATGGACCGGTCCCGCTCCGTGGTGGACGTCGCCGTTGTCTGCGCAAAGCCCTTCAGCGTTCGCTTCATCATCATGGCGGTTTGGGTCGACATCATCGCGGCTGCCGACGAGGCCGGTGCTGCACCGACGTCCCCGCCTAATGCGCCAAGAGGGGCGGGAAAGCCCTTCGGCGCGGACAGGCCTCCGCCCAGGGCAGCGGCAGCGGGTCCACCCGCACCAGCCGCGGCAACGGCAGCCGCTACGGAGCCGACAGCGGCGGTCCCGTCCACACCGCCTGAACCCGTCATTGCACTCACCACGCCAACAGCCGCGGCGCCACTACGCCCGTCCTTTCCATCGAAGCCGATCCCTGCGGTGCCGCTGCTGGAGCCGTCCTCTGCCCTGCCCTCGCCGAGTCGACGACGCTCCGCCGTCTCTCTGGCCTTGAAAAGTTTCACGCACTGCAGGTCCAGCTGACTGCGCCACATGGAAAGGCCCTGCTCATTCAGCTGCTGCCGATACGCTTCCCGCCAGAGCCGAAAGGTCGAGGTCGTCGCATTACCAAAGACAGCCGTGTAGCACAGCGCCGTCTGCGTGTCGCCGCTCTCGTCCACGTAGCGTTGCAGGGCACGGCAGTCGGTGCTCACTCCCTCCACCGCGGTCACCAGCAGGAGGGAGCAGCCGCTGACGGGGGCGAAGTGGTCGGCTGCGCCATTGCATGCCGGTGCCGCTGCCGGGACGTCGGTGTGGGGACAGCCATCGTGACTGTCGCCTCTGCCGTATGCGCGGGGTGCGCCGATCTGCGCAAGTGGCGCCAAAGAAGTGAACGGGGGCTGCGAGGTCGGCATCAGCGGTGGCGGAGATGTCGCGGCTGTGGCGTTTGTGCGCTTTCCCCCGTCCGATCGGCGCTGCACCGTCCCAGGCGGTGGCGGGGACGTGGCAGGGGACACGTAGGGCGACGTGGTCGCTGTCCCGGCGCTGGAGACGGCAAGTGGTGGTGGTGGTGGTGGAGCTCCGGTGGCGTTGGCCGCAGCACTGACGCTGCTACCGCCTTCAGTCCCATGCAGACGCCATAGGATATTGTTGGCGACGTACTGCTGGCGCACCAGCACCCGCAGCACCTCCATCAAATTATCCGCGTGCCCGCTGTGGTAGTGCGGTGGCAGAAGCAGCGCCGCGGCGAGGGCCACCTTGTCCGACATCGCGAGCCGCGGCGTCCCTCGCAGGAGACGCAGCACCACCGCCCGCTGCTCCGGCAAAGAGAAGAGGGTGTCGAAGCGCGTGTCCGCCGCTGTGGCGACGCCGTCCTCTTCCGCAGCACACACAGCTGCTGTGGGGCCAGTGGTGTTGCTCGGTAGCTGTGCAGGCGCTGCACGGCCCTGCTGGCCCATCAACAGGTTGAGGTAGGTCAGCAAGAGATGCAGCCAGAAGGTGACACCCGGGCTGTCGGGGGCGGCGAGGCTGAGCAAGGCTGCGCTGCGGCCCCGCGCCGCGGAGAGGGTGAGGGCGATGCTCGGGTAATGGGGATTGCGGGTGCTGTGCAGCGAGAGTAGCGCCGCCGCCTCCTCCAGGCGGTCCAGCAGGACGAGCACCGTCACGCGCCGCTCCAGCGCCTCCTGCAGGCTGCCCATGCCAAGTCCATCGCCCTGGACAAAGAAGGCCTCTGCCGGGTGCCGTGGCAAGGACGACACGGTCCCTGCAGTCTCCTTTCCTTTGCCGTCTACGTGGAAGGGTGCGGGTGGCGCCAACCAACCCATGGACTGGAGAATGAGCTGGTGCAGCCTTCCCAGCGCAGCAGCGTGGGTGGGCTGTTCGACGGTGCCGCCCTCACCACCTGCACCGGTCCGCTGGTGTCCGCCAGTCCGCGCGTTAGATGACAATGGACCCGCCACGCTTCCCGGAGCGGCAGTGGAAGGGCCGGTGATGGTGTGTGCGCCTGCACCAACCACCGTCCCCGCTGCAGCGCTTCCGGCAGCGGCTAAGGAGGCTGGGGCGGGCAGCCGCCCCCCACTGCGCAGCGATGCCGCGGCGGCCTCGAAGGGGCTCCGAAAGAAGCCCGGCTGACCTTTGTGCCCTCTGTCGGTGGCGCTGGGCAGACCCGGCAGTGGTGGGGCAGCGAGACCCAAAGCCTTGCCCGCGCTGAGAGGGGCGGGTGGGGAAGGAAAAGAGCGTGTGGTGGACGCGGCTGCGGCACCCGCAGCCCCGTCTGCCCCAACAGCAGCAGCAGCAGCAGCCGGTGCTGCCCCCGCCACGCTTTGGGTGGTGTGCGAACGCCGGAGACGAAAACCAGAGGACAGGCGTTTGTCACGCAGCCCGAGTTGCGTCCGCAGCCGCTGCTCCGCCACGAACAGCTCCAGCAGCCCCGGCACCACGCGGCGCACGCCCATCACGAGAGGAAAAGCCGCAGTTGCATCTGCGGCGCTGCCGGGCCGTGGGGGAGCCGAAGAGACAGCGGTGGGGTCTGTCGAGGAGGGGAAGAGGAGCAGGGCCGCACAGCAGCCGTAGAGGAAGGTGGTGTAGGCTTCCCGGTCGACGCCTTCGTGCAGCAGGACACGGAGGTTGCGCACCGGGTCGCAGGAGAAGCCGCCCCGCAGTCGACGCCAGACAAGGCGTGTCCGCTCGACACGGCGGAACGCACAATACCCCAACTCTGCCGGCACCGCCGCGTACGCCGCCACGTCCGCCGACGCTCCGCCCAATGCAAGAGGCGACACCGTATGTGAGGACGACGCCGGCGGCGCCGGTGACCCGACGCCTGAGCGTGCCCGCGCCGACTGCAGATCCTTTCGGCCAGCTGCGCTGTCTCTCACAGCACTGCTGCTACCATGGACGTCGTTCTCGGAAGGTTGCGGCTGCCCTCGTCGAGCACCTCCATCCGGCGACGACAACGAAGCGGGTGAGGATGTGGTGAGGCGCACTGCACCGTCTGGTACACTCGACACGGCGGCGGCGGTGTCTGCAATACGCGTCGCGACAACGCCGCCATCACCGCTGCTCCCACCGACCTGCTCCGTCACGGCGTCGCCGCTCTCACTGGGCTGGCAGAGCGCACTGCTGCGGTGGTCTGCGTGCCCCTCTGCAGCTCTTGCGCCTCTGCCCTCCCCACCGCTGGCGGCGTCTCTGCTGCCCTCATCCGCCTCGCCCTGCCCATCGTCCTCGTCAGCGTCCTCCTCCTCGTCTTCCTCGTCGAGAAGGCCGAGGCCCATCAAGTCAACCGGGTGGTCGGCGAGGCGTCGCAGCGGTGGCGCCGCAGCAGCAACGGAGGAGGCAGCGGAGGCGAGAACATCGTTCTCCGTCACACCCTCGCCACCGCCGCCTCGGGTCCTGGTCGTGCCGCCGCGATGCACGCCGCTGCTGTTGCTCTCACCCGCATGCGATGGAGGCGGTGACAAGACAGCGCCGCTCTTGACTGCCTCCGGCGCTGTCTCTCCTGTGGCGGCAGAATTTGCAGCAGCATACGCAGTGGCGGGCATCGACGCCGCCTGGCGCTCCAACTGCAGCATCAGCATCTCCTCGTGGGCGTAGGCAGCTGCTTTGTAGACGGTGGAGGGCCGCATGAGGAAGCCGTTCGGGCCCGAGCCTACAAGGCCCAAATTGAGGTTTAAAATGGTGACGATGCTGCCGCGGGGGTTGTAGACCTGCGTGTACAACTCCCCATTTTTGGAGTTGAGGAGCAGGAGCTGGGGGAGGTCGGTGCGGCAGCCGCGCTCCATCACGCCCGCCGCTCGCCGGACAACGCCAGCCTCGTCGTCGCCGTCGTCGCTCCCCTCGCTGTCCATGTCGCCGCGGCGCTGACGTGCATCCGCGCTGCGTGCGAGCTGCAGCGACGACTGCGCCGCACCACCGCCCCGTACCGCCACACCACGACTCCCCCTCACCTCACCCGACGCGGCAGCGGCAGCGGCGCGCTCACCGGTTGGCCGACTCACCCACGTCACCGCAGCTGCCGGGACGCGAGACGGCAGGCGACACTTCAGCGCCGACTGCGCCGTCACCCGTACGTGCACCAGCGCGTTGCTGCCCTCCGTGGTGGAGGAGAGGGCGGTGCCGGCGCCGTCGAAGGACATACCAGAGCGGAAGCTGCCCGAATCGTCCAGCACGTCCTCCTCCGCCTCCGCCTCTGTCCCGCTGTAGCCGCTGGCGTTGTTGGCGTTGTGCGGCAGCCCGGCGTGGCCGTGGGCGGGGCCCGGAGTGACACCCCAGCCCTCCGCCCCCTCCTGCTCGCCCCCGCTGCCACCGAGACTGTGCGAGCGCATCGCTAGTGCAGCGCTGCTCGTGCCACGGCGACGCCGGCTGCGGTGGCTGGCCCCGCCAAGAAGCGTTGTGCCGCCGCTGCCGCCGTGTGCGGTTGGCCGGCCCCCGCCACCTCCCGGCGCCGCCGCCGCGTTCGAGCCTGTCATGGGGGTCCCGCTGCTGCGGGTCGCGACCTCGCGGAAGGTGTGGGCCCGCAGCCCGCCGTCCCGCGTCGTCCCCAGCACCACGCCGGTGTCCATCGCACTCCAGCAGAGGGACGTGTAGCCGGCCCGCGCGTACACCTGAGAGGACACCGGGCGGGTCGTCATGCGGACGTCCCAGAGCTGCACAATGTCACGCATGCGGGCTGTGCCCACCGTTGCGATGTAGCGCTGGGAAGGGTGGCAGGCGACGTGCTCGGCGCTGCACAGCACCGACGGCGCCGCACTCTCCGCGCCGCGCGAGTAGACCGGCACGCCGAAGACCTCTGGCGGCGCACCAAGGTAGGTGACGCCGTCGTGCGACGCCCGCAGGTCGAGCAGCTCGGCGTAGCACCCCAAGCCGTCCCGCCGCCGTGCCGCCACGACGGTGAGGTGCGACTGCGGCATCCAATCCAGCGCTGTCACCGGTCCGACCATCTCTCGCTGCTGCAACACGCTGTAGCTGAGGTGATCGGCACCGCAGTACGGCGTCAACGACAGCCCAGCCGCTGTGCCGCCGCCGCCGCTTGTTGTCGTGCGTGCCGCCCCGTTCGCGCTCGACGTGAAGGGCTCCGCGGTGTCGTCGCTCGCGGCGGAGCTGGTGGTGGAGCTGCAGCAGGTGCTGGCGGCCGAGCCGATCATGTACTCCACGTCGAGCAGCTGCACCACCCCTCCCTGTCGGCCCAGTGCGAGGATGGCGGAGTTGCGAGGGTCCCAGCCAGAGGCGGTGACGATGCGGTCGTGGCGGGCGAGACTCCGCCCCGCTGAGAGCGACGCGATCGGCGCCGCCACCCCAGATAGGCCCTCCACGCCGTCCGTTGAAGCTGGGCGGCCCGCACCGGCGGAGCTGCTGCGGCGGCGTCTGCCGCGTACATGCGATGTCATCCCTGCCACATCCTCCCCCTCGTCCTCGTCGTCCTCCTCCGCTCTGTCCTCGGCGTCAGAGCCCGTCAGTGCGGCGCCGTGCTGCACCAAGTCGTCCGCAATCGTGTTGGGCGGTGTCGCCATGCGCTCGCTGCTGGCGAAGCTGTGAGTTGGAAAGGAGGTGTTGACGGGCACGCCGAAGGCAGTGGAGAAGGGCCGCGGTGGACGAGGCGAGGACGACGCGGCGAGTCCGTCACCACCAGCTCCCGTGTGGCGAAGGCCGCCGTGTGCCCGCCCCGTCGCCATCCCGCCGTGCCGCCGCAGCTGCAACGAGGTCGACACCCGCAGCGGTGACAGCGTCGTCGCGTCGCTGCGGCCGATCCAGCAGTGGCCCTCGCTGTTCGCGACAAAGAAGAGAAGGCAGTCGGTGGCGCAGCTCAGCGAGAGCGCCGTGGGAGCGGCGGCGGTCGTCGTGCTGTAGAGTCCACGTGCCGAGTTGACGGACCGCCCGGTGCGCGTGGAGGAGGCACCGTTGGCCAGCCCACTACCTTGCCCAGCCAGCCCAAGCGAGGAAGAAGCGCCGACGAAGCTTGAGAAAGGGGCGCTGCCGCTGAAAAGGCCGCCGCCGTCCTCTGCCGCTGCGGCTGCTGCTGTGGGACTGCTCCACTCCTGCGAGGAGCGGACAACGTGGCCGCGTGCGCTGAAAGGCCTGGCGGATTCGAAGCCAACGACGCCACCACCACCACCGCCAACGCCGGTAGCGGCAGTGAATGTGCCGCACTGCACGGTGTGGAAAGGGATGAGCGGCGATCCCCATCGGTGGGCGGCGGCCGACACCTCCCCCTGCGATCGCGCCTGCTGCGCCGCCTCCCCCACCAGCGCAGTGCCAGAGAGGCCAGCTGCAGACCCACTCACATTGTGGCCGCTGCTGGCCCGGCGGTGGTAGGTTGGCGAGGTCGCCGTGACGGGTATAACGGCGCTGCGCACGACACCGCCGGTACGACTCGCTCCGGTGCCAGTGGCGGTCAGACGGTGCAGCATCCGCAAATGATCGCGCGGCACGCATTGCGGGGCGGCTGCGATGCGCTGCGCGACGTCTGCGGCATCAACGAGACCGCTGGCGTCCACGATGCCGGTGTAGCGGCCTCCCAGCACACCGGCTGCTTCGGCCGCCGCAGCCTTATCGGAGACAAAGGGGAGAACGCGGTCGAGCACGTAGTAGAGGCGAACCTCGCCAGCGGTGGCGGTGGCATAAATGCCGGTGTCGCCTGGTTGTTTGCTCAGCAGCATTGTGACGCACACAAGTGGGCGGAGCACCTCGCTGTCTGTGTTGGCGCCGAAGGAGCGAAATGGTATTCGTGTATCTGTGTTTGTGTGAAGAAGATGAAACCTCTCTCTCTCTCTCTTCCTCTCGCTATCCTCTGACTGCTTTACAACTGAAAGCGTCGCGACGGCAACTGATAGCAGGAGAAGGCAACAAAAGAAACCACACGGAAACAGCGCGCAGAAACACACAAACACGTTGTCGTGTTAATTTCCAGACAAGAAGAAAAAACAGGAGAGAAGAAAAAAAGCGATAGCACCTTCTTTAGCGAGAGGGAGAAATACAAAAGAAAAGAAGAAGAGCAACAACGAGCGGGAGTGAGTGAGCGCAGAAAGCGGTAAGCGAGGCTATTTTGCCCTAGCTGCTGCGGATGTGATGAATGGTGGTGGTAGTGGTGGGAGGTACTGACGGAAAGGTGAGAGAGCCTTTGAGCTCCCACTGCAGAGTCGCGAAGCGTCACCTTTTTCTCTTCCCTGACAATAAAAGTTTTCTTTGGTGTTTTTATTATTTATTCCTTTGCCGCCCTTTCAGCAAATCGCACATGAGAAGAAAAAAAAAACAATAGAAAACTAAAACGGAGGCAGGGAAAGAGAGAAGATGATGGAAGGAGTTTAAGATAGAGAAAAAAAAAACACGCAGGATTGAAGAGAAGAAAGTGGACAGTGGGAGGCTGGTAAACAAGAGATAGAATTAATGATTTGCGCTGTCTCAGCGGCGACGGCAAGGGGGTTCTACCGCCGTGCGGAGGACGTCATCTCTGTCGATGGATTTCATTTTTTTTTTTTTGGCGTCTCAACCTAAGCAGGAAGATTAGGAGAAAAAGTGGTGGAGAAGACCGGACGCATCGCCGCGGCCATGCACGCGCTTCACTACCACACCTACCCTCCTATCCTCACTTTAGACCGGGAATAAAAATTGGACTGGATTAATTATCCGGCGCACCTTCCTGCAGGTCAGTGGGGACAAACAGAAACTCTGACGGCGCTACTTTTACCGCAGCCACGGCACAACACGGTGCTTCTTCTTTCTCTCTCTTTCTTCAAATACGTTGCTTTCTAGTAGAGGACTTGCTATCTGTTTTCTTGATTTCTGCTCTGCATGCATTTTTTGGCGATACCACTCATCTCGTTTTTTTTTTCTTCGACGACGATGTAGGTGGAAAAGAGGAGCATAAATAAATAAATAATTGTATCTGGGCAGAAACGTCCCTGCTAGCTCCGACGCGGGTCAGCACCGACCTTCCGCCCACGAAACCAGGCCCTCTGCAACATCCGCGCAGCACAACACACAGACACACACACAGAAAAAAAAAAGCAAAGAAAGAAACATTTCTTGCAGGAGTAGAGGGCACAAGATCGAGATGTGCGGTGGAGAGGGCCACAGAAAAAGCAAATAGCAAACGCAAGGTAGAAGCATATGGGGAAAAAATATATACACGGAAAGAGAATCGACACTGGAGCAGACATCTTCCTTCTCTCTCTAACACCTACACACAGGTATGGAAGAGCAAAAATAGAAAGCGAAAAGAATTGCACCGCCGTCAACCTTGACACGACTTTCAATCTACAAACCATACGTGCCTCACACGCGTTGGCTGTCGAAAGCACCACCAAAAGAAACAAACAATAAGAAAACGAAACGTGGGGGAAGCGATCGACGGCAGCCTCCGTGAGAAACAAAAGAAAAAAAATTAGAGAAATGCAACTGAAAACGAGAGTGTAGGCATTTGGAAACGGGTCGAGTACTTCTCTGCAGCCTACGCATGTACCCTCGCTCAGCCCAGAAAGGCTCCAACACGGGCATACGCCTGAGAGTATAAGCAGCAACATTCCCAGCGGCAGGGGAGTAAGGAGAGATGCGCTGCAGCCGTCGCCACCTCCATAGCCCCTGGAGACACTCCCTGCCTTTTTTTTTTTTCAACGCACAGAAGTCATTGTCCTGTCGTCGACTAAACGCTTACGCACACAAGCAAGCGCCACTGTTTTGTTTGAGTTTTTTTTCTAGATGTTGCCTTCTACTCTCTCTCTCTCTTATTCCTGGGTTTTTGTTGTTGTTGTTTTTTACGCGGCGGGCTCTGGAGAGGGGTTCACGTTCACCCACGCCTCGTCGCCCTCCTCGTCCTCGTCACTACCGGCTGAGATGACGCTACTCAGCTTCTCGTTCGCGCTGGAGACCTTCGCTCCGTTATCCGCGGCGGTGTGCTCAGCCTCGGCGTGTGACGGGGGAGAGGCGGGAGCGTGCACCGGGGCAGCAGCAGCAGCAGCAGGCGAGGCACCTGTTGAGCCAGACTGCGCCGCAGCCACCGGCGTCGCTCCACCCTGTGCAGCACTGGCAGTTGTACTGGTCGCAGCCATCGCTTTTGCCGGGGTTGATGCCGCCGACGCGGGCAGCTCCGGCGGCACCGCAATCTTGTTCGCCTCCAGCGTCGCTGTCAGCTGCTGCACACGGCGCCGCTCCTGCCGCAGCGTCTCCTGCAACTCCTGCACGAGGGCCTCGAGCTCCGCGATATGCCGGGCGGTGCCGCGATACTTGCCCAACTCACTCGGGTCCACGTTGGCGCCTTCGTCCTCGGAGTTGATGTCCCCGACATGACCACCCTCCCCGCTACACCGCGACGTCTCTGCCGCTACGACGTTGTTCAGCGCGTTGTCGATGTTCGTCACGAACCCGCTCGCCGCCGTCATCATCCGCTTCGCAAAGAGCGGCACGGCAACGAAGTCGTCGTCGGCGCTGAGGCGGCTGGCGTCGTCGCCGTGCGTCTGCGGACTGTGCGACTGCGGGGAGTTGTCCACCGACACGGCGGCGTCCGCCTTGCGAGAGGCGGAGACTGGGACGGGCGAGACATCGGCTGAGTCCTCTGCGGCGCAATCGCGGCGACGCTGCGCCTCCGACACGCGCAGCTGCGTCAGCCGGAAGAAGTAGCGGTCGAAGAAGTCGTCCTCGCTGACCCGCCCCGCAGGCGCGGCCGACGTCTTGGCCGGCGTAGCAGTGGAGGACTGCGCTGCGGGTGGCCGCCCCTCCGCCCCGTCGACGCCCTCCATCGGGTCGAACCGCAGCGTCGACGGCGTGTCCATCGGACGGCGGCGCGAGTCGGGCGTGCTGGGGGAGCCCGGCATGCTCGTCCGCGGGCTCACGGCATCGCCGACGAGAGTAACGTAGCGCTGCAGCACCACCTCGTTGAAGTCCAGCAGGCGCTGCCGTGTCTCGTCTACCGGCTCGTCGGCCCACTCGGTGGAGCGGCGGTTGGGCGTCATCGAGGGCGGGGCGGACGGGGCCGGTGACTTCGCCCCGTCGGCGGCCTGCCGGCGCTGTGCGTTGCGGCTGCTGAGGGGATTCGCCTGCAGCCACGCGGCAAAGGCTGCCTGCTCCTCTGGCTGGATGGGCAGTGCATAGGTCGCCTCCGACTCCTGCAAGCGCCACAGCAACTCGTTGGGCAGCGGCATCCGCTGCGTCGTCTTCTTCAGCACCTCGTCCCCCGCGTAGACATCGCCACGGCCGACGACGTCGGCAGCCATGTGGCCCAGGTAGTCCACGAAGCCGGCCGACTCCGATTTAAAGGCCTTGGCGAAGTCGGTGAAATCCTGCGAGAACATGGACCACATCTTCTTGAATGCTTCGCACCCCGGCGCGGAGATGCGGGAGAAAAAAAAAGAGTGGGTGAGAGAGGGTGCACACGGTGCTTCACTGGCTTTGTATAGATGCGATGGGCAACGGGGAAACAAAAAAAAAACACTATAGGAAGACAACTACTTTTGTTTAGTCGTTGTGACTCTTGTTGCTGTTCTTTTTTTTTTTTCTAATGTTTGGAAGCACCACGTGGAGAAAGACTAGTGGGCGGCGGAGATGAGGAAGTGGTACGCAGAGCAGAGTGCAGGCAGGGATGGATCTGCGCTCGCAGCTTCGATGACAGAGATGGGTAGGGGAAAAGCAGCTTGCACCTTAAGCCGGATGCACACCCGAATCTACACACACACTGGAGCCAGACTCCAATAGAGTGATGCATGTATAGCCGATGAGGATAGGAGCAGGGAATGACAGCGGACGTCACATGGACGCCTGCCAGTGAGCCGACACGCCAACATAGCCGGCCTGCAAGGTAAACCACGCGATCGACCTCGTGAGCTGTGGACTCTTCTTTTTTTTTTTTCCGTCACGTGTTCGATGGCGTCTTTCGTTCTTTAATGGATGTAAAAGAAAAAAAAAAACATCGCAATACCACCAGCAACTTCAGCGCCACAACCACAAAAGCAAGTACGTACCTTAGCAACAACAAAAACAATAACTTGCAGCCTTTGCGGGCTTTCTCCCTCCGATGTTATGCCGAGAACTGGTAGACGTTGTCCTTACCCCGCACCATGAAGCCGCGTTCGATCATCTTTTCCACCGACTTCTTTAGCAGAGGGACCGAAACAGGGAAGGGGAGCCGTGTCGCCACCTCGGCAACAAGATCGGCATGCGACACAGTCCGTCGCGCCTTGAGGCAGCTGACGATGGCCACCTCCACGAGATGCCCGCCGTTGTCCGCCGTGCGTGCGCCACGACTGCCGCCATCGAGGCCGGCCGCCGCCGTCGCCCGCGAGCGCGTCTGCAGCGGAATGCGCACCTTCGCGGTAGCGGAGGTGAAGTCGATGTTGAGCCGCACCACATCTGTCGGCGCCAAGGTGCCGGGCGGCAGCGCTGCTGAGAGAGAGGACTTGACTGCGTCGCCCTCCGTCTCCTCCTCTCCCTCCTCGTTCCGCACCTCCGCCACTCGCGTCGCGGCCGCAGCACTGCTGCTCGTCTTGCCGTCGCACAGCACGAGGCGCAGGCGGGGGTGGCAGAGGCCCTGCAGCGACCACAGCACCTCCACGCTGGCGCAATCCACACCCGCCGCCCCACACAAGTCCTTCACTGTTATCGCGGCAACGCCCTTGTCCAGCAGGGCATCGAGGTGCATCAACAGCACGCACTGCACGTAGGTGCCGGTGAGGGACAGCACAGAGCCGTGCGGCGTCAGTTGCGCCCGCAACGTGGCGGTAGAGAGCGGGTGCTGCCAGGTGAGGTGGCGGTTGGGGAAGAGACCGGCGTAGAAGCGCTCCACCGCCTGCGTGATGCTGCGCAGCGAGGGCGGCACGTACAGCTGCGCCGGCTGAGCCGTGTACTTGGGCCAGAAGCTCTGCGTCAAGATGAGCAAATGCGCCTCAACCGACGACGGTGCACAGGCCATGGCGACGCGTGTCTGCGAGCTCGTGGCGCTCTTCACGTCCTCCTCTGCGCCAGACGCGGCGGCAGCGTTGATGTCTTCCTGCCACGCCTTGTACTGCGACGTCAGCTGCGACGACGCCTCCAGGTCGGTCAGCATTCCCTCGAACTTCAAGGTGAAGGAGAGGCCGCAGATGTCGCGCAGGTAGCAGATGAAGGCGTTCTCGGCCGCGACGTTCACCCGGCGATGGGGATGCAGACAGCGGCGGGCAAAGTCGCGCCAGTAGGCGGCCTCGAAGAGCTCCTTCTTGGGGTGGTAGGAGTAGAGGTAGGCGATGCGGCGCAGCACCGGCGTCGCCTCTGTCGCCTCGGCAGGCAGCGGGGCGGCGTGGCGCAGGGCGGCGGAGCCGAGAGCACCGTCTGCCTCCCCTGCCTCGACTGACCGCGCCTCCTCAGCAGCGGCGTGCGGGTTTGTCCGCTCCGCACGTGGACGGCGCAAAGGGGACGAGTCGGCCTCTTCCACATTCTCCCCCTCCCCCTCCTCCCCGCCTTCCCGAGTCGCACCGGAGCCACGCAGCGCTGCCTGTTGCGCCTGCTCCTCGTCCTGCAGCTGCGCAGGGGATGCGTCCTGATCCTTGCGCTGACCAGCCAGGCTGACCGGCACGTGGCCCACCTCCACCTCCTTCATCGTGGCATCCTGGAAAGCCGCCAGCTGCTCCGAGAAGGCGTTGGGGTAGGCCTCCAAGATCGCCTGCAGTGCCTCGTGCAGGGCAACCTTGAACTCCTTCTCGCACTCGTGGAAGCAGCGCTCGACGGTGCGGCTGCCCTGCTCCAGCAGCCCGATCAGGTGACGCACCGCGAGGAAGGGTCGCTCGCGAGCGGCCACACGCCCCGCAGCGGGGGTGGCCTTGGCCGAATTCGGCACGAGCTCCTCCATGATCCCCTGGCCGCACTCTAGCAGGTACTCGCGGAAGAGCGTCACGACCGCCGGTGCACTGCGCACATGAGCGCTGGACGAGAGGAGGCGCCACGCCAGCCGCAGCGCGTGAAACTGCTCCTGCTCCATCAGCAGGGTGAAGTCCCGCTTCAGCACCTCGGCCCCGACGCTGCCGATCAGCGTGGCCTGGATGGCATCCTCGACGAGGGGAATCGTGCCGGGGTGCAGGTACTGCTGGTGCACCGTGTCGGCGTGCTTCAGGGCCTTCTCGCTCAGCTCAAAGTACTTCTTCGCGCTCACCTCCTCCGCCCACCACCGCCGCGCCACCCGCGCAAAGTGGCGCCGGATGATGCGCACGACGACCGGCTCCACCAACGCGTTGTACTGCTGCGAGTCGCGCGTCAGCTGCGTGAAGAGAAAGAGGAGACGGCGACGCAGCGGCGTGGTGAGCTGCTCGATAGAGGCAGGGCAGGCGAGCATCTCCAATGCGGAGACGTCCATCTGCGCGTCGGCAGCAGTGGCGGGCGACTTCAACTGCGCCACGCCACCCGCTGCGGTGCCGGCGGTTGTGGTGGGGGTGGGCAGGTCGAGCATGACGGTGTCCGCCGCGAGCTCCGTCCTCAGCACGGCACAGTAGCCCTGCAGCGCGGTGCGAAAAAGATCCGGAGAGCTGCGGAAGACGTCACTCGCCTCCAGCGCGGCGGCCGCGACGAGGGAGCGCGGGATGGTGCGGCTGGCGTGCAGGGAGCACCACTGGTTGGCGTAGACCCACACGGAGGCAAGCTCCGCCACGCCGTGCTGCAGCCGCTCGTAGTAGGTGACAAAAATCGCCAGCGTGCGCACGGCGTCGAGGACGGCAGCGGCGTCGCCCGTCTCCCCCTCCTCCTCCTCCGGCTCCTCCCCCTCTCGTTCCTCACTCCCCAATGCCCTCGGCGGCGCCGCAGCCTCGTGTTGATCTGCGTGCTGGGAGGGCGATAGAGCTGACGCGGCCGCCTGCTGCCGACGCAGCTCTCCGATCTTCGCCACACACTCCTCGGCGTACTGCCGCACCGCGGCCTGCATGCGGGTGAGGAGCTCCTCGCAGCGGTCGTCGTCGACGATGGCCCGCACGCTGCGCATCACCGTCTCGGGCGAGTAGGAGGCGAACTTTACCTGTGGCCGACGGTGGTCGGCGGCGAGTTCGAGAATGCCGTGCAACATCGACGTGGCGGCCGTCCAGCTCTCTGTGCGGGCCACCTCCAAGGCACGGTGAACCGGGGAGGACGACGAGGCGGCGGTGGCGGCTGTGGAGGTCGACGAGGAGGCCTGTTGCTGCCGCTGCTGCTCGGGAAGCAGCGTCACCTGGAAGGGTGTCAAGGGAGGCTGCGGATACGCCAACATCCTTGCGACTACCTTCCTGCCTAGTTTGTGTGTGTAAGTGTGAGTTTGTGTAAAGTGGGGTGCCTCTCGACAACACAGAGAGTGGCGATTGAAAGACTAATTTTTATACCAGGCCAGATTGATGGCACTGCACAGCATTTTGCAGAATAAAATAGAAAAAAAAAAAGATTAGGCGAAGGAGTAAAGCCGGTTGAATTGAGATCAGCGATTACGTACTTGTAATTAGAAGTGAGACAGCTGACACACTTCATCCACTTGCTTGTCGACATAAATTTTTTTTGTTTGCTCCAAAACGAGATGAAGACTGCTGCGTAGCAACTCTGCAAGCACCAGTTTAGCCGTAAGCTCAAATAGATTACACACACACACCAATGCACTGTGCGCCTACCTCGAACAGATTTTTGGGAATACGCCGGCAAAGACAAGGGCCACGATACAGGCCGCTAGAGGATCCTCGTAGATAGTACGCAGCACAGGCTCGCCATGAAAAAAGCAATGGACATTCTCTCTTTTCTTACCTGTTTATGTCTTGTTGTGGTAGTGGAGTTTACTGGCGATGTCTCGCTTTTCTTCCTCCCTCTTTCTCTCTTTCCCTCCTCACCTTCAGGTGCATCAGTCAGAACATTTTGTATTCGGTTCCCTGCGGCTGCTGCATTGGCTCACACACACGCGCACACGCGCACAAACAGATGCAAGGCGGCAGGCAGCAGCCGCGGCGCAGAGAACATCGCCGTCCAGTAGAAGAGGGTAAAGGGAGCAAAGATAGACAGGCGTCCCAATAAGCAAAGCAAAACAAGGAGAAATACGGTGGAAGCCGTGTGTCGCACACAGCAAAGAGGGAAAAGGGGTGACAAAGAAAGCCGCGTCTTCTTGACCACTCACTGCGCTGACATCATCGCCTGCAAGATGGCCTCATAGTTGCGCGCAGCCTCGGTCATCTTCCTCGAGCTCGCCACGGAGCACAGCACGTGCACATCCTCGTCTGCCGTGAAGACCTGCGTGAGCAGGTAGACCAACACGTGGAAGTCCGCGATCGACTCGGCAAAGGACGCCCCCTTGCGCTTCGGGTCTTTGAGGTAGTTCCGCAGGTTCGCCAACACCGGCGGTGGCATGCCGGGGCGGGAGAGCCGCATGAAGGCGCCGCGCACGACCGGCGACTCAAACTGCTGCACGGCGATGTAGCTCGTGAACCACCGCGTGTCGATCTCCGTGCTGGGTGCCTTGGTGACGAAGCGCTGGTGGCCGCGCGGGTCGGTGTCGGTCTGCGCCACCTCCAGCGGCATCGTGCAGTGCACGTTGCGGGACTGCCCGACGTCCTGCAGGGCGGCGTCGCCAGCCGGGGCCTCCCGCAGCACCCCGAGGCGGTAGAGGTGCACGCACTGCGGCGACGTCTGCCACGCCTGGCACGACACCACATAGCTCGGCCCTGCGGCGGCGGCGGCGGCGGAGGCCGGACCCTCGCCCGGTGCGCTCGTCACCCCCTCCGTCTCTGTCGACGACGTCGCGGTGGGCCCCACCGTCAGCAGCACGCACTCGTCGCCGAAGCGTGACTGGTCCTTGGTGCAGAGGAGAAGCTCGCGGAAGTTCAGCAGCACCTCGTCTGTGTTGCGCACGCCGTGCGTGCAGGCCACACCGATGCGCCGCAGCCCCAGCTCGTGGGCGATGCGCTCCACCTTGGCCAGGTGGGGATCGGCCGTCACTTCAAAGGAGAAGGCGTTGCCGTGCTGCTCCGGCTCGTACACGGCGTGCACCTCCGCCGTCTGCGAGGCGCTGTCGTAAAGGCCGTAGAGCACCCCGTAGCGCTGCAAGTTCCACTCCATCTGCGCCACGAAGCTCTGGAAGATGTTAATGGATTGCGCGTCCACTTTCACCAGCTGGGTGCGGCTCGGCACCCACTTCACACGGGTCTGATCAATAGCCGCCATCAGAGTCGCGGAGGAGATGACGTTGGTCTCCACCAAGCTGCCGCCGACGAGGCGCTTCTTGTCAAGGTCGTGGAAGTGGCCCGAGACGGGGCACACCGCCGCGCTGTAGGAGGGCTCGTTGCAGTCTGCGCACCGCCGCACCTCAGGCACCGCGCCGGCCTTCTTGGCCGCCTCGAAGCGCCGCCGCTGCTCCTCGCGTATCTGCTGCAGGGACTGGTTGGACGGCATCCTTGTTGTTTGCGCTACGTTGCTCGATGTATTTGTGTGTGTGTATGCGCGTATGTGGCTCTCCCCTACTGTCCCTTGTTTGCTCGTTGAACAACTACCTCACAAAAGGAAAATAAAAATAAGCGTGCGCTTTGCAGCGTGTGTTTTGAGTTGTTGAGCGCCGCGGCAGTCTGGATGCAGGAGTCACCGTGAACAAGGCGTGGTGAACGCGTTCGCACCTTCCTGGCAGTCTCCCGCTTCTGCGCCGCAAAAGGCGTTTCAGCGTTCTTCGTTCAGCGGTTCAATAAAAGGGGGAAAGAGCACCGCACACCAGGCGTGTGGGTGGGAGAGTGTGTTTGTGTATGTGTATAAGCCACGCGTCACGAGAAGCACAGGCGGAATTAATGCGGAAGGTGACCTTTGCATAAAATCCAAATTCAACACATGGCAACGTGAAGAGGCCAGAGAGCAAGCGGTTGTTGCAGGGAGAAAGGGAGACGGACAGTTGCAGCAATAGAGAACATGATGTGAACTGCCACCACCTTTCAGGTGAGGGCTGGCGCGGCGCATAACAGGTGCGTGTATCATCTCAATGGGCAGCACACAGCTGCACCGGGGCCATGCATCCTCCATACATGAAGCAAAGTAGGGGGAGGAAGAGCCACTTTCACTTTCCAGCTACCACCCGGAGCATACGACTCAGATTTTTTTTTTGTTCTCGCCACTTTTTCGGTTTGCGTGTATTCTCGCATGCTGCCGCTGTACCGAGACGAAGAGAGAGTACAAAGGAAGACACGCAACTGATTCCAAAACCCTCACCGCCAACAACAGAGGCGCTTTAAGCAACACGTCGTTGCTCCTCAGCAGACGAACGACATCGATCCACACCGCTCAAACTGACGCTCGAAACCTCTGGCAGGTTAAAATTCGATGTAGTGCTCCACGTTCTCGCGAAACAGCTTGCGGCGACCGAGCAGCGACAGCGTCAGCTTCAGTCCCGCTTGCATAATGCGGCGGTGCGGGTCTATCACGGACCCGCCACGACTTGCAGATGCAGCAGCACTACCCGTCGCGTGGCTGCCGCGTACGTCGGTGCGGGTACGCCTCGCAGACGGGGCGTCGCCACTCCCGCCCTCACCGCCACCGTCGTCGTCCGCGTCCACCACGTCGACGTGAATCAGAAAGTCGTCGTCGTCTTCGGCGTCGTCGAGCACGTCGGCCACGTCCTCGCCCTCGCCGGCCCTCGCAGCGCCGCCAAAAACCTCGTCCTCAATCCCGCGGCGCCGCTTCAAGATTGTCGCCATGCTCTGCGGCACCAACACACGAGCGTGCTGCACGGCGTGCTCGGCGATCTCGGCAACGCTGCGGAAGCCAAAGGCAGCGGCGACGCCCCGCCCCGTGCCGCCCACGTACTCACCCTCCTCAGCGCTCGCCTTGGTGGACGCCTCCGCATCAGCGAAGAGCGTCGTCGCCGAGGCCGCCGCCGTGTCTGTTGTCGCCCCTTGCGTCGCCTGCAGCCGCCAGCACGTCTCCATAAAGCTCATGGCAGGCGTCACGACGTGGTCCTGCCAGTACTTGGCCAACATCGGCAGCCACGCGTCCACGACGTCGTTCTTCGTCAGCAGCTGCCGGCTCAGCTCCTTCATCGACGACGTCACCTGCGCATCCTCCGTGCACGCGATGATGACCTCGTCGGTGAGGGAGGGGAGAAAGAAGTAGACGTAGTCCTCTGGGGCGAGGGTGTAGCGGGCGAGGTAGAGGGCGATGGCGCGGATGACACGACGCGGGTGACGTGCAAAGTGGCGACAGACGTCGTCCATTGTCAGCCCCAGCTTCATGCAGAGGCCCATCGCGAGCAGAAAGGGGCTCGCCTCCTCGTCATCATCGCAGACGCCAGCGTAGCGGACGGACTGCTCGCAGTAGTGCAGCACCGCCCCGACGTCCTGCTCGTGCTGCTCAAAGGCGGTGAGGAGACGCCCGGTGGCGTACTGCGGGTTGTGGGCCGCACCGGCGCGGCGCACCTCCGCCACAAACTCGGCGGTCAGCTTCGCCTCGAGCACGCCCCACAGCTCGGCATCGAAGTTGCAGTGCGATCGCAACACCTCGCGCTTCTGCAGCACCTGACTGGGCACGATGGCGGCGGCGCGGCCACCAAAGACGAAGTAGTTCAGCAGCCGGCAGCCGTCAGGGAGGGCGAGGAAGGTGTTGCGGAGGCAGAGCAGGTGCAACTGCGCCGCTGCACGCGAGTCCGTGACGTAGAGCAGTAAGTAGGTCGGAGCGGTGGACGCAGCAGCAGCAGCAGAAGAAGATGGTGTGGACGGCGTGGCGAGCCGCACCGACTGCGCCAGCGAGGAGACCTCCTCTGAGCTCAGCGAGTGGGTGGGCCGCACCTCTACGAAGGCAACGTTGCTGGGCGGCGGCGGCACACTGCCCCCACCAGACCCACCATCAGCGTAGCCGGCAGGGAGCTGCAGGCGACGGAAGTTGGCCATTCTGCGCGAGACCATCGCCATGGCGCTCCGCACGTCCTGTGCGACGCAGGCTTTGAGGGCTAGCTGGTAGTGAATCTGCCGACGTGCCTCGGCGGTGCAGACGCCGTAAATCTCGGACTGAATGCGCAGGAGGGAGGCGGGTTGCACGGTCCAGCCCGCCGCTGATACTTGACCACTGCTGCTCGCTACCGGTTCCGTCTCCGCCGGTGGTGCATCGGTGGACGTCATTGAAGGGGCCGGGGCATTCTCTACGCGTTGCAAGACATTCTGCAGGCTGTGGCTGGGTACCTCCAGCACAAACTCCGGCCCGCAGAACACGTGTGGTTCCATTCCCGCCGCAGGTGGAGAGAGCGAGGAAGAGATCAAATTATAATACGCAGCTTTACAACAGAAAAGAAAAAAAATGCTGCTGCTGGAGGTGTCACACTCACTACGTTACTGTGCCAAGGACACCGTGCACTTGCTGTGGGTGAAGTACAGCGAGGGGACAGAAGGAGGGAGAAGAAGAAAGGTAGACGGTGAGCTGGTAGCTGTCAATTAAACCCTCACACGCTGTGCGAAACGCTAAAGGGCGGCATAGGCTAGTGCAGAGGAGCGCGGCAGACGATCGGTGTGGCCACGGTCGAGAAACAATGCAACAACTTAAGTATTAGGGGAAGAGCGTAGAAGAGGACTTCCCACAAAACCTAAGTTTCTCCTCTTTGCATCCAACTCAAAGTGCATATTTTTACGAATCTGTTCTATTCCCCCCGACACGAAACAGCACGCAGGACTTGTGGACATCAGTTAAAACAGCGGGACAAAAAAAAAATTGATCCGCCTCCCACTTTTTCCCTCCTGCTTCATCTCAGTCAAGTCCTCGCTGACGAGCGATGAGATCACGAGTCGCTCTTCTCTTAGTTGGCATCGCCGACTCAGCTGTGGAGTTGCGACAACTACAAGCATGGGAGGGAGAGAGAGAGAAAAGAGAAGAGAAGAGCGGACTGCCACACAAAAAAAAAAAATGAAACAGACAAATCAACGACTATGCCAATAAAGAAAGTGCAATCGCTGAGTGGCGTGGGCGGGCAAGCACGGCAGCTTCGAAGAGCGGTGTCATTGTGTACACCCCTTGTCTCAGAGGCAGTCGCCGCCCTCCACGGCGGGGTAGGTGACCAGGATGCACCGTCGCAGCGACGCCTGTATTGCATCCCCGCGCAGCCGGCCCTCGTCCTTCGCCGTGTGGTACTTCCCCGGCTCCAGCAGCAGCTCCAGCCACCGCTGGTAGGTAAAGGGGTACCACTGCAGCTGCTGCGCCTGGGCAAGAATGTAGGCGCTCTCCTCTGCGAACTGCGCCGCCGTGCCGGCTGCCGGGGTTGGCCGCATCGCAGGGGCAGCGAGGCTCATGGCCGGCAGCACCGCTTCTGTGATGGACATGTTGTTGTGGCTCGGGCTGCGCCGGCCCACATCCGCGAAGCTGCCGTCCTTCTCCGGTCCGTTGGCGGTGGCGCCGGCGGCAGAATTCGCGCCACCACCGGCTGCACCGCCACCATTACCCGTTCGCTGCGTCACCGCTGCGGCCGCGCGATTCCGACACGTGATCTGATACTGCTCCGACGCGGCACGAAGCAGCTTCTCCGTCGCCGCGATGAGCACCGGCAGCCCCGCCTGCCACCGCTCCTTTGTCATGGCGGCGAAGTCGGCCCCCGCGGTGCTGCCGCCCTTCTGCGTGGCGTAGAGCGCCAACTGTGACTCCAAAAAAGTGCGCTCCTCGTTGGTGTAGCCGAGGTCAACGACGGCGCTGCTGGTGGGGTTCGCCTGCCTGCTGTTGCTACTGCCGCTGGTCGCTGTCGCGGTGAAGGAGAGCTGGCCGCCGGGGCTGACCTTGCGCATCTTTCCAAGCGCTGCGCCGTCGTCCTTACCGGCCGCAGCCGCGTTGTTCTTGCGTGGACCCATCTTGGTTAGTCTTGTTCTTAGTGTCCACTGCAAAACTAATACGCAGGTAAACGTGAAGCAGCTGCTATTTAATTGTATGGGTGTCTCGCACAGAGAATTTAAGACTTTCTTTTCTCTTTTTTTTGCAGAACCGCAGCACTCCGCCTGACAACCGGAAAGAATAGGAGGGGAGAAAGACGTGCAAGTGAAGGCAAATAGCTGTGCAAGTCACAAAAGATAGAAATAAAAGAGAGAAAAGGGGGAAAGTATATGCCAAAGAGAGATTTTGAAGAACCAAGTGCTGAAAAGCAATTAGTGTTATTTTTTTTTTTTGACACCTGTATCTCCGTGCCCACTAGTGTTGTCCCCAAAGACGAGCCATCACCATGCAGACGCGCGCGAGCTACAAGCGCTGCCCTCACTCGAAAACGCAACCGCCGTCTGGTCGAGCCTCGATGGCAAACTGTTACGCGCAACTTTTCTCATCGCCCTCTCTCTCTCTCTCTCTCCTCGCACTCTCGTTAACGAGAGCAGGAGTCGGCTACAAAGTTTTGTTTCTTTTTCTTGCGAAAGCGTCTTCCGCTGTGACAGGACGAGAATAAAGGAAAAAAATGTTCTCTGTTATGCTGCCACCCTTCCGTGCTTCAGCCCGCTACTGTGCTCGCAGCTGTGCGTGAAGAAACGGAAAGCTGCGGCGGCGTTCATGTCGACTCGGCAGTGCAAAACGAAGCCGCCTGACAAGCACGGGCCACGCAATAAGTTTAAAAAAGCGCATCATCAGCAAATCCCCCTCAACCCGAGAACAGTCGCAACAACACACCCTCCCTCGTTCATCTGCGAACCAAAGTCGTCCATCGCACACAAACGCACAGAAGATCGGCGCAGAAAAAAGAGACGGAACGGATTTAGAGCTTAATCGATCTTAGTTTTTTTGTTTCTTTTTTATTTCCTTCCAAATATTTATTCAGACGTCGCGCCTTTGCAGGGCCAGCAGAGGAGGAGGAGCTTCAGATGATACCAGGCAGCCAAGCCTGTGTGTCAGCGGCGGTGCGGCGTCGATGTTTGCAGCGGCCCCATCATTTGCATCGTCCCTGTCACCGGCACGCTATAGGGAATGAGATCGTCGATGAGGTCGATGTGGGCGAGAATCATGCGGCGGCAGCAGTAGCGGTCGAGGTGAAGCGCATCAAGAGCCTCCGCCTCCGTGTAGTCCTGATCTAGTAGCTGCTGATACTGCTCGTAGAGGTTGCCCACCACCTTCCCGCAGGAGTAGCAGCGAACAGGGATGATCATGATGGTGAGTGCAGCACGCAAGCTGAGGCAGCGGTACGACTGAGATGGCACGTCTGCACGCTGGTAGGAGGAAAAAAACAACTCGTAACCGCTTTAGCAAAGCCAAGATGGGTGTGCTGAGAAAGACGTTCTCTTTTCCCTTGTCACCGGAAAAAAAAACCGATTGCGTGTGAAAGCGACGCTCTGTTTCTGGTCGGAGACCTGTAAGAAAGAAACTTCACAAGTTGAAGAGAAAGAGAGAGAGAAAAAAAAAAGGTTGAGGGGAAAGGAAGAGTAGTTGTGGCAATGCAGGTAGGTACATCAAGCAGAGCTGCATGCAAGGCAAGGACGGTATCTTCGCCCCGCCCGCTTCGAGCAAATGACACATTCTCATCTCTTCTCCTGCAAAAAGCAGCGCCTCGTTGAAAGCCGCCACAGCACCACATGAAGAGAGAAAAAAAGAGGTGTAGCGCTGCTTTGGAAAAAAAAAACGAAGCTCCTCAGAACAGAGTTGAGGATTTCGTTGGGTGTGATAGACAAAGGCGTCATCAAGGAAGCGTAACAGCCACACCTATTTCTCGCCCTTTCCAGTAGATTGCAACGGCTTAGAGCACTACTTCCAGCTCCGCTTTAATCCCGTCTGGACAGGTTACCACGCATTTTTTTTCCAATTCAGCAGACTAACGCCTGAAAATCATTCTTTTTCTTTTCCTATTCCGTTTTGGTTTGAGATGGAGGGGAAAAATCTAAAATGGGATACGGACCTCCCTCCTCGCGGCGGCAGACAAACAAAGAGGAAATGGACAATCTCCGAGAGAGAGCGTGAAAAAAAGAAAAGAGAAGCGGTACGCACAACAACAACAAAATAATGACCACAAACGAACTCCAACACAGCAACATCCACACCCAAGCAAACACGCACCAAAACAAACGAAGAGGAAATGAGAAAAAAAAAACAGACCAGAAGTCACGGAAAAAAAAAATGCGACTCACCACCGCGTCTTTTTTGCTCTCGGCCACAGCGCGCGGTATCCTACTTGCCTTCTTTAAAGGAAGTAGTCCGGCGTCTTCTTGGACACCTGCGCCTCACCCCGCCGCGGCGCTGGGTCGAACTGGAAGAAGCACTTGTTCATGTGCTCGTCGAGCTCCAACAGACCAGCCAAGTTGCCGCAGCGGTAGCAGTAGTTCGGTGCGCTGAAGATCGTCACCAGCTGGTCCTGGTGCGTCCAGCTGTAGCCGTCCATCACCAGCTGATGCGCTCGCGCAATTGTCTTGATCTTGTTGTTGTGGCAGAAGCCCTCCGTTACGCCTTGGCCGAAGGTGAAGCCCGCACCACGCGGACTCACCCCCCATCCATCGCGGTCGTCGGGGTCCGACCAGAGCAGGTCGCACATCGGCCCCTCGTGCGGCACCTCCTGCACTCGGTCAAGGTTGCGGATGTGGCTGAACGTGTCCACCGTCGGCGAGAGACCACCGTGCAGGCAGAAGATGTCGTTCTCCACCAGCGCCGTCAGCGGCAGGTAGTCGAAGAGGTCGGTGAAGAGCGTCCAGACATTTGCACTGCCGTACTTGCGGATGCACTCGTCGTAGAAGCCGTACACCTGCGTAATCTGGCGCGACTCGTGGTTGCCGCGGAGGAGGTGCAGCCGCTGCGGGTAGCGCAGCTTGTACAGCAGCAGCAGCGTCACCGTCTCCACGCTGTAGTAGCCGCGATCGACGTAGTCGCCCATGAAGAGGTAGTTGGTGTCCGGTGGCAGCCCGCCAATCTTGAACAGCTCCAGCAGGTCATGGAACTGCCCGTGGACGTCGCCGCAGACCGTCACGGGAGCGCGGACGGCGTGCACGTTGTTCTCCTTCTCCAGCACCTCCTTCACCTTTTCACAGAGCCGTGCCACCTGTTGCTCACTAAGGGGCTTGCATTGGATAACGTAGTTGATCATCTCATCGAGGTCGAAGGCGCTGCTCGACCCCACAGCCGAGCCGCCACCTGTCGTTGTCATGGCTGAAGCGGTGGGAGAAAACACAGTACTTTATAAAGACAAAAAAAAAACAATGACAAGTCTTCCTTGCGACTTCTGCTCTGCCTTCTCGGGAGTGGGTAGCAGAGGCCTGTCGTCAATGAGCGAGTAGCGACGCGGCGCGCGACAGCTTAAACAGTCCAGTGTGAGCGCTACGTTGTCTATGGGTTGATAATAACAACAGAAAGGAAACTTTAAAAAGCTGTATAAGTCTTGAAAACAAACGTCGTGCGGGGCCGTATATGCCTAAAAGTATTGTCTCTTCTTTTCTTTTTTGTATTTTTTTTTTTTACTTGAAGCTCGCTGAAGCGTGTGTGAGCGCAATTTGATTGCTTGATTTTTTTTTCTTCTTTCTCCTTTTCGTGAGGGTTTGCGTGTTGTTCGAAGCAGGTCAAGAGTGAAAATCGAGAGAGAGGGAGAGTGGCAACATATTGAAAATGCGCTTCATTGTCAGGTGACGACGTTCAGCAGGAGGACGCTGCGCAGCAGTGTGCAACAGCGCTGCGTCGCTCTTTGTTAAAGTAGACAGCGTCCATTAGTATTATTATTTTTCGTGCCTGCTTAGTTGCCGGACTCTCTCTTTCTCTCTTCCGATATCCGAAATCGAGGCAGCATGCTTTCTACTCGACGCAGAAGCTCTATTCTTTCTTTTTTCCGTTATCGGTCGCTGCAGACTCTGCGGTGTGGCTGGCAGGCATACTTCCTTTTTTTCCTTCCCTGACAGAACTCACCGTGCTGTCGCTGCAATGGCAAATAATGTGGCTTCTGTGTGGTGAAAGATGATGCCCACTTGAGTCCGCCTCCGCCCGCTACCTCTTTTTCTTTCCCTTTTTGGTTGTTGTTTGTTGTTGTTATTGACACAGTTCTGCGACACAGAATTGCGAAACGGTAAAGTGAACAGAACAAAAACAAAAAGTAGTTGTGAACACAAGGTGATCAAAATGACGCGGAGGGACCTCCGTCGGCTCCCCTCGCGCGCAGTCTTCCCTTCTCCCTCCGCCTCTGTTGCGGCGGCCCTCCCTTCCGCCTCACCCCTCGCTGCGTCCAGACAGGAGCTGCAGGAGCGCGGAGGCCACGTAGAGCAGCATGTCCGCATCAGGTGCCGAGGTGTCCGCCTCACCGCCCGCCTCGCTGACGCCGTTCATCTGCTCCGCGCCGACGCCCGCAGCGTGGCGGCGGCGGATGGGCAGCACCCACAGCGCCATCGAGACCGCCCCGAAGAGACTCTCCACGCAGTCCGCCAGACGCTTGTCGTTGCAGATGCGCCGCCGCGCCATCCAGTAGTCGCGCAGCACACTCGGCAGCGCACGCACCACCAGTGCGTTGTTCGTGCTCGACTCGGTGATGTTGCCGCCGCGCCAGATCGCGAAGTTCGACGAGGCGTGGCGATAGGAGAGGGTGGTGACGGCGACGCAGTAGTCCAGCAGGCCGTCCCCGTAGAACTCGCGCAGCTCCATCGCCGCCTCGTCCGTCAGCACGAGCAGCAGCTCGCGCCGCAGGTCGTCGACCATGGCAGCCAGCGCGGCGGTGGACGGGACTGCGTAGAGGCAGGACCCTCGGCCTTTTGCTGTGTCGCCCTCCCTGGCGAGCTCCTGCGATGCGCGCAGCTTCGCGCAGTAGACCATCAACGCCTCCCGCAGCGGTGGCAGCAGGGCGTAGTCGACAATGGCGGTCGCCGGCCACGCCGCCCCCAACACCAGCTCATCGCACGCCAGGGGGGAAACGCGGCAGCCACAGTGGGCGTGCCGCAGCGGTGCGTGAAGGGGGATCCCCTCCAACACCCCGCCACCAGCAGCATTAGCCGTTGTGGACTCCTCTGGCGCAGAAGAGGCGCGGCCGACGAAGCGCAACAAGCGCAGAGCTGACCGCTGCGTCTCGCCACTCTCTGAACCAGGGCTCGCCGGGATTCCGCCACCGTTGGCGGCAGCGGTCCCTATCGCCGCCGTCGCTGTGCGGCTCGGTGCTCCGCTGCGCTGCAGGACACAGGCCTGTCGCAGGTACATCCCCACCACCCGCTCATCGTGGTTGTCCCGCATGTCGGCAAGAAGCACCTCAGGGCGGCCGGCGATGGCCCACCGCTCCTCATCCCGCGTGGAGCCACCCGCGTCCGACAAGGCATCCTCCTCGATCACCCAGACGCGGTGCACATCGAAGTTGAGGGGCGGCGTGTAGGTGCGCTCCGCGAGTACAAAGAAGCCTGTGGGGGCATCGAGGCCGCTGAAGAGCCGTCGCAGCCCTGCGAGCCCCTTCTTGCGGCCCACAGTGCCCAGCCGCCGCCGCTCTGTTGGCTGCGCCGCCGACACCTGCAACTCGATGCTGGGCGGCAGGAGGAGGGAGAAGTGCGGCATCTCGCAGGCCGTCTGCACCGCATCCATCCACCCAGCCAGACCCTCCCACAGCGCGTTCTCCTGCACCTGCCAACTCGGCAGCGCCGACGAGCCTTCAGCTGCGGACGAGGCTTCAGCGGTGGGAAGCGGAAGAAGGGACAACAGTACGTCGCCGCCACGTGTGCCGGTGCGCTCGCCAGAGAGAGCGAGGCTCACGTCATCGCCTGTCGCCCGCGACACCGGCCGCAGCATCTGCAGCCCAGTTGGGTGCCACCGCTCCCACGCCGACCGCAGCCCCGCCTGGTACGCTGCATCGAGACGCAGCACCATCGCCTCCGCTGCGGTGGCGGGGAAGAACTCCCACGGAAGGCGCGGCACCGCGTCGGCGGCTCCATCCGCTGCCTCCTCCGCTGCCGGTGATGCGTCGCTTGAAACGGTCGTTTCATCAGGAACCACTGCCGGTGGCGTCGTAGCACCCGCAGCGCCGCCGCCTTCAGCCTGCGGAGTGGTGCGGAGCTCTCCTGGTCCCTCCCTCTCCGCTTCCAGCGCGACAGACCGCTTCAGCGCCGTGCCCATAAAAGTCTCCGCAACCAGCTGGCGGTGCTTCAGCGCCACTCCAGTCTTCGCGGCCGCCTTGCTTTTCTCAGAGCGTGCTGCGGTGGGAGCGGCGGTCTTGGCTAGGGTGTAGCCGTACCAGAGCCATAGGTCCCACAGGGAGGCAATGCGGAGGTCGACGAGTAGCTCCGTTGGAGGGCTGCGCACTGCAATCCACTGCCCGCCACGGTTTGGGAAGGAGAGGACCTGATACATGGCACGGCCATCCACGGCGCTCGGCGCGGAGGGAAAGAGACGCTCCTCCAGCGGCAGCGCAGCCGGCTCCGCAAGAGTCGTGGCGGACTCAAGCACGGCATCCGTTGAAAGCCTCCCGTAGCTCAGCTCGAGGGGCAGCACCAGCACTGTGCGAGGAGAGTGGGGTAAGGCCACCACCGACACAAGGGCCGATGAGTCTCCGGCATCACTCAGCGCGGCGGCGTCGTTGCGCATAACGTGAGCCGCCACCTCAAGGCCACACACCGTCGCAGCCTGCTTGGTGAAGTACGTCTCCGACAGCGCTACAAACGCGAATCGCGGCAGCGCAAAGGTCATGGCCGCGACTACGGCGCTGACCGCAACGCCAGAGGCGGGCTGCAGCATCGCCGCGAACTCCCCTCCCGAGACGCACGTCGCCGTCGACGCCGCCGAGCCGAACGCGGCGCTGACCTCGGTGCCCGGTGCATTGACCGGTGCCTTGGTGCGGCGCAGGAGCGCGTTCAGCTCCGCTGCACCCGTCGACGACGCTTTCTTCAGCGACGCGGGGGAGCGCAGGGGGGCACACAGGTCGGCGATGGCGTCGCGTGAGACGAGCACCTGATAGGGAGAGTCTGCAGGGTAGACGTGACCGCCGACGTCCGCCAATGCCTTACGTAGCACTTTCACGTCCGCCACCCACTCGAACCACGACGAGTTGCGCGGCTCCGATGCGGCGCCAGCGTCACCGGAGTCCACTGCGTCGGCGCCGTCGCGTGCGAGGCTGCGCAGTGGGACACGATGGTGCTCTTCCATTACAGCCAACGCCAGCGTCTTATCCACGTGTCCCCACGCCGCCCGCAGATGTGTGGTGGTGGACACGGTGCTTTCCTCGCTGCTGTGCAGAAACTGCAGCTCACCCGTCACATTGCGCTGAGTGAGGAGAGAGACGTACAGCGCGGCCACCTCCGCCGCCGTCTGCCCTGAGGCCCACCAGAGCCACAGCGTCTTGAGAGCGCTGTCGTTGCTGAGCTCGGCGTGGAGACCGTCGAGGACGTAATGCACCGGCAGCCACCCCCGCGACGTCAGCAGCGCCGCCTCCATGCCTTCGCTGGCGTACGCGACGCGACGGGCAGCAGGAGTGGTGCGGAGAAACGCCACTGTTGCGTCGAAGAGCACCGAAAAGCCGCGGGCCGGCACTTTAGACAGGTCCAGAGAGGGCACGGCTGGCGAGGTGGCTGGCCTCAACGAAGACCCACGATTCGCGGCGAACACCGATGTGGCTGCGGGACCGTCCGCAACCGTCGTCGCCGCTGCTGCCAGTGCCGTCACCGTGGAAGAACGCGTGGAAGAAAGCGGCGCGCCAGACGCGCCGCGCAACATCTCAGGCGGCGGAGGACGAAGGTGCGCCGCTGCAGGATGCTTTAGAGGGACAGGATCGACGTGCCTGCTGGCCTCCTCTGCCAGCCGACGCCGAAAAAAGGGCACGAGCTCATTCCAGCAGCTCTGGAAGCCGTCCGGCTGGAGCACTCTGTTTCCGAGCGAGGCCTTCCACTGCGACTCGGCCTTCGTCAGCTGCTGGCTCGTGTAGGCAGGGCAGGGAACGCCGGGCGGCTGCCGGCGCCGCAGGTACTCGAGGGCGAGTGAGACGTGGCCCCACAAGCTGTTCATCGCCGTGGCACACCTCCCCGGTGAATCGAAGTCGTCCAGCGTCGCCAGGAACAGGGTGGCGGCCAGCTTTATCACGAAGCGGCCACGGCGCCGACTCGCCACGTTGTTGGGACTCGTGACGTCAAAGTCGATCTGCGCTGGGAAGCGGAAAATGCTCGAGCCGGGGCACTCCTCCAGCACGACGGGCGTCGGTGCCTTTGCGAGCTGCCGTGGCAGTGCAGCAGTGAGGGGACTCGCCACCTCACCCACCGTGCCTGTTACCTGCGCACCTGCAACGCTCATGATGCGCTGCTCGGGATTTTTTTCTTTGGTTGTGTGTCTGTGTGTGTTTGTGTGAAGTACAGCGGAACGCGTGCGCACAAGTAGTCCACGTGGTGTCCCGGGAACCTCTGCAGAGAGGAAGCTCAGAAGAGTGACGCGCACACGTTAGACAACACTGATAAAATACAGCGCGCGATAAGAGAGTCTCGAGCGATCGGTGAAAGCATATTTTTTTTAGTAGTCGGAGTGCAGAAGAAAGTAGGCGCAAAGAAGTAAAGAGAGGGGGACAGAAAAACAGAGTGCAAAGAGCTGCGAAGCGGAAGAGGACTCAATAGAGAGAGTGAGTGTGTGCAGCAGGTGTGCTCGCTGCGCCACGTGGCACCGCCGGCCTCACCGCACAGTCAAAGTGCTCTACAACAAATTTTTTAAGGAGTTAGCATACTGGAGAAAAAAAATTGCGGATTGCGGCAAGGGAGGAGCGGGCGAACATACGTGAGGCGTTGACACACACACACACACACACATGCGTGTGAGTTGCGTGTTGTCCGCACGATTCACTGAAACTTGAGCAACGCTTCTTCTTTTTGCTTGCTTGTATGTGTACGTGGGTATGCTCAGGTAAGCCTTTGGTTTTTTTTCCTTGCTAGCCTCCTCGTCGTGCCAGCATATCTCACAGCAGCCACTCATCTTCGCTGAACGCCGTCCAGGAGAGCCCAGAGGTCTCAACAGGCGGCGCCGCCGCACCGATCGACGACATGGACGACGCGTCGACAGCAGCTACAGGGGAGGCCACCGCCGATGACCGCAGAGGATCGCTGCCGGTGGTCGACGACGCACTTCCTGCAGCAGCAGCAGCAGCCACGGCCGCTGACGATGGCGGACACCGCGTTCCACCGACGAAGGCGCGACTGCTCCGCCGCAGCCGCCGCATGCGCAGCCCCCGCGTCTCCTTCACTGACCGCCGCCCGCTGATGTGTGCCAGACGGGCCTGCCAACGCTGCTCGATTCGTGTGCGTCGGTGAGCCGCCTGCAGCCGCGCCTCGACCACTGCCCGCCGCTTCAGCTCCTTTACCAGGACGCCCCACTGCAGCGCAACCCCGCAGAGGGGACAGGGACACGGCTGCGAGGGCAGGAGGCGCCGGAAGCGCTGTGGTGGCGCCTCCGCAGCTGTCTGCTGCGTGGACGGGGCTTCCCTGTTGTCCCGTGCACCGGCAGCAGCAGCGGCCACTCCGCTGAGCTCCTCCTCGTACAGCATCCACATCGCTAGGCAGCCAAGGTGGCAGCGGAGGTCGCAGAAGGGGGCCCGGCTGCAGTGCACCACACAAGGCGGCCGCAGCGGCAGCGCACACAGGCTGCACGGCAGCAAGCCGTGGTGTAAACGGTACTGCGCATCGCCGTGCTCGCGGGCGAAGTCGGCGTCACGGTAGTAGGCGAAGCGCAGCGGAATGCGGGGTGCGGGCGGCGGTGAGGGAGGAGCAGATGGTGTGCGCTGCCGCGGTGAGGAGGCGCAGCCTCGCCCGGCTTCGGTCCGTGGCGGTGACAAACGGTGCGCACTTGGAGATTGAAAGGGGGGACTGCGTATCATGGCCTGGTCGCACTCCGCCACGCCTTCTTCCTCGCTGTTGCTGCGCAGGAGGTTCTCGGGTGTTCCTTCGCGTAAACCGGTGCAACTGCGTGGCGGGGACTGTGACGGGGTGGCGACCCCAAGGAGTCCAAAGCGCCGCGTGCGCTCGTCCACGTCGCCGTCGCTGACAGTCTTGTCGACCTCCGCATCTGAGGGACCGTCATCGCCGGACACGTTCGACCACTCCGCCCGTGCCGCTTGCGACAGCACCGACACGTCGTAGGGGCAAGAGGCGCTGAGGCAGCTCTCCTCACCCTCGCGTTCCGCCGCGAAACTGCCGTTCCCACCAGTCAGGCCGCCACTCGGCAACAGCAGGCACCGGTCGTGGCTCAGGTAGACGTCTTCGAAGCGCTGGTGTGTCGTGACCTCCACGTGGAAGAGGGAGGACGGCTCAAGCGGCGGCAGCAGCGGCGATTGCGGCGTTGCCGTCGCGCCATACGCGGAGGAGGTGTTCAACACTTGCGTGCTGGCTGTCCCAAGAGCCTCGGCACGATCCGGCGGTGGTGACTGCGTGGCACGAAGTTGCCGCCCACCGCCGCCCATGGCAAGGAAAATCTCCGCCTTCGCCTCTGCCGCCTGCAACAGCTCGGGTTCAAAGATGTGCAGTGTCAGATCGAGCTGGTTGAACAGCGGAGCGCGGATGAGGAGATGAAGGGTGCCGACGGCGTACGGCAGGCGCCGCAGACCCTTCAACACCCCCACCGTGTGCTTCAGCCGCGCCGAGACTGTCGGGTTCTGCCAGCACCACTCGAATTTAAGAGCGGCTCTGTCCTCTGTGAAGCCGGAGACGCAGCAGACAATCCGCCACGGCCGTCCACGACGACTCGTGCGCCGTGCACCGTTCACCAGCTCCCCATTATGCTGCCGCAGCCGCCGCAGGGGGTTGACGGTGTAGCCGATGTAGTAGTCACCCTCGCACTGGGGGTCGAGGCTGGTGAGGAGGTAGACACAGTGGAAGCGTGTGTCCATGCGAAGCCGTAGGAGAGAGAGGCAATGAATTTACCTCAAGGTGTAGGCCGTTGTGGCTTTCTAATCAGACGCGCGATCGAGAAAAAAGAAAAAGGAAAACAAAAAAAAAGGAAAAAAGAAAAGTCAGCAGTTTCTAATACGTGTGCAATGAAGAGCTCAAGAGTGGAGAGACTTGAGTCACTGATAAAGTGGCGTACGCGGTAGGCTGAAGTGTGGTGATTCGAAAGTCGCGCATCGTGCAGGCTGACGCGGACTCGATCTAAAGGAAAGAGGGATCAAGACGTGTTGTCCTTGCGCTGCCTTATCCAATAGAGAAAAAGAGAATTTCGAGAAACGGAAGTCGGGAGAATCAGAATGAGTGAAGTATGGTTTAGAAAGAGAGTGGAAGAAATAAAAAAGACATAGTCAACTCACGCAGCGACGCGGTGCTGGCGCCGCGAGCATCACAGCACCTTTCGAGCAAAAAACAGCACAGAGGCGCAACCAACTGCTTCGAGGTTATCACGAACTTCCGTGGAGCTGGCAAAAGGACGCGATGAGGGGTTTAGGCTCCTCGTCTACTCGATCCGTCAAAAGTGGCGCAAACGCCCTTTTCAACGGCGCAAAAAAAAAAAAAAAAAAAAAACAGCGCTTGCAGAGGTGGTGGTGAGTGGTACATCGACATGCCTAACCGGCAAGAGATTCTTTCTTTTTTTTTTGTACGTGTGTGCAACAAGCGATAAGAAGAGCGGCGGCCGAGAACACAACAATGCAACACCACCAGAGAAAAACGAATTTAAGAAAAAAATAATACCAAACTTCTCGCACAGTGGTGGCCTTAGTCTTGTCGCTCTTCCTCCTTTTTTTTTGGCGCTATCACTCTTAAAGGAGCGCGCTGCAAACATGAACTTCAACAACAGAAGTACGACGCTGGGAAAAAAAAGATACAAAGGTTTTTTAATGAGAAAACTGGACCGGCGGAGCATCTGTGCCACCTGTCCAGCTGCATGCGCTTCCCGGCACGGAAAACGTCACGGAACTGCGTCCGCGCGCTGATACGACAAAATGTTCTCTTGTGCGTAACACTGAGAAGAAGAAAACGTTTGAAAAATTGTTGGGGACTGCATGCACATAAGCCCATGGCATTTTTGCAGTACAACAAAAGCAAGGCGTCGTCACGCCCAGCGAGCGTCTCTCCTCTCTCCGCGCAGCAGCGCCGGTAGGTGCATACACACACGAACACACAAAACTGTGAATGCAAGAAGCAAGAAGAAAAAAAAACCATTTGCGCACCCATCAGGGCTAGTAGCCACCCATGGAGGAGGACAGGATGGTGCGGTGGATGTGAGTCAGGTACTCGTCGTAGCCCATAGGACTCGTGCCCATTTCCTCCTTCAGCTCCTTGAAGAAGGCATCCTCGGCCCGCTCGCCCTCGTGCACCACGATGAGGCGCCGCATCCCGTCCTCGCGCAGCATCAGCGCGTACAACACGTTACGCAGCCGCTCGCCAAAAGACTCCTCACCTGGCCCGTTGGCGGTGCACACCTGCGCGGCATCGTCGCAGTTGAAGAGCTGCCGCGACAGCTTCGGTGGCACCTGCGACCCGATCCACATGTACACCAGGCGCGCCTGCTCATCGCACAGCACGTAGACGCCGTCGCGCGCCACGCTGTCGAAGACGAGCTGGCGGTGGTGGGGCAGAACGCAATGGCCCGACTCCTCGACGAGCGTGCCGATACGCGGATCCGTCGCGAGATCCTCGAGGCTGAAGAGGGAGGGGTAGAGGTAGGTGAGCAGCTTCTGCATCGGCATCGCGACGAGGTCGAAGATGCTGGCAACACGCTCGTCGATCGGCACGACAGTGCCCTCGGTGAGCGCGTCGGATTTCATGAGGCAGAGCAAGAAAACCGGCAGCAGCTTCAGACGCGGCGGCATCAGAAGCGTGCTCTTCTTGTCCCGTGCAGGGGGCTTGCCGGAGCCGTAGTCGCCGCTTGCCCCGTCCGCCGCACAGTAGAGTCGGTAGGCAGAGAAGGACTTGATGAGGCGGTCTGTCATGCCCTGGCGCGCCTGCCGCGGTCCCTTGTTCACCGCCTCCGCGACGGTGTCCTGAATGAAGCCAAAGAGAGCCGCCTCCATGTCCAGGTTACGAAAGAGCACCGTAAGCGAGCTCGCGACGCGCAACCGGCAGGAGTGCACCCGCACCCGACGGTGGCCAGAGCGCGTGGTGTAGAGCAGCGCGGCCTGGAAGTGGGTGTAGTTGCCCTTCTCCAGCTTGCTCTCGTGTGCGAGCTCGACGAAAAAGGTGGAGCTGCTCGTGATGCTGGCAAGGTCCATATCTTGCACGGTTTGCGAGAAGAAGTGGCCGCGGTAGCGCTGCACACGCAGACCGCTGCTGCACCGCATACGCAGGATGCCCGCGTAGCCCGCCTCCTCGGTCAGCAGCTGCTGCATCGACGCCGTCACCTTCGTGTTGTCCACCAGCGGGTCGTAGTTCCGGAAGAGGAAGACACGGCCGTTCGTGACGTGGCAAATGTTCGACACCGTCACCAACTCCGAGTACTCGGACGAGAACATGAAGAGGTCAAACGAGATTTGCTGCTTCGCAGCCGCGCTCGCCGTGGTGGTCCAAAAGCCCTCGACCGGCCGTAGCAGCTCCTTCTCGCGGTCGGACCCGTAGAGCTTGTGCTGCTCGCGCGGGACGATGCTGCCGATCCCGCGCTGTGGGTAGCGGTGCGCACACATGATCACCCGCCCACCGTGCTGGCCGGCGAGCACCAACGTCGCCGCCTTAACCGCGGCGCCGAGCACACACTCCACCTCGTCGGCGCACGACGCGATGGTCTGCAGACGGTCGAGGAACTTCTCGATGCGGTCGAGGTCGGCGCCGACCTCCAGCCAGCACAGGCTCGTGAAAGGCAGCGGTACAAAGGGGTTCTCGACGTCTGGGACGCAGAGCTGCGGCATGTCGGGGTGGCGCAGGTCGTAGAAGTGCAGCTGCGAGGCAAAGGTGATGAAGGACACCTTGCAGGTCGGCGTCAGCTCGGCCATGCGCTGCAACCCGTTGCGCATCGCTGCGATGTAGTCGGGCAGAAAGCGCTTCGCCGCGTCGCGCGAGACGTCGACGAGAAACAGGTGGTGCAGGGGGCGGGTAGGGAGGGCGTTGCCGTCCTCGCCACGCAGCGCGTACTCGGGGAACTCGTCCACGTCGAACTCGACGCTGCCGCAGCTCAGCTCCGGGTGATCGGGCTGGTTCACTGGGCGGCCGAGACTGTCCACGTTGCTGAACTCGTCGTTCGGCACGTCGTTCATCACCTCGCAGAGCGGACACTCCCACTTGCGGCCCATCTCCACCCACCGGGCGTGGCAGCTGAGGTAGCCGCGGCAGCGATGACACCGCGCCGGCGCCGCGCTGCCCTTCACCACGCTCACCACCTCCTTGTTGTGCAGCTGCTGGCTCAGCGGGGCGAGGATCGTGCCAAAAGGGACGTGGCTGTCCTTCACCAGGCGCTCCTGCGACGGCGTGCAGAGCATCGAGGGCCGGAAGAACTTCGGGTTGGCGTTGCCGTTGTCCACACCAACGAAGTCGTCCGTCGCCAGCGGGGGCTCGTTGGTGCAGGTGAGGTACTCCGGCGGGGCACCGCTGCTGCGGACGATGCTGCGCTCTGGGTTCGGCACCAACCGCACGTTTACCACACGAACGGGAGGGTTGCGCGCCAGCGGCCGCTGCGACTCGCGGTTGACGGCGCTGTTGCTGCTGCCTGCCGCTCGGTTCGGCTGTGTGTAGTCTCCGCTAGATGGCGCGGCGACCGGCGTGGGGGACGCACCGGGCCGGTACTGGGAGGATGCGGGGGGCTGCGGGGCAGCGGGGGCGCCGTAGGGGTCGTAGCCGGCAGAAGGAGGTGCCGGCGCTGCCGAGCTTGGCGGGTAGGCGCTGCCCTGACCACCGGCAGGGGCGGCAGGTGCAGCTCCGCCACCGCCGTAGAGGTAGCCCCCACTCGTGGCCGTGTTCTGGCTCTGGTAGCCGTAGCCGCCGTAGCCGTAGGCGGACGCAGAGGCAGCGGAGCCCGGCGGAGCAGAGGACTGGCGCTGCTGTTGCTGCTGGTCCGGTGCTTGCGGCTGCGGTGGAGCTGGTGGATTGTAATAGCCACCCTGTGCGCCGTACGCAGAGGCGGGGGCGGCGTTGCTCGCAGAGGGTGCGCGTGGCGCAGCCGGCGCGCTGGTGGCTCCTGCCGCGGACGAGCCGTACGCACCGTAGGCACCGTAGGTGCTCGCGTACGGGTTGGACGGATCTGGCTGGTTGTACATATTTTCCCTTCTCTTCTCTGTTTGCTTCTTTGTTTCTCGACTAGAATGGATGGGTTTGTGCGGGGAAGAAGAATGTGTAGTGGCTCCGCAGCCGCACCAGATATATATCACTGTGAAGAGGACCTCAAAAAGAGATTTGAATAGAGAAAGAGAAGACAAGCCACGACTAACGGCAGTGCTGAAACGAGCAACAACGAGTGTATGAGTGTTTGTTTGTTTGTTTTTTGTATTAATATGCTATCCCAATCCTAAGCAGGGATGGGGAGAGAGGGGGATAAAAGATGTGTCGAGAAGAGTGGAAAGAGAAGGTTGGCGAAGTCTTCAAGTCAAGCGTATTTGCATCGCTGCTGCAGAAAGGCAAAGAGCCACCTCTCAGCTGCATCTCGTGTGGGTTAGTGCTAGCGGTGTGTTCCAAGGCTCGACACACCTGCAAACTATTATTTGCTAAGCGAGTAGCTAGGGAAAGGAGAAGAGTAAGAAATCACCTTTTATTTGTGTTTTTCGGCTGTTCAAAGTGAAAGTACCCATGAGGCGTACATGAGAGAAAGAGTACGATGCAGAACTACAATACATGAATGCTAAGGTGGCATCAGCGCGTGCGTGCCACACACAAACAACACGCACGTCTCAAGCCCGAGTCATTTACATAACAGGTGTCGTCACAGCTCGGTGTCGCGGCTGTCACCGCGGACGACGACATACGTCGGCGGCACAGAGGAATCACCATCCACGACGACAGCAAAGAGCGTCTCATACCGGATGCTGGAGAACTCGCGGAAGTCGACGCGAATGTGCACCTCACCCGGCTCACCACCTAGCGAGGCAGGCGGCAGCAGGCCCTCAGCGGGAACGATGGTGAACTGCGTGGGGTCGTCCACGTAAACGAGGTCGCTGCGTCCCTCGGCCGGTGGCGCGGTGGCGGGCATGCGCACCACCGCCCGCACCTTGTGAGAGATGGTGTGGTGCGTCTCGGCCCCCGCCACTCCCACCGTCGTCGTCGTCGTGTTGGCCGCGAAGAGGTCGCCCGCGACGGCGGTGGAGAAGGACGCCGCCATGACGCTGCGCTGCAGCTGGCGCCGCTGCTGGGCTTGAAAGGTGCCGAGCGCCTCGCCGCAGACATCGTCGTGCGCAGTGGGATCGGTGGCAACAGGGAGAACACGGAAGCGTGCAGAAACACGGCTGGCGTTGTACAGCGTGAAGGTTTGCGTGTAGGCGACCTGGGGGCGGCCGTCGTGGCGCTGCTGCCCCGGGCGGAACCAGACAACGCCAGGCCTGCACTCGATCGAGGGCTTCGTGAGAGGGACGCGCAGTGGAAGCAGCTGCGCCGGAGTGTCGCGGGACTGCGTCGCCGTGGAGGTGGCCGAGGTCGGCAAGAACTGCACCTTCAGCACGCCCTCCACCGCCTCCGCAGACGCGAGAGGGTCGCGGCACCGCTGCAGGACGTGCTGGCGCCACGCTGCGCTGCCCGTCTGCGCGACCACCGTCACATTCAGCGCGTCCATGCTGTCCAGCGTGTAGACGTGCCCCTCGCCTTCCTCGCCGGCGGCCTCCGCGTCTGCCGCAGGGGAAGCGGTGAAGAGCAGGTCGGCCTCGTCGTGCCCCGACTGCCACCGCGCACAGCGCACGATGGAGAAGAGCGCAGGAGTGGACATCTCCGCGTTGCCTTCGCTGGCGGGGGCAACAAAAGAGAGGGCGAAGCGCAGAGGCGCGCTGTTGCGGTTCGTCACCCGAATCGTACGTGTGCAGCGGGATGTCGCCGACGACGATGACGCCTCGAGGAAGCTCGGCTCCGTCTGCGGCACGGCAGGAAACTCCACGCCTCTCTCAGACGGCTCGATGGTGAGGTGAGGGCGGCCACACCGCGCACGCAACCGCAGCTCGATCGACGTGAAGTACTTGTTGCCCTCCACCTGCAGCGTGCGGCGCCGCGCACTGACGAAGCGCAGCAGCTCCTCTCGCTCCTCCGCCTCTTTTAGCAACGCCTCAAGCGACGGGACAGCGGTGGACGTACCATCACTGTTCTTTTGTGCCACCGACGCGGGGCGAAAGGACGGCGTGTCTAGCACCGCGTCGCCGTCATCGTCGTCGCTGGACGCGACCTTTGCCATCTTCGAAGCGGAAAGGAACATCCCCTCACCACCACTCGACTGGAGGGCGGCAGCGGCAGCGGCAGCGGCGACGGCCTGGCTCGACGCGTGCCGATCCAGAATGCGCTGCTCCGCCTCCGTAGGCCACACAACGCGGCCGCGCCGCACTACGCGGTCATTCGGACGCGTGCGAAGCGGCCGCAGCACCTTCACCTGCGGAGCCGCCGCGTTGCCGCCGCCGCCGGCCGAGTCGGCGGCGCTTTGCATGCCCGTCAGCGGACGCGCCACCCGCCGCGACGGGTAGCGGGCTGCGTGGATTGTGTAAAACTCGTCGACAAGGAAGACGTCGTTGGCCTCGGTCTGCGCCAGGACGGCGTTGATGCACACGCTGCCCTGCCACCACTGCTCCGCCGGCGGCAGCATCGCCTCCTCGTCGCCGTCGTCGCCATCGTCGCCGTTGCCATTCCTGGTGACACCAGCGGTGCTGCTACACTCCTTGGAGACGCCGTGACGGCTCTGCGACGTTGCAGCGCCACCGTCTGCCGGGTCCGTCTCGGACAACCTGGTGTTTGGCGTGAACTCAAGCACCACCTCGCGTCTCGCGTGCGCCGGGATGCACAGCTTGAACGGCACAGCTGTCACCCGACCAACCCGGGCTCCCTCCCTCTCCTTGTCCTCCGCCGTCATCGTGAGCAGCTTCAGCTCCACCTTGTCCGCCGGGGCCTCGGGGTCGACGGCGTGCACCGCCATGCCAAGGGGGCAAGGGAAGACGTCCACCGTGACGTCCATGTCGCGGGAGACGCGGTTGATGAGGCGGATGGTGCGGCGCGAGGTGCCGAGGGGGGCGATCACCGGAGGCATGAGCAGCACGTCCTCCCCCTCTCGTCCGCCGTCCTTCGTCAACCCCGAGGTGGTCGCGTCGAGCACGATCGGCTTGCCGTACACCTCGTACTCCACCGGGATGCGCAGCAGCGGCAGCGTGGCGTCGGCGCGCACACACAGGTGCTCCAGATAGCGACCGGGAAGCGCGCACCACAGGTTCACTGGAATGCGCACCGTGCCGTGCGGGTGCAGCACGCCGGCGACAGACGACAGCAACGTCACGCAGCCCGAGCCATCGCCGAGCACCCTTTGCGCAGCCTCCACGATCTGCCGCTGTGCCTGCAACGCAGTAGCGCCACCATTCACCGTGGCCGTCCAAAAGGCGGGCGCCACCACCGTCGCCTCGTCCCGCGCCGCGACGTTGGTGAGCACCACGGACGACGCGTCGTCGGCGGCTTCTGCGCCGTGGGCCCGCATGCCGGACCGCGAGGCAGCCTTGGCGATCGCCCGCTTCTTCTTCTCAACGATGCCTTGTGCTCCGACGCTCTCCATCGACTGCGGGGCGTAGCGGTGGGCCGCCACGGCGTACATCGCCTCCCCGCCGGTGTAGCTCTGCACCACGATGTCCAACACCTGACGCGACAGCGGGAGATCGTCTGGCATGGTGTCAACGAGGCGGGCGGGACAGCAGTACGGCAGCGTCACAACACCCTCACCCTCTTCACCGCCGCTGACACCGGCAGGCGATGCGCTGCCGTCGGTAACGTCGCGGTGTGTCGCATCCGTTTCCGTGTGCTTGTTGACCAAGAGCGCCGCCTCGAGCGCGTTCATTAGGAGCGCACGGACGTAGGCGGCGGTCGTCATGGGCGGCAGTACCACCCCACCGCTCGCATCTCCGCCAGGCACGACGTCGACAGAGATGGAGAGCTTCTCGACGGCGTCGCAGCAAACTTCAATGAGGAGCATCTGGCGACTGCGCTTCGAGACTAGATTGAGTAGCGTGGAGTAGCAGCCTGCGGCAGTCGCGCGCTGCTTCGCAGACGACGACTCGGGTGCAAGCGCGGAGGCGCCGCAGCCACCGCCGGGGTTGCCGCGGACGCGCGTCGGGGACGGCGGTGCGTCGACGGCGAAGAAGCGGCACCGCACAGGGACGTCCAGCTGCTCCCCCGCTCGCAGCACGTAGTCCCGTTCGTACTCCACCTCGATGTAGGGCGGCAGCGGCGTCGCCGCCGTCAGCGCAAAGTCGGTGTCGATGGCAGACCGGTTCGACACGTGGAAGGTGCCGGTCTGCCACACACCCTCCGGCACCACGCCGTACTGCACCACCGGTGTGTCGACCACAAGCAGCGGCTGCTGAATCGTGGCGCGCGTCTCGATGGCGACGGAGGCGCCGCCATCACGCACCGTCAGCTCAAAGAAGGTCTGCGCGTCCTCGGTGGAGACTGCTTTGCGGTACACCGTCACCTCGACAGTGTTGCCGGCGCCAAGGCGGAACGACTCCGGGATGAAGACAAAGCGAGGCGGGTGGCGCATGAGCGGGTCACAGAGGTCGAAGACGACGGGGATCAGATTGGGGTTCGACACGGTGAAGGACGCCGCCGCCTCCTGCCCGAGCTCGATGAGGCCAAAGTCTAGCAAGTCCGTGCTCGCCTTGACAGTGGCACCGACACCCGTTGCAGTCACGTTGATGGCGTAGCAGCCGCCATCCTCAATGATGCGCAGCGCATCCTCAGCGGGGCTGCGCGACAGCGTCGTCACCGTATTCCCCGTCGCCGCACCACCGCCGCCCGGACGCCGCTCGCTGAGGCGCCGACTCGCAGGCGTGGGCCCGGCTGAGCCACTCCGCTGCAGCCGTGCTCCACGTGGGCTGGACGGTCGCGAGAAGGATTGCTGCCGCGACGCAGGGGTGGTGCGCAGGGCGGGGCCGGCGGTGGCGAGGAGGGCACGGAGCTGCTCCACCTCTGGAACCCAGCACGGCACCACCGCGTAGTGCGGCCCGCACGCCTCCACGGTGAAGTGCACCGTGACAGTCACCGCGCCGCGCGCCGGCACGACACCCTTGCGCGGCTGGCACTGCACCGCGATGCCGTCGCTGACAGGAAAGAAGCCGCGCCAGCGCTCAAAGGTGGACGTGGTCGGCCGCAGCAGCGGGGCGGCCTCGCTGGTGCCGTACAGGTTGGAGAGAAACGACGGCTGCCGCAGCGAAGCTGCGAACTCCGCCTCTGTCGGGTCCAGGACGAAGTGCAGCGCAACAGGGGCGCTGTTGTGCAGGGTGACGGTGCGCGTCTGGCGACACCGCAGGAGGCACTCCACCCGCTCCTCGACCACGGCAGGGGCAATCGTGAGAGAGGGCATCGCTGGCTGCTGGTAGGTGAGGAAGCCGGTGGCAAAGACACCGCCGTTGAAGGGTTGCGGGAACGCGTCTGCGTCGTCGGCGGCCACCGCGCCATCTTGCTCCTCTGCAGGGGAACGACGGAAGCGCGTAAAGGCGGTGACAGGGTCTAGGTACGTCACCTGCAGGGCAGCATCGGTGGCGCCTGCCGCGAAGAGCGCCTCCTCCGCCTCCTGTTGCTGGGGCACGGTGCAGGGGATGGGTCGACTACGCTGGTAAAACTCCAGCACCTCGGCATCTACAAAGGAGAGCTTGTCGATGTTTTCCGCCGCCGCAGGATCAGGGATCTCGTCCAGAAAGAGGTTGTTTAAGGTCTGCAGCGGCTGCAAGGTGGCCGGCGTCACAGTGAGAACAAAGGCGCTGGTGCTGAAGGCTGGCAGGACGCCGGCCGACGGCGCGATGAACGACTTGGCAGACAGCGTCGCCACTTTGGTGAGCGATGACGACGTCGCATCCGTCGAGGCCGCCTTGTCCGCCTCCTCGCCGCCGCTGTCACCGCTGCTCTCGTCTCGTCCACGGCGGGCCTCGCTGTGCGGCACATCGCTGTCGCCCTCCCAGTGGAAAGCCAGCGGCACGGCGCAGTTGTTCGACACTGTCACCACAACCTCAGCAGGGACACCAGGCATCGTCTCCTTCAGTATGGTGTGCAGTGGCGCCTCGGACGGACTCACCTGCCACTGCCGCAGCGCTCTCTCCTGGACCACCTGCATCCCGAGGGAGGAGATGCTGACGCGCGGCACCACGCCGGTACCGTGCAGCGCGACAGCGTGCTCGGCGAGAACCGCGCTGGCGGGATCGTTGCTCGCGCGGACGGCGACCGTCAGCGATGCCTCACAGAAGCCTTCCTTGAGCGGGCAGAACGTCACGACAAGCTCGATCGCCTGTGAAGGGGGCAACGTCGTAGCCACCGCCGGCACCAGGGAAACGGAGAACTCCGGCGACGAGCTCAGCAGGTTCACCACCGCCTCCGACCCGGTGTTCTCGAGGTACAGCGTCTGCCGCATCCGCCCCAGCACGAGAACATCGCCGAAACCGACGACAGCGTCGCCGCCACCGCTGCCTCCGTGGAGCGGCGTTGCACACGCGAGAACAGAGGCGTGCGAGACGAGCTGCGCGGCTCCGGGCACCTCCGCGGGGGCGGCGCTCTCCACGTTGTCCTGAGTCAGCACCAGCATGTCTGCTCCCGTGTTGTGTTGTGTGGTGTCGCCAGCCTGCATGCCCTCTTCGTCCCTGCGACGCCACCACTCGAAGTACGGCAGGACCACCTCACCGTGGAGAGGAATGCGCATAAACTGCCACTGCGCGCCCTCGCTGCTGCGGTCGTTCAGCTCACGTGCGACACCCATCTCCAGCACCGCCTCCAGCACCGCCGTGGACCCCTCGATCGACTGCGGCGCGAAGACGACCTCCACCTCAACAAACCCGCCGCAGTTCAGCGGCGTCTCGGGCGGCACTGCGGTGCCTGACGTGGCGGCGTTGCTGCCCGCGGCAGGGGCGATGCGGGTGCAGCGGTATGTGAGCCACGGGTGGTCCGACGCCTTCAGGCGCAGACGCGTGCGGTACGCGTTGCGGTTCACAAAGCGCAAAGTGTGCCGCATGGGATGGCCCACGCACGTGGAGAAGCTCACCCCGCTGTCCTTGGCCGTGCAGTCGATTCCGTGCAGTGGGTTGGCAGCCGGCGGCCCGACGACCACTTTGGCGCCTCCCGCGGCTGTGGATGACTTGGCTGCTTTACCGCTGGTACGATCGGCACCCGCCTTGATGCCCTTGCCGATGTTCTTCTCCGGTCTGCCGAGTGCGGGGGATGAATGCGCGAACTGCTGCGTCCGCTCCCTCGCATCCCCCACCGCGTTGCCCGGGTCCTTCAGCGGAGATCCGGTTGCCGCGAAGTCTTGCCGCGCCGTTGCGTGAATGGGCGGAAGCCACCCCATCGCGTTGTAGCCCTCCCCCGACGGCCCATCGGCTGCGGCGGCCCGCTTCGTGGTCTGCCCGGGTGCGTGGGTGCGCAGCTTCTCCTGCTGGGAGCGTTCTGCGTCAGTGGCCGTCGATGCGCTCGCGTTAACGCGAAGATCCTCCTCCTCGTCGGCTGCGCGAGCGCCACGGGAGCTGTCCGCCGCCGCAGAGAATGCGTTTGTCATAGCAGGGCGGTAGCCGTACTCCTTCTTGAGCATTTCATTGTACTCCACCGCAAACTGATGGGCGTCGATGAGGAAGGGTGGGGGACGGGCCGTGTCTGGCGCGTGCGGCTCGCCCCTCGTGCTGAGGTCCGAGGCAGGAGTCCCCAGCTTTCGGCTGCCGCCACTGTGCGGGCGTGGCCGCGTCCCGCTTGATGTCGTCCCACTGCCGTTTGCTCCGCCCTTGCCGCCACGCACAGGCGCGCGTGAGTCTGGCTTCTTCAGGCGTGAGGAGCGGGTGCTGCCGCGCTCGGAGCCGGCCCTGCTTGCCGACGACGCACCCGCACCGCCGTCGCGCTGCACAGGCAACACGGCAGCCGGTCGCTTTGTTGGTGAAGTCGCGGGAGAGGTGAGCAGGACGGTGGTCGGCCCCGGCTTGGTGACCTGCGCCGCGTCCAGCACCTCGCCCAAGGCGTACGAGGCGAGAGGCCGACTCGAAAAGCGCTGCAACTCGTGTGCCTCTCTCTCGAGGTGGCATTTCACCTGCTTCTGCGTCGTCGTCAGCTGTCGCGTGTAGCGTGCAGCGAGCCGCCGCGCCGGTTGGCGATCCTGTGCTGCGAGCGCGGCCTGCAGGTGTTGCTGCAGGAGCATCTCGCGCTTGGCAGCCACCATCGCCAGCTCCGCCTGCAGCTGCTGCTGGGCCTGCTTGTTCTTGAGCCGCTTCGTCGCGCTTCCACCCGCCGCACTCACTGTCGCGTTGGACTGTGGCAGTGGCGTCGCAGGTGCCGCCCCAGCCGCCCAAGGCGTCGACGACGCGTTGGGAAGCAGCGGATACACCTCGGGGTAGTCCCTTCGGATTTGGAGGTCCACCTCTGCTCTACATCTCGCCTCTAACTCGTGCTGTGCCTCGCGATCCACCTCCTCGTGCTGCTGCTTGAGGTGTGTCAGCTCCTCGAACTCGGCCGCGAAGCACTGATAGGCCTTGGGTGCCCATGACGACAAGATGGTCAGGTTCTCGTCCTCGCTTTCCGCCATCTTGTGCCCTTTTGCCGTACGTTGCGAGCCGGAAGAAAGTTGAAGGAGAGCGTTTTCTTGTTGTTTTTGATTTGTTCGCTTGATGCGCAGTTGTTGTGCTGGAACAAAAACTGAAGTCCTGTCACGTCTGTATCTGCAACAATCTCCCTATCTTCTTTTTTTTTGTTTTTTGGCGCCAAGTCACAAGTGGGCAAGAGACGTGGCAGAGAGGCGTTGCTGATCAGAAAATTCGGCGTACCGTCAGCACGGGAATGAAACAAAAAATAAGAAAGATAAGAGAGTAGCGAGAACGCAATGCGGGGAATATCAGAGAGGAGTCGGCACGAGGCCTACGCTGTGCAGCAGGCATACGCGCTGCCACGATGGAAGAAAGGGGGGGCATAGTTGTGCTTGAAGCATTTCCTTCCTACCTTATCTTCCTCCAACTCATTCATCATTGCGGGTTTTGTCGCTTTCGCAATTAAGAAAGATATAGTCACGCCTCGGTGTTTGCTGGCCTACCACGTGCTTTAGCATTGCTGAGAAGATGAACAGGTGAGGGAACTAGTAGCATTGCGCAACGGGAGCTCTCTTCTTTTAGCCTCAAAAGTGATCAGACTTGCAGATGGATTAAGGATTGTTTGTTCTTTAAACTCCCTTCGGAAAGGAAAATGACTTTGAGGTTGTGCCTCATCTATGAAAGGACGGAAGCATCAGAGTCTACTCGGAAGCCATGAAGCTCCGCAGGCGTGGCGAGCCGAGGAAGCGTCTTCTCTGGTGCCGGATTCCCGATCGCCGTCGCCTCTACGACGCACCGCACACCCTCGCGTAGGCACCAAGGAAAAAAAAAAAGACCGCAGAAGGTGCAGCGACGAAGAGAAAGCCTTACTCGCCCTCGGTAGTAGATTCTTTCGCAGCTGCGTCGAAGAAGCGCTCGTGTGCTTCGAGGAGGTCTGCCACAGCCACCTGAAACTCCTCCAAGCACTCCCGCAGCTCCTCCATCGTCGCACGGGCACGCTGCTCCGTCTGTGAGAGAGAAGGGGCGGCGGTGGTGGATGCAGCGCTGCTGCCGTCTCTGGAAGGTTCGGCTGGACTCGCTGGGGCATCGTCAAGCAACGCACCCAGTGTGCTCGCGGTATAAGTGTCGCTGCCTTCACCGTAGCGTTCGACGCCCGCGCAGTCGTCCCCTGCCGTCAACATTGACTGCCCCCACCGTGTCTCTATCTCGGCCCATGGAAGGAAGGTGAACAAGGCGTCCATGTGCAGCTGCACCGCGGAGCGCACGTGGCGGTAGCACAGAGCGTGGCGCACCTCCATCGCCACCGTTTCACGTGCCCACTCGCTCTCTCCACGTGCAAAGTGTGCCGCCTTACGCTCCAAGGTGGCCGGCACCGTGCCGCTGCACGAGATAGCTACAGGGGCTGCTGCAACGGCAGGAAGGTCGCGGACCAGCTCGCGGCAGGACTGCAGCACACTCGTGCTCCACGTGAGCGCCGCGCAGGCACGCTCGATCTGCTTCACCATCCGCGGCGACTCCGCCAGCACGGCAGCAAAGGTAGACTGCACCTCCCTCCCTCTCGGCCGTGCTGCTGCGTTGTCACCGACTGCCACCGCATGCGAAGGGGTCGACGGCTGCCGCTCGTGTGCGCCTTTGCCTGTGCGAGGAGACGCCCCACGGCTGCGCTGCCTTTCTCGTGCTTCCGCCTCTTCTGTCACGGACGCGTAGGGACAAGAGAAACACTGAGCCACGCGAGGAAACGCCTCAAACGGGAGGAGACGCACGCGGACCCGCTTTGGCTTGCGGCAGCCAATCTGCTGATACGCACCGCTAGAGAAGCGTGGATACGGGTGACAGACCGCGTGTGGTAGTGGTGGCGGTGGCGCGGCAGCGCCGTCCGTGTTGTGGGCCACTCCCCTCTGCTCGATTGCAGCAGAACGCGTGTCTTCCTCCTCGGCGCGCTCGGCGGCGAGGGCGGCGTGCTGGTGAAGCAGGTGCCCCACGTGTCGCACGACGTCACCGAGCGACTCTGCGACAATGCGCACGAGAAGCGAGGCACAGAGCCAGAGGATGAGTGGTCTGTCCACGTCCTCCCTGACTTCGTCAACGAAGTGAGGAGCCGTTGCTGGGCGATGCGGCTGTGCGCCACACTGACCTTTGTTGCTTCCACCTGCAGCGGCAGATGCGGTGTGCGGCGGGTGCGCGTGGAAGCCCGAGCTGCCCTCCGACGCTGAGGATGCGGTACCAAGGGCAGCCGGTGCACCACGAAGGGCGACCACCATCGCACGCAGGACGTCGTCGCGCAAGCCGAGCGTGTGGTAAAAGAAGAAAAAGTTCGCGGCGTACTGCGCCTCGGTGACGGGGTTCGGCAGCCGCTGTGGCAGGCTCCGCGGCCCACTCGTTGCGATGGTAAGACGCATCAAGTCGAACCAGTCAAGGAAGTATCCTTGTTGCAGCAGGCGACGGCTCTGCTCTGGAAAGCAGGCCCAGACCTTGCCCACCAGAAACGGCGCGGCGTCTCGCAGATACTGGGCGAGAAGGGACTCGGTCAAGGACGCATCCGCGTACAGTCCCGGCAACACCGCTGACCCGCCCGCACCAGCCAACGCGACGGCGTCGATGTCCGGTGTGGCGAGGCCGGGCAAGCCGCGCACCAGAGCTAGGCGGCGCAGGCACCGAAGCACCTCCAGCCGCTCCGTGTCGCTGTACGTATAGTAGTTCTCGCCAATCGCGATGGCCACCGACACCGCCAGCGCCGGCTCCTCCACCTCCACAGAGCTCAGCGCCTTCAGCAGCAAAAGGGCCGCACGTCCGGTGAGAGCAACAGCAGGGACGCCGCGAACTCGACGGAGGAGATGCAGCGCGTGCTGCACACTCGTCGCCTCACGGTGCTCGCCCTTCCAGCGAGACGTCATGAGTGGCGCGGTTGGGGAGCTGAGGAAGGGGCCGTGAGAGACATCCAGCACGAGCGACGGCACGGCATCCACGCCGCTGAAGCCGAGCGTGGAGTGGGCGTGTGGACGCTTCGGCTGCCCGGACGTGTGCCGCGGCGGAGGCGAGCGGCGTTGGATTCGCACCGGCGTCCCGGCAATCAGAAGAACCTCTCCGTCTGCGTCATCCCTGGCTGTCTCTGCCTTCTCGAGCGCTGGATAGCTGCTGCCGGACGAGGCAAGCGACGTGGACGACGACAAAGAAGACGGCGTCACCTCGGATAGGTAGGGACGGCAGTGTGCGGTGGCGCCGTAGAGACTGACAGGGACGAGGCTGGTGCACAGTACGCCATCCTCGCGATCCCACGCAAAGCGAATCTCGAGCAGACGCTCCAGCAGCGGATCAAGGGCGTCTTCGCCAAACGCAGTGTGCGTGGGCTCGAGAACGTCCTGCCGCTTACGCCGCCGCGAAGCCCCGTTGCTGCCGTCGCGGTCCCACGGTGCCGCCCACGTCTGCCTCGGGTCAGTCATCATGACTACTGCATCGTAGCTGCTCACCAGACCCGAGGCGTGCGTCCTCGACAGGTGCACCCGTGGAGAGAAGCGGAACTGCGTGCGAAAATAGTTGTCAAATGGACGCTTCGCCTTCTTTAGGTCCTTGCGGCCCGCTTGCTGCCGCGCAGCGATGCCCGCGTCGAGCTGCTGATGGGAGGAAAGCCCAGGGGACATCCATGACGGCCGAAGGCGCTGTCGTCCCCGAGAAGACACAACACGTCGTGCCAACGTTGTGTGCATGAGGGATTGTTCGCTCCTAACAAGCTGCTCACCGGTGTGCGGCTGCTTCTATGCGTGAGAATGTATGTTTATGTCAAGATAAGGTCTCTTCTGGCAAGCTTGCTACCGTCGCGCCACACACTCTCATCGTACGTCGTGTGGGAGTTGCGACGTGGCGAGAAAAAAGTGCAAAAAAAGAGTAAGAAAAAACAGTTTCAAATGAAAAAGCGGCGTGGACGACAAGAGTACAGGTACAAAAGGGTAGCAGACCGCTGTCGAGACACGGGAGCGGGGATTTGGCCACCACACCCGTGAACTAATGATCTACTTTTTTTTCCTCCTCAGGCTTGCGAGTGTACAGGCGTGTGAAACGTGCGAGATGGACCATTCGGCGAAATATGCGCAGCGATTAAAAAAAAAAAATAATAAGAAAAATCAGAAAGAGCGGGGTGAGGGAACGCATAGGGTAGGAAAAAAAAAAGAGGTATCATATATATTTTACGGCGGCAGCGCGTGCGTGAGATTGTATAGCGCTTCAAAATCAGCCACGCTTCGCAGTAGAAAAAGACCTCGTGCTGGCGTGTAAGATGTGCCGTCGCATGTTCAAAAGACTACCGAACATCAGGGTGTAACTAGGTAGAGGGAAATAGAGGGGAAAGGGTCAATTGCAGCGAGAGACCAGAGCTCCTCACAGATACAGTTTTGCTTTACAATAAGAATAAACGGTGCAGGGCACCGGTATTGGACACGGTAATTCGAGGCCAAATAATAAAGGTTGAAAAGGAAAAGAAAAATATGAAGCAGAAGTCGGTCGGCCTCTTTCCTCTCAGTTTTTTTTTTTCCTTTCTCTGCTTTTGCTCACACTGCGACGTCGGGGCAGAGAGGCTGCTCGCTGGCGGCGCCTCACGAGTAGTTGCCCTTGTTCGTGATGCCAAAGGCGGGGTGGTCGTCTTTCCAGTCCTCCCACGCGCTGTCCTTCTGCCGCTGGCGCTCCTCGACGCCGTCAGGGCCAAGACGGGCGTCCTCCTCCGCCTGCAGCGCCTGCCGCTCCTGCGCCTCATCCATCTGCCGCTGGATGTCCGCCATCTCCATCGCGGCAAACTCTTGCAACGTCATCGTCGGCGCGTTGCGATCCACCATGAGCTCGCTGCGCACCTGCTGCCGGTACAGTTGCTGGTTGGCGCCGCTGGCGAGGGAGAGAGATGTGGACGTTGCCTCCCCGGCTGCGGTAAGCGGCATCCCTTGGGTGACGCCCCCGGACTGCAAGATGTCGCCGACCCGCACCTGCTGTGGCTGGCCCAGCGTTCCTGCCGTCATCATCCCGCCTGGCAAAATGGTGTACGTGTGCCGCCCCAGTGAGAGCTCGCCCCTGCGTACGGCGTCCATGGTGGCTTGGTACTCCCTCGAGATAGCAGCGCGCTGATCTGGATTCAGTGCCTCCAGCATGCCAAGTTCACGGGACGAGATCTGCAGCTGGTGACAGCCCTCGTAGATGGACCACCGTAGCCGCGCCAAGGCTCGCTCACGCAGCGCCTCTTCTTCTTCGCCGCCGGTCTCCTCCGCAGCCTCGCCGTCCTCGTCCATCAGCTCCCGCATGCGGCGCCGCTTTGCGCGCAGGTAGCCCACCTTGTCCTCCTCCGTCTTCCACAACACCTTCAGCTCGGTGATTGTCCTTGATAGCTCAATGCGCTGCGTGCGCTGATCGGGTCTGTAGCTTGAGTACTTGTCCAGCGTCTTCTCGTCCACCAGCTCCACGTTTTGCATCCACTCGAAGAACAGCCGGTACCACGCGTGGGAGCGGGCAAGGGCCTCCTGCCGCGTCAAGGACCGCAGGCCCTCCTCCTGCAGGCTGCGAGACGTCAGCTGCCGCACCTCTCCCGTCGACAGCCGCGCCTGCCCCTCGTCCGCCTGCCCTAGCTCCCCCTGCCGCGTGGCCACCTCACCGCGCATCCGCTCCGTATCTTGAGGCAGTCCTTGCGCCGTGGAGGAGCCTCGCTCTCCGCCCCTTGCTGCCGCCGCGGACAGCGCTCGCATGGGTCCTTGAATGCGCTGGTACAAATCGGCGACAACGTAGGGCGTCCACAACATCTCCAGAGCCGTGGTGGAGCAGTCGTCCAGCTCGTCGTTGGGTGAGAAGGCGCCGACGGCGGACAGGTGTCGCCAGAAGTCCTCAAACGCAACCACAAGCCGTCGCACCGCGGCGCTGAAGGCCGGGTCCGTGCTACCCAGCGACGTCCTCAGCACATTTGCCGCGTAGTCGTCACAGAGGCTTGTGAAGTGGCCTTTCACGGTGACGTTGTCGCGAGACGCGTCCGCCTTTGTTAGAGCGGAGGACGACATTGTTTCTCCTCTAAACTCGTGTGTGCGCCACTTTCAGTGGATCGCTCGGGTTTTTTTTTGTTTGTTTGTTGATGCAGTGACTATGAGCTTTACCAGACGAGTGAGTACGAGCCCCACATAAACCACAGAAGCAAAAGCGGAGTGAAAAAAGAAGAGTCACAGAAGCGGCGCACAGAAACACAGCTTGAAAGCGCTGACTAACTCTTTGTGATAAAAATAGTTTGGTGAAGTTGACACTGATATTTTTTGTTCTGCAAACAGCGCGACCTAGACTTTGAGAAGAGAGAAAGAAGGGCAAGGGAAAAGGTGAGCAAAGGCTGTTCTGAGAGGGAAGCAGATATACCTGCGCAGCGATGGTCAACAAGCAACGCGCAGACAACGAGAAAAAGCAGCTCAGCTCTTCTTTTAAACTGGTGCGATAGCTTTACGCAAACAAGGGGCAAGCTCCCCGCACTCAACATTGGCGACAAGTCGCACCCACATTTTTCTTCCTTTTCCACGAAGATTTCGTCTCGCTTTGCTTCCGCTTGCCGACACCACTCTTTCGTACCGAATACACGCCTTGACAAACATCGAAGGACTTTCTTACCTTTTTGTGTGGACCATCCACATTGCTGCGTGGTGTGGCGAGTGACTAACGCCCGTGTGTTGTGGTGGTGATTGTTTTCACAAAGCGCTACTATTTTCTTGCTTTAATACACAAAAGGATTCAAATATCCTCCAAGCAACGAGCAGAAATGAACCAAGAAAGACTGAACGAGGGTGGCGGCGAGTCAACCTGTGTAGCGCGGCCCCGGACCTGGGTTACGCCGAAAGGCAATGTCAACCACCGGGTGCTCCATCATCTTCGCGCGGCGAAACTTCTCGAAGGCAGTTGCCTCCTTCGGTGCCTTCTTGTTCCCCTCAGCCTTGCTCTTCGCATTCTCGGCTTCCTCACGGGCGTCAGCTTCCAAGTCGTCGGCGTCGATTCCGGTACCGGGTCGCGCCTGCGCGCGCGCCTCTCGCCAGCCGCGTACGCCTCCGTCGTCGGGAGCGCGATCCACAAAGTCCTCGGGCGACACCGTCGCCGCCCGCTCGGCGAACCGGACGGTCCACGTCTCGGCAACCTCTCTGTTTTTCCCCACCAGCGCACAGCGACGCAGCGCGGAGCACAACGAAATCTTCATGGCGGTGCGCGACCCATAGGGAAGGGGGGAGCCGCTGTCGTTCAGCTCCTCCCACATCTCCTCTCCCAACGCCAGCGCCTCATCGCGCTCGTCTGGCCGATGGCTACGCGAGAGCTGCAGAATGAGCCGACTCTCTGTCTCCATTGTCTTCATGCGTGGCAGCTTCTCACGCATCTGGGCGTTCAGCTTGTGGCGAAGCTCCGCCACCCCCTCCTTTGGGTTTCCAATACCATAAAGCTGCCGCCTCACCGGCGTCGCAGACCACGCGGCACCAACAAGACCAGCACCGCTCACCAGCCGTGTTGCCCGCATTGCCTAAACGAGTTGTGAAAAAGAGGACCGCAATTGAAGGGCAGAGTGCCTTGCCGTCTTGCAGCGAGGAATTTCGCTAGAGCGCGTTTTGTAGACGTGCGTGTGCGTGTTTCCTACACGACAAGCAAGCACCCCAAAGCTACGCTACGCACGCGAAGATGAGATGGGCAATCGGGAATGCAAAGGAAGGGAAATAGTGAAACAGGCGGGACGACGAAAGCAGAGCATTGCAGCAATTTTGTTTTCGTACTCGGTGATATTGTCGACGCGGCAAAAGACGAGCTTTTTGCATCCGCTATGTCACCATACATACACGTCTTCAGACTCAGCTCAGCTACAAGGTAGAAGTTTTTTTTTTGGAGGTGCAAGCGCACACCAGTTATCTCTTAATGTTGCGTTTTTTTTAGCTGGACTTTTTTTTTCTCTCTTAATCGCTTAGTTTACTTGCTTGAATGCAAAAGGCAGCAATGAGGAACGGATACGTGAAGTGCGCAACACGCCCACGCTCGTCTGTACTTGTGATGTCAAGTGAGCGTTGTTGCTGTTATGCACCCAACCCCGCTCCGCATCCGCCATCACTAACAATGTGTGTGTGTACGACGTTACACTTTTTTTTATTAGGCCAACGCGGCTGCGAAAACGTGGACGAACACCACAAGCAGCAGCTTTCCTCCTTTGCCATGACACACAGCCTCCCACGCAAAGGCGGCAAGAGACGCAGACGTTGTGAAGAGAGATAGCAGTTAAAGTGCCACGACGGCACTGCGGGGACTAACGCCTTTCCCCTTCCCGGCACAGGAGCAACCTCCCTACATATCCTCGAAGTCGCGATCCTGCACCTCCGCCTCATCTGCGACCTGCAGCGTCTCGTCCAGCACACCGCACAGGTTACTTATGTACCCGACTTCTTCAATGTCCATCGGCCGGAACGTCACGAGGTTGAAGTCGGTCAGCAGCGCACCGATCTGGCGCGACATGGCGCGGAAGCGTGGCGGCAGACGCGACAGGTCCATGTAGTCGAAGTCGCACATGCAGAAGTGCTCCAGCACCCCGTTCTCCTTAAACTCCTTGCTGAGCAAGTCACACTTGGTGAGGACGTTGATGAACGGGCAGTCGAAGCAGACCATGCTAGAGAGCGAGAACATGCAGCCCGCAATGAATTTGCCGCTGTCTGCCGTAGTCGCAAGCGCGTCCAAGAGGTACAGCACCGTCGTGTAGTAGCCCTCTTGCTGAAGAAGGCGCACAAATGCAGGCACGGCGGGCTGGTTCGACAGCACCTCCACCTGCCCTGGCATGTCGACGATAAGAAAGTCCTCGGCGTAGTCGCCGAGCTGCTGAGACACCCACGTCGCTCCAGCCGTGACAAGGTACTCCATGCAGAAGACGAGTCCGCCGTTGGGACCGAGACCCTTCCCCTCCATTGCGTCATCCAGAGAGATGAGATTGCGAATGTCGATCGACGGCTCGTAGGGCAGTTCATCTGCGGCGGGATCCATATTGGCAATGTGTGTGGAGCGGTGCATGCTGGCGTAGTGCTCGGCGAGCACGCCGCACAACGTACTCTTTCCTGAGCCCGCCGGCCCAATCACAATGACGGCATACTTTCCCATGTTGACGACAACGCAACCACCACTCAGCAGTGAATTAAGTCTGCAAGGGGAAGCAAAGAGCAGTAGTTGCTCTTGGTGCTCTCCTGCAATCACGGGTGTTGAATAGACGCTCAGCTGCCTTGTATCGAATTCACCGTATCTCCGGCTTCTCAGCAAAGGTGCTTCTGTTCAGCGTTAAGGGTGTGGTGTGGCGTTGGCGGAGGCCATCGGAAAGCAAAAGCGAAAGGTATAAGAAAAGTGAAAGAGAAAAGTGTAAGTTTTTTTTAGACGGAGAGAAGGAGCGGAACTGCTCTTTTCTTCTTTGGCTAATATGCCTCTCTTTATTGCTATGCAAGACCAACAAGGTGATCAAAATGTGCATTTCTGTTGAAGCATCTCGCGCGCCGCAGTCGCAAGCATCACGTGCCGTGCCTTCGCAATCGGCAACGTCAAGTCCTGTCGCCCAGCACTGCATCTTTTTTGTTGTTGTTGCTCGTGTTGCATTCCTCGTCGTACAAAGGCCCGTCACGCTGCAAATATACCCATCATAATACCTCTCTTTTATCCGTCGTTCTTTTATTGTCTTATTTCATTCACGGCGCCTTCTCTTTCGAACAGTAAAAGAGAAGAACGACGCGTGACGCCTTTCGCGACAGGGACACTACCGCACCCCGTCCTTTTCCCGCGGCCGTTTCCCATTGTTTCCTGTCCCCTTGACCAGCGAGGTGCTCATGTACACCGGCGCAAAGGAAGGAGCGTCGCCGGGAGGCCGCACGGTATTGTTGCGCACAGTGGTCGGCGGCGCGGTGGACGGCGGAGCCGAGGGGTCGGCGTCTATGGCGGGCGAAGGCTGCGCCGCGGCTACTGGCGCCGCTGCCACCGCCTGCTGCTTCGAGGCAGCCGTGTCCGGCACCGGGCCGTCGAGCTGCAGATCGCTGAGTCGGAACGACTTGACGACGGTGAAGAGGGTCCACTGCAGGCGCCCGCGCAACTCCTCGTCGGTCAAGAGGGCAGCCCGCCGACGTGCCAACGCCGCCTTGGCGTACTTCATCTTCTCGCCGCACACAGTGTCGAGCACATACGACTGAGACTGGAGGCTTTCCAGGCGACTCTCCACCTCGTCTTCGTCGAAGTTTAATACTTGGCGGTAGGAGTCGACAAGCTTCACAAACACGCTGTGCCGCACGTCGTCCTTCTGCAGGAAGCGCATGAGCGGGTTGTGGCGCTGCTTGGCTTCCACAGCGGCGAGGAACTTTTCTCCGTACTTCGCCGTGTACTGCGCAGTGGTGGACAGCACATCCATCAAGAGGGCCGTCATGTCGATGGTGCCACCCTTCAAGTCCAGAGAGAATCGGTTGGGAAACGGGTCCTCCAGGTAGCGACGGGCCTCGGCCTCGGTTTGGCGCAGCAGCTCCTCTCGCTCTGGGTCACTCTCCACACCCGCCGTGCCACCCATCGTGCGGGTAATTGTCCCTGCCTTGGTGGTCGTCGACGCCGCCGCGCCGCTGCCGCTACTCCCAGCCGGCCCTCCAGACGCATTCTGTTCGCCAGTCTTCTGTGGCCTCAGCTCTGGGTGCTGGCGGAACTCTGTCAGCTTGCTAAGGAAGTAGGGGTAGAAGATGTGCGACGTGTCCACGAAGAGAAATTGGTTGCGCTTGCTGGAGGCGAGCAGCTTGGCAACCATCTCGTCGGCCTTGCGACGGTCGAGACCACTCAGACGCGCCGCAAATGCGTCGACTTTCTCGCGCAGCTCCGGGCCCGGCACGACAATGGTGGGAAGAGCCTCCTCGTTGTCCATCTTGCGCAGTCTCTCTTCCACACAAAGATGTAGACCTTGATGTAATAGCTCCGCAACGCGTGCGATCCTTCGTCAGTCACGCCTCAGACTTCTTTTTCTCTGTTGTTGATCTCTGTCGCTTCCGATGTGGAGCAGTTGTGGAGGAGAAAAGACGAGCGTGCTCAGTGCAAGAGAAAAAAAACGGGGTTGAAAGGGATCAGAATGAAATAAAAATAGACGTGTGACGCAAGGGCAAAAGAGTCATGTGAGAGGGGAACGGATAGCAGGTACAGGCACCGCATTGCGAAAAAGACTCATACGAATGCAAAAGTGCGCAGCTACAAAAATGCACACACACAACGCACAGAAACAAAAGTGTTTTTCCAACTGAATGCGGAGGAGAAAGGCCGACTTCTCAGCGAAGAAGCCGCAGTTCTACCATACTACTCATCCTATCTGCTGTGGTCAACCACTTCGCTTTTAAATATTATTATTATTTTGTTATTGCTCTTCTTTCTCTTTTATCCGAAGCTAAAAGGAAGCAGATAGCTATGCTTTTCAGCCTCATTTAAATAAACAATTAAATAAATTAGCGACGAAGCACACTCGAGAGACCTTGCAGTCACCATTACTGGCCTCTAATGCATTCCATTCGCGCCAACACGTCTCCTTCCCAGCAAACAACAACAAAAAAGGCCTCGAAGCGCCAAACTGGATGCCCAGACACGTCCATCCTTTCCTGGCACACTCTCGGTGCTGCACCTTCGCTCCCACCGAACCGCTTCTACTGCACTGCGAAGTTGACGACAGTGGTCTCTAGAGTGGGCGAGTTAACGTCCATCAAGACCAGAGCGCCAGTGCGCGTGAAGGCGGGGACGCAAACCAAACGAACACCGGCCTCGCCGCTCTCAAACCGGTCCTCTTCGTTTAGCGTCGCCGACGAGGCCTTTTGAAGAACTGCCGCCGGTGCCTCCGTCGTCTGAGCGCTGTAGTGGTGGTGCGTTTCTTCGTACAGCTCCCCAAGCGTTGCGAAGCGGGTTTCGAACCTGGGCTGATCGCACGCCACCACACAGTGGGGAGTACCCTGAAACAGAAAAGGGTCGGACTTGCAAAATGGGTAGCTAAAGAGGCTATTCGGGGCGGTGGGGCAGGCGCATCCCGACTCAACGACCATTGCCATCGCGTCTAGGCGGGTAGGGAACCGCGACTCGCGGGCAACGTCATTGATGTTTTGCCCCGAGGTGACGAAGATGTTCACGCCGCCGACCGCCTCCATCTTGCGCTTCTTCTTGTCCGACTCTTCGTCCTCCCCGTCTTCGGGCTTGAGCGCGCTCGCGGTGGGTGGCAGCGCGGTGAAGCAGAACGGGTTCGGCACAAGCCGCAGAGTGGAGTGCCTCGCCGATTTCGGCAGCAGTAGCGGATGCAAGGGTTGCTGTGGTTGAAATGCGTCGGACATGTCGTTGTCCCCCGGCATCACCTCCACCTCGACGGCGCTCACCAGGCGCTCCAGCACCGCGTCCAGTTCACGCATCAACGCAGAGGAGGTGACGATGCCCGCCTGAGCCTTGTCGTCGTTCAGCCGCAAGTGGTCAGAAGGATCCAACTTGACCTTTTTCTTCAGCTTTAGCTCGTCCGTTGGCGCGATGCTGTCACCGCCGATCACAAGACGGGTGACATGCTTTGCCTTTGTTCGCAGCGAGGCATTGCTCGTGTTCCCGCAGAGAAAGTCGACCAGAAGCTCCAGCGAAGCGCGTGCTTTGGCTGTCGCGACGTGCTCCTCTTTGCTGCCGTCTCGAGGCAGGTTAATGTTCAGCCCGCTGACAAACGCAATGTAGCACGGCGCGACGGTGGCGCTTGCGGCGCGTGGCAGGGAGCGGGGGACGTAGGAGCCTCGCAGGTCGCCGGCAAAAACATACCGAATTACTTCCACACTCCCATTTGCGTGAAGGACGCCGTAAATACCAAGCACCACACCGGTGCAGAAACGATCGGCGTGAAGGCCGTGCAGCAGAACGCGTCCGCTGCTGTCCTCCAGCGTTAGCTCATCAGCGGCGTTGCAGATGCTGTAGTGCTCATTCGCCGCCGCCAGCGTCTGGCCGCCGTTGGGCAGGTCCCCCTCCTCGTTTGTCAAGCCCACAGCGACGTCCTCCGTGTCCATTGGTGCCGAATCCACCGCGCCGCCACCGTCGTCATCGTTGTCGTCGTCGCCGGCGTCAATGCGCACGAGTTCACGCTGATACTCATCCAGAAAACGGGGCAGCATCTTCATGTTCTTGTACACAACACCGACGCAGAGAGCTGGGACACCAGGCTGCAGCTCCAGAACGCGCCGTGGCTCCAGCGATTTAAGGCGACTCCCTGAACTGGCCTCGTATTCGCCAGCAACGCGCTGAATCGCGCGTAGAGCCGAGGAGTGCTGCGCCTCGAGACGGCAGCGGTACATCGGGGCATACTGCTGCGTGAACTCGAGAGAACGCAGCAGGAAGCGTTGGTGCGTGCGGACAATCGGGCACGCATCGCGTGCCTCGACGGAGCTCGACATCTCTTGCCTGCTAGTCAACAGTGAATAAAGGACGAAATGAAGGCCACCGTGGACGTTTGCTTCTATGTAAGTCAGCTTCTATGTTAGGTGATTTTTTTTTTGCACGTCTGGTTCTACGTATTACAGTGTAGTACGCGTGAAATGTATGTAAAATGTGTAAGTTTCCTTTCTTTTCAGCGAGGGCGTTATTGTTGCTGTGATGTAGACGGGCCCTCAATACTTTAACATCCCCACGATAAAAAAGTCTCTGCAAGACTAAGTTTATGGTGAAGTCCTTTCCAGTGGAAAAAAAAAGCAGCAAAACGTTCGTGGTTGTTGTTGTTTTTTGCGCGAACCCGAAAGAAGAGAGAGAAGAAAGACGCAGCTCAAAAAAGTTAAAAAATAGTCAGCACAAAAATCTGTTGCACTTCCCTGGAAGCATTGCACCCTAGTGCAAGCTCCTCAGAAGAGCGCAAAAGAGAGAATGGACATTTGAAAGAACAAAGGCCGTTGCTTTAGCGGCAGGCGACCCTATTTTTCTTTCCTCCCACTACTGTCCGCAAAACTCGTCGCGACTGTGTTTTGAACTCGGCCATAAAAGGCAAGATAGTCAAAACTCAGAGAGCAGGAAGACGTTGCTGACGGGGGCAGATCTGCAACACAAAAAAAAAGGCGTATCGACAAAGATCTCATCGCCTGCTTTTTTTTTTCCAGCAGCACCGCAGGCAGTTTTGTGGCAAAAGAAGAAGGAGAGAAATATACACGCCTTTCAATCGCCGCTTGCACGCGTCGCTGCCGTCGTTGTGGAAACACAATTGTTGCTTTTTTTTTACTATATAATTGTCATCTCTTTTTTCTTATACACTCATGTTTAAAAGGACCATACGTGTTAGTGGTGCGTGAAGAGGCGCCGACCTGTGTGTTCCTCTCCCATCGCCTCACTTGCAAGACACCACAAGAAAATATGCAATGCTATTGGGCCAATGAAAAATAAAAATGTGTCCTAACCGCACTAAACGCGGTAAGCACAGAGAAGAAAACCAACAGTGCGCATTTAAAAGAAAAAAATTGCACACCGGCAGCGGTTCTTTCTTTTTTTTTCTGCTTCCTCCGCTGTGATGGGTTGCGGGCGAAGAAAGCGCCGGAGCAAAAGACCGAAACAGGAAAAAATGCACACCAGCTTCTTCTTGTGTGGCCACAATGATGGGCGGCACAGAACACCTGCGTGGCGCGGCGCGTACACGGCCACAAACAATGGCCATCCAAAATTGATGATGTTGTTGTTTTTTTCACTTAGCTCTATGTGAAATCCCGCACAAACGACGGGTTCTGTTCACTTTTTTTTCTGTTTATAGAGATTCAAATTAACAGTAGGAATATCGCATTCCCGTTAGGCTTTTACCGACCCTCCTGCTTGAGAACGCCTGTCTGACACGAGAGACGGCACTTCCCCTCTCGACAATACAGCGTTAGTCGTCATCGCCCATCGGCAGCGGGGCACTCTCGATGAGGGCCTGGCCGGCCTCCAGCTGGGCCACCTGCTCGGCTGTCATGGCAATCTCCGGAGCCTCCGTCACCGGCATCTCCACTAGCGTCAGATCCGGATCGTTGGCCAGCTTCTTCGCGAGCCACACGAACGGCTTCTCGAAGTTGTAGTTCGACTTGGCGGAGATATCGTAGTACTGCAGACCCTTCTTGCGGTGAAAGGTGATCATCTTCGCCTTCACCTGGCGATCAGCGCAGTCTACCTTGTTGCCTACCAGCACGATGGGGATGTTGTCGCACACGCGAGTGATATCGCGGTACCAGTTGGGGACGTTCTTGTAGGTGTTGCGGCTGGTGACATCGAACATGATGATAGCGCACTGGCCCTCCACGTAGTAGCCATCGCGCAGGCCACCAAACTTCTCCTGACCGGCGGTATCCCAGCAGTTAAAGCAGATCTTGCCACGGTTCGTGAAGAACGTCAAGGGGTGCACATCAACGCCGACAGTCGCGACGTAGCGCTTCTCGAACTCGCCAGTCAGATGGCGCTTCACAAAGGTCGTCTTGCCCGTGCCACCATCGCCGACCAGAATCAGCTTAAAGGTGGCAACGCAGTCCGACGGTGCCTGCTGCATTGTTCAAGTTTATTCAAAGGGAAAGGACACGTAGTCTGCTTGCGTGTGCAATCCAATGAAAGAAAGGGGAGTCGCGCAACACTGTGAGGCAGACTTCCTTCTGTTCTTGCTCTGCGTAGCTTAACGGTAGGAAAAAGGAGTTGAGTGCCTTTGTTCCGACTACAATCTTTAATGATCTGCACTCGATAAGAATATGCAAAGAAAAGAGTAGCGCAAGAGGTGACGGATGGCGGACCAAAACGTTAAGATGCACGTTGCGGCGATAGCGTTGCCAAACCGCGGCGCCGATGAATGAAGCACGCGAAATAGATCAGCAGTGTCGCGTTGCAGAGAGGAAGAAGACGAAGCGGTGGAAAGAGCAGGTGGCAAGGAAACAGAGAGGCGAAAGTGGTTGTGATGCATCACGCTCGCAACAAAAGAGAAACTTTATCTAAATGCGAGCGCGTTTCAACTTTTTTTTGAGAGGTGTTCGACGTAAGCACAGCCTGAGCTACGTGTTCCATTGTGCAGTCCCAAGCGCTCGGAAAGACGTACATGCTCGAATCAAAAAGCCCCAACCCACAGTCCGTGGCAGGCCAGCGAAGGCAAACACGCATAAGCGCGTACAGATGCGCAGGGTGACCGCAGCACGCAACGCAAAGGCCGCAACAGTGAAAGACCGCACAGCTAGTGCCGACGCAAGTCTTAATGTCCTGCCAACCCCTGTTATTCCATTTTATTTTCTACAGTTACACAATGCATAATAACAGCATTCCAGCCGGTGCTAAGCGAACAATGGAACGGAAAGCACGTAGCGAGCGTGATCTATAAAACATCAAAAACCCAAAACAACACCACCACCTTTTTCTGCAGCGGCTCATACCAGAAAAAAATACTTCCACGCAAAAGCTGCGCGTAATCGCAAGTTTCAAAAAGGTAGCCGACAAGAAAAAAAAAATTTCTACACATACATATTGATCTCAAGCACACCAGCATGTCTAACAGTAAGGGGAAAAAAAAAAAGAGGAAGGGTGTGCAGAAGACGAGGAGCAGGTTGCTCTCAACTCCGTTGGCGTTGTTGTCGCTGATGTCGTTGTTCGTCTCCTCGTCCTTCACGCCCTTTTGGTCACACGAGTGTACCACCAAGTCTTGGTTTAGTCGTTTATGAGCTGCGAGGGACAGGATCTCTACACAAAACAAAACAAAGATGACAAAAGGGCATCTTGTGCGATGTTGAGCATGTAAGCATAGGTACGTGCCGCAGTTTTGCTCCACGAAGCATCAAGTCGAGCCTCTGATGCCCTCCTAGATGTCACTGTCATCAGAACCGCTGTAATCGCTCGAGTCGTCGTCGGAGCTAAACTCACCGCTGCTGGTGGAGGTGGACAACTCACTGTCATCTGTGTCGGTGGCGTCGTCGTCTGCACCTACACCGTGAGCCTGCTGACGCGTCCGCTCGCCTCCCGCTGCGGGAGGGCGGCTCGCACCGGCGACGCGCGGCCGGCGCATCTGGTTGACAAGAGACTCCTCGTCGTTATTGTCGTCATCGCTCCCGCCGTTCCCGGCTCCCGCCCCTCGGTTCCGCCCCAGTGCGTTCTGAGGGCGTTGCTGCTGCTGTTGAACGCGCTGGTGCGGCGGCGGCGGCCGCACATCCTCACTGTCCGTCGTCTCCTCACCGTCAGAGCTGTCGTCGGAGCTGCTGCCCTCCTCCGCGGCATTGCGAATGCGCACACCGCCTGTGCCGCGGGGCCCGGACGGCCCGTCATACTCGTCCTCGTCGTCACTTCCGACCGGCACCACGCCCCCACCGCCGCGACGGCCGTTAGGACGCTGCTGCGACTGCGGCCCCGCACCATCGCCGCGGATGTTCTTCAGCTCCTCCTTGCGCAGCCGCTCACGCATCACCTTCAGACGCGTCTCCTGCTCCTCCAGAAGCGCATCCTCCCTGGCGTTGAACTTGGCCACCTGATTTTCGAGAAACTCCAGGTTGCGGTACTGCTCCAGGTAGCTGACGAAGTGCGTCTGCAGCTTCTTTTCATGATTCTCGTACTCCTTCAAGAAGGCAGGGTTTGTCGCCATGGCGCTCCGGTACTGCTTCTGGGCACGCTCCAGGTGAGCCTTCTTGTTCTCGATCTTTTGCTCGAGATTGCCCTCATCGGAGTTGAGGTTCACGATGCTCTGCTGGTACTGCTCGACCTGCTGTGTAACGTGGGACAGGAGCTCCCGCAGACGACGCTCGAACTCGCCAACCTCGGTAGCGCGCGACAAGATGCGCTGACGGTCGGCACGGGAGTTCAGCTCGCCCTCCACAAGGAAGAAGAGGCTGCTGCCGTCTGTGGTTAGCTCACTGCACAGCTGCTGTACCGCCTTGGCGTCACTCACGTTCTTCTGCGCCGCCATCTGTTGCAGAGAGGTAAAATCCGGCTCGTCCGCGTCGGTGGCCTTCATTGCTTTTTTCAGCACATTCGCCAGCTTTAGCATCTCTTGCACGGCGTGGCCATCAGATTGGTAGAGCTTCTTCACGTTCAGCTTGATGCGACCTTTGGCAAGAGCCACCTCGCAAACCTGCTTGAAGAACGTGACGCGATTCTGCTCGCGTTCAATGTTGAAGCTTACCTCTGCGGAGGGCTCGTAGCGGTTGATCAGCCAGTAGAGGCAGTCGGCAACAAGCTCGACGTTTGGCTCCCGAAAGGACTCCATACTGATGAGGCGCGGGTAGCCAAGCAGCCGCATCGTCTCCGAAAAGGAGCGCAGCTCTCTAAAAGACATTGCTGTGAATGCGCTTTGTACTTGCGAGTGTGTTTTGCTTTGTGAATGCGCTGCTTTACCCTTGTGGAGAAAGAGGAAAAGAAAGGGAAAACATTGCGTGCAGCGTATTCGAAAAGGTCAAGGGAGACGAAGAAGGGACGAAAGAGGAAAAAGTTGTAGCGGCTCTCCTCAGTTTTGCCGTTGCTTCTCCTGTTAGCACCGTAGACACTTTTCTCTCCTTTCACGAGACGCCGCAGCGCCGCGTAACGCGATGGTGGGCAGCAATAATAAACATATATAGCGGAAAGGAAAATAAGAAAGTCTGCTGGTCGCTCCGCCTCACCAGGATATGGATAAAAAATGTAGAAGCAAAACACAGCTGCGCTTCGCCTGGTCTTAGCTCCCGAGTGCTTTTTTTCATCCCTTTCAAAGGGGAAAAGCGTGAAGATGCAACTGCGACAGCTCGTTGTTCTTCACAAGCACCATCTGAATTACTTGTTTTGTGTTCCGTGTACATGTACTTGTGTTTGTGTGTGAACAATTCTGTCTAAAGGACTCTGTGGTAAATTGAAAAACAAACTCAACATGGCAGGAAACGCCAAAGCGGATAGCGGCCTATTAAAAGGGCAGCAGGAAAGACTGCCGCCAGCAGCAGAGACTCGGAACGCGCGAAAAGCATCACGAAGAGACGTGCGGCTTTCAAGGCCATAGAAGCAAAAAGCAGAAGTAATCGCATTAGTCAAACAAGAAAAACGTCGTTGTCACTGCTGACATCCGCGCCGACACCGACTCCGTCTGCATTCTCTTTTTTGCCTTTTCGCCCCCGCTTGGCTCTTGCTTTCTGCGAGGAAGAAGCCAGCTCTTCACGCTGTTCGACCCCGTCCTTTTCCTCCGGTCCCTTCGTCTTATTCGAAGGCACGTCTTCCGCTAGTTGGAACTCCTCAATTGGGGCCGTGGTGCTGGCTTGCTGTACGCTCTGCAGCTTGAAGATATCGTCAAAGTCGAGATCCATCAAGTCCGTTGTGGTGGTCGACCTGCCCTTCGCGGCTCCGCTGTATGCGTATGTCGGCTGCCTGCCTTCCCCATGCTTGTCATCGAATTCCTCCGCTGCCTTGGAAGGTGTGGCCTTCATCGCCGCATCCGCCATAAGGAACGTGTCATCCTCTAGCAACGTCTCAGTGTCACGTCGGTGACGCATGGCTGAATCGCGCATCTGCCGCTTCGCCTCCACATCGAAGAAGCGCGGGATAAGCTGTTCGCGCGGCGCCATCTCGTCATCGCAGTACCGCAGCAACGTGTGATACAGAGCGTCCCACGTCATCTTGGCGTCGTTGCCAGCACGATGCGCGGGAAGCGTTGAGGGTATGTGGAGCCACTGCACCAAATCCCCGAGCTTCCACGACGGAGGATGCTTATCCACCGTAACGGGTCGTCGCCGATGTGCGTCGCGAATCAAGTGAATTGTGTCGCCAAACACAAACGACGAGGGAAGCTCGAGCCCGAACTTTTCAAGCGTCCACTTGATGAGAGACACGTCAGCGAGCTTACCGCCGTGCGAGAGGAGCAGGATGCGCTCATCGGAGCCGGGTAGCTCCCCCGGCTGAGGCGTGTGCACAAAATCTAAGAATTGCTGCCAAACTTTGTCAAAAGGCACACCCTCATTTACTAACATCTCGTCCGAGATGTGTGTCAGCTCCGCTACGCCGGGTCCCTGCTTGCGACCACACGCGGGCTGCACCAAGCAGGAGAACGATTGATCGAGCAGAGGCGAGTACAGCCCGACCTCCGTGATGTCTTCCGTCGGGCCATCAGCAGAGAAGACCGGCGGGCCTGTGAATTCCATATCGAAGGTGAACACCCGGAACGGGACGGCCAGGTACTTCTCGTACACCAGCTCCTTTAAGAGCTGCGTACAAAGCCGCCCATCCATGGCAAACAGCTTGGCCTCTGTCACGCCGCGAGTCTCCAACTGTGCCTCACAGTGCTCCAGCAAAAATCCACGCTGCGCGGCGAGCGGGGGTGTGATTCCAAGCTGAATCTGAGTTAGCGCCTCGAGAGGATTGAGCGAGCTCTTCATCACCACACTCGACGACCGCCGAGCGAAACGTAGCAGAGACCTTTTCATCCTTACTTTCTCTTTCGAACTCCACGGGAAAATTCTGTGATGAGGTGAGAGAGTGCAGCTGAGAGAAATGGAGACAACCGCACCTTCGATTTTCCTCCCACACCCTCAAAAAAGGTAAAGCAAGCACTTTCGTAGGCTTACCAAGTACGACGTTGTAGGAGAGATTGCAAAAGGATCCCAATGCCTCTTCACGGTACTGCTTTGGAAATGCGCGCGCCTTCAGCTGCCTATATGTGTGTTTGTGAGTGCAAGCGATTGTGTGATTTAAGAGCAGGTGTTGATCATTGGCGCTTTTGATCGCAGCTGTAGTCCCACGACAGCGAAGGTGTATAAAACAATCTCTAGCCAAGGAGTGTGGCGTGCCTGAGAGTGTGCCGCGGCGCGACAGTGCTACACAGAAGCACAATCCTCAATGTCTTCTCTCTTACGGGTGGCAGAACTTTTTCTACTACCGAAAGAACAGTAGAAAGAAAAAAAGAGAGAAAAGTTAATTCTGCCTTGGCCGTTTACCACTTCAGCAATTTTACTTTTGCTTTTTTTTTTTGGCTTCTCTTTTGCTGCTGGACGCTCTCACACGGCGACTAAAGCGATGGAAAGAGAGGCCGCAGAACCGAGAAAAGCAAAACAAACCACTTTCCTGTGTCGACAAAAAAGAAGGAAAACGTAGGTGAAAGGGGTGAAGCAGTAGGAAAGGGAAACAGAGAGAGCGCCGCTTTTTTTTTTTTCATATGGAGCAGGAAGCTCAACAAAGCAACGCTGCCACATCTCACAAGTGTCAAGAAATAGATCCAGCTACCTTATCAGTTCTGCATCTGTCCGCAAAATGATGTTTAACGGGATGATCTAGAAAGACATCAATTGAGATGCCTCACTCCAGAAGCAGACGGAGCTAACACCGTCTTCACGCGCCGTGGCGTGCTCACTTTTAAACTATGTAGGTGTACGCCATGAAACAGAATTCAAAATTGACGGCGAGTCAATGGAAAGCTACCTTGATCTTAACAAAGACTCAAATCACGAAATGCGTATATCAAAATAACGCAGGCGGGAAAAAAGACCTGCACGAATTCCAAAACTGTATCACATCCTCACTCGGTACACATGCCCTATCGCAGTCGGCCTGCAACGCTGCAACACACAAACGGACAGATTTCGTCGCGCCTGTGTGGGTGCATGCGTCCTCTACCGAACAACAGGAAAAAAAGGCTGGTAAAGTGAGTGGTGTACAAGCTCTGACGCTCTTTTCCGCATTTCTTCTCGATTCGAAAAGGAAAGGAAGGGATAGTAGGGATCGGGATAGACAGGAAAGAGAAAACCGTTTAAAGAAGAAAGGTTATCTTTCTCAGTCTCAGTAAAAACGTCAATGCACACGACTTCTGCAATGACGCCCTTCCCTCAGCTGAGTTCGCCGGGCTGGTCGAACAAAAAAACAAGGAGCAATAAAACGCAAGGGGACAGTGAACAGAAAACGGGGAAAAACAGCTTCTGGTCAGCTGTGAGACAGAAAGCATGTATAGGAAAAAAAAGGCACTTTAAAAATTCAGTATCGTCGAGAGAAATAGAAAACAAGAACACGAGCAGTGAAAGCAGCATGAATGTATACAGGAAAAAAAAGCAATAAAGCACACTTTTTGACGCGACACGCGCGCAGCAGCAGGCACCGAAGTACATACTTGTGCAGCTGCGCCAATGCCCTTTCGAGGAGAATATGCTTGCTTGTGCAAGCCGATCGAACGTCGGAGCTGTAAAATTTGATAATGGCTATTCTGTCAAGCGAGAAGACAGACAATGCACATTCTTACGAAGGAGCATTTAAGCCACGCGAGTACCAAGCAAAGAAAAGTAGCCAGCTAAAGGCCACGACGAGAAAAAAAAGGCTTTTTGGCTGCCGTGCTTTGGGAAAGGAAAGAGAAATTGAAATCTTCTCTTTCTTACTTTTAACAATTCAGCAAAACAGGTAAGACCGGAAATACAATTAGAAAAGATAGCTTTGAAAGCTTCGACTGTCTGATCCGTCGTCACAGTAGCTTCGCCGCCCTTGTTGTCTACAAGTGGCTACCTTGTGTCGTTGAGGAAGGGACTCTTTTCTTTTTTTTCTTTTTTGAGGCGCGCCTGCATTTTCTCCTGTTGTTGAGAAAAAAACGCGTAATATATAATCAACGTTTAAGAATAAAAGCTTTTTGCTGCTAGCACAGAGCTAATTTTCAGCGGTGCCGAGAGAGAAAAAACGTGAGCGTGAGAAGCACGTGCCATGGCAAAAGGAGTGTTTCAACCTGCCTCCGCCTGTCTCAAGAGTCGCGCACTGCCCTCTTGCCGCACACTTGAACAATAAAGTCTTCCTGTTGGGTAAAGCAGCGCCGCATGCGGCGCTGAGATTCGATGTAGGTGCAGGAGGCGTTTCCAGCTTTCGTTTCTTCGTAGCCACCCTGCGCTTTTCGACGGCGTCAAAACGCCTAGCGTGGTGGGCGTTGCTCAGCAGTACAGCGCTCGCCTGCCGGCGTTATCGCCTGGAACCATACAAAATGACACGTACAAAAGTACCAAGGATCACGCAGCAAACCAAGCCTTGCAAACGCGAAAGAAAGCCGCAAACGTACGGGATTTATTTTTTATCGAAGAAAGCGAGTAAGCTTTTTCTTCAAAAAGCAATGTACGAGCACGCGCGCGCAGGCAAAACAACTTAGCCGCTAATGCAGCAAAGGAATCTCCACAGCTTGAACTTTGTCTTTGAGAGAAGAAGAAGCTGCAGCCGAAGAAGTAAAAAGGAAAAAAAAAAGGCCTGCTCCTCGCACGACAGTCCTAGCATCGTCACCGTTAAAAAACAAAGAAAGACTTTGCTGGCTGAAGAGGAGGACAAACTTAGAGAAGAAAGTGAGCGTGAAGACAAAATGAGGAGTCGGGTAAAGAAAGAAAGGAGAAACGCATAATTCTCCGATGAGGACAACGATGAGCAGCGCAACACCGTCTGGTACACTTCCGGCACCAGCAAAGAGAAGGATGCGTACCAAAAAGGTGCCGCACATACTGTTTAAGTGTGGAAAGAGCGGCGGCCTAGAAATGTTTATTTGGATTCCTAGTGCCGTCAAAACTTGCCTGTACGCTGCAGAAAAAAACAACGGGAAATATGCGAGTGTAGGGGAGCAAACAAAAAAAAAAGGTTGTTTTACAAACCTTGGTTTAGAGACTAGCTAATAAGTGAAAAAGAGACGGTGAGTCGAGATGCTGAAATAATGCAGAAGGAAAAGAAAGAACAACACCACAGCTAGATTAAATCAGAAAAAGAGAAACGTGAAATACAAAAAAAGAAGAAGAAAGAAAGAAGAAACGATCGGTTTGGTTGCTTGAACGCTTGCAGCAGCCCGGAAAACGAGGAACAGGAGAGGGGAAGAAAAAGGGGGAGCGGATAGAAAGCAAAAAGTATTGAAGATCGCTTTAAACAAGTAAATGAAAGGTATAAAAAAGGAGGGCGTTGTGCATCCCTCATACTTCTTTGTGTGGATGCGAACGCATACATGCGCCATATTGTTACTTTAAGAGCAGGTACGCTGATGACCGTTCAGTTGCTGTGCCTCTCTTCGCTGTACAGAAGAGAAAGGCAAAAGGCAAAAGGAAAGGGCATGTGCTCTAGAACCGTTTTTATAGTCAAAAATGGAAGTCCCGAGTGCTCTCTGTTGACTTCAGTTACAGGGTTGGGGTTGTGGGCACTTAGAGGAGCGTCGGGCGACCCACTGCTGCCATTCCTTCTCAGCAGCCTCCTCAATAGGGGAGGACCACGAGGGGGTGGAGGAGGAGTACGCAAACGCCTTTGTTGCACGGTCGACCGCCTCATCGCGTGTCAGCGTCTCACCCGTGAGCAGATTCAGGTACATAGTGCACGGCTCCGGCCTGTGCTGCGAGTCGGACGAGCCGTCACTTGGCACGTCCTCCTCTGCACTGTCGTCCTCCGGGGGCCAAGCGAGGACCTCGACAATATCCAGTCCACCAAAAATATAGGGACGGGACGGGGTCAGAAGCCCAAGGCGGATGTGGAAAAATAGGTCGTCGGTTTCTGCCTCCATGTACTCACCGCCACAGTCCTCGTCCCTTTTGGCGCTTGTCCTGACGACGTGTCCGCGCTTCCGCTGACAGAAGCGAGCGCGTGCCATGGACAACGGCGCCAACCGTGGCAGCCGCAACGACGTCGCCCGCGCACCCTCACTATCCCACGCAAGAGAGCGTCGGCGCAAGTTTAAAGGCTCTGGCAAGAGCTGGTTCAACTTGAACTGCGGTGCAGGAGCGCAAGAGCTGTCAACAACAGCCGAGTGCTGAGCTTGCGAGCGCGACTCCCAAGCAGCGATGAGCGGGCTAAGCAAAACAGAAGCACGCCACGGTTTGATCATTACCCAATCACCAACCTGCAGGTCATAATCGGGATCGAACTTGGGCAGGTAGTCGTACACGTCGCCGAGAGAAAGAAAGGGATATAAAGTGGTCATTGAAGCGAGCTCACGATATGACTTGCTTGCTATGGTGGGTGTATGTGTGTGTCGATGCAAAAAAAAAAAAAGGGAAGTAAGAGAAGCTTAAGATGAAATCAAGAGAAGAGAAATCAGCGAGCGCTCTGCACGCGACAAACAAAAGTGAACGTGAAAAAAAAAAAAACGAAAGAAAAAGGTATATATAGGTTGCGACCAGAAAAAAAAAGATTCTTAAATGTGTATTGGTGTGGTGGAAAATCCTTGTGGAGGGGCACTGTTGTTGTTTGTCAATGCTTAAAAAAAAAAAGGCAAAAGACTAGTTACAGAAATGCGCGCATACTCACCTTTACGGTGAAAACAGCGGCTTTTTTTAAAAAAAAGATTTTTTTTGTAGGAACAGGCAGTGAAAAAAAAACACTGGGAAAAAAAAGGATCCGCTTGAAACTAAGAGTAAAAATCAGAAAAGACGCTTTTTTAAAAGTGGATTGTTAGGGAACAGGGTAGTCAATTTTTTTTTTTGCGATGTGAGCTCGTTGCAACGCAATTCACCTTTTTGGCACTTCCCTATGTATCCTTAACGTAATTTCTGTTTCTGCGAGGAGTGCTTTTGTCGCTAGAAGAAAAAGTGCTGTTTTATTCTTACCTTTAAAGGAAAATGGAGAAGAGAAGGAGCAATAAAGACAGTGTCGAGGGTAGGGGAAGGAGAGAGCAAAAAAAAAAAAAATTGCCGCACTTGAGGAATGCCCAGCCTCTCAAAGTTCTTTGACTGCTATCTAATTCGCCAACAACGAACTCGCGCGACGCCTCTCAGTTTGAAGAAAGAGGGGAGGCGAAGCGGCTTGTACTGGAGCGAAGAGAATAGAGGGCGTGTACGGAAACACGAAGAAGCAGCTGAGCAGAAACTATTCTGCGTTCCCTTAAAATGAGTTGTAAAAAGAACGCTGAGGAAATGAACTTGTGTCTTCTAGACTATGGAATGTGGGCTGAAGGAGAGGAGTACCGTGATTCACTTGCTAAACTATTGTCAAGAAAGAGGAGCGTAAAGAGGTGTGTGAAAAGCGCCAGTGTGTTTTGCAAAGAAAGGGAAGATAAATAAGAGATGAGAATCGCTTTCAGCACGTGCATAAAGTCAGCAGGAACAGCCTTAAAGGTTTCTGAGAAGCACTGTCAGCAAGCAGCGCTTCAGCCATCCCGCGAGAGAGCAGCAACGTTTCGGCAAGTGCACTAGCCTCAGCAACGCTTCCGCCTTCCGCGTCACTTGAAAGGCCAGATATCATCACAACACAGCAGAAAAGGCTCCCATTGCGTGGCGCACATAGCACTTGCTTTAAGTATCAACGAGCACAGCGCTGCTTGAGGGGGAGAGTTAACGCGGCTGGGAACTGTTTGCGTGAGTTACGCCTCAAGCGCCGTTACCGGAGAAACAACACATATTTTAAATAGATGATCAAGCCAGCACTAAAGCCGAAACCAAAGAGTACAGCGAGGAAAAGCAAAGTGGTAAGCATCTATCTAGCGAGGACACACCGCCGGCAAGATGCACAAAAACGAGAAAACATATCAAAGCGATGTACATTAAGTCTACCCGTTCGGGCTCGTCTCTCCCCGAAGTTCGAAACTTTCTGCCTGCCCTGCCCCTCGGTCGGAAGCAAAAAATTCTTTCTCAGGCCACAAACCTCCGCAGTGACCGAGGTACGAAAGACACCACTACACTCAACTGTACATGCACATGTATGTGTATGCTTATGTGCATGTGCTATTGAGCGCGAGCACGTAGTGGAAGGATGCAAAATTGAGTGAAAGAGAAGACGCAGGGACGACGACTGTTGCAAAATGAAGGTCGGAAGTCGATAAAAGCACTGAGAAAACCCGGGTCAGCACACTTACGACAAGGCGTACCTCACAAGGTAAATGGGCCCTCCGATGGCTAGCATGACGACAAGCAGCGCGGCCACGAGCACAGCAATCTTTTCGGCTGGCTCCAGCTCGCCAAAAGCGATCTCCGGATCCAGCCGCTTCACGATCTTGTACAGAGCACTGTGCTCTTTCACGTTCCGCGGAGGGACCTCGGTGTAGTGCTTTGAGGTGTCCGGAGGCGGATGCGGCCTCCGGTTGCGATGCACAGTTGTGGCAGTGGTCGACATTTGAAGCGGCGCTAGCGCGTATGAGGGCTGCTCGTGCGTGTACTCAAAACGTAAAGGCCAATTTTTTTGTTTGCAGTCGCTGTTTCCACACACTTGGATGGCTGCCGTTGCACAATTCACGTTTTTTGGAAGGGTTGATGATTTTCTTTAACGAGCAATACGTAGGCAAAAAAAGCGATAGAAGTGAAGTGTAAAGCTCGATATGAGTAAATCGACATGAGAGAAGAAAGCATTCGCACGCACTGCAGAAGAAGCAGTAAAGGCAGTACAAAATACGAAAGTACTTGGTCGTCTAGCACTCCAATGTTTTACGTCGCGATAGCCTTCTGCGATGCCCAATACACTAGCCCTACTACTTGTTGTATAGGAGCCGCTGCACACAAACCACTCTCATGCTAGCACTGCAAAACGTATATTTACGTTTGTTGTTGTGATTTCATCTCTAAACGGGCGTAACGTTTTTTCTCGTACCTTTTCGAGATTTTATCGATGCGCTCTGTCCGAAGCTACTCCAATTCGTCGAATACAGTATTGTGTGTGAAAGAGGAAAAAAAAAACCGAAAGCAAATGGCAGAGCAGATCGCCGTCAGAGCTCATGGTCGTTAAAGTAACGGTGCGGCAAGCGGGAAAGTCGGAAGATGAAAACGAGAGGCTGCGGGACGTTCTTAGCCTCACCTCTGGCGCAAGGCCTCTTACCCCTGAAGAGCACTCCGCCAATTACAGCAGTCGCGGAAAGAAAAGTCCGCTGCGCGCTGCGTACGCCCTCCACTCGGCATGGCGGCTCATGCGTTGGTCCTTGTTTAACATCAAAGGGAGAAACAAGAATGTCCACACACTTCCTACAATCGCCCATGAGCTGGCGCTCGACGAGACGTAAGCAAATGAGCCGTAGATCATAACCTCACCGAGATAATTGGGGTTTCTTGTACGCGCGAAAAACCCGTCTGTGATGAGCCCTTTCCGCTCTTTCAGCACAAAGTACTTTTGAGCGTCGGCACCGGTCATCAACACCAGGCCGAGAGCGTAGACAATTGTTGCGGCACAAAGCTCCATGTTACTCCGCTCGGCGCCACCCACGATAGCGTTGTACGCCATTATCCAGTACGGGCCTAGAACCATCACAAAAGCGCTGACCGCGCTGCCAATGGTCATCTTCGACTCCCAGCGTGGATCGGGAAACACGAGGTGCTTCAGAAACCAACAAAGCCCGTAGCTGCCGTGCAGGGCGGTGTAGGTGGTGGCAGTCGAGGAAAAGTTTCGTGACTTGCACATCATGGCTATACAAACAAAGACAGTCGTGCATTTCTGGAAGTTGACGACGTGAGCAAATTTAATAAATCGCGGGCCTCCCAGAAAGGAGCTCGTAAGGTGGTCTATAACCCCGATCCATCGGCGCAGACACCGTGAGAAGAACGACTGAGACTTTGGCTGGGTGGTCGGCTCGCCGCTACCCTTTCGCTCTTCCCCGCCCACAGCGCCGGGCGGTGCTTTGGACTGCATCAGCAAAGCGGCTGCAAATGTGAAAGTTCTTTGTTTCCCGGCCGGAAAAAAAAGGGAAAAAAGTGAAACCCGCTCGGCACAACCTCTTCTCAAAAATTTTTTAGTGCACGGCGAAGGGTGAAAAATACTGTGGCGTCGCAAGACTTTTGAGCGAGTTTGTAGGGCAGTGATTGATTGATTAGGCTGGTCCAAAGTCAACAATAAAAAACAAATACGCAGAACGAATCGGAGAAAAGGCAAGGAAAGCCGTCAATGCATTTTTTTTTCCTCCTGCAGGTTAGTGCAGTCCAGAAACATAAAGCGGGGCCTTTCATTCAAAGCCTCGAAAGCCTTCCTGCGCGAGGTGCCCGTGAGGTCTTTTAGGCATCTCAAAAGATCCCGGGCGGCATCTCCGCACACGAACCCAGCGCGCTCGGCTTCAATCAAGTTTGCCGGGGCAGACTGTGCGCAGCACTCTCAATCCGACGCGTGCTTTTCTGAAAGGATTTCAGAAAGATTAGATACAGCAACTAGTCTTCCGTGCAGTGGAGGTTGACAACACTGCTCTACAGTAGCACCGTTGCTTGTTATGCGTGAAAGGCGTACAAATGCGCGTGTTTGCGCGTTTGCGCGGCGGCTTAAAGACTGAACTGTGAAAACTCTAAATTACACAACGCTTCCAAATTCACCTACGATGTGTCGGAGGAGAACACTATTCACCTGCTCGCGGTCACTGATAGCGTTCAGCTCGTCGTGAAGGCCCTCCAAGCCTTTGCCGCGGTCCATGAACGAAGACAGCGGAAAGTCCTTTCCAATACGGTGGTCCGTTACACGGTTCTGTGGAAAATTGTATGTTCTCATTTTGTCGGAACGCTCGCCGCTGCTCCACTGATTCTGCCACGCGGCGTGGATTGAATTGCTCTGCTCCCTGACCTTTTGGGCTAGTATTTGCTGTGCCACCATCTGCAAGGCCAGCTCCTTATTTCCTAGTGCGGAGCGCGATTGATGGCACTTGACGGATATACCCGACGGCTTGTGGGTCAGGACAACGCAGTTGGAGCTACTTTGCATCCCTTGGCCGCCCGGACCCGAACCGCGGACAAAATCAATTTTGCAGTCGCTTTCCGACACGTTCACGGAAACAGGATCGAGCACCGGCATCATCGTGAAAACTGCTGTCGATGTTTGCATTTTGCCAGCGGCGTCGGTGACAGGCACGCGTTGGACTTTGTGGACACCAATTTCGTGATGGAAAACGCGATACACCCCCTCGCCAGACACCTGAAACTCTTTTGAAAGCGGCGCTTCCTCTCCATCATTCTTCTGCACAGGGCGGACCTTGAAGTGACGGCAGTCGACGGCGTACGCGCGAAACATCTCCGATAACTCAGCAGCGAATAGACTCGCCTCCTCGCCCCCGGCTCTGCCTTCAACCATGATGTTCCACACGTTCGTGGACGAGCCGACTACGTCGTCTGACCCGAGACGGCGCTCCATCAGCATGTTCACCTCTCCATCCATGCCTTGCAGCTGCTCCATAAGCAGTCCCACATCCTCTTTCACCATCTCAAGCATCTCCTCATCGCCATCGCTTCGAGAAACCCTTGACTGAAGATTGTCCCTTAGAAGGATGTTCTCGTCGAGTTGCTGCAGCACTGTCGCAGCCCTCCCAGCAACGTCAAGCTCATCCCGGTACGTAGTGTTCCACTTCACGTAGTCGAACGGAGACGAATCGACCTTGTTGAGGAGAGGAGGAATATCTGGCTTGCCGATCGACTCCTCTTGCCACTTTTCGATGCGGGTCCTTTTTTCGTCGAGACGCAGCAAGTATTCCGTCACTAAAGGGTGGTGATGAGAACTGATAAGGGTTCGTGTGCTCTCGCTCAGCCTCCAACCGCTGTAATCAACTTTGGCCGCTGCCATCTTCTTAACACCGCCTTGGGTGCCACCGGCACCAAATAGCGAGCGTGCCGTTCTCCATAGCATCCCGTGCGCTAAAAGAATAAGAAATGACCTGCTTGTAGTGGCGAAAGAAATCCAAATTGAGAGAAAAGCGAAGAAAGAAGCTAGGTTCAGTAGACATGAAATAAAATATTAAATATCTTTTATTTCTTTGCAAACGGGGCTAGGCTTTGGGTCACATGCAGCACGCAAACAAGCTTGCATTTAAAGCGCAAAACGGGGAGATTTTTGCTTCTCTTGGTGCTCCACACTCTCTCACGGTGTGCCCGCCTACCATCCACGCTCCAGAACGACAGAAGAGGAGAGCGAGATCTGCCGAACTAGCTCAAAAGGGTAGCGGAGCCGGACCAAGAATGACTGCTCCGGTGCTGTTGCCGTTGTTGTAACAATCACTTTCTGAACATGACAGTCGATGCGGTTTTTTTTGTACATGAAACACATGAGAAGAGAGAAAATAACATCACCGCATATATTGCGACGGAAAAGTCAGACCTTTTTTTTTTAGTGGGTAGTGTACATCAAAAGGAGAACTCTGCACCACAGTACAAGAATTTGAAAGCGCTCAGTCCATCCTTTAGAGAAAGAAAAACAAGTGAAGAAAGCAGATGTTCATTGCACAGATCTATTAGACATATTTAAAAGAATATATATATATCAGCTACGCTCGTCTTTCTTTTTTTCTTTCCTAGAGTCTCGAGCGAGCTTGAGAGGCCTCAAAGTCAAAAAAAAAAAAACTCACTTAGCTCCGTCGACAAACTCAACAAATTCCTGGAACTGCCTGTACGTAATATCGCCATTTTCGTCCTCAACACCGTCAAACAGCAACGACACCAGCGTGTTCTCGTCACTTTCACTCATGTTGAAGTGCAAAACTGAATTCAGAGACTTTCGAAAGGTGGCGCGGTTGAGACGTGAGTTGGCACTGTGGTCGCTTAACAAGCGGAACTGCTCCTGAACGTTGCCTTTTCTCTGCATCAACTTGAATTGCAGGAGATCTCGCAGCTGTCTACGCCGCTGCTTTTCTTGTGAGAGCGTGGCGTTAGCTTTCAAATGTTCGCCTCGCGTCATGTCGACACTCCGCATTGATCGCGTTGTCAGCGAAGCCTCGTCCATCGACTCCGACGAGACATCAACGATGCGAAGAAAGTCCTCGTAGCTGATCACGCCACTCGTACCTGGAAACAGGTTCTGCACAAGGAGAAGTGCCTCTTCATCTGAGATGATGCAGCTGCACGCGCGCAGGAACTCCTTCACCTGTGCATATCCAAAAGTGCCGTGCGGTGCTAGGGCTAAAAATGCCTCGCTGGCGTGCGTGAACTTCAAGTTCAGCTGCTGCCTTAAAAGAAGAACGAGGTATCGGATTCGATCCGGGGTGATCTCCTTATCAGTTCCAGCAAGAATGCGCTGCGTGCCCTCGTCGTTTGCCAGAAGAAGAAACGGCCGCTCGTAGATCCGCACAACCTTCCCGACCTCAAAGTCTTCCGGGGTGAACAGGACGGTGGTGCCGTTCGGCATGCTTTTGCGGTGACTTCCCTTTGCAAGAAACCGCCCACCCATCATGCCGGAGTTGCGCTTTGGTTTTTCCAGAATTTCGACCTCGTTCGTTTCACGGTAAAATGCAATGACAAATTCCCTTTCAGTGTCTCCCGCAACAATCGAATCTACCAGACGGGCAGCGAACTTCATCACTCGCCCCGACTCGCGCTGCAGCTTGTCGTGATCGGGCTTCGCCGGCTTTCCCGTCAAAGAAAGCCAGTTTGTGCGCGTATCCTTTTCGCTCCCGAAACCGTTGGGTGGCGGTGGGTAAAAGACGGAGGCTTTCTTCTCTGTCTTGACGAAGGGTGAGATGTCGATGGCGTCTCTGATTTTCAGATCAAACTTCTCCTGTACGAAATTACGAGTAAAGGCATCGCAGTCGTAGACGAAAAAAGGCTTGCCGTAAATAACGTACGTCTCACCTACCTGCAGCTCCTCAGGGCACAGAAAATCATTTTTCATCAGCTTTCCGTAGGTGTGTTCCTGGTACTTGCTGCGACTCAAGTCAGCTGAGGGCCGCGGGATGCGTTGCCGACTGACAAGAATCGGCCCTCCAGAGCGACCGCAGTTCTCCGGCCGGCTCTCCGCAATCTCGATGGTGTTGTTCTCCAGGAACACACGCAGAGCGCAAAAATGCAAATCACCGCTGATGCTGCCGCGATCGTCCCACAGCGCGAGGTAGGTCAAGTGGGCGTTGATTGTGTTTTTCAAGAACTCCTTTGTGACGGCAATGTCCTCGGTAGAGTGTTTCGTAAAAATGCCAGTGAGTTGCTGCTCGATGGCGCGCTTGCGATCCATGTCCTCCGACGTGATTAGGCACTTGGTGGAGCGCGTCGCGGCGGCAGCAGCGGCGCGACTGAAATTGTCCTCTGGTACCGAGAGCGGTGCAGGAACCTCTTGCCCTACCACCTCTCGAAAGTAGCGACGACTTCGCTTGTCCATGTCCGTGATATGGTACATTTGACCGTATATTAGCACACCGACACCGACCTGAAAATCGCTCAAGAGAAGAATGTCGCCTGGGGTGCCAACACTCTTTGGCACTTGCCGGCGAGAAAGAATGTTGCCTGCTGTGAAACCGCAATTCCTCCCTCCCATCTCCGTTATCGCAACGCTGTTGTCTTTTGTGTAAAACCGAATGCAAACTTCGCGAACGCGCTCCTTCTCAAAGCTGCTCTCTGGCACGGTCTCCTCAAAGTAGCCCCGCATTCGCACAACGAAGTCATCCAAGTCATCTTTAGTTAGCTCTTCAGAAAACCACCCGGTCCACAGCAAGCCTTCTCCATCACTGTTCTTGGCCGCTGCCGCGTTGCGAGACGCGTCTGCTGAGACCCCGTTGAATGTATACTCAGCGTGCGGAGCGTGATCTGTTTTGCGATCGAGAAGGAGAGTGTGACTCTTTCGCAGCGAGTTTCGGTTGATCGGATCGTCGTGAAAGTTCCCTCCAACTGTAAGTGGAAGACTTTCGTTTTGTGGTGCGTGGGCGTATACTTTCTCTGGCTGCGTGCGTGCGACGCTGTTTTTCATTTTCTTGCGCTTTAAAAAAAAAAAGTAAGTGGTCTATTGCCTTTCCGCAGGACTTCACCACCTCTTGAATTAAATTATTTTTGAGGCGTAAGTGTGTGTGTGTATATATTTACCTTTAGGCAGATGATTTAGCAGGAAAAGATGCTGATTGCTGAGAGAAAAGAACAGCACACGCATACAAAAGTAGAGCGGACCATACTAATTTGGTTCTTCTGAAATTTTGTATGTGTTCTCCTTTTTCACGTTTGTATGGTCTGGTAGGCGAGCAGCGTTCCTCTCACTTCCATCCGCAGAAAGCTGAGCTACAGTGGGAGAGGGGAAAAAGTTCCGACTCTGACGTCCACATCAAGCCGGTACCCGGCTCGCTTAAAACACCAAAAAAGATTGGCATCCTGCTAGTGCGGAAATTTAAACCTTCATGGTAGCACTAACTTAAAATGCACCTCATGAACACATTTGTATCCTTCTTTTTTTTTTTGTACAGGTGTTTTTTCTTTCCGTTTCGAGAAAAGGGGAGACAAACAGTGAAAGAACTTTTCAGCGCATCTAAAAAACGCATGCATGTACATAGGCGCATCGAGCTATGTATGACTTTTGACAGCCGCCGGCATAAAATTGTATAATAATAAAAATCTAAATGTAATGACTGATCTAAAAAAAAAAGGAGAGAAGAAAAGAAAAAGCATATCATAAAAAAGCGACTGATACTTTGAGAGCACTGTTGACTCGAAGAAGAGAAAAAGAGTAATCGACGTCTAATTCTATAAATCTGGCTGAGCCTAACCACGACAAGCTAGCTATTGAAGCCGTGTGCAAAACGAAATACGTCCAGACAAAAACAGAAAAGGGATGGAGGAAAGCGGAGAAAAAAAAACCTACACAACGAGAGAAGCAGGCGGAAATTGGAGGGTTCCAACGGAGCTAAACTCGCGGGAGGAGTACTTCCTGCGCAACGCCTGCAAGCGAGAGGACGACGAGCACAAGCGCTGAGTAAAAGGAAGTAGCTGCTCCGCAACTGGAACAATATCCCCAAACTTAATTCCGTGAGATGCCGACTGGAACTCAGACTCCCAAGTGCGACTTATTGGAGAAGTATCGGTGGTTGAGTTGCTCCGCACGAGTAACGCCGCGAGCATTACAGATGCCGCAGCGATGCGCGACGGTAGAAATTCTAAAAGCGGATAGCAGTGCGCGGCGCTCTCCAGGAACATGAACGCTGCGTGACGAACAAGCTGCGAAACTCGAGGCCCATCGAGGATACGGCAAGCAATCGGATACGTAGTCGGTACTGTGAATTTGAAGCGGAGCGCGGTGACAGTATCGTACTCCATGTCAAGAACTTCTCGCGCACTGTATGTGTTCGCAGTTACCGCGACACAGTCGTTTACGGTTGGTGGCCAAATTTCCTCATGTTTTGCCGCGATGAGCACGGCGGTGACACCAACAAGCTGCAGCTTTGTGCGCGGGATGCTGTAGAAGAAAAGGAATCTATCAATAATGTCTACTGCAAGAAAAAAGGTCTCTGGGTGCAGCTTGAACTCGGCAACAACATCCATAAGCCAATCAATCAGGATTTTTCGCATCCGATCGGTGATTTCCGACTGCCGATCCATGTACAGTCGCTCACTGTAGAGCACTTTCTCTACATTAAGGAAGTACGCAAGAATTTCCGTCCCGTATTCGGTTACGTACCGCGGCTCCGTCGTCTGAGGGGACGCGGGCTGATTGCTGCTCTTATTGTATAGCTCACGAACAAGATTGGTCTGATTGGAAAGCACACCTCTAGCCCGTGCGTTTGACGCCATTGTATCTATATAAGTGCTTACGGCTCGGCGAGATGGAGAAAAATAGAGCAGCGACACTCCCGCTACTTTAAGTGACTTCGATGGTGCCACGAATTTCGAATAGGGGAGAAAGGTAGCCGGCGACATTTTTGTTTTTAGTGAAGTGGAGAGAGAAGGTAAGGTAAGGGAATGCATGTAGAGAAAAGCGCTCATTTTCCTCAGTGGCAACGGGACAAAAATTTAAGAAGCGTTGAACTACAGTCCCTCCCAGCTTTAGACACGAGTGCGTAAATGGCTCCGCCAGAATGCACCGTGTGACGAGATGGGTAAGACCAACCCGTGGACATGGCGCCACCAAGATACAAGGATCTCTTTTCATTCAGAGTAACGTGCAAGCGGAAAGAAAAAATGATGGCGACTTCACGCCAATTGCATCCAAATGTGATTCCAAACAATGCCACCATGAGCTTCACTACAATCAATTTCAACTCTTTAAAACTGTAGTTGATCATCTTTTCGGTAAACGGCTATTATGAGAAATAGTGCTTGTTGAATCTTTTTGGATAAAGGAAATCAGCGGCACGCTGACCACTCACCATCCTTGCCACATTTGCCGGAGCAAACACTCACCTCTGCGTTAATTCCACCAAACAAACGGCACTCGATCTCACGGCGTCTGACCGAGCCATCTGCAACGTCCACAAAACTTTTAGCCATAAATAATCGTCATGAGAATACTTCACGGCCCTGGAAAAAAATGATCAGTCAGAATCCGCAAAATGGCAATTTTACGCGAAGCGCTTTTTCATTGACTAGTAAATGTAGGGCTTAAAATGAACAATAAAGTGCTTTAACGCAAACGTTTGCTTGTGTCGTGTCGCCGAGCACAAATAATAGGGTGGACCACACTTCACTTGTTATGCTGCACTATTAAATAAAGAAAACGCTGAGAAGTGCTTTGAAGGCGTTGCACAGAATGTCTTACAAGTGGCAGTAGCTTGTGCAATCGGCCCTCGTTCCACAACGCGTCGTGCTGCCTGGTTTCACCAAACTTCCTCCTCTCGCTTCACTTGGAAACCGGAGCGAGTTTGTTAGAAGAGACACCGCTGTGACGCGCTTTATAGGCGTGTGTTCTAGAAAGAGGAGGCAAGCAATCAACCGCCTTCGCTCACTTTGCACTTTCCTCATGCCACCAACTGTCTTAAGCTTCCCCCCCATTTTCTTTATGCTAGCAAGATCACCATCAACGAACGATTAGGATGTAGACTAAATTCCGGCAATTGTGCCCTTCACTGGCTGTGACAACAAAAGCAAAAGCATAAGACTGCAAGAAATTAGCTCGGCAACTTCCTTTTAACGAAATCTACTTTCTGGCTTTTTTTTTCCGACTGGCGAAAGAGAACATCTGCATGCTGTAGACTAAATTCCGGCAATTGTGCCCTTCACTGGCTTTTACCCGTATTTTAGATTCAAAGAAGCGCGGCACATCCGCCCCTCACCTTCGAAATAGGTGTCGGTACTGGGAAAAAGGTAAAAGCGAGAAACATGTATGCACACGAGATTCCGTTCCCCAGAGCCAAAAAAAAATGCACTTCGGCTACGTTTGTATTTAGCTGCGAGCTGGGACTGAAGGGAAAAAGCAAATCGCCAAGAAGATTAACGACGCGCTACATTTGCAACTTTTTACTGACTTAAGCACACCCGCACACCGCTACAATTCTCTGAGAAGAAAAAAAAGAAGAAGAGTAAATGTGTTCGCCGCGCAAATACGCCCTAAAGAGAAAAAAACACAAATAGAAAGGAACACGACTGCAAAAGACTGCACGCCTTCTCAAGAAGGCCGTTCGTGGGAGCAAGATGGCAAAGAGGTGTCGCTTTTCCCCGTGATGGAATCCGCGAAGACGGGCGGGGAGAAAGGCGAGGAGGGCCCCCACATGGGCCGGCCCGGACCTCCCCGCTTCCCCATGGACCACACCACAAACCACCCCGCCCACCGCGACTTCATTCTGCAAAGGTGACGAGACAAAGTGTTTTTCGGAGTAAATGGACGAAGGAAAAAAAAAAACTTAGCAATGCATCAACCCTCAGCAACGAGCCAGGTGAGGTAGTCTGCCGCAAAGAGAGGCCAGCTGTGTACATTTTTTTTTGACAATATACGGAAAGAATGAAAGATGTAAAGATAAAAGATGTAGTATGGTGAGGTGAGGAGCAGCAGCTCCTTCTTTATGCATGTCGTGAGCTCTCACCCTTTCCGTTATTTCATCGCTCTTTCCCTCTGCCGTTCTATCTTCTCAGATGAGAACCCGTCACAGAATGCCTCCTTTTTTCTTTTTGACCCATCCATTCCCGTGGCCCCCCACCACGGCAGGGATCCTTGCGTTTCATTTACCCAAGCATCTAACTTAACGACTTCGTTTGTATTGTCGCCTAGAAAAAAAAAGAGAGATCTACGAAATGTCAAGTCATCTCCTTCGCTCTGTTTCATAGGATTAGGAACCGGTTCGGCAGCGGAAAGCTGCGTGGGGTGCAAAAGGGTTAAAGAAGTATGGAAAAATCCGTCGCGAGTGAAATGGTGGTCCTTCATGTCATGTAAAGCATCTCCATTTCTCATCCAACCTCTCAGTTACTTTATTCTGCCTTAAAAAAACATATAATATACAAGACGAGAATTTTGAACAAAATAAAAGCCAACCAACTAAAGCACTGCGACTAAACCCTGATCCACTGCAACAAAACGTCCCCCCTGCAACTTGACCATGCGTAAACGGGGCGGCGGTACTTCGTCAGCATTGCCACTGCGACGCCTATGGCCAGGCACTTCTTCTTGAGCTTCACTGCTCTGAGTCGATGCGATGGGAGGATCCGAGGCTCCTTCGCTCAGGGCGGTGAGTTCCGCCATGGGGACGGCTGCCGTGCTTCTGTCCTCTCCCTGATGAGGAGCGAAACGTATCATGTCAATTACGAAGTTTGCCAATTTCACATCCGCACCTGCTTCAACTTCATACCCGGGGACAATTTCATGTTTCCTCCGGAGTTCGGCTAGGCCCCCACACACCATTAAGTGCGATGGCGTCTCTTCACACTCCAACCTCGAGGAGATGCGTAGAGTCGCAGGATGTCTTTCGCCATGCTTATTCTCGCGATGCCGTCTGAGGCCGTCAGGTTTGATATACGCTGCACCGCAATCGAGACAAACATGTAATCTAGGATGTACGGGGGCCACCTTTTCCTTTCCTCTATCGTCTATGACCTTTAGACTTGTCAGCTCGGGATCTTTTTGCCCGACTTGATAGAGAATACCCGGGATGGTAGAGAGGGAGTGGTTGCACGACGGACAAATCTGTATGCGCGGTCTGGTGGTTGGACGAGCATTGGTACTTGCTGCTTCTGGGGGTGCCGTGGCTGCGCCACCGGCGCTTTCGCGATCCATAGGTCTGTTGTGCGCCGCTTCCACGTGTTGCTTCATGTGCGTAGCCGCGATCAATCTTTTGCAGACCGGGTACTCTAGCTCCTCCACAATGCAGACTTTCTCGACAGGTGTGCGGGCGTCAAGAGGGAGCGGCCCATGCAGAAACATGTGGCGCTTGGTGAAAAAGTCGCAGCTGCGGGTGAAGAAGGGGCACAGCGGGCACCGGTAGAAGCCTCCTGGCGAGGGAGCATGAAGGGCAAGCGAAACCATCGTGCTCAGTTCCGCAGCATCGGTGATTTTGTATGCTCTCACAATGTGCTTCTTCAGCTGCTCTCGGCCTGGGAAGGCTTGGTAACATACTAGGCATAGCTCTGGATCCGACGGATACACTGCAAAATAAGCAGAAGGCGGTGGCTCCGGAGGTGGTGCGATAAGCGGGGGCGGTAGTCCCATTTCCTTCGCTTGATGTGCAACAAACCATCTGCATTCTTCGTTGTCTATGTTGTTCACACGCCTATGTAAAAAGCCAAAATATCGTGAGGTGCCACTTCGAAATTGCGCCAATGCTGTCTCTTGCTGCCGTGTGGGAGCCACGTCACCGTTCTTGGCTTTGGCCAGATTGCTGTCCAGCAGGAATTGCCGGAGTGTAGGAGGGTTACGTATACGGTTCTGCGGTATGTTGTGAAGTCGTCTGATCGTCGTGACGAGGTCCGTGATCTAGGCGCAATCTGTCGGAGTTGGCTGCATCGCAGCCTTGGCCATTTGATCAACTGCTTCGTTCCTCCTAATTCTACAATGTCCGAAGACAAACTGAAAAGATAATCGAACTTTGTGGTAGACCAGCTCTAGGGTGGTGGTCCAAACGCGGCGCAGAACTTCTTCGTCACAGTTTTGAGTTCTGCTTCGAGCGCCATGAGGAGCGAATAAGAATCGGTGACGATAACACATGTGGTGCGGTAAATTCGGTGGTGCGTAACGTACTGGAGGAGCCGCTTCAGCCCTACTCCCATGGCTACGCAATCAGCACGGTAGCTGCACGCATATCTGCCACAGAAGTCAGTGACTGTTGAGACGAGCCGGTCTTTGTGGCAAAGCATGGCAGCTGCTCCGCAACGGTCATCAAGCTTGATGGCGCCGTCGGTGTAGAGTACCAACGCCACATTTAAAAACCGGCGTAGGCGAGCTTTGCATGCAGCCAGCTTCTCTGCAACTGGGGATTCAGCACGTAAGTTTCCTGGAAGCGACGTGTTTAAATACACCCGACGGCTTTTCAGAAAAGGTCGAAACGTGAGAGGCTGCTCAAAGGAGTCAATAGCAGTGTATCCGCCTTGTACACGGCGGATGTAGGTGTGTAGTGGATGCTCGTCGTCGTAAACCTCTTTCGCTAATTGTCCCACATATCCACCACTGGTAACTGCTGTCAAGTAAAGTCGTTATTGGTGGAGCCGTACTGTGGCGTGTAGCGGCAATAGATCGGCTTCTTTCAATAGGTTATTTGCGTCGGCGTATTTTGGGATACCAGTCACCATCGCGGCGCCAAGTGCGTGCGTGCGCTCCACGTATGTTTTGCACGAATCGCTGGCGTTGTCCCACCAGGACGTCGCGGCGTAAAGGAGTTTTGATTCAATAAGGGCCAAATAAAAGGGTCCGCGGACGTCTTTCAATGGTCCCCAGAGTTATCCGGGCACTGCTTTCAGCTTCACCAATCGCTTTTTTGCGGCATTGATTGTTGTCTTCACGTGTTCTCCAACGCCTCTAAGCGGCTGAAAATCCACACCCAAAAGTCGTGGGTATCGATCTTCTTCTAGTCGGGTTGCGCCTATGTGTAGCGACAGCTGATTGTGGTGTCGAGCACCAAAGAGCGTGTACTTCGTCTTCGGGGCACTCAATTCCATGAAATGTACTTCCGTCCAGTAAGCTACGGTGTCTAACACAGACTGCAGCGTCTTTTGAAACTGCTTATTATCCGGTGAGGAATACGGGAGGGTAAGGTCATCCGCAAAGGAGGCGTGCTCAAGGCCTTCGGTTCCGTTCAGCTGCACGCTAAGGGAGCCCATAACAATGATGAAGAGCAGAGGGCCAAGGACTGAACCTTGCGGAACACCACAGGTGAAGGCTACCGGGTCAGAAAAAGTGTTGTTAACTCGGACTCGCGCTGTTCGGTCGTCTAAGAAGTCCATAATCCACCGCGTCAGATAGGGATCTACGTCGAATTTCTTGAGGGCCCTGATGATGACGCCATGGTCGACAGAGTCGAAGGCACGTGCATAGTCTACAAAAACGGCTCCAATCTTTGTGCCTTTGGGCCTCTGCACCACTTTGTGAAGGAGGAGATCAAGCGGGTCAGTGGTGGACCGGTGCGGGCGAAAGCCTGCCTGCTGCGGTTGTAGTCGTGATTCTGGATGATCCCGTAGACGGCGAGATATCATGCGCTCCAACAACTTACACAAGTTGCTGGTGAGGGTGACAGGACGGAAGGAAGTGGGATCTGTGGCGGGCTTCTTCGGCTTCAGTAATGGAATAATGATGCCTTTCTTCCAGGGGCCTGGGACGTGACCACTCATGGCACTGTGATTGTAGATGTTCAACAGATATTTCCTACCCGCGTCAGGAAGAGCGCGGATGCAGTCGCAGTGAATGTCGTCAGGGCCAGGGGCGGAGCCACAGTGCACTTCTCGTAGTGCCATCTCTAGTTCTGCAAGCGAAAAGCGTTCGAAAGGCTGAGTGCTGGGGCGGGGCGGAACGCGAAGCGGAGCAAGCGGATGTCGGGTGGATTTGGTTTTGTACATGTTGGCCAGTGTGGCGGCATGGGCTTTTCGAGTGAAAGGATGCTCGTCAATAACGAGGACCGGCGTCGCTAAGGGCCGCGGAGCATGAATTGCTTGGATGCGGGACCAAGACCGCGGGTCACTCGGCGTCAGCTGGCTGCAACTCTTTATCCATCCGTTAATACTCTCCTTCTGCAATTCCGTGCGATGGGTCTTCGTGAGCTCGCGACGTTCGGGATCAGTAGGTGGGGTCGCTGCTATGTCGCGCTGAGGCTCAGTAAGTCTTTGTGTCCAGTGGGGCGGGTACTTCGCTTTGCTCACTGGAAAAGCTTTCTTCGTAGCTTTATGGGGAAGGGAAGCAAAGACTAGTACTTTGTGCCTGAGTGTTTCTCTGTAGTTTTTAATGTATGCGCGTGTGGGTTTGATTTGTGCCTCGTCAATCCAGTACGAGCGGCGGCGGCGGCGTAGCGAGCGGAGGGGGGCGACAGCGCGTTTCTGTACCTCGTTGGCGAGGGCTTTCCTACGTTTGACGTAGCGGCGGTGTGTTCGAATAAGGCGAGCGATGATAATGCGGTATGTCTTCCAGTCCCTTTTCTTGAACTGGAACATCGACTTTTTGGTATCAGTTTGCGATGTTGGCTCATACCCTTCTGTAAACTGCACAGGGAAGGTAATCCGGAAGTGGTCACTGTCTGGAGTGGGACGACTTTTCTGGTCTCGCAAAGGTTTTTTTCCAGGAAAAATTGATATGGTTTCTGTAAAGAGCGCGCGTGCGAATTTGCACTGGTCAAAGAAGTGAGAGCACTGCTTGCTCGTTTGCGACATTTTCTTTTTTTGCCTGATTTTTGTGCTCCAAAAATTAGGGGGGGGGGTTTTAAAAGTTGAGGTAAGAGTGTTTCATTTTCTGTTCAGTGTTTGCTGTTCTTTTCGTGAAGGCTCAAAGACCTTAAAGTAAGCAAATCATGGCATAGTGCTAGGCTGTGTGGCGAATGACTGAGATTCGGCAATGAGTAAGCTATGTGATTCGATGTGTGTTCTGTGATTGCCTAGTGGAGTAAAAAGGCGCTTGTAAACCTCTCGGATGGCGCAACTCGTCCAGTTGTCATACTTTGGCCTTAGGATTGCTGCGTTCAATTCGATCAGCAAGGATTCGAGTTGTGTTACCGAGCCGAATCGTTGTGAGGCTGACGGTCACAACCAAACGTCACATTGTCTTCCCTTTTCTCTTAACTTGCAACAGAGGCTCCTAGAAGCGGGGAAAAAAAAAAAGATCCAGCATTGTTAAAAAATATTTATACTATTTGGCATATTTGAGCGGCAATTGTATGAGAGCCGGTCGGGGCCGACAGAATTTATCGACATCCAAAAGAAAACGGATTAGCAGTGTCAATTAGTTGCGATTCTGTGCGGTGAAAGTTACGTTTCGTCTAATTGCGTGCGCTGTCATGCGGCACAATTGCGAAAGGAAAAAAAAGTGCTCGTTTTTTTTCCCGATGGGTTGGTGCATTGCGCTCGCGCCTTAAGAAAAATCGATTTTGACAACTTTTATGCTTCTCTTAGTATCCTTTTTTACTCTTCATCATTTTGTAACTTTTCTCTCCTTTCTAACAGCAGTGTCAAAGATCATGGCAGAACTTCAAAATCAGGTGAAAGCCTGCATTTTCAATACAGAGGATTTTTTAGCAGCATTTTCTGAATTTGACGAAAATGATTTCGAGGGCTTCATGAAAAGCACTTATCGTGAGTTCCTCACGAGAGCGTGGTGTGAGCTTCCTGTCAACAATGCGGATGGATCGGCCCTCGCCACTGTCTCCTGCATGCCTTTGTGGGAGCTATTGTGTGAAACCACAAGCGCCGCCAATTTTTCTTCAGCAGTCAAAAAAGGGTTTGCGGCGCAGGTGTTATCCGCGATGTACCCCAAGTTCAAAGATCGGCGATGCATGTTCCAGCAGCTGAACTCCTGCGGCAGCAATGGACAAAGTGCGATACCACTGAATACGCACATCCCGCTTGAGGTGTACGTACCGGACGTTTCCGAAAACGAGAGTCGGCGAGAGTACTCGAAGGCGCTATCGCAAATTACAAAGCTTGCTCGCCTCGGCAAGTTTGTCGATGGAAAAGACGGCGCTACTGTTTCTACGTGGATGCGACATTTCATAACCGTGCTGCTTCCGAAGTGTGTCCTTGTGGATCATTCTATCGGGCGGCCTGCTTCAAATAGCAACGTAATCCCGGTGCTGCTCCGCGACTCGGGCGACTCTTGGAATTCGGGGCGTTTTTTTCTGCTCGCTTTGTGGTGCTTTCTTGTCGTGGGTGAGTTCTTGAACCTTCCAGAAACAAAAGAGCTTTTCGCTTTTTTGCGCTCTTCGCGATGGGCGTCTCAAATAATAAGTGTCGGCGAACAAAAATTCTCGTACTCGCAGATTCTCTCGCCCTTGACGGATATTAGCGCGTTGTGTGTTGCATTGAACACCCGCTCCCCATCGACGGCTGTCGACACGGTTCCACTCGTCGATCCCCGAGTGCTTCGTCTGTTTTGTGAAAGCGTGTGCGGGTCACCACCAGCCACCAGAGACGTTTTGTTCTTTCCTGTCGCGAAGGAACAAGCGTCACTGGTGGAATGCGCAGCATCTCTGACAGACCAAAAAGCAGGCCGTGTACAGGAACAGCTGGACGATGACATACCGAATGAAATTGAATTTATGGGGTCTAGCTCCTCGTGCCGCGATTTCGACCAGCTAGCGTATCTCTGTCGCGATCTCGCTTTTTCGCCGTCAGCTGAAAACTTACAGTCTCGCGAAAAGTGGCAGTCGAGACGGCGCGATCTGCTGTTCAACCGGAAGCGCGCTCGCGGTGGGAATGACATCGACGGACCGTGCTTTATTCCTGTTAATTCGGGCCTCACAAATGTGATGGAGAAGAGCAGCACTGAGTCTCGGGTGACATTGGAGCGTTTGTGCTGCAAATGGAAGAAGGAGTAAATGCACTAGACGCATTCCAAAAAAAAGAATTCGGGGACTGCGGTGGTCATGGGCGCTTGTTTTACTTCACTCTCGTCTATTCTGATTTGTAGCGACTACAAAAGCGCAGCAATTTTTCTTTCCACGTGCCAATGGTAATTCTTAAAAAAAAAAGGAAGAGGTGTGTGCAAAAAAGTCAAGAAATGCTTTTTTTTTTTATCACAGTGCAATTTGCGTGAGCATTGGCGTTATTCCTCAGCTTCTTAGGCGTGGGCACTAATGCTGTTATTATTATCATTATTCACTTTTAGGTTGTCTGCCTTCTTTTGAGGATGCTGCCTACTACTGTTCAATGCTGCGACATGCCGCAGATTAAAATCACAATACAAATTCTATTCATTTAGCTATCTCCTTTCGATCTCTAAACTGCCTATCCCTTCCCGAATTGTTGCGCACATTGTTTTGTTGCCATTTTAAATAACAAATACATGAGATCCATCAAAGTATCGACAAAGATTTACGTCATAGCCCATTAATTACTATTTTTTTTTACTCCTTTCTTAAAGTTTACCGTGTGCTGTCTCGTTTTGCGCTGTTCAAAGACCCAGAAAGCACATAAATTCGCATCCTGTGAAGAAGAAGAAAAAAGACGCGCTTTTTTAGCACACATACCTTGGCTGAAGAAAGAGTGGGGAATGTCCACTGCTGATCGCAACCCCTTGCTCTCACCGGAGCAGCGGAGGGCAGCGGAGCGAAGCTACCCACCTGTGCCCCAAAAATGCGTTGTTACTGGTGGAACTGGGTTCGTCGGCACACGTCTCGTTGAGATGCTGGTTGAGCGTGGTGCAGAAAAGGTCGTTTGCTTTGACATTGTTCCGAAGGAAAAAGCAATCGGCGTATGGGACCACCCCTCCATCGAGTACGTCGTGGGCGATATCTCGTCGTACGAAGACGTCTCCGCTGCTATCAAAGGAACCGACTGTGTTTGGCACCTTGCAGCTGCTGTGGGACCGTTTCACCCGCAGGATTTGTACCGGCGAGTGAACTACGGCGGCACAGTAAATGTTATTCGCGCTTGTAAAGAGCACGGGGTGAAGAAAATGATCTTCAGCTCGTCACCTTCGACGCGTTTTAAGGGCAGTCTTTTTCATAGCCCAAACGTGGACGGTCTTACAGAGGACGAAATGCCAGCGCTTCCATTGGACCACTACATGCAGATGTACGCGCAAACAAAGGCGGAGGGCGAAATGGCCATGCGCGAGTCCTTGGATGATAATTTCTGGGCTATCGCTGTGGCCCCTCATCAGGTGTACGGTCCACGTGATAACTTGTTTTTACCGAACATGCTGGAAGCTGCGGGTACTGGAAAGCTGCGCGTTTTCGGAAAAGGCGACAACCGCATCTGCTTCACTCACGTTGACAACTACTGCCACGGACTCATCATTGCAGAGAAGCAGCTGTACAAGGACTCGCCGTATTTGGGACGCTTCTACATCGTGACCGATGGCGACACTCATCCGGAACCGGCTGCCTACTGCATTTTCTGGACGGAGCTCGACAAGGCGGTGGTTGGCATGGGCTTTGGGTCTATCCTGAACAAGGCCCACTATCCGTTCTGGTTTCTCTACATGGCGGCACTGGTTGCGGAGCTGGCCGGATGGGTGATGAAGACCACGTTTAAACTGAATGTCTTCAACGTTTTTGTGCTAACGATGAATCGGTGGTTCCGAATCGATGCGGCGGAGCACGACCTTGAGTTTCAGCCCATTATTCCGTTTGTGGATGGCTGGGCCGACACGATTTTGTGGTTCAAGAAAAACTGGCTGCCGAGATTTAACAAGCTGGATCACTCCTCTATGGCTGGCATCTCGTCGGGGTCGCAGCAGAAGATCGACATCCAAGCTCAAAAAGACAAGTAGCTCTTCTACGCCTGTGGTTTTTTTTCCACATATGCGTTTTGCAGGTCTCAACGAGCTGACGCAAGCATTACCTGCGTGGCAGAACTCTGGAAAAAAAAAAATGTCGCTGTTTTTTATTTTATTTCGTGGAGTGCTGTTAAAGAGGATTTTTTTTTTGCCTGCTCAGTAGCGAGGTGTTGTGAACAGATTAGTACGTTCTGCTACCGATGCAGAAATTTTAAAACTATTGCTTTTCATACACGCATGCTCACAAGAGTAAAAAGTAGAAACGAGCCTCTTTCACATGGGCGGCGTCAAGAAATTTACTAAGGGTCCTGCAACGCGATGCGCGCTCACGCACACACGCCTACAAAAGACGAACAAAGACAGCAAGAACAACAACAAAAAAGTGCAAGCTGAGGCCAAAGCGGAGAGCGAGCGAGAAGCGCAAGCGGGCTATCGGTCCGATGTAATTCCACAAGGAAATGGAAAAGTGGTCGCGGCTCTTTACGTTACGCTTGGTCAAACATGTTACACTATTTACACTGTTGAGCTTGTTCAGCTTTAGTGGCAGCAACCAACTCTCATTCGGCGTGCGCTACGGCGGTGCAGTCTCCTTACTCGACTGTCGAAATGTTTTTTTTTTTCCCTGATGGCTAAAGATTTCGTGGGGAAGAACGGCAAACCGTTATTTTGCGGTGTTCCTTGCCTTAACTTCATCACGGCAGAGTCGTATGCCACTCTGCCTTGGCTTGTGGTGCTCGTTGGTGTCAAGGCGCATTTTTCCGAGGTGCCATTCAGCATTCTTTGCGTTTTATCCACTTCGCTTCCTTGCTTTCTTGCTTCCTTGCTCTTCTTTTGTTTCTTTCTGCTTGTGGCTTTTGCGGGCCATTTATGCTGCGATTTTGATTGATGCTTCTATTATCCACAGCAACGTTTGTCGTCCCTGAGGTGCTTTCTGCTGTTTACTCAGGGTGTGAGCCGACTGCTGCACCTCAGCACTTTTTGTCGGTGTTTCAGTCAGATCTGAAAAAAGAAAATAGTCGCGCGCTTGCAAGATGGCGGCGCTGTTTCCGTGGGTCCCGAGGTCCAACCTTGGCTATCGTCTCTCGCGACAGGCTGTAAACAAACTGTGTCCCCAGCTGCGCAACTCTTACCCTCTGCCCATGCTCGACGGACCTCTTCCTCCCGAAAAGTTTGAGGCGCAGACGCTTAACGGGGAGTCACAAAAGCCGGATCCGTTTCACTACATGGAAGACCTTTTTGATCGTGACACCCTGCAGTACGCCAAAAAGGAGATGCAGCACTTCTCTATGATTGACAGCAAGTTTGATTTCAAGCACTCGAAGGGGCGGTTGTGGGCCGAGCTAGATGCCAAAGTCGTCGTGAGCAACCGTGAGGGCGGGTATGACAAGGGCGAGGAGCGAATCGGGGATTACGTGTACTTCACACGCGTGGTCTCTGGCCACGACCCCAACGCGATTGGTTTTTACCGAAAGCGCTTTGGCGAGGTCGACCTTCTTGCCGAGGAGCTTATCAACCCCGTTTTTTTGCAGCAGCATTTTGGGTACAAAGACTGCTCCGTGGGCGTGTGTCGCGTTTCTGAGGACGGCAAGTACCTGGCATACACCCTTTCCGTCGAGGGTGGTGATCGTTTCCTGTGCCACATCCGCAGCATCGACAACGCTAGCTTGTTTCACGTCATTCGCGGCAACAACATTGTCAGCATCGAGTTCGGGTCTGGCAACCACTTCTTTTACACTGAGTCAAATGAGCTCAACCGGCCACATCGCGTCATGATGCAGGAGATCCGGCCTGGCATCCTGGAGCCGCCAGTGGAGGTGTACCGTGACGACGACGAGCAGTTTTTCGTTGATGTTAGGAAGACAAAGGACAACAAGTACATCACGGTCACGTCCGACTCAAAGGTGAAGGGTAACGTGCTCGTCATGCCCGCATCGTACCCTGTTATCCCGACACCGCTCAAGGCTTTCTTTAAGGATGGCAAGCCGGTGGAGATTGCCGGGAAGACGGGCTGGAACTGGCTGGAGCACTATCGGGGCAGCTTTGTTATGGTAACATCGGATAAGGGTCCAAATTTTAGAGTAGTGTACGTCCGCGACGAGGTGGCGCTGGCATACGGCACAAGCGCGGAATGGAAAGAGCTCGTGCCGCAGCGCGACGATGTGCAGATTACTGACGTTGACCTCTTTGACGGCCGCATCGTCCTCTTCGAGTCGCACTTTGCGTTCGAGCGCATTCAGCATATTCGCGTCGTAAAGTGCGATGACGGCCTTGATGCAGCGGCGCGGGCGTCGCGCGACGACGATGTAGTGCTGCACTTTCCACCGCTGGCATCTGTGACACCAGGACTGAACAAAAACTTTGGGCAAGAGTCTATGGGCTTCATCTACAGCAGTCTCATTCAGCCCCCTCGCGACTGCGTCTTCAACTTCAACTCTAGCATTACGCCGGCGCAAGCAAAGCTGTGCGCACCAGAGGCGCTTTTCACGCAGCGTCAAGCCGAGCAGTTCACGCCGTGGGACTACATGTGGCCCTACAGCATGTACCGCGATGTCTGTGTCTCGGAGGATGGGACGGAGATTCCCATTACAATTTGCCAGCGTCGCGACGCGTTCGTGCAGGAGGCTACCGATTTCGAAACTCAACCCAACACCCCCAAGCACTGCCTGATCTACGTTTACGGGTCCTACGGCGAAGTACCCTCCATGCACTTCCAGCTTGCACCGTACATGTGGATGTTGCGGCGGCGGTGGACAGTTGCGTTTGCACACGTCCGCGGCGGTGGGGAGCTGCCCAACTGGGCTGACATGGGCAAAGGAGAGAACAAGCTGAAGACCGTTCAGGATTTCGTGGCGTGCTGCGAGCACATGGTTGACGCGGGGTACACCAAGCCGGAGCTCATGGTGGCGGCTGGCACCAGCGCTGGCTGTGTCCCCATCGCGGCCGCTATGAACATGCGGGGGTGCAGTCTTTTCGGCAATGCGCTGCTACGCTCGCCGTTTCTTGACGTGACCAACACGATGGCCGATCCTGATCTGCCGCTCTCACTGGCGGAGCGCGAGGACTGGGGCGACCCGCTCAACAGCAAGAGGGATTTAGAGCTGCTCAAGCGGTACGATCCGTACCACAACATCAACGACCGCGTCACCTACCCAGGCATGATGATTTCTGCGTGCCTCGATGACGATCGCGTTCCGGCGTGGAACACGCTCAAGTACGCCGCGAAGCTGCGGCGGCAGCGTGCGCGCAAGGACGTGGACCCGGTAGCGCGGCCGCTGCTTGTACGACTGCGCAAGAGTGGCGGCCACTACTTCTGGGGAAACATTGACAACATCTGCGAGGAGATTGCATTTCTGTGCTCGCAACTCGATCTTGAGGGACCGGGCAAGGTCCTTAACGACATGGATGTTATGACACACATGCACAACCTCACCGCTACCGGTGCGATGGACCACGACGACCAGCAGAAGGTCTTTCTCAAGTGGGACAACTGGGAGCGGGAGCGCATCGACTACCACGTCAAGCTGAACTCGTTCAACTGGGAGCCGAACTTTCGAAAGATGAAGGCAGAGAAGGAGCCCTTCTTCTGGGTTCCGACAGACTCCGAGCTGGACCAGAAGAAGGTGGACGAGATGTTCCGCGCAAAAGAGCGCGACGCTCGCGAGGGTGGGCGTTTCGGCGCGAAGACTGGAAGCTACGGCAAGCCAGCGGGCCGCAACCTGTACGAAGAGGGGCAGCGCAGCAAGTAGCTGGAAAGGGCCGAAAAAAAAAAAAGAAAGCTGCGCTGGGAGCGCGCGACCTTTCCCGCCTCACTGTTATAAAGTTGCTGTGCGTCGGCTGCCCTGGCTAGCATGCAGTTCGGATTGGTTTCTCTTCGTTTCTGTTACAGCTTTTGTTTTTTCTGTCGTCGCGACAATTCCGTGAGTATTGCGGAATTTTGCTCATCACATTAAGGGCCTTTCTCGAAGCTATAGTATGAAGGAGGAATAGCTTTCCGGTGCTAGGCGTGCTGAAAAGTCACTTTCCACACTTCCATCGTTTCTGTTGCAGCCCTTGAACGGCCCCCTTATTAAAGTGTGCGTGTGTGTGTATTTACGGCGAGGGCAGACAAAAAGCAACGCTTAATGACACAATCACAAACTGGACTTGCCGCGAGTAAGAACATGCTAAAGCCGCACGCTGCATACCGGTTTCCCGTTCTTCTCTTCCGATTACCCGCACATCTTCACTCTGGCGTCCCTCTTTCTCTCTTTGTTGCCGCTCGGCGCACGCCTGCCTTGTTGCTGCGCTTTGACACCACTTGGACGTGCTTCTCTTCCACTGCATTTCATGCATGTCGTGCCGATGTTCGCGGAACATAAGCGCGTACGCACACATTCCTCCCCGCTGAGCGCTGGTCTACTAACACGTGCAGTTCCTCGAGACACAAGGCACATCGCCTTCATGAGTGCCACGGTTGTAGTGCTTTCCGTTTTAACCTCAAAGCAATCTGCGACTGTGCATTGGGCACATTTCTCTTTTCCTCTTAGATTCTTGTTTTCTTGTTTCTAGAGATGGCTTCGTGGTCTGTGCTGGTCACTATCCATAATTTAGTCAACATCCCCCTTGCCGCTTGCGAAAATGGGCCGCGAACGTTTGCTGTGGAGGCGCACATGCTGCATCGTGCGTCTGCCTACTCCGCCCCTGTAGCGGCCGCCATCTTCACTACTGACGACGTGGTTTCCACTACGCCGAACCTTTTTGAGGTGCGTCTTGACGAAATCGCAGAGAATACCGCCGGCAACGGGGGCGGACCGAAGGTTTGGCGCTGCGCGCTGCCGGAGATGGAGGCTGTTGTGATGGTGAAAGAGATTGTCGGAGCGTTCAGAGGCTCGTATCGCCCTCGTGCTCGCGAGGACAACGTCACCACTACGGCGGACGGCACCCGCATTGTTGGCAGCTCGGCCCCTATCACCCTAAACGTTAGAGATGCCGTGGAGCTCGAGAAGCTGACGACGCGTGTTGTAGGGACGGAGATGGGTCAGGTGGGTTTGTCGTTCACCGTAGACCCTGGTGACAAGGAAGGATACCGTCACCGATTAGAGAATTTTTTGCGCGTTCACAACCCGCAGGGCCTGCGTCTTGTCCCGAGCGTGGTCGAAGCGGTGTCGGAGCTCGACACTTTTACAAAGCTTTACCGGCGTTACAAAATTCGTGACTACGAGGGTCGACTGACTGCTTTCTTCGACGTGTACGGTGGACAGTTCAAGAAGGAAATACCTTCTTTGCTGCGCCAGTGGGAGGGCAGGGAGGAGGAGCTCATGCGCAACTTAATCCTCGACAATGGTCCAGAGCTGTCAACCGTGGCGCCGCACCAGCGACTCACCGCATACCTCGCCGCGCACCAGCTGGATCGCAAAGATGCCGAGGTGCAAGCAATTGTGGCAGTCCACGCCGATGCGCCAGACACCACCGATCTCTTTGCGAGCCTGGTGGATCGATACGGCCCCGAGCCCGACCCGCGCACGTACTTGTTTACCGTTCCTCGGTACACTCCCCCCGCTACTCTGTCCGCAGTCGTGAACGGCGCTCCCATGAGCGGCTCCTTGTCCGTTCTATACGCCCGCTCGCCTCACGAGCCGCACGCTCCATCGACTCCGCCGTCCTCCTCTTCGAAACCAGCACACGGAGTCCGCGATGCGGTGCCACGGCGAAGCCCGCCAAGCCCCGCGCCTGACCGCCGTCAAATGCTCTCTGTTCCCATGTCTCCAACGCCAAAGGCGGCGGGAGAGGTACCGGTGAAGACGGCCCGCAGCTTGAGCGAGTCCCCTAGCTTCACGGCGGCGGCGGAGGATAGCAGAGCGGCGGCTGCGGCGCCACAACAACAGAGTAGCCGGCACGCAGCGCACGCCTCCGCGATAACGCCAAAAGACCAACTTGTTCTCTCAGACCGAGCCGCCGGTCGTGGCGGGCGAAGTGGTGAGAGTCGGCGCGGCGCCTCGCTGTGGCACAAGATGTGCTCAATGATGAAGACGCGACGCAGCGAGTCTGCCCCGTGGAGGGAACACCAGCTGTTCTTCATGAACCCGAGCGAGTTCACCGCCGCCGTACGCGCTCTCCACGTCTTCAGCGACAGTGGTGCTGGTGGTGACGAGGTACAAGACTTGGTTGACGAGTGGGAGCGGCGCGTAAGCAGCGCATTGAGGGAAGAGCCTCTCTCTCAAAGCGACGCCTACTACGGCGCTGTGGCGCAGGAGGCAGCTGATTTGACCCACTTACTGCCGCTTCAGATCCAGGTCATCTCCATTACATCCCTTTTTCACAAAGAGCATTACAGTGGCTTTTCCACCTATGTGGAGGAGGAGGCGAAAGCGCGAAGGACGGAGCGGCTGGTGGTCGTCGGCGATGCACGCAAACTCGCGGAAGCTGTGCGTTACGGCATCCACTACTCGACCGGCTCTGCAGCGGTTTCGAAGGCGACACAGCAGCTTTCCAGCGGCAGTGATGGCACGCTTGACTCAGCACCGCTCGTCTTCTTTCAAAAACCCTTTGCAGCAGGCGGGAATAAAGGGACGTGTGGTGTGCTGATTTGCGACGTAGCAGTGGGCAACAGCTACACCGCTCCCGCTGCAGTACACACACCTCGCGACCCGACACCCGACTTCCTCGCCACCTACGACAGCTGCTCGTTTGTCGACCCGGCAAAGGGGGCGGCTGTGGCTGTGTACTCGCGGCAGCAGGTCCTTCCTCGCTTCTTGCTGCACTGCGTCATTGACCCGCACCTACAGCCATGCCCCGCGCACCCTGACAAGGCCATGGAGTACTACGTGGTGGACACCCACGCCTTTGTGTGCAGTCGCTGCGTGGTGTTGGGGGCGTACAAAGGGAGAGAGGTGATTCCTCTCGATGAGGCTGCTGTTCTGGCGCGTGGGGGTTTGGCGGAGATTGAGCAGACAACCAGCGCACTCAAGGAAAGCCTGCTGGCCTACGCGAATCAGCTGCGGAACGAAGAAGGCAGCATGCCCGGTGCGCCGCGCCGCACTGAGGCGGAGCGGGAGATTGATCGACTGCAGAAGGAGCTGGAAGAGCGTGTCCGACGCATTCGCCGGCAGGTGCAGCTGGAGGATGAGGCGCAGCTGTCGCGCATCCAGGCCGATCGCAAGGAGGTGGAGTCCACACTGAAGGCAGTGGGGCGATTGGCGTCACGACTAGAGTCTGCCATGCACCTGAGCACGCCCATGGAGACCGTCGACGCGCTGCAGCATTTGCAGCAAGAGAACGAAGTCGAGCAGCTTCTGGCGCGTGCGCAGGAGCGCGTGCCGACTGCTGCTCTCGAGCGTGTGCTGCCGTTAGACGGTCCACGGAGTTCGTCGAAGGGGGTCCCTTCCGCAGCGCCAGGAGTTGCCGGGCTTAACGAGAGCCGGCTTCCAACGCAGACGGGAGGGCGGCGAGAGCCCCCAGTGTCGACGGCACCGCCGCCGCTTGACCGCAGCTCAGCTGCGCAGCGTGTGCCCATCCAGCGCAACGAGGCAGCGGGCAACGTTGATTTGTATTCGCAGTACCTGGCGCTGGCTGGTGGTACGCCGAGTTCTCCTGCAACCGCGACTCCATCTCTCCTAAATGCTTCGGGTCGCGGCAACAGCGAGGCTGTCGCGACACGCCGCCCTCATGCAGCTTCTCCCGCACTCGTTGAGGGCAGCGAAGCCCAAAAGCCGGTGGAGAGTCCTTTGTCTCCCAAAGAGGCACTCACGACGGGCTGGGGGCTTCTGCGCCGCGGCGACGTGGCGGGAGCACAGCGTGTGTGGACGTCGGTCTGTCGGGAACACGGCACGAACGATGTGATGGGCACTAAGGCACACGCATACTTGGCGGAGGCCATCCACAAAAATTACACTGAGGCGGCGCAGTGGTACGCGCGCTCTCTGCAGCTTGACCCGCAAGACAGGATGACGGCGTACAACTACGGCGTACTGCTGGAGGCCTTGCTCAACAAGCCACACGAGGCACTTCGCATGTACGACAGGGCCGCCGCGCTAGGGGATGGAGTGGCGGCAGCGCGCGCACGCGAGTTGCGCGCTGCGATGGCAGGCCTCAACGACGCGCCACATCACTAAAGTAGCTGGGACAGTGCGCGTTTATCTTCCTCTGCAACAAACTTTTTTGAGCGTCGCGTGCCGTCACGTGGCGTGGATTGAGCGATGCGAGGCCCTGTGGAAGTGTGTTGGAATCGTCTTACGCCCCATGACAATATTTACTTTCCCGTTCTCTCTTTTTTTTTTTGTTCAAGTTCCTGTGTGTGTGTACCATTACTACTACTGTTCCGACTACAATCTGTGTTACTGCTGCCGCTGCAGCACGGCTTTCATCCCGCGTCCATCACAAGACAAGCGTCGCGGAGCTCCCGCATTCAACAGCTGGAAAAAAGAAACTCACACATACACAAAGACGAGGGGTTGTAACGGAGTGAAGTGCGCAGGGCCGGGATGGACAGAAAAGAGACGTAGCCTCCGTCTTTCTCTCGGTGCTACGGCAATCAATGCACAGTAAGCTCTAGCTTCGCTTGCCTTTTTCTTCGTTTACAGGGATGCAGGCAGATGTTGCTCTTTTTCTTCGAATCGTGAAGCGTGCGTTGTCAAAGACCTCGGAAGGAGAAACGAAGCGGATGCAAGGCATCTGCATTCTTTCACCTATTTTGAGCGTTTTTGTTCCCGTCATTTTCCTCGATGCCACCGTGTGATACTTTTCTCTACTGGTACTTTCAACTTCTCGTTTCCTTCTGTGCCACTTGCCCTCTTTTTCTTGCTATTGTGTATAATTTTCAAGAAATTGGGCAACCTCTTTCGCGATTAGGGACCTAATTTTGCTGGCTCACAACTGCCTCCCGCTTTGCTTCTCAGTCGTAAACTCGAGAGGCGCGAGGTGCCGAGAACTTTGCGAGTGCCCTGCACAACAGCAGTATCTTCTTTTTTCTTCTTTGCGCTCACCTACACCGCTCCTGTAGATACTCTCTTTTTTGTAGAAAACATACACCTGTTAAATGCTAGATCACTTTTCCCCGTTTTTTTTTTGTTACAACGCCAACAATAGACACCAACAAAAGAAAGCCAAGCATAGCAGCGTGATTGTCCGCAGAGCAGCTGCTGGTTGGAGTAAGCTGTAGATCGAAATGGCGGATGTCTTCGCGAAACGAGGGAGGCAAGAAATTCGACATCGCAGACACTCATCCGGCTACGTCGGCGACGATAATTTCGGGTGCGACTCCGCGTCGTCCGGGGAGGTGTACGATTCCGAAGAGGAGCTAGCGTTGGATCTCGAGGTTGAGGCCAGTCCACCCCAGCGCGAGGGTGGCTTAGTTCCATCCGCAAGCGGTGACGTTGAAGCCTCGTTTTTCAGCGATTACGCGGCCCAGGTGCGTCCCGCAGCCCCTGCAGCACCACTTGTATCATTGCCTGTGGTTCTCACTGACGATCAAAATGGGAGGCAATTCTGCGATGCTGCACCTCTCGCGAAGCCGCGCGAAAACGGAGAGGACATGGTTTCGTCCAACGACGGAGATGGCTTCTACGACACAGAGTATGCCTCCAGTCTCCAAGGCCGAAGAGCGACGCCTTCACCGTCACCTCCGCCAGCGGCTCTTGCAAACTGGCGGGAGGACGGGGCTCTTCGCTCATACTCTCACCGCTCCGGCCGGGCCGACTCCTGGCTAGATCCACTGTGTTCGCCGTCCCCGCCACCTGTTGACACAGATGACGACAAGGGACTGTCGAGGGGAGCACCACACGGCCTCTCTGACTCCCCTCATCGCGCCATCGATGCCTCGCGTTCAGCCCCGCACAGCGACACCCCTTTGTCGCACGGCGGCCCTCCGTCTGTCAAGCTGCGTGAGGGGACGGTGGCGCCGTCCCGCAAACCTGATACTGAATTACCTGTCCACACCGCGGTGCTCACGGCGTCTGGGCGGGCACCTCCGGGATCTACAACGGCACGTTCTGCCGCCGCCAGCGCGCTTCCGCGCAACGACGCAAGAATGCAGGTTCACGAATCGACCGCAAGTGGGGCTGGTGACGCTCCTGCCTCTCCTCATCCGTCGTCGTCGTCACCCCCGCGGAGTCACGTGCGTGACGTCTACGCCTCTGTCTCGCCGGATAGGATGAGTGACGGTGTCGTCTCTCCCCCACCACGCAAGCCCACCGCGACGACAGCACGCGACGGCGTCCAAGACGTTACGCCAACACTTGTGCTTGCTCAGGTTCCCGGGCTGCGTCCTCTGTTGGCCAGCGCCGCGACGGGCACAGGAGAGGTGCAGCAGCGCGTAGTACGGGAGCTCGCCCCTCGAGGAGTGCCACTTCTCCTGCGGTGCACCGGACACGCAAAGACACCGATGCGCACAGTCGTGCTTCGCGACGCGTCAGAGAGTTGCAATGAGGGGGAGGATAGCGAAGGGAAGGAGGAGACGGTGATTGGTGGTCCGCACACCACGGCGTACAGGGAGACAGGTAGCATGTCGGATCTCATCACTTCCTCGTCTCCCGTCAGCCCCGCGACATCGACCGATTGGAAAGGAAGGGTGGAATCAGCCCGCTTCACGCCTGAGCGGGCTGCTAAACCCCGGCGGCGCGCAGCGCGGTCAAGGAGTCCCTTCGTTTCCCTGGTAACGGGTGGCCACCCAGGTGGCATCGAGATGTCTGAGGTGCACCACTTAAATAATGCGTCGTCTGTTTCCCATGCTTCATCCTCCTCCGCGTCGTTGTCGTGCGCGGCAGTGTCCGCCCCTCCGGAGCTGGTAGACTTCAGTGTGCACTCAGAGGCACTCGGGCGGTGTGCGCAGGAAGACTCGCTTGTTTTTTGCGGCTACTCCGTAGAGTCGTTTCCTATCTCGCCGAAACTAATTCGCGGTGCTCGTGATGATGCTGTCTCGAAAGTTCGAACAGACGGCGAGGCGCGACAACAGCCTTGTCCGTCGGCTGCACCTTGCAGTGCGCATTGCAGCGCAGCCGCATCACACCTTACCGCACATTCATACACCCAGTCCTCTCACAAAGAAAACGTTTCTTATTCGGGCTTCGTTGACCACCGTCGTGCGTCAAACGAGACACGCCGCGGCGCAGCTGAGCAAAAAGAGCGAGGAGGCGTCGTATCGCACTCGGGGGAGGACGTCCGTGCGCACCCCTGGCCTTCTCGAGAATTGGTGTACCCGAATCCTGTCGTGGAGCACCTGGCTGTAAGTCCAAAAGTAGCCCTTCCGCGAGGACAACAACAGGTGTTCAACATCCACAACATGATCGACTCAGTAGAGGAGACTGCTGTGGGGTCAGGCTTGAGTGGGACGGCAGCGGCGACGGGTGCTGGATTTCGACACGGGTTCAGCTCGCAATTGAATCCCGCTACTGCGGTTGCCCCTCACCACGCTGAAGATGTGTCTAGCGACTACTCTAGCGCCTCTTTATCTGCGACAGGGGTCAAGCACGACCAGCTGCAGCGCCGGCAGCAGCAGCGCGCGGCGGTGCGTCAGTTGCTCGCCAGGCAAACGGATCCGCAGCTTTCGTCCCGCTCTCTCTCACAACGCAACAGTTTGTCAGATTCTGTAAAATACGGTGGTGCTGCACCGCGGCCGCACTCCTCGGCGACGTACATGGCTCGGCAGGAGGAGCTCCGTGCGCAGCGCGTGGCCGCCGAAGCTGAGGCGCTGCGTTTGGGATTGGCGCTGGACGTGTGTGTGGCCGTCCGGCCCTTTGGCCGCGACCTCCTCCTCATGTTCTTGCTGCTCGTCGAGGAGTCGAAGACGTCGCTGCGACGGCGCAGTGATGTTTCGCGCGCTCGAGATTGCAATTGCGACAGGTTCGTCGATCCGGCGGTATGCGGGGAGAGTAGGGTCAGTTACGACACGTGCGCCGAGGCAATCAACTGCGTGCTTGAGCGCCACGGCGTGAGCTGGGTCCGCGCGACGCGCGAGCTGTGTCGGCGAGTGGTGCGGTGGTGTCATCACCACGTGCGCAACCCGACAGCCACCGCCATCTCTTCTGCCTCTCCAGCAGAGGCGAGCTCTGTGGAGTACACAACTTTCGTATCGTGCGTAATGGAGTTTGCTGCGCAATACTCTCGCCGGACGTTGTAGGTGCATTCTCTGGCGAAAGCGTGAGATCCATGCTTGTAGAAAACTATTTTCTCCCAGCATTTTTGTTTTTTTCCTGCCCTTCGTATCTTTTCTTTTGGCGAAGGCACAACAAACGAGCTCGTTCGGTGATAGACATAAGCCCCGTCTTTCTCACCGGGCTGTCAACGCGACGGGCAGTTGCTTAAAGAAGTACACAATTTGGAAAGAAAAAAAGCCAAACAACAATAAGCGATGCGTCCTCAGCACTGCCAGCGCAAATTGAAAAAAAAAAAAAGAACGCACTCCGTCAGGTTTTTCCAAAACGGCACTCGATTCATTCGTTGCTTCTCTCCTCCCCGCCTGCGAGAAGCCGTCGGGTTTGTCAATGCGGGAACACCTTTCTCTTAGAGCGTTTCTGACTGAGGTAGAGGTAGCAACGCAGCTGGACAATGCAAAGCAGCCGCAGCGTACAATTGAACTCTTGTCCGCTGCCTCAGCGACAAGAATTGAAAGCGACACTCAAAATGCGTGTGCTTTCCAGATGCGTACCTATGCCTTCGATTTTCGCTGGGCTTTTTTGTTTTGGCTGTGCTGAGCCTTCTACGAACTTCATTTTCTCTAACCTCTCCAACACTCCTTTCGACACTCGTATACCTCACGGTCACTTGTTTCACGCTGAAGATAAGAAAGTGCGTCAGTACTTCTTTTTAAAAAAAAAAGCTATTTCAGGTATCTAGTCTTCTTTCAGCTTCCTCGTTTTCGTCGCCTTGAGATTCTCGATCATACGCAGGTATCCTCATCGCGCCTTTCTTAACTCTTCCCAGCCCCACTTTTCTTTTTTTGCTCATCTTCCCTCTTTGATCCTTTCGAAAAAAGATGGCGGCCAGCTTCGGTGATGACCGCGAGAAGGAGAATGACGTGAACAGCCGCCTCCGCGTCGATCTGACCAACATTGATGTGGTGAACAACGCCACCCCGGGCTCGTATGAGCAAGGCGTGGTAGGCGCGGACGAGGAACACTTTGTTCACCCCGATGCACGCGCGCTTTTCGACCGGATGCCGTGCACCGAGCGCATCCCCATTTTCGGTAAGAGCTGCGAGGGCTACGGACCCCGCTGCACGATTGCGCTGGGTGGCGTGTACTTCCTGTCCAAGGGTATTGCCAACAACCTGATCAACTACGCTCGCTACGCCATGTTCGTGAACCGCTTTGGCGTCTCGGGGATGCGGTACCAGCGCCTGGTGAGCATTGCGAAGATGGGGTGGTCCATCAAGGCCTTTGCAGCCATGCTGTCCGACTCTCTCGCCCTCTTTGGCTACACAAAGCGGTGGTACTGCGCCGCGTCTTGCGTGATTGGCGCCGCCCTCACCGTTGGTTATGGCTGCCTGCCGCAGAAGCCGTCCAGTGCCGACATCGCTGCCGGCTTCATCTTCCTCACCGGCTTCTTCATGGCCAACGTGGACATCCTCTCCGAAGGACACTACAGTCGTCTGATGCGCCGCCACCCGAAGTCGGGTCCTGCGCTGGTGAGCTGGATCTGGTGGTTCATCCTCGGCGCGACGATTGTTGCCGCGGTGATTCAGGGCCCCCTCTCCGATGGGCAGATTCCGCACGTTGGCCTCTTCATTGCAGGCGGAACGCAGCTGATCACGACGGTCTTTTTTGTGCTGAACTGGTACGGTGAGCGGACGAACCGTGTGGAGCGCCTGGAGGATGTGCGCGGCGTCAAGGCGGAGCTGCGGCGCGCGTTGCTGGCGCAGCAGGAGGCCTCCTCGCCGTCCCCTGCCACCGCGAGTGGTGACGCAGCAGCCGACTTCGACCCGAAGAAGCCGTCAGTGGACGACGCTGTCGCCTACTACGACAACCCGAACCAGCTGCGCGACAGCCTCGCCGTGGATACGCTGCGTGGCGACGGCCCGGTTGAAGAGGACGATGAGGAGAGCCTGAAGATCACGAGCTGCTGCGGCGGAGTGCTGGAGGTGAACAAGGAGGTCATCACGCGCAACTGGCGCATTCTGATCTACAGCTCCGTGATGACGTGCTCGGTGGTGACGATGACGTGCGTGACGATCATGGGCACCAGGTGGCAGTTGCTGTACAGCTGCATCGCCGTGGTGGTGGCGTGTGCCATCAGCGCCTTCTGGGCACTGCCGCTGGTCATCGCCAAGGTGAACATCTACTTCTTCTGCTACGCGCTCCTCTACCTGCAGCTGCCGGGTGCACTGGACAGCTTCTACATGGCAACGAAGGAGTGCTTGCCTGATGGCCCGCACTTTTCGTACACCTTCTACAACACGATCAGTGCAGTTATCGGCAACGTCGCCGGTATCGCCGCCGTCTCCGCGTTCCCCTACCTTTTCTCGAAGCACAGCCTGCGCTTTACGCTCATGTTCACCTACTTCATCCAGGTGCTTGCGTCTGTCTTTGATATCATCATCGTGAAGCGCTGGAATGTCTCGATCGGCATCCCGGATCACGCCATGTACCTCTTCGGCGACGCCGTCGTCTACGAAGTCAGCTACTACCTCGCGTACATGCCCACCGTGATCCTGCTGTCGCGCATCTGCCCGCGCGGGTCGGAGTCGATGGTGTACGCGCTCGTGGCGGGCTTCGGCAACCTCGGTATCTCGATGTCGAACACGGTGGGCTCGCTGCTGATGGAGTTCGTCTGGCCGATCAGCACCGCGGCCGGCAGCTGCGACTTCTCGAACGTGCCGATGCTGCTGCTTGTCGGGCACATCCTGCTGCCCATGCTGATCGTGCCGCTCAGCTTCGTGCTGGTCCCCGCGGCTCGCATCTGTGACGACATTGACGTTAACGGCCGCGCCATCCGCAAGGAGGCGAAGAACCTTCAGCGCAACCAGGTCAACGAGGCGGGCGAGCCGATCAACGAGTCGCGCCAGTAAGGCTAGGCTGAAGAGTGCTTTTTGTTCTTTGTTTTTGTTTTCCTCCACCCCTCTCCTGGCTCAGGAGGGAAGTGTAAAAAAGTAGAGGACACGGGTGTTTGTTTGTGTATGTCCTCTCCCACGCATCTCGAGAGAGTTTATATTGACATGAGGTACGTGAAGCAGTATCTCGTGTCTTATGTGAGGCAGCAACACAACAATGGACGAAAAAAACACACACACACGAAGAAATGAGGCGGCAAAGGCGGCCTTCAGCAAGAAAGAAATGTAAGAGAAGAAGCAACCAGCGCAAAGAAAGAAAAAAGTCAAGAGATCCTCTCTTTTTAAAGTATAGTTTATCTAGTTATTGATTGTCGGAAAGCAATTCGTTTGTAAGACTCGAAATTTTCTTTAAAGCCTCTCTTTTGCTTTTCTACAGAGGGTAATAATCTGCTCGGTTCATCACAAAGACACTCACGCTGACAGTGGTCGAGCAGACTCCCTTTTTCTAAAAAAAAAGTTATAATGATTTGACTACTACTGCGACTATTCTCGATCAAGCAAACACATTTTTTCTTTTGGCTTGACGTGGTAGATCGCAAGCGGTGCAATAGCTTTGTGGACGTATTGTATGCGCAACTTTTTATATATAGCTTGTCTATCTTGTGTGCGTGCACACCATCCGATGGTTTTTTTCTCTTTTTGTTTCTCAGTGACAGCTCCTTTCTCTTTGTTTTTCTTTGGTCCTTCCGTGACCCGTTTTTTTTGACTATTTAAATTTTGGGTATTGTTGTACATGCACATGAGCCCTTCTTTTTTTCTTTCCCTCTCATTTTTTTCTGTTTAATTTTAGGTGCTGTTTTTTTGTGTCGTAGGTAGCCTCCAGTGCGGCGCGGGAACGTTCTCTCGCGCAGACATACTTTTGTATTCGCACGTAAAACCAAACCAAAAAGAACCTAAGTCGTACAAGAATGACGCCTCCGCTCCTACACAGAACTCCACCGCTTAAACGAGTTCAAACGAATCTGAAAAAACAAACAAACAAACAATCAACGAGCTTTCACGCATTCAATGGCCCTACTAGACTCCTATACGTGTCTTTCTTTTTCTTTTTTTCTGTTTTGGTGCTACTGTTTCGGGGTTGTCTACCATCGTCGCTTTGACGATGAAACACCGACTCCTTTTTTCTCGACATCTTCTGTCGTTCTTCCTTTATGTTTTTTTCTTTGCGTCTTTTTTGATACTCCCCCCCCGCTTAGTTTGAGTATTATCGGTGGCGCTGTGTCTTTCCCTCCTTTCTTTTATATTTTCTACCCGTTAAAAAAAAAAAAAGCACTATGTTAAAAGGCGGAGTGCAGCTTGTTAGGTGTGTACGTGTGTATGAGAGTGTGCTTGTGCGTCGTGATGCTCGGAAAGAGGGGTAGAGACTCATTTATGTTCTCCTTAAGCATCCCAGCTTGCGGAGCAGCTCACAGCTGCACCAGTGCTGTCACCTTCAGCCAAAGTAAAAGAAAAAAAAAGCTGCCGACTTTAACACCGACGAGGAATGTGGCGAAGGCCGTTACGCTTTCGTGACCAGCAGCTGCGTTGTCGGGAAAGAGTGCCGCCGCGCTGCCGATGCAGTTCTCTGTACAATCGCCATCGGCAGCAGAGCTAGTAGTGTGCACCATAACGCAGTTTGACTTCTTTTTTTTTTCTGCTACTTGGTGTGAAAGTACTGTGCGCTGGCGTAGCATCGTGAGTGGAGCAGCGCCTTCGTTTCGTGATCGTTTCACCGAGCTTCTGTTGACAACGGTAAAAGAACAACAGCGGCACATATCCTCGCACCGAGGTGTATGTATGAAAGCTCGATGAGCGTCATGGACGGAGGAGAGGAGGAGAAAGAAATAAGTCACGGCTTTGAAAATTGCTGAGGTGTGTGTCTGTGTGTGTGTCTTTGCGAGGTAAGGTAGCGTCCCTTATGGACGAATACGTGTTTGTGTCTGTCATAAACGTAGCTGCTTTGGGAAGGCAGCACAAGGAGTCGGTGATGTGTGCGAGCACGTGTGCCGGCTCGCACAAATTCGCACTGCCATCCTTGATGAGTGCTTGTGTTGCGCTTCCATGGCCACTCACGGAAGGGAGCGGTTGCTTTATCAGCTGAGATTTCCACCATTAAAGGACACTGCCGTGAATTTCTCTTTTTTAACGCAGCGCTCCTCGCTCCCGTTTTCAAAAGCGCACTAAAGCGAGTTTCTCGTGCGCAATTCCTCCTCCTTTGCCTTTGCCTTTTTATTTTTCCTTTTCAAGTCTACAATGATATTTTTCTCATTTTTTTCTTCTCAGCACTTTTGGTGCGATAAGTTGTATACATTGCTTTTGTTTTTTACTCCTAGCCTCGTGCTTCTATATATGCTTCCATGAATCATCCCCGACTTGGGAAAAGAACGAGAGCAAGGTTAAACATGAGAGAAGGAGAGCCGCATCGACCCGGTAAGACGTGCGGTTTGTGCTGTCGCTGTCTGTGCCATCTATCGTACGCGGAAATCCACAGACGACGTTGGATCACCGACATCCCGATAACGGCGGGCCTGGCAGCGTCACTCGCGGTTGAATCTGCTGCATGCGTAAATATAATTTTTTTTTGTTGCCGATGAAAAATTGCGCTGAAGGCAATTTGCCAGCAATATCAAGAGATGGGTTGCGATGCACCGCTCGATGAGAGTGCGTTGTCTACGCAACGAAGGGCCGAGCAGCGTGGTGTTCATCTTCATATGTTCTGAAGCGTGCATTTTTTCTATCATCTTCTCTGGTCACCCCACTCTCCTGCGTTCTTGTTTTATCACTAGGAAGGTTTGTCGAGTCGTGTGAGGGTGACAGTGCACCGGTGACGTTAGCAACTTGCGATCAGCTTCCTCCTCCCTCACTTCACGGGGAATTCACATTCCCAATCATGGTGCTCCACATCTACCACGCCGCTGTCGGCGAGAAGGAGTTCCAGTTTTCGACGGAGATCAACAAGCTCACTCCAGAGCTCTATGAGGCGGATGTCAACAAGGCTATTGAGGAGGTCAGCTCCACCATTTTAGAGCAGCTGACTGGAGAGGACGCACTGTGCTGCACATGCAAGGCAGTCGCGGCCACCCGGCTCATTCACCACACGATGCTCTTCGCGGAAGCTTTTCCGCCGCGCGTCGAGGACCTGCCGCAGCCGGTGTGCAACTCTGCCGACTGCGAGGCGGTTGCGAAGGCGAACTACATGATGGACATGGAGGACGCAACGACCGCACAGGGGCGGCCGAGCCCCAATGGGTGTTTTCACTGCCACAAGGGTGCCAACGCGGTTGTGATGGCGGCTCCACTGCTGCGTTGCAGTCGCTGCAAGGTTGCCAAGTACTGCACGGCGGAATGCCAGAAGGCTGACTGGAAGGTGCACAAACGGGTGTGCTCGCCTGCTACGTAAGGTCGGTGTACGCCTCATTTCTCATGAACTGGTACTCAGCTCGCGTTGTTTGTGCAAAGGTCGGAAAGTGTGCGAGGCATGCCAGCTGTCAAGTGACCTTCGGGACGCTGCAAGTAAACAGGTAAAACAAAAAGGAATTGCTGTCGCTTACAACGAGTTACACGTGCCATGGCGTTGTGCCGCCTATTTCCGCTTTTACGCAGCGAAATGCGCTACTTTTCTGAGGCTTGTCAGCTGAGCCTCTTTCAATGGCCGTTGTTGCCTCTGTCAAAACTCACCCACCACGTTCTTTTCTTAAAAGAAAAAGGAGGGAAGGAAGGTTCCTGCAAAAAGGTTCTAAGCCCTTGTGCATGAGTTCATCTCGAGACGCTTTGCTGACAGACGGATGTCACTACTCTTGCCTCTGATCTGCCGCCATTACTCACGTCCGACTTTCTCCTACTTTTTTTTTTTTGCGCCACTTTTGCTGACTCAATGTGGCGTCTTATGAGGAGCAATTGAGCATTGGAAGAGGAAGCGCGTAGCGGAAGCGCCGACAGAGACGCGCATTCACTGTCTCCCTTCAGTAAAGTTAATCTCCAGAAAAAAGAAGCCAACCACGGTACATCCTGCCCTAGAGGAATCATTTTTTCTCTCTGGTCAGGAGGCATCTTTTCTGGTTTGATTTCTTGTCTCTCATCCGACCTCTCGATTCTTGTATTTTGCGCACGTACGAGGCCCAATAGCGAATGCGAAGGGTCGCGCTCTCCGTGCTTTTCCAATCATCGCGAGTGCTGCATTTCACAGACTTGAGAGACAAGCAAATAGCTCTTTGCAACGCTGCCCCTGGCCACACAGTACAATTCCATCAACATCGTCGGCACAGCTCTGCGCCTGTATCTTCGGTAGGTGGGCAGAATACTTTCTCGTGCCTTGGCGCCTCGTGTGCTGGGCTTCTTCACCCGTCGCGTGTGCGATTCGCCAACCGTCGCCGATCTGGAAGCACTTCTAAGAAAGCGCAAGTGAAATCTTCCGTCAATCAGCTCGCGATACCGTCTGCGGCTACAAGAGAAAGGAGGAAGCCGAAGCTTTCCAACAGTTGTGCTCCGGCTGTCGAGTCACAGAAGGTGGGTGTTGCCCCTACGACGAGCAGAGCGAGCGGCGAAACGCGCACCTCCTGTGCACCGCCGCCCGCGTCGCGGATGAAGCCGTCGTTTTATGTAGTTGCGGTGGGCCGTCAACGCGGCATCTACTCAACCTGGGATCAGTGCTCGGAGCAGGTGAAGGGCTTCAGCGGGGCGGTGTACAAGAGCTTCCGCACTCTGAGCGAGGCACGCGCTTACTTGACGGCACACCCTGCGCGCAGTGGTTTGGAGAAGAGCGACCGCGGCGATGGTGCGGCTTCTCTATCTGCACTATCAGAACCTCAAGTAGGACTTCGACGCTCGCGAGCTGCGGAGGCAGAGGCGTCGTACGTTGTGGAGGCGCCTGCACAGCCAACGCTACGGCAGAGAGTCGAGGAAGAGGTGCCGAGTGGTGCGGCCGCGGTGCAGCGGGCAGAATCTTCGGTCCCCCAGGTTGTGTACGTTGACGGCGCGTGCAGCCACAACGGGACGCCAAAGGCGCGTGCCGGGTACGGTGGCTTCTACGGCTCAACGAGCGACTCCCGCAACTTCTCTCTCCCGGTGCCCATCACCGAGGCGCAGACGAACAACAGAGGAGAGATGCGCGCCGTCATTCACTGCATCGTGCAGGGTTTTGTCGACGCCGGGGTGCCGCCGGCTGCGCTGGGGACGTCGCACTGCGTCGAACCGGATTGGGAGCTCTCCGAGTTGCCGCAGCCGCTGCGTCGTCTCGTCATTTATACCGACAGCCGCTACGTGATCGATGGACTTACGCGCTACGCGCTGAAGTGGGTTGCCAACGGCTTTAAGCTGGCCTCGAAGGAGCCTGTGCTGAACCAGGACTTGTGGAGGCAACTGATCCGGCTCCGTGACGCCTACAACACGCGCTACGCGGAACAGCAGCACTGGGCTGCGGCAACCTGCTCGCACGCCTCCACGCGCGTGCCGGCGGCGTCGCAATCGAAGCGTTTCCACACCCACAACACACGCAACGACGAGACGGAAGGGATCGAGTTGCGCCACGTGAAAGGCCACTCCAACGACTACGGCAACGAGATGGCCGACGTGCTAGCCGTCGCTGGCGCGCGTATGCACGGGACCAGTGAGTGAAGCAGCGTTGTGAGTGTTTTTTTTTCACACCGCTTCTTCCATTCGGTCTGAGACGTAGGCCGTGGCGCGTGCGGCAGAGAGCCGTCGGAGGGAGTTGTCGAACGTGTAAATTCTCGCCTCCTCCCCCTTTGTTACAAAACGGCAGAGAAGGGTCGTTCGCGCCGTCTGAAGCATAGCTTCTTCTGCTGTCTTTCGATCATTTGTGTGTTTAAATTCCTGCTCATCTTGGCATTTCTAGCACCCGCTTGACACTTGATACCTGACGTTTTTATAAACTCCGTTGTGCCCTGCGCCTCAAATGCATTGTTGTAGCAAAGCGACTTGACAGCCTATTGGTTTTCGACACATGCGTGATGTGCTTCTGGCGTGCTGTACTGCAGAGAGATGCACAACCTCGCTGCTCTTCTCCCACCAGAGCACGTGGGGGTGAGACGCGTGCCTTCTCTGTTCTCGTCTGCGTCGACCGCCATCGCTGCTTCTTTCTAACTACGTTGTGTCTCTTTTTTTTTTTTGTACTTCCACACACTCTTCTTTCGAACCTCCGCCACGCTGTTCTCCAACCTTTCTTCTCATGACAGCACTTAAATCCGTCAATAGAAGCAGCACCTTACATCATCATTGGTGGCCAAGTCGACCTCCGCTGTCACGGCCAAATATAGAAAGAAAGGTGACCTCTCTTTTTTTTTCTTAGCGCGCACGTATGTAGGCGTCTTTTTTTTTCCTTTGTGCGTCATGTCAGCTACACAGCAAAAATGTTCTCTCTTTAGCCGCCCCACACGTGCAGCTGCGATGCCCGTAAATTCAAGGTCCATTCACTGCGCACTGTTTCTCGTTGCATCACTTCTCTGCTGCGCGCTGTGCGTCGGTGCTACGTCGAAGAAGAAAGACGCCGCGTACCTTTCCTCAACCGTCGGGGGCAGCGGTGGGGTGTACACGCTTTACACCATCACAGGATGCAGCGAGTGCACTGTCAACCTGTCGCAGCGCTGGTGCCCCTCCACGATGCGATGCTACCCCGCCAACAACTGCACCTGCGATGGCCCTGTCCCTTGCATTGATCTTCGCACGTGCTTCTACGGCAGTCGTCCGCGGTGCCGCGAGTGCGTGGACAGCGGCGGCGTCTACTGCGCTGGCGGGAATTCAGCGCTTACCCCGCGCAACAGCGTTGGCTCACAGCACGTTCGCTGCTACCCTCCCAATGTGAACCTTCTCTCGCCCCGCGGCGGAGCCGGCGAGGCGACGGACCCGCGAACGTTGGCTCTTCGCGGCGCGGGGGCAGCTTCACCGCTGCCGACGTGCGGTGTCTCGACGTGTCACGGTGGGCAGTGCATTCAGCGAGCAGTGGATTGCCCCGTAGAAGCAGCGGATCCTCTCATGCGCAGCTACGAAGTGATTAGCGTTATGGTGGTGCTCGTCTTGTCCTGCCTTGTGCTACGCAACATCTACAAGCTGGTGGCGTAGTCCTTTCGCGACGCCTACGACGCTTCTGCTAAAAAAAAAAATCAAAGAACTGGCTTGCTGCACACCGGATGCGCCTCTTTTTTCCTTCTGCTCACGAGCGACGTACGCAATTCGACGAAAAGGTGAAACCTCATATCGGGAAAGGTGCACGCCGACTTCGAGAAAAAAAAGAAGAAAGTCTTTATTTGCTCATTGTGAATGTTGGAGCAGCTGGCAAAAGGAGAGCGACCGTCACAATCCTTTAAGCTCTCCTTAGTTTCCACTCATGACGTTGTGCGATCCGCAGAGAATGCCACTCCCCTTCTCATACGGTGTGCAAATGCGTGCTGTGTTGCTGAGCCTCGTTTTCGGCCCCAACACTTAGCAACATATTACGAAATGAGCTTACTCAAAACGATGGATGCCCCGTGACGATATCGTTAACTGTCTCTTCTTCCTCTCCCCTCTTCTTCCCTCTGCTACCACAGTAAGTGTCTTGGGTCTGCCTGCTCGACGAAAAAAAAAGGTGTGGCCGCGCGAAACGCTGACCTTGATTTGTGGGCTGTCCGTCAAAGACACACCCTAACACAAGAGTTTTGCCGATTGACAGCGTTGTGCGGACTTGTTGAAACCGCGCTTTACCTTCTCGTCGTGCGTTTGTATTCTTCCCTTTTTTCATAAAGCACGCCCACCTCAGAAAATAGATCTTGCGTTTCTTATTCAACACTGTTTTGCTTTATTTTGTAGTACGCCGTACAACTTCTGCTCTTTCGTGCCGCTAGTAGATCCGTGCTGCTGCGAGGGCCATGTGGGTTATCTTCTTCCACGAAACCCCCCACTTCTGGCTCGTCGGAGGCGAGACCTACCGCGTGGGCAAGAAGGACTGCCACGTCGTCATCCAGGATGATCGCAGCATCAGCCGTACCCACCTGACCATCACGGTGGGCGTGGCGTCGTCTGGGGGTGCCGCAGCGGATGCGTGCAGCGACCGGCCATCGCACATACTCCCGCAGCCCATCACCTTGACGGACTCCTCGACTTATGGGACTTCCGTCATCGCTGCAGGAGAGGAGGGAGCGGGGGAGGAGGAGACGCAAGACTCTGGCTCTGTGCCAGGAGCTTCGACGATGAGCAACGGTGGCGCACGGCCTGCCGTCCTGGACACCGGCATCGTCGGGCTGCGGTACACGTCTGGTGCGTTTGCACGTAGCCGCACCGCGTCCGCGTCGGGTCGAAGCGGCCCCGTGAAGAAGAGCGGCCCGCATCCAATTCTTCAGCTGCCGAAGGGACAGCCTTACACCGTGCCCGTGGACCGTGCCGCATGGAGTCAGTTCACCATTCAGCTCGGCCACCACGGCGCTACTCTGCGGCTGGTTTGGGTGGACGTGCCGGTACTGTGCGAGGACGTCGATGTCGAGATGCAGACAAAGCTCGAGCACGCGCTACGGTGCTGTGGTGCGCGACAGGAGATGGCCGTTGCGGCGCCACCGGCAACCCTCAGCGACGCGGCAATGACGCCTCACGCTACCCCTAACACTTCTGGACCACTGCGGGAGCCGAGCAGGAACACACTGAGCGAGCGGAGCGCCCCGGATGTCAGCGTGGCGCTGGCGGGAGCGCCGCCCCTCCCGGCGCTTTTAGGCGGCAGCAGCGTGCTCACCCTTAGCCAACGCACCTCGGTGGCGGGAACACCCTCTCTTGCTCCCCCGTTACATGCCACAGAAGTCGCCGCCGCAAATGTGGGCAGTGACGCTGGAGCGTGCTACAACAACGTTGCCTTCTTAGTCACCAGCACCATCCAGCCTTCCACGGCGGTGGTGGGAATGCTGTGCAGGGCGGTCCCTGTCGTCACGCCGGCCTTCTTTGTCGCAATTCGCGATCGGGCTTCACCGCAGGTACCGCTGCCTGACCCGAGGCACTTTCTCCCGCCCCCCTCTGCGTGGTGGTGCGACCTCATTCAGCACGCCCGACTCGCTCTCTCGGCGACTCCCACCGCGGCTGCCGGCGACTCCAACATGGACGGGAGCGGGCCAGGGTCAGCGGACACGTCGGCCACTGTCTCGCCCTCCGCGGCGTTGGTGCAGCCGCCAGAGCCGTTGGCTGCGTACTTCGCGCCGGATGTGCGGCGGTGTGCGCTTTTCAGCGGCGTCACCTTCGTGGTTGTGCAGCGGGTGCTGTACGATGAGCTCCTCAGCTACGTAGAGTGCACCGGCGCGGCAGTGGTGTGGGAGGGTGGCTTGGGGGAGTGGGTGACGCCGGAGTCTGCTGCGGGTCAGCAACCACTCACCTTTTCCCCGCAAGGCTTTGCTGCCCTGCAGGCGTTCTTTGCGCGCCACCGATGCCACGTCCTCTTGTACGACGCAGCGGAAGAGATGCCCTTTGCCTCCTGCCTGCCGGTCTTGCAGCACTCTCTGGGGCTGTGCAGTGTGGAGTACGGTGTGCTGATCGAGTCGATCGTCGTCGTCCACCCGCCGCCGCTCTCCGACTACCCGGACACCGCCCGCATGCCGCAGACAGAGGCGGAGGTGCAGGCCTGTGTGCGGCAGGCACGTGGTGAGGCGTCGTCTGCGCACGACTCCGACACCGAGGACAGCGAGTACGACGCGACGACACAGGCGGAGGAGGCGACGGAGGGGCGCCGCACCGATGCGCAGCCGCTTTTTCCCGATGCTATCGCGCCAGGGGCGGCCTTGCCGCGTAAGAGCAGTCGAGCTAGCGGCCACGGTCCGCTGCACGGTGATGGGCAGCCGCACAAGCGTCCGCGCAGGGAGGATGCAGAGGGTTGGGTGACTCTTGGGAGACCGGTCGGCGGAGTAGCCACTGGTGCGCCTCCCTCGTCCAACACTGCTGCACCGCAGGTGTCCGTGCGGACGGCCGAGATCCACTTCAGCCCGTACGCGCTGCCCTCGTACCCGTGCTTCGCAGAACTGAACCGGGCGACGACGGCAGGGGAAGCGGCATCAGCGGCCGTTCACTCCGCCGAGCAGTGCAAAAGCTTCGTCAAGCAGGCGTTGCCCGCTGCAGAGCCGCTGGTGGAGCTGGAGGAGCACCGAGCGCGCCGTCAGCTGGCGTCCAGTATGCTCGTGGCGCGCGTGCCGACGGTGGACGCAGACAGCGTTGTGCCGGAGCAGGTCGTGATGGGCGGCGGGGCGGTGAACGGCCGCGCTGCGGACGCGGCGAGCGCGGCGTTCAACACGTTTGACACCGTCGTGCACAACGCAGCGAGCCGGCGACGCGGGACGACGGCGCGGCGAGGTCGTGGTGGTGCCCGCGCCAACGCTACTGCCGCACCTGCTGCAACCGCAGGTGAATCTCGTGCAATGGTGGACGTGGATGGCGCTGTAAAGGTGGATGAGGCAGGCTCGCGTGATGGCGCGGCGGGCAGCAGCACTTTCCACATCTTTGACATTGACGGCATCTTTTAGAGGGCACTCTGTTTTTCGCTCCTTAGACAGCCTTCTGCTGATTGCTGGGGAGTCAACGTTGCTAGTGAACAAAACGTTTGTTTTTGCCAATTCCCTTCACAGGCCTCTTTCTGCTTGAGTTCTTGTGCTTGCTCTTAACATTCTGTTTTTTCTGCTGCTGCTTGGTGCCCACGAGGAAAATGATGATCGACACCTAAAAAACACGAATTGACCGGAAACGTTTTTTCGCTGTTCCGTAGCCAAGATGCGAGTTTGAGGGACCCTTGCGAAAAGGGAACGTTTTCTGACGTGATTGAAATTGTCTCGAGGCATCTTCTATTCTTCGGCCGCTGCGGTGGCGAAGCTGGTGGCTGTTAAAGCGCGCGTTAAAATACGCACGCGAACCCAAACACAAGCGAAAATGTCAAGCCTCTTGTCTTTTTTTTTTTCAGCTTGCGAGCAAACGTGCGGCGACGCACGCTCACATTTTGCGGCCAATTCTTCTCCTCTCTTTGCTGTTTCGCCCTCTTCTTTTGACCTGAAAAAAAACCCAACAACAACAACTAAAAAACAACACACCAACAACTCGTGCTTTCTACTCTCCCTTTTGATCCCTGCACGAGATAACTGCCCTTCACTAAGCAGTCAGTCTAACCCCCTTTTTTATGTACAAGCACCGCTCTTAGCTTCCTCCTTTTTCTCAGTCCGTCCTGTGCTCTCCATCCTTCCCCTCCTTTTTTTTTTTCTTCCATCCAAGCGGCATTTACCATATTCCGATCTGTGCTCTTCTTTTCCCACATCGGCGCCGACCTTAGCAATTTCACCTCTCCTTTCTTCTTTCCCTTACGCACATCCAATCGACTTGGCTGGAAGCGCACGAGTCCTAAGGCCTGCTTTGCATTGCGCTTTCCTCACATCTTGACGATGGACGCCACCTACCACGAGCCAAGCAACGCTGCGGTGCCGATCAGCTACGCGGTGCTGAGCCTCCCCACCAAGGCGGCGATGCGCAAGGCGGGCTACAACCCAGAGCAGACCAACTACAACGGCGGCGGCCTCGCCACGCATCCACTGGCGACGTGGAAGACGTTCAGCCTGCCTGACGGCACGACCTACAAGTCGGCCGTGTCGGCGGTGCAGAAGGCGAATGAGAAGCCGTGGGGCCTGTTGAAGGTGCGGCTGAACTTCTCCGACGGCCACTACGAGCAGTACGAGCGCGCCACCCCAGACGCGAAGGAGTCCTTCCAGAGGACGACGGCGTACAGTCCGAATGAGGTGTTTAAAAGTGAGACGCTCTCGCGGTCGACGGCGCGACGGGTGCAGCAGGAGCCGCGGCTGAAGCCGCTTGTCGACGAGCGTGGCCACCACCTCAGCAGCAAGCCCATCCCCCGCACCTTCGCGCCTGAGGAGCTTTACAAGGGATGCCCGCCACCGGTGCTCTCTCAGGCGGGCTACGACTTTACCCCGGTTAGCTACAACGGCTTCCTTCTCAAGCCGCAGGACCCGCCGCAGGGAGTGCGCAACGTGCAGAGCGGCTTCATGCACAGCAGCTGCGACTACCGTCCACGGTCGTACCTCCGCCCAGACGGCACAACTGGCACCAGCCACGCCAGTCGCCACTGCCACTGCAACGAGGTCTTCCAGGTTGGCGACTACACAGTCGACTTCGCACGCGAGGGGGAAATGATCGATCACCGCAACCGCTTGACCAAGAAGGAGTACTCGCCCATTGGGACGCTGAAGGCGAACTCGTCCGTTGTGGGGCCCCGCAACGCCCGCCAGCCGCGCTTTGCCTGCTCTGGCACTGCGACTGCCTCGCAGAGGAACGCCGCGTCGCAGCAGCAGCAGGACGCTGCTGTCACGGAGAATGTTTCTTAGATATTCACCTAATGTAGAGAGGCGAAAGGAGGAAGAGATCTACAAGTCTTTGTGGAGCGACGTGTAAGGAGCGCTTCTTGATTTAGAAGAAGAAAAACCTAGCAGCAGCAACAGAGAGACACTGCTGTACTTTTGTCTAGAAAGGATGGACGTGTTTCTCTTTGGAAGCAGAGCGAATTGAGAGAGAATATGCGCAGAACGGTCTTTTTTTTTTCCCTCTTGCTCTCTTTTCTTCTCGTTTTCCGAAAGAGTTCCTGCTTCCATTAAAGCAGAGTGGTTTTCATGTACATTCCTTTTTTTTTACTCTGTAATTTTTTTTGGTTTTGGTGAACAATTTAGATGTAAAGCGAAGTGAGGGTCATTAAACAAAGTGATCCGACTCGTTGGGAAGACACACAGGTGCGGGGAAATCACTTCAGAGCGTGTGGTGTTGCAACAGCAGCACCAGTTAGCGCTCTTCTTTCTCCTGCACTTGCTGTCTGCTTCGGCACAGTGCCTCTTTTCTTACTGTATTTCTTGTTTAAATTCTTTTTTACCCTTTTCCATGCGCTGCTTTCAGTGCCGTTGCGCGTACACGCGTGTGGGTGCGAGACTACGTCCCTCGACGTCATGGTGTGGACGCTTGTTTCGATATGCGATCTCTTGAGCAAACAAAACAAAGAAAAGAAAAAAGAGAAGCAAGGGCCAGCGAACTGGGATGCTCTTCAGAAAAAAAAAACAAAAAGGACCAGCATCGCGACACATGAAAGATGCTGTCCGCTCTCATGTCTTTTCCTCTCACCAAATCGCTCACGGCGTTGCTGCGTCCTTTGTTCCTTTATGCACGCGCTGCCTCTGCTGAGAGAAAGTCGCGCCGCAAGCGTGAATTGAGAAGGTACAGCTTCGACTGGGGACTGCGTCAAGCACCACTGCGCAGAAGAACGATTGTGTCTCTGCCGCTCCGTCAAGACCCGTCTGCAACGGCGAATACGCACAGAGAGAGAGTGTGTGTGTGGGTGCAGACGCAATACGGGCTGCGCTATCTCTTCAAATTTTAAGATTTCAACTTGTTATGTCGACTGACTTCTTTCCTCTTTTTTCTCATATTTTTTGTTTTACGCATGAAAACATATTCCCCTTGTACAACGTCTTTTTCTTCAAAGAAAGATACGCACAACTCCTCTACATAAACACATTTAGACAGCAACACATACACTCTATTTCATAACCACGTGTATCCACGCAGCTCTACAACGTTGTCCTCCTCCCATCTCCGCTTTTTCTTCCCCTGATTTTTCTCGCTCAAGAAGTAATCGCTACTCTCTTTCTGCTTCCCGCGTGCGTTTTCTTGCACCTTTTCACGAAAGTGAATTACGTTATCGGGTCGGCCGACGGACGCCTCAGCTGCGAAGCATACCGGTGTTTTTTGATTCTCCTTATCATTTTCAGCCAGGATATCATTGCTGGTGCATTTTTGTTGCCTTTTGTTTTGTGCTGTTTACGTGTGATTGACTGCCGTTCTTGCGCTCATCTTTTTCTCTTTTTTTTTTTTGGCTCTTCTCATCCCACAGCCGGAGCTTGTCCTGCAGTGGCGTGCGCGTGTGTGTGTGTGTTGTCAGGAATCCGCTCGGTGCTGCTGACCGAGTGCGCAAACTCGTGCTGCTGCGGTTTGTGAGTGTTTTTTGTTTTTTATTTCTCCCGTTTGGTGTGTATGTGAGATAGTTGACAACCGTGTGTTAAATTGTCTTTTTTGTTGTTTTTGAACTGACTGCGTTGCTGTCGTGTACGCATCGGTGAGTCTTTCAGGTAATTTTCAACAAAGCGTCCTGCGCTTCCTGGACTTGTGCGCCAGAGCAGACAAACAAACGAGCAGTTGAAGGCTGCGGGGTCGGTTAATGTTACAGGGAGTGCAGGTTATCCTCTTTCTTTTGTTCTGTTCTCTTTCTACTCGTGGCTGCTCAAGAAAGAAGAAAAAGTTCTGAATCGACTGCCGGTTGATTCCTTTTTTGAGTGTGTTGTGCTGTTTTTTATTATTTGGCAAGGTGTAACAGGCCCGCTACATCACCGCCATATTGCTTAATTTTTCTGTGTTAGTGTTCAACCTTTTTCAGTACTGTAGCGTCACAGAAGTCTGGTGTGTGTTGCCGGAAACACGCACGCACGTGGACGCAAAGAGGCATTTGCACCCAAATAACGGAACTTGTCTTCTTTGCTACCCTCGCGGGACTTTGCTGACAATGGGTGTTCCCAAGTTCTTTCGCTGGGCCGCCGAGCGCTACCCATCTATCATCACCCCGTTTAAGGACTCGCCGCCGCCGGTGGATAATCTGTACCTTGATATCAACGGTATTATCCACAACTGTACCCACCCGAACGATGTCGACGCGACGCGGCGCAGCCCGACGGAGAAGGAGATGATCCAAGCCATGTTCACCTACCTCGAGAAGCTCTTTAACGCCATTCAGCCGCGCAAGTACTTCCTGCTCGCCGTGGACGGTGTGGCGCCTCGAGCCAAGATGAACCAGCAGCGCCAACGACGCTACCGCGCCGGTTATGAGATGATGGTGGCGCGTGAGGAGGCGCTGGCGATGGGCGAGGAGGTGCCGGAGGAGAAGGACGTCTTCGATAGCAACTGCATCACCCCCGGCACCCCCTTCATGGTGCGCGTCAGCAAGGAATTCCAGTACTTCATCACAATGAAGCTCGCAACGGATCCGGCGTGGCAGAGCTGCCAGATTATCTTCTCCGGGCATGACTGCCCTGGCGAGGGCGAGCACAAGATTGTCGACTTTATTCGTCGCCGCAAGATGCAGCCCGGCTACGACCCTAACGAGACCCACTGCATGTACGGGTTGGATGCGGATTTGGTGATGCTGGCGCTGGCCACGCACGAGCCGCACTTCGTGCTTCTGCGTGAGGTGGTCACCTTCGGCCCCAGCTCTCGCAAGGAGCGCGAGCGGCTGGAGGAGGACGAGGCGAAGGGGCTCGTAAAAGATAAGGCCTTCCACAAGGCGGACGAGTTCGTGCTGCTGCACATCAACCTTTTCCGCGACTACCTGCAGCTGGAGGTGCGGGAGTGCCTCGCCAAGGCGAACTCCACGGTTGAGCTGGACTTTGAGCGTGTGGTGGACGACTTCGTCTTTATGTGCTTCTTTATCGGCAACGACTTCCTGCCGACTGTGCCAACGGTGGGCATCAACGACGGCAGCATGCCGGTGATGCTGAGCCTCTACTGCACCCACCTCCTCTCCAAGAACAGGTACCTGACGAGCAAGGGCATCATCGACTGGCGCAACGCCGAGGTGTGGCTGAACGAGCTCGGCAAGCTCGAGTTCGAGACGCTGCGCCGCCGCCAGCAGGAGGAGGCCGAGTTCCAGAAGAACCGTGCCCGGCGCGACCCCACACACGAGGTGGACACGACAAACGCGATGCCCATCACGAACATCCTGGAGTTCAAGCAGCGCTACTACGGGGAGAAGCACGGCTTCGTGGGTGGCTGGGAGGCAAACAGCAGCGACATGCGCAAGCTGCGGGAGCACTACGTGGAGGGGCTGATGTGGGTGATGGGCTACTACTACCAGGGCGTGCCCTCGTGGAAGTGGTTCTTCCCGCACTACTACGCCCCCATGGCGTCCGACATGATCAACCTTGCTGCCATCGCGGCGCAGGTGAACTTCGACCTCGGCAAGCCCTTTCAGCCCCATCAGCAGCTGCTGGCAGTGCTTCCGCCGATGTCCTACCTGTCGATGCCGAAGGCCTACTGGCCACTGCTAAAGAGCCCCAACAGCCCCTTGGCAAAGTACCTACCGGAGCACATCGTCATCGACCGCGAAGGCGCTCGTGCGCCATGGGAGGGCATTGTGCTCATTCCGTTCATTGAGGAGCACGTTCTGGTTGCCGCCTACAACTCGGTGCAGCGCGACGTCGACCCGGAGGACGCCGCGAACAACGTCAACGGTCCGCCACTGCGCTTCTCCTACGACTCGAAGATGAGCCCCTACGACCTCGAGGACAACATGTTCGGCCCACTGCGCAACGTCTTTGTGCGGCGTGAGCAGTACAGCTTCCCCGACATCGACCGCTTCATCCCACAGCTCTGCCCCGGCGCGTACATCGCCACGCGGCAGCTGGAGGGCTTCAGCACGCTGCAGTCGAAGCGCAAGCTCATCAAGCCCTCCTTTGAGATGGGTGTCGTGAGCATCTTTGGCCGTCCCACCCGCGGTGACAGCCTTCTCCTCAACGTGCAGGACTTCTTCGCCGCGCGGTCGGTTGAGGCGGTGGCGACGCTGGTGGGCAAGGAGGTGCTGGTTGGCTTCCCGCACTACAAGCGAGCTCGCGTGGCGTCGGTGAAGGACGTGCACAAGTCCATCACGGCGGCCTACAGCAAGGAGGGCACCTACAGCGGTACCGAGGAGCACAAGAACAACCGCGACGAGTCGGCTGCCTTCCTGAAGGAGGCCGACACGCACGCCCGCTTCATGAAGTCGCAGCTCGGCATTGCGGTGGAGGAGGTGCAGGTGCTCGTCTATGTGCATCGCTTCAACGGCATGCAGGTGAGCCGCCGCGGCCAAATTGAGCGGCACTTCGCCACGACGTGGACGTGCTATCCGATCCACCTCATCGCGACGCTGGAGAGCATCGAGATGAAGGTGGACAGCCGCTACGAGGAGCGCGACCGCAGCGAGCGTGACAGCGCCTTTGGTGCCCCGTGCGCCTACATCGGCCCCCAGCCCAAGTCCAACAAGCCGCAGATGGAGATGTACGGGAGCTGCGGCACCGTCACCACGGCGGGCCAGCACGGCGCGGCGGCACAGAAGGACGAGCAGCTGATGGTGGAGCTGAAGGTGTATCAGGAGCCGCTGGTGCTGCCAGCCGACCTCGAGCAGTACGCCGCGCGCCGCAACTGGACGGAGCTGCCCAAGGTGGCGGCGTCGCTCGACATCACCCCGCGCACGCTGACGATGATCTGCAGCTCCCTCGTGACGTCGCCGCAGTTCGGGTCCCGTGAGATTGGGCTGTGCCTCAAGTTCACGGGCCGCAGCATTGCCAAGGTCGGGTTCGCGAAGCTTGTGCAGCACAGCCTGAACCCGTGGTACATGGGCAACAAGGACATCTTCGCCCGCATGGAGAAGGAGACCGAGGACATCGGCTACCACCTCGAGAAGGCGGAGAAGGGCGACTTTGTGAGCAACGCCAGCAGCAACCGAGGCGGCAGCGGGACGTGGTACTTCTCACGCGAGGCGCAGGATGTGCTGCGCGAATACATCTTCCGCTTCCGCCCGCTGATCCAGTGCATCGAGGACGGCGGCGTCAACTCGAACAGCGTGGAGCCGCAGATGTTCCTGACGGGCAAGTGGCGCGATCGTGGCGCGGATGAGGTGTTGACAGAGATTGAAGACTTTCTGCTGCAGACGGGACTGCGTGACACCCCCATGATCACGGCAACGGAGGAGGCCTTCCCGCGTCAACTGCTGGAGCAGTTGGAGGCGAGCCTGCAGAAGCAGCAGAACCGCCCCTTCAAGATGCAGACGCTGCGCCAGGTTGCCCGGCACCAGCTGTACTTCCCAGTCACGCGAAGCAGTGGCGGCCACCTCGTCCCCCTCCCGCTGCCACAGGAGCAGTCCTTCCGCCTCGGGTCGCGTGTGGTGAACTGCCGGGCGACAGGCAGTACGCCGTTTGGTGCGTCGGGCACGATTGTGCGCCTGCTGGCCAGCGGTCGCGAGGCGGAGGTGGTCTACGACGTCCCCTTCACCGGCGGCACGCGGCTTGATGGGCGGCTGAAGGACACCCGCGCCGCCATCACAAAGCTGTCGGGCCTGCTCGTGCTGAAGACGAGCGGGGCGGAGGAGGAGCCGCGGCCGGCAAAGGCATCGGAGGGCGGCTCAGCGAAGCTGCGCGAGTTGGAGTTCCTGATGCACGCCAACGGCATTCACGCCGGCGATGGCAGCGGCAAGTCCACCACGACACCGCCCTCGCTGCCGGCACCGCGCAGCCCCACCGGCGCTGCCCCGGCCAACGCCGCCGCGAGCGCCACTGCTGGCCACAGTCTTGTGCCGAAGCCGCGCAGTGCCGCCACCACGGAGCCGACGGCGACGACGACCGGGAAGCGGCCCACTCCTGCCTCTGCCACGGCGCACCTCACGTCCGCCCCCTCGCCAGTCGGCGCCGCGGCGGCGCTTGCTGCCGTCAGCACCCCCTCCGCTGAGGTGTATGCGATGTCGGGCAGCCTGAAGTTGACGGCGTCGCCGGGGAGCAACGGGATCAACGTGCAGGACCTCACGAGGCATCTGCCCTCTCGCCTCTTCCCCTCCGCCTCGTCGCCGGTGAGCCACCCGCCCTCGACGCCGCCGTCGACAACGGCAGCAGCAACAACAGCGGCTGGTGGAAGCAGCATCCCAGCTCCCCGCTCCGCCCAGCATCACCCCGCACCGCAGCCGACAACAAGCGCCTCCAATGGCACGCAGAAGGAGCTGCAGCCGACGTCCACGTCTCCCACCTCGCCCAACGCCTCCACCGAGGGCAGTCCTACGTCGTCTCGCAAGACGCGCGAGAGTGGAGTGATTCCCGACGAGTTCGTGAGCGGCCGTGTGCGCCTCAACTACAAAAACACCAACGCGTTGTTCCGCAACTTGCTCGAGACGTTTGTGGCGGATGAGGTGGCGAAGGTGCTCAAAGCGCTTGAGGCGGAGGAGGCACCGCAGCAGGGCGGTGGTGTCGCGAAGTAGATGCGGGAGTGACCATCGAAGGCGAGAAAGCAAGGTAGTGGTCTTACGCGGCGAGATGAATGGAAGGGTCAAGGTGCCTGAAAAAAATAACTAGTATTAGGAGAAAAGCTGGAGCATGAATGTCCATTCGGAGGACATCTCGTTTTGTAGTCATTTTAAAATTTGCTGTTGAAGCGTCCTATGTTTTTATAATGTCTGTGTTTTCTTTTGTGTATCTTTGTGTGTCGCGACACGCCCTTTCTGGAGGGGCTTTGCTTTCCCCAAACCAGGGTTTAATTTTCTCCCTTTTTCTGTATTTTGACAACACGAGGAGTGCTTTGCTGCCGCGGCTGCTTTGCCCTCACGTATTGCTGCGCACTTCCACACATACATACACACATAAAGGGAAGGAGGCGTTTGCATTAGAAGAATGAAAAAGGGAACAAGGTGCGAGGCAAAAAGCAAAAAAAAGAGGGACATGGGTGTCGACGGCGCATTTGTGTGCTTCGGCGAGTCGAGAACGGCAATATAGCAGACTAATTTGCTGGTAGGCTATGTGCACTTGTTCGAACGCGGTGTAGCCGCTTCGCTGCCCTTTTTTTTTTTTCTTCTCTTCTCTTTTTTTTTTTGATGGCGAGGCAAGTCCGAATTGGGCTCACCAATAAGTTGCGCGTGATTTCACGCATTAAATATAAACTTGGAAGAATGTGCCACACTCGTGTGCCTTTGTGGCTAACTCGCTCTTGCCAAAGTGTGTGTGGTCGGTTGCGTGCCTTTATCTCATGGTGTTCCCCTCTTTCTTCGTCGCGCACACTTGGCGAATGCACAGAGCGTGCATGTTCACAGCCTTTTCTTCCGCTGCGGCGTTCATCTAGCGGAGATCCCTTATGTGGACAGAGGTGAAGGAGCGTACGGTGTTCCGTACCATCAGAGTCACTTTGAGCTGCGCAGTCGGAGTGCTGTCATCGCTCTCGCCGTACTGCTGCGGCTCCTGCGTCCCTCCTGTGGTACTGTTGCGACCAAAGGTGTTATCTGGCGTCTGCTTCTCCTCTTGCAATGCAGCTCTTTCAACTTGTTTTCCTGCTGTCTCACCCCTTCTCTTACCCGCACACCTTCTGCCTTATTGTCCGACTGAGGGAACACGAAGGAACACTCAGTACTCAAACTCTTTTTCTTTTATTGAAGAAAAAAAAAGCCAGCGAACAATATACCGGTGGTGCGACATCTGCGTTGTCTGAACGCACTGTAAATAGTAAAGAAAGAGAGAGAGTGAGAAGCCTTCACTGCCTTTCTTTTTTGCACTGCCATTTTCTTTTGCTAGCGTAGCTTCTGTTGCCCGCACTCATTGTACAGCAGCTGACGCCTCCCTTTTTTTTTTTTTCATTGGCACTTTTAGGTCTTCCCTATCACCTTCTTGTTTGCATCTTCCTACGCATTGAGGGAGAAGTAGGGCAACAGGGACCGAAGATCAACGTCAAATTCACTTGCGCTTTCCTCCCTCTGAATTGCACCCGCAAGCTCCGATCACCAGAAAAGCCTCGCCGCCTCTTTTACCGGTGCTTTTTCACCAACGAAGAAAGGCACTTTAGGCTCGCTGCTTTTCTTCCCTTCTCAGAAGAGCGGGCAGGCAACTGCACTCACTGTGTGTCCGACTAGTTAGTTGTCCTTATCTTATCAGAGATCACCTTCGGGACCTTTCCTAGCAAACGTCAGACGTGCAAAGTAGCACCATGGACCCACTGTCCGGCCTCACCTCCGAGTCGCGCGCCGTCATCGACAACTTCTTCCGCTGGTCGAAGCTTTCCCTAGACAAGTTCAAGCGCGACCTGACCGTGGAGGCTGGCGCCTACCAGTCTGGCAACTTGTGGCGCGACAGCTACACGAAGGCTGATGTGGCGCAGATGCTGAATGGGCAGCTGGCGATGCTGCTTGGCGTCGTGGACACGCAGGTGGACAGCACGACGTCCGCCTCGGCGGAGCTGATACGCGCCGTTCTGCGGCAGGCCGACCTGCAGCGGCTAACGTTGACGGTGGACGCGACGGCCGTGCTGAACAACGCCGGCGGCGTCAACGCGATGGGCGAGCACGGGCGGCAGCTCATGAGCGGCCCGACGAACCGGCTGGCTCCGTTGACGCTGGCGGAGGCGGGAGGGGAGGCGGCTCGCCAGCTCAGCGAGGCGAACGCTGAGGTGCGCCGCTTGCAGGGGAAGCTGCAGCAGGTGACGGACGCCTACACGCAGGTGATGAGTGGTCGCTCGGCTGACACGGCGAGTCTGCTGTCGATGCAGGACGCGATGAACGACAAGGAGCGGGTGGCGGCGCAGCTGGCGGCCAGGTGCCAGAACCAAGATCCCACGCTGTTCGCGGCGGTGCAGGCGCTCCGCTCCGAGGTGGCCGAGGCAAAGCGGGAGCTCGCGACGCGGCTGAACCAGTCCACGCAGTACCAGCAGGTGAAGCAGCTCCTGGCGCAGCGCAACCAGCAGATAAAGACGATGCGACAGGAGCTCGCCACGTACAACCCTGCCTACCGCCAGCAGGCGAACGACATCGACGCCGAGGATGACTGATGCCTTTCGCTCGCGCGCTGTGTTCTACTCTCGTCGGCACACGAGTCACTGGGTGAAGAGCCGGAGACGTGTAGCCTTGCTCATGTTACGTTTTGTCCGGAGCGATCTGTTGCGTGCAGTGCGTGGCACCGCGCCAACTACTTGTGCATTTCTGTTTTGTTGCGGGTTCCTTGCTTTGTTTTAAGAAGTCTTCTGAAAAAGAAGGTGAGCAACTCTTTTTTTTTCTCTCCTCAATATCCAAGTGACACTCAAGAACACAAGCGCTAGCAAGAAGAAGAAGAAAGTCATCGCGGAGCCTGGCAGAGGGACGCTGGTCAGAAAAAACGGGAAGTGAGGAAGACAGATACGAGGATTGGAAAGGTCTTTCGCTGCAAGGACTAAGGTATGCAGAAAGTTGTCCACTAATAGGCAAAGATGACGGAGGTGGAAGGGCATCATTATTCTAAAGGCGAATGCATCGCGTTGCACACTTTACAGTTTTCCAACATCTTTTTTGTTTTGTACCCCAATGAAGAAGCTTGTTTAGCTGCGTGTGCCCGTCGCCCATTTTCTCTTGCTTCACTCCTCTGCCTTTACCCTCCTCTTTCTCTCTTCTTTAAACATCACCCTTCTCCGTACAAACTGGGCCACTCTTTTTTTTCTTTTTTTGCTGCTCCGGTGTATCTTAGGTGCACTCTGTGGACCGGCGCGTGCACGCACACCAAGCAACACTACTCTACATTCGCTATTCTCTCTCCGCGGAGAGGCCATATTAGTACGCGGCAATTTTTAGCATCCACGCGTACACACTCACACACTGACACACACACGTCCGGGGTGGAGTGGGACTCTTCAATACGAGAAGCAACGGACCTCATGAAGGCTACCGTTGACTTCCATTCCTCTTCTCTGTCCCCTCTTCTTCTTTTCTCGCTTTGCCCGCTTCCTTAAGCTCTGCCTTCTCCCGTCTTCTCTTTCTTTTCTCGTTGCGTTCCCCCCTCTCTGCGGCTCTCCCTGTTGCTTCGCACTCTTTCTTTCTCCACACATTGGACACGGTAGTGGGGCCGCACGTGTGTTTCTGTCTTTATCTCTTTTTTTTCTCTTCTCTCCTTCTTCCTTTTTTTATTCGTGAGTTTTCTTCCGTGTCAAACAAAGGAACAAAAAACGCTTCTATCCTTCTCACGCTGTTGACACGTGAGTGCGTCCCCTCCCTCCCCATCCTCCTCTTTCACCCTTCCCTCCTGCGCCGTCGCCGCTGAAACGTTCCATTTCCTGTTTTCTTTTTTTTTTTCTGCCTCTCGTAGCGTTCTAACAAAAGGAAAAAAAAGGAAAAAAAGGCAACATTACTCACTGCTCGCTATCTTCTCTGTTGTTTCTGGGCTGTGAAAGCTGCAAACACAGCTTTTTCTTCTTTTTTTTTTCCTAGTGAGTCTGCATTGTGCTCTGTGGCAGCGGCGAGAGGCGTCAACGCAGCAGCAACTGAGGGGCACGGGAAAGCACGTAGAAGTCTCCTTCAGCCCTCTCTGTCATTTCTTGAATCCTCCTTTTTTTTTTCTGTTTCATTGTGTGCAGCTTTGTGGTTCTTCTCCCTCTCTCTTCACCTTTTACCGGCGTCTTGGTCGCGCTCCCCACTTCTGCACACTGCAGGAGCTGCCTGCTTGGTTGGCAAGCAGCGCAGAAAAAAGGGGACACGTAGCTTGAGCCTTTCACGCTTTCTACTATTGTTTGAGAGAGCGATTGCTGGCGGCAGCATGTCGACTGACGCCCTGCCTCCAGTGGACCTGCGGGTTCCCGGGCGGCTCGATCCCCTTCCCGGCTCCTTGGGCAAGGTCACCCTCTGCGCTGCCCTCACGCTCGGTGTTGCGGCCTTTGTTAGCGTGCGGAGGTGGTTGGCAGCGCGCGCCGCGGATGACGGTGGCGGCGGTGGGGAGTTGACGCGGTTTGGCCTACGCGGCAAGTCGAAGTCGTCCACCAGCGCCAACGCCGGCTCTAGCAGCCTCGCCAGATCGACAGGCGGTCAAGTCACCGGCGGTGACGATGGCGCTGCTGCGGCCGGTGAGGCCTCTGCGTCGCCGCCGCCACGACCGCAGCTGCCGCAGCGAAACTACTTCACGATTCGCGCCTCCCTGCACGTCAAGCGGCACAACGCGAAGATGATGGAGTGGTCTGACGAGCAGCTTGGCGTGCAGCTTCTCTTCTCTCCACAGTTTTTTGAGCTGAAGCAGGAGGAGCGGCAGGCACCGCTGATTTTGCTGTCCTTCCGCACCGTGCGGGAGGCGACACATCGCATGGCGGTCACCATCGAGGAGCTCTACGACACCCAAGCAGCCGCGGCCTACTGCGAGGCCAGCCTGGGGCGGATCGCGGACTGCGCGCGTGTGCTCGGGACCGCGCTGACGCGGATCGGCAACACGGAGTACCCCTCGGCGGAGTACTGCTACATGGACGAGACGCAGACGACGGTCTTCGTCTTCTCCGTCTTCGTCGTCCACGCGCGACTGGCGGTGACGCTGCAGTATGTGGCCCCTACGCGGGTGCGCAACGTGATGCCCACCGCCTTCTACGACCTCACCCGCTTCCTCGCCTTTGCCGCGCCGTCGCCGTCGCCGTCGTACCTGCTGGTGTCGGAGCCGCGGCTCGGCCTGGGCTACCACCTCCCCCTCGACTTCCTCGTGCACGAGGGGCTGGCGGAGAGCGACGGGGTGGAGGACCGGCTTTATACCTCCACCGGTGGCGACGGCGGTCCCCTCCACTCCGCCGGCGGCGCCTACCAGCGGCAACCACAACCGCCGCTGCAGCCAACACGTGGCGTGAATGTCACGCAGGCCTTCCATCGCTACCAGGCGGCGGGCGGAGGAGAGGTGGACTGGGTGGTGCCCTACGCCACCGCCATGAGTCGTGGGGGACGACGCATGGGCCTCATCACCTCCTACGAGCCCAGCGTCCCTGCGGCAGGCGGCGACACCGGCTTTGGGAGCGGCGCTGCTGCTGTGGCGTCGTTTGGCCATTCCGCTGGCGCAGGTTATGGTGGTGGTGGTGGTGTCTCGTACGCGTGGCGCGCCTACCTGGAGCAGCAGGTGTGCAAGGCTGTGCGGCAGCTGGGCTTGGTGCTCGGCACAGGGCAAGAAGGGCCGCGAGTGATCTTTCAAACCCCCGACCCTGCCGACACGGCCGCCTACGCCAACGCAGCGCAGACGCTGCTGATGGAGCCGTACCCGCTCTCGGTGGTCCTCAACGGCAACTTCAGCGCCGGTGACGACGGCCGCGAGGAGGAGGGCGATGCGATGAGCGTGACGGCCTTCTCCCTCTTCCGCGAGGTGCGCATCGACGTCAACAGCTCCTACGTCACCCTCGTCCCCGACACCCTCGACGCTGCGAGCGCACGTGGGTCCGGTGCGGCTGGTGGCTCCCCTGCCACGGTGAAGGCGTACTGGAGTGCCTTCTACGTCCCCGTGGGCACCGCCTGTGTCAGCTTCCACTTCATCGCCTCGGCGCTGCGGCACACGTCGACGGAGTTCGTCTCCTTCTGTGCCGCCGTCATGAACTCCGTCTCGCTGGGCAACCACTACGGCCAGGCAGTCTCTGTGATGTACTGCAACACGCGCCACGACGTCCTGCCCTTCCGGCTCTCCCTGCCGCCGACTGGGATGGCCACCGTGGAGGAGCCGATGCTGGCCGACCCGCTCTGCGTCGTGCAGTCCACCTACGGCGTTGAGAAGTTCGCCGTGACGGTGCGCGTCTTCCCCCTCTTCACGGCCAACACCGCGGCAGGGCCGCGCACCGGCACTCCCACAACGGGCTCCTTCGCGGCCCGCTCCGCCTCGCCGTCCGCAGCTGTACAGTCCGGCAAGCCACCGCAGCCACCGCCGCCGCTGCAGCTGCTGCGACCATCTGAGCGCCGCGGCACGCGACGCCGCTCCGCGATGCGGCAGCTGCAGCACATGGTGCGCTACTACCTCTCCCAGTTCCCCGGCGGCGTGCACATCGTCTCCTGCACCAAGACGACGGTGAACGCGATGCCGGCGCTGCTGCTGTGCTTCCGGCCGACGTGGTACACCGGCGACGCGGAGGGCGGCGGTGGTGAGGCGGGTGCGGCCGGTGGCGTGGCCGGGCCGCCGTCCGGTGCTGCGGGGGTGAGCAACTGGGAGGACTTTGCCGGCGGCGGCGGGAGCTCTCAGGGCGCCTCTAGCTGGGCCGACACGCGGGAGGCGATGCTGGAGGATGAGGTGGGGCAGCTGAACCCCTTCGCCCAGTACTTCGCCCCGCCCCCGCCTCCTGCCAGCTACTTGTGGCCGCAGCAGTCGGGCGGCACCGGTTCTTCTTCCCAGTCGATGCAAACGCCGCCGATAACGGCAGCAGCGATGCGGGCGGCGGGCCGCGACGACGACGGTGACTTTCTCTACCCCCGCGGCGGCGGCGGCGGTGGCGACTCGCAGCGCTCGCGAGAGGAGTTGGACGAGCCGCTGCGCGTGGCGGTAGCCGTCTGCTGTGAGGGCAATGCCTTTCTCTTCCAGACGGCGGCCTCTGAGTACACGCTGGGCGTCGCCCAGCAGGCCGTGCAGACCACCGCCACCTACTTTGCTCTCATCCCACGTGGGTCGTAAGAGAAAAGGGCGAAGCCAACGAGCTGTCTTCCAGTGTCTGCGAGCGTTCGGCGTAGAGGGGGAGAAGTTTGCGCAGGAGGTCACCATTAAGCCTTGCATGAATCGCTTCTCCCGCTTTTTTTTGTGTTCCCATGTATTTTTTAGCGAGACCTTTGGTGCGTAGGTCCGTGTGTGGATTTAGGTGTGTCTGCAGCGTCGCCGCGAGATCGTCCCGACCGGCTCTGTGTAGGTAGCGGTGTGCCCGTCACGTACATGGCCGCCGCCTCCTCTCCTTGAGTGAAAGGAAGCACCAAGCAAACAATCTAACCTCTGCTGAAGGAGAAAATGCGTCGAAGAAAAGAAAGAAAGAAAAAAAAGGAAAGACGTCTTTCAAGGAAGAAAAGGGTGCGGAGACGTGAATGGCGCTTCCATTGTGTGCTGCGACGAGGACGAGAGCGCGTGGCGCTTTCTAATATTATTATCTTGCTGTTTTTCTTTCCCCGTATCTTCCCTCACCTCTTTTTTTTTTTTCCTTTCCTGTGTGCCTGCATCAACTCACTGCAATTCTGTGTGTGACTGTGCTGTCTGTGCGTGTGTCTGCTTAGCGTCGTGTCCGTTACGTGTGGACTTGTCTTTCAGACGAGGGGTGTTTCTTGGCTGAGACAACGGCCACTATAGCATGCGACTTCCCCACGGCATCTTGTGCCGCACTCACGAACGCATCTCCATCCAAGTTGGCAAGCATGGTAAAGCTGTACGTTTTGTTTCTCTCCCGTATTGCTGACGTTGCCGGGCGTCGAACTGTGTGTGTAGCACAATCTCAGCAAAGAAAGGGGATCTGGCAGCACGAGGAAGGAGAGCAGCGCATCTCTGAATTTAGAAGAAAAAAGAAAGAAGTATACAAGCTGCCACTGAGATCAGCAGGTCAGCTTCTTCATTCCCCTTTTACTTGCAAATGCCGCTGCCCGCAAAAGCCTCGCTGTACTGCAGTCGTGCCTTTACGGAAAGCGACCAAGGTGCTTCAAGCAAACACATTGGCTCCATGCCCATGTCACACGTCTTTCTCTGTCTCCCCGTTGGTCGCTGAGTCCACAACACCAATACTCCCCTCTCTCTCTTTCTCTCTCCTCATTCTCTCCGCTTCTGCGTCCCGAACGGCAACACTACCCACCTTGGCAAAAGTCACCGCAGATTTACTATCGACCCAGAGAGCGAAAAGGACAGTGGCGAAACGAGGCTGCTTCTCCGTTGTGAAAGAGTTTTAGATATTTAAGTTTTTTCTCCTTATTTGTTCTACTTGTGCACGCTCTTCTTGAGCACAGTAAAGTTTTTTTTCTCTTCTTCACACACCACAACAAGCATGGGCATTCTAGCGAACTTCAGCGTCTATGGTCTCATGATCATCCCGCTGGCGGCCCTTGTCAAGGGCCACAACATCTCCCTCGCCAGCCTCATCAAGCTCGGTCTTGTCATGGTCGCGGTGCAGCTCGCGCAGTCCACCATCGCGACAGCCGTGCCGGCCAACATGACGGCGGCGCAGGTCTGCGTGCAGGGCGGCCTCCTCCCCCTCATCACCGTCGCCTTCTGCCACTTCATCGTGACGGACAGCAAGGCGCTGAAGGTGATGCGGCTGCACGAGTGCGGCGACGCTGATGTGGGGACGGCGGTGGCGATGCTGTGGTGTCTGTGCTACACGGTGCTCTTCCGGTGGTTCCCGTGGTACCACACGATGGCCAGCCGCGGCTTCGAGGCGGGCAACCTTGGTGCCGGTGTTGACGCCTTCCTGACGCTCATCACCACTCTAGCAATGTGCCGCAGCTTCGCCGGTGGGAAGTCCGGTGCTGCGGCCGCTGCGGTGGCGATGCACATTGCTGGCGCCGTGGTTGGAGCGGTGGTGGGGGTGCCGGCGGCTGGCACAACAGTCACCGCGGTGCTGGAGGGCGGCGCTGCCAAGTTTGTGTTTCCCGCCCCGGCGGCGGCGGTGAAGAAGGAGGAGTGAAGGCGTGAGTGTGAGGAGAGAGAGGTCCACGTCGCACTTTCGCGCCACACTGCATACCACTTCCTGCTTGCGCGGCGCTGTAGTGTTCTTTCGATGTTCTTTCTCTCTCTCACTCGGTCGCGCCGAAAGAGAGGAGGGACGAACAGTGTGTGAGGTGTATTTGCGCGCCGACGGCGACATTTTTACGATGGTGGAGGTGCGCACATGGGGTGTTGATGATGGTTGATCCTCTTGTTTTCCACGCGTTGGGGGAGATCGAAGACGGAAAAAAAAAAAAAGAGCATTGATCGAACGCGCCGTTCCAGAGGGAACGCTCATATGGGAAACTGGTGGTCGTTGGGTGAGACACACACTGAGTCGGCTCAGCTCCCTTTGCTTGGCGCTGTTTGCTGACAGCCTCTGCATCGGCATGTGTAAGAGTTAAAGAGAGTGTATGTACATATCTACTCTTGACACGTCGACAGCTGTTTTGACGCATTTTTGAAGCAGCGAGGCGTGGCGTCGGTTTCGCTGCTAGCTGCCGGGCTCCCAAGAGCACACTGCAGCGTCGCCCCTCTTTCCTTTCTACTACTCCACTCTCTCTTTCTCTCTCGTCCACTCCATCGTTGTCCGTCTCATCTCAAATTCTCTATCTAACTTTACGGTGCGCAGCATAAAGCAACAGCAACAACAACAACAAAACGGGCACAAAAAGAAACAACTAGAGATAGCAGTATCCTACTCATGAAGCACGCGAACTTCTCCACCTCTGCGGCGCCTCCGGCGAAGGCGGCTCTCCTCAACGAGATCGTCCGCAAGGCGGCGGAGCGGCTCGGCCGGAAGGGTGTGTGGCGTGTCGCGACACATCTCCAGGCGCTCCCCTCCCCGTCCGCCGCCTTCGCTGTCCGCGACACGCTGCGCGACCTCTCCATCTTTCTCCCTGACGAGGACTACGCTGCGCTGGGGCAGACGTATGTCTCGGGCAACAGCGGCGAGATCGCCACAGCAGCCCTGTTGGAGGACCTGTGCACGGTACCCTTCACCCCGCGTCGGCGCCACGTGCTGGACCTGGTGATGCGGCGGCTGGACCCGGAGGGCACCGGCGTCATATCGGCAGCGGTGCTGAGCGATCACTACGACGTGCTGCGCCACCCCGAGGTGCGCAACAACGCCCGCAGCGAGGACGACGTGCTGATGGAGTTCTTTGACAATTTTGCGCAGGAGGACGGCAGCTACATGGAGCGGCTGACGACGGCCGAGATGCGGATGTATGTCGTGGGCCTGTCCTCCGCAATGAAGGACGACACGGAGTTCGAGCTGTGGTGCACACGCGGCTTCTGCCTTGACCGGCCAAAAATGAAGCAGGGAGAGGAGACAGGCCGGGTGATTGGCTCGCGGGAGCACTCGCGGCAGAGCCGCTTCCTCGGGGAGGGTCGCCAGCATCCCCTCTACACCACCACCTACGAGGAGTACGGCAAAGAGGCGACGCAGGCCGACTACAAGAAGCCGGTTAACGGGCGGCCACAGCAGTTCACACGGAATGCCGTTGTGCGCACGGGTGGGGCCACGACGATGAACATGTAACGTATGGAACGATGGGTGAGGGCGAGGGAAGGGCACTCGTGGTCAGCAGCGCCGCATGGACGGACAGCTGGCCTGTGTCGAGTTCACCTCCTCGTGTTGTTGTTATTATTGAGGACGAAACGCAGGGCTGTGCGTCATGCACTTGCCTCTCTCTCCAACGGTTGAGAGAGACGCACAATACGCACGCCGGCGTGTCAGCTGCGTCGCCGAGCTTTCTTTTTGATTGTATTTATTTGGCCTTTGGTCTTCTCTACCATGTACAATATAGTATCCGAACTTCACTGAGGATCGCATTCTTCTCTTGATTTTTGGGCTTGACACTTCCTGACGGAGATGTGCCCGCAGTGCTTCCAAGTCGCATCGCACCATGCGTTTCTGAATCGAAAACAAAATAACCACAACATTTACAATCATGTATGTTTGGTGCTTCGTGCATCACGCAACCTTCTTTTTCTACTTTTTTCCCCCTTTTGGCTTGCATGCTCATTGGCTGTTATGCGTCTGCTCTGCTTTCTACACCACAAGGGATGCAGAGGGACGACGAGCTGCGCAGCAGAATGTGGACCTTTACCCGTGCGCGTCTTTGTCGCTCATTTGTCTGCTTCCAGTATTTTGTGATGCGCGACTTCTTCATCCACTCTCACTCCTTCCCCCCTTCCTGCACTGTTGCTGTTCTCCTGTGTTTTTTCTTTTTTTTTAATGTTTTCGGGCTCGATGCATTCGAATCAAACTACACGGCATCTACTCAGTGTCGTGGCCACAGCACCTGATCAACCAGAACAAGTTGCTGGGCACCTGCATCGTAGGGCGGATTTCACGTGCACACGAAGAACCTGGAACGGAAAGTAGCAAATTGTGAGAGGTTGGGTGTGCAATACGCACACACACACCGACTCTTCTTTTTTCCACTACCTTTCCGACACTGTCAACCAAAACGCTTCTCATTACTTTTCTCTTATATTTTCCTTAGAGCAATTTCTCGTTGGCAGTTCTCTCGCGCTTCACTGCGGCACTACCGCTTTATAGAAACACCGACGCACTCAACAGTACGCGGCAAGACGCGTCCAGGCCCATCGTCACAGCACGTGTTGTGTGTTTGCGTGTACCCGCGCGCACAGAAAGAGAGAGATAGACATAGATTGACACGGCCGAGAGCCTCACTAGATCAACAGAACCCCGCTCGATCGGCACGTGCACAACGCGGCGCCACGCCATTCCGCAGACTCCATGCCGCAGGACGACTTTGAACTGGACTTTGTGCTCGTGCGAGGTCCCTCGTTGGTGGACCGGCGACTGCACGTGCGCCTGCCTCGCGATGGCACTCCTGTCACCGTCGGCCGCGCCACGCACTGCACCGCGCTGCTGGACCCCTCCCTTCTCTTTGCGTCGCAGGTGCACTGCAGCCTCTTCGCCGTGCCGGTGAAGGCGGGTCTCTCACCGGCGCCAGCGCGCACCACCAGCACCGCCGAGGCGGAGACGCCGGGTGGCGCTGGCGTTGCGTCGACGGACGCCGTCACGCCGGCGCACCAAGCCACTACAAATGCTGCCACCTTCGCAGTGTACGTGACAGACATGTGCAGCTCGAACGGCACCTTTGTGAATGGGCTGCGCATCAGCGGCACCGACGCCACGGAGCTGCAGCAGGGCGATGTCTGCATCTTCGGTGGTATGCGGGACGTCGAGGTGGGCGAGGCGCTGCCGGCTGACGCCTACGAGGGGCCTGAGTTGGTGCTCTGGCGGGTCGACATGGGCGTCTACAAGGAAAGTGCCACGCACGACTTCGACTTCACGGCGACGCCGCTCGTGCTGCCGGCAGAGGACGTGTTGGCGGCGGAGGTGCGAGCGTTGATGCAGACAGCGCAGCGGTTGATGCCCAAGGCGCGGCAGTGCGCAGCTGACGGGACCGGCGGCTTCTCTGTCACGCCTGCGGCGCAGCGAGGCGGAGGCGTGACGATGGGCACGACGAGGGAGGCGGCCGGCGACGACTCGCCACGCGGTGTCCCGCAGCAGCTTTTCCCCTCCTCACCGCCGCCGTCTCCGGATGCAGCTGTGACGGTGGCGCGGCGGATAGACGACGCACTGGCGTTAACAGCAGAGCAGTCCGAAGAAGAGGAGGAGAAGCCGGCCAGCGTTGAGGACCGCCGCCGCAGCGTTTCCCTCGTGGCGGTCGGTGTCACCGACGTCCCGGCTGACCCACCAGCTGCGATGCGCTACACGGCTGTCCGTCTGGGCAACGTTGCGTTTGACGCTGCGACGGCTGCGGCGGTGTTGGCGGCTGCCCACTCAAACGGGGAGAAGGAGGAGGGAGACACGACGCCGGGTTGCAAGCGCCTTTGCCGTGCGGCCGACGCAGCTGACAGCCTCGCCGCGATGTTGGGTGGGCCTCCGCTGCTGACTTGCACGACGACACACTTCAAGTGGACGATGCCCAACCCCAGTCGTCTTCTCCAGCTGCAGCAACAACAGCCGTCCGAGGAGAAAACGGCCGATGCCCTCCCGCAGCGGCTTCGACAGCCCTTCTTCGGTATGCTCCCCATCACATCGGTGGCCACCGTGCTGGCCTGCGTCGTCCGACGTGGCATTGCCATGGAGTTGCGCGACGGCTGCGAGCTCCCCTTAGTTGACGCTGCAGTGACGACCGGGTCGGCGGAGAGTCGATGGGTTGTGTGGACGCTCAGCGGTGAGGCGATGACGGAGGCCGATGTGCCCTCAGCGTCGGCGTCAAGCGGGTGCGAGCAGCGACCGATGAAGCGTGCCCGCACCACACGAGGCGGCCGCAAGCCCGCTGCGGAGAAGGCTGCTGTGTCAGAGAAGGAGCAGAAGGAGGCTGAGGCGGAGACGGCAGCCGCACCGGCGGACAACAGCAGCAGCGAGTGTGCGTCGCCGGCGGCGCGCTTTGAGGTGTGGTTGCAGTGCTTCCGTTTATTTTACGGGAGCCGTGGTGTGCCGCCGCCGCATTTGGTAGATGCCGCGACGTTTGACCTTATTCTCACCCCTCCGCAGTCTCCCGCGACGGCGGAAGCGTAGCATAACAATCTCGCATGAGGAGTCGCGAACAGCGACGCGACAGCCGGAGAGAGAGAGAGCGTCACTCAGCCGCCTTCTCTCTTGTTTCTTTCTTTTCTCCTTTTATTATTATGCACATAGAGCTGTAGGCGGTGGTGGGGTGTGGAGATGCGCGCACACACGTGAGCCGCAGAGGTGCCAGGCGAAGACGTCGTCGTGTCCCTCTGTATTGCTCGCGTGTTGCGTTGCCTGGTATTTTCCATGCACACACACCGTCACCCAGAGGATGAGAGTGATAGAAAGTCGTTTTTTTCTTTTCTTCTGCATTTCAGTATCTTGCTTGAGAGCGCTCTGCACTATCGCCGCCTTTGATCACTTTTCAAAACAACAAAACACCACGAGCAGGGAGAAAAAAAGAAGACGACGCTGCGGTAGTTAAATGTTGCTTTGCGCTTGTCACGAAAAAATAAAGGACCGCAGCACATGGAGCGAGCGGCATTGCCTGATCGCCGCCAATTAAGTGCTCATCCTTGTCGATGCAGCTCACTTCCGCACTCAGACTTGATCGCGACCCTTCCTAATCCACTTCCTCCTCTCGCTCTTTGCTTTTCCTTTGCTGATGGCGAAATTTTCCACAAACGCTCCAACATCCACTCACAAAGGCCACAAAGCTGAACTCGGCCAAGACAACAATGAAGCTACAGTCACTGTTAACGGCGATGCCGCCGTGGCGTGTTGGTTCTGCGGCGTGACGCGGCGGCGGCGGTCGCGGGTTCGATTCCCTCGACGGGCCAAATTCTTGCTTCCCGCGTGAAAGAGCCGCGATGAGCTCAGCTGGTGCTGGGTGCGGGCTTCAAACCCGTAGGTGAGTTGCACTCACAGCCGTTCGATTCGGCCTTCGTGGCGTACCTTTTTATTATTATTTGAAATTTCTTTTTTTGGTCTGCTGTCATGCTGGCACGCACTGATGCTGCGAGCACTTCTAATATAAAAAAAAAAGAGGCGGCGCGAACACAAATAGAAACGGCGCGGTTTAGGCTTAAATTATCGGGCGTTCTTGTGATGATGTTGAGAGAATTCAAAAAGCGGTGCCACTCAAGGGGCTGCAACAACAAAAAAAACTAAAGCCCAGAGGCGGAGCTAAAGTGGATGCATCAGCATGTGTGCTGCAATCGCCTTCGAATTCACCCCCCTTTTTTTTCCAATCTTCTTGTCTATTACCCTCTCTCTTTTCTTTTGATGAATAAACGGTGGCTGCTTTCTCCTTCACCGCGATGGTCCTCATAAGAAGCAGTCACGCCTCGCGCCTCTTCCTCTTCTATTATTTTAGAACCTCTTGCTGGAGTCAACAATGTCCGCCGCACCCCCCGCTGAGGTGAAGCACGTGGTTCTGTGTGACGACGGGGAGTACTTTGATGAGGATCCTACGGTGGGCCGCAACGTGCCACGCGACCCAGCAGGCGAGCTGGCGTGGTCGCCAATGCAGCCCGTCGAGGCCTCGCAGGACTTCTTGGATGTGATCAAGAAGAGTCTGCAGAATGCGCAGGGGCCGGCGTCGCCGACAGCGTAAAGCCTGCCTAGTTGAGCGAGCTTATACTTATATTTATTGGGAGCAGTTGTTTTGGTTCATCGTGTACACTAAAGACAAGAAGTAAAACACAACGACGACGCAGAAAGCGCAACAAGTTAAAAACAAAAAGAGTATATTTCGAGGCGCTGCACCTTAAGATGTGCGTTTGCTCGCTGGGCAACGCAGCAGGAAGACGCAAAAAGTTCTGCACTGTGTACTAGAAAGAACTCAGCTTCTTTTCTTCCTCTCTCACCCAGAGTTGCACTGCTCTCTCTCTCTCTCTCTATCGTTCTCCCTGTCCTCTTGCCGCGCCACAGCAACACTGTCGACGCTAATAGACACACCCACCCTAACACATACATACAGACACCAACTTATCAGAACGAGGAAGCACAGAGCAGCCGCAATGGCGCCTCGCACCGGTCCCCGCGTGAAGGTGATCTCGCCCAACTCCGGCACCGTCACCACGCTCTCCCGCTCCGTCAGCCTCGCCTCCTCCGCGTACAGCAGCGCACCGGCCTCGCCGACCTCCTCGTTTCAGCGACGCAACGGTGGTGGCGGACAGCAGCAAGCGCACCAGCGCCATGAGGTCGAGGAGGAGAAGTCGGACCGTCGACCCTTCGTTACTCCGCACGGAGCCCCGCCTCCACCACAGTCGGGGCGGGCGGTGCTGCATGCCATCGGCATCAACACGTACAGTGCTGCAGCGCAGAGAGGAAAGGGCGGCGAGGCAGCATCCAGACGCCCTGCCCCATCCTCTCCAGCTCCGCCGTCTCTCTCGCACCGCACAGAAACGCCGCAAGGACGCACTTTCCAAGGTGGCAGCTCCACAGGGAACGAGGCGCAGCGCAGTGGGCTGCCCAACTACTTCGATGAGGCCGCGCAGCGACGGGCTACTCGGGCCGCACCGACGCGTCCTGCCCCGACGTCTTTTTCCTCCGCGTCGCGCAGTGTCTCGCGTGGGCTGCCCACACACGAGCAGCGCGCACGCAGCCGTGCCGAGGACGACGAGGCCATTCATCGCGCTCGTGCTGCCCTCGAGCACGCCGGTGATGCGGTGCTGCGTCGCCCTTTCAGCAGCCTCAACAGTAGCAGCGCCACACACTCTAAATCTGCGCTGAACACGACGACGACGACCACCAGTAGCGGCAACCGAAGCAACGTGTCTACGTCGACGTTGCTGGGCGGCAACACGTCTGCGCTCCCTCTGCGGGTCAGCTCCGTTTCTCCTGGCTCGAAGCACAAGGGGATGCGGCTGCCTCCCTCTATTCCCATCACCCGCGGCGACATCTCGGCGTCTGACGTCGACAGCGAGGGGGAAGACGGATTTGACAGGAGCTATCGCGGTGAGTCGCGTCAGAGGCAGCGCTCCTGGGCTGCAGAGGCCACCGAGAACGCCGCCGCGCTCGTGCGACGCCGTACGGAGCGCACCAACGAGGCGACGAGTGCGTCTTCTGCTTCGTTCCGCCACGGCGACAGCGGCGACACAACGCAGTCGTTTTTGGCAGGCCGTCACGTTTGTCCCGGCATGTTTGCTGGGGTGAGTGCCATCTCACTGAACCCGCGGCTGTTCGACGGGATGGAGTACCTTGGTGCGGCAGGGTCTTCGTCCTCGGCTGCCTCGCCGTCCTCTGCCAGAAGCAAGCACGCGGGCGGTGTTGGTGGCCGTGTGCAGCAGCGGTACTGCGTCCGCCCGCTCTGGAGCCTCGTCGGCACCTTCAAGACGTCCCTCACAGGGCTCGTGTCGGTCGATCTGCAGCAGGACTGTCTGCGGTGGCTGCAGCGCAACCCAAAAGGTGGGCAGCAGTGCATCAAGGTGCCCCTCTCCCTCATCCTTGACGTCTTCACCACGAAGGTGGTGCTGGAGGACGAGAGCGTGGAGGAGCGGCAGTTCACGGTGGTGGTGCGCACGTCGACGCGGCCTTCGCAGGTGGTCTTTGGCTTCGCTGCCGCGTCGGAGGCCAATCACATGTGCGCCGTGCTGAAGCGGCCATCCTCGTAGACAGCCTGTCCAATAAAAATGCCGATTACTTTTAGAGAGAAAGGGAAGTGCAGAGGAGCCACTGGTGTTTTTAGAGCCCACTTCTCTTCCCTTCTGTCAAAATTCGTCGCCACGCTTTTTTTTTCCTTTTAGACGCAGTTGAGCCCACGATGAGCAACGGGCTGTAGAAAGTAGCGGAGAATGTGCGTGATAGAGCGTCATCCCCGCCAAAGCCTTGTTTTCCGCCGCTCTTTATGATTCTTATTTTAGTTGTGAGTGTCCTCCGTTGCTGGGTTTCCGTTGTTGACTTTCCCACGCACAGACACGCAGACGTATAGACTTTCTTCTTTCTTTTTAAATGCTAGATGCTACTTTCTCATATACGGCTGTAATACTTCTTCCTGGCGCGGCTTGCTCTGGCAAGACACCCATTGATTAGATCCTAAGCTTTTCCTGTCTTTCTGAAAAACCAAATCTACTAAACACTAAAATGTACGCGATCTGTTGCAACCGTGCACAGCAGCGCATCGGTAGCGCGTCGCCCGCCTACGCTCTTTTTCTCTTTCTCTGATTCCTTACCAAAGCACGCGTTTAAGTAAGGTAGCGATGCTGCAGCTCTGGAGTCTACTATTTGCACCGCACCTGCCTGACGAAGCAGCATATAGCTTGGTGAAGTTTTCACTCACCGCGTCTTTTCCCCTTTCGGAGAATAAGCACGAGGGACTCCACTCTCCGTTTGCGCCGCGCGTTAACACAGCTTCCCTGCATTCTACGTTCTCGTTGCCTTCCCTGTTACTTTCTCGCTCTTCACGTTGCTCCCGACTACCACTACTCAAACAGGGCCACGCTTTAGAGAGCACCGCAAGGCGTTGACATCAGTGCCCCCATTTCTTCTGTGTGTGTTTATTGTGCCTACTTCCGCTCTCCATCTCTTTGCCGCAGCGCTTCATCGGTGCTGACACTCGGGGGCAGTCTTTTGGTTTTTTTTTCCCTCTTTTTCTTTCTTTCTCTTGTCAGACTAGGTGTCTCGGTGTGGACCCACGATGCCAGCGTCACGGGCAGGCGGAGGGCCTGGTCCTCTCCTGATGAACTCTGGAGCCACCGGCAAGGGTGCCGGCGGAGGCCCCAACCGTGGCGTTAACGACACCGCCAGCTTCGCCTCGCCAACCACCGGCGCCGCGGCCCTTCACATGGACGCCTCCCTCGCCTCGCCTGAGCTTATTCGGCAGCTCCTGAGCGTCGCCCGCGGCGACCTCTCCGCCGTCGTCACCGCCGCAGCAACCGACACCGCTTGGACTAATACACACGACGGCGGCGGCCACTCACTGGCGGGTCCCACTGGTCGCGCCACCACCGTCTCGCTCATCGAGGGGAACAGCGGCGGTAGCGAGAACACTGCAGGGACGGGCCGCACCTCGATGGCGAAGGCGGCTGCAGTGGCGGTGACGGTCGAGACAAGAGGGCCTGTGGGCGTTGTCCCTCAGCCCGTCGCGGTGCTGCGCAGCTCGCCGAGCGCTGCCTCTCCCCCACATACACGCTCCCCAGGCGATGTCGCGAGGGCCGCCCCCACCGTGGAGGCGTCAGCGACTGCTGCTGCTGCGTGTGTGACGACCGATGCGGAGGCCTGCGTCTTTTACCTCACAGCTCTCGTCGCCCACGCCATGCACCGCGAGGACTACTGGGTAGACCTGCGCCACCAGATCGAGGTGGACCACCACGTCGAGTTTCTGCAGTTCTGCGCCGAGGCGGGCTTCGGCACCCTCAAGACGATGCACCTCCTGCAGTGGTGGCGGCAGTATCGTGCCCTGGTGCGCAGCTCCACGTCCACGCACCCGCTCTCCCTCTCCGACGGCAACCCGCAGGCGCCGCCGCTCGGTGCGGGCGGTTCAGCGGCGGCGTACACCACACCGACCACTGTCACCGGAGGTGATGCTGCAGGCGGGACAACGGCGTCACCTGCCGCCGCCGCCGGCAGTGCAGCCAAAACTTCCTCGAAAAAAGGCCGCCGCGGTAGTGCGACAGGCGGAGGCGCTGCTGCGGATGTGGATGCGGCACCGCTGCCGAGCGCCTTCCCTCCCTTTGCCACGCCGGGGCCCGACTACACCTCCCACGAGGAGGCCGTCCGCGGCGAGCTGCAGCGTTTCGTGCAGTGGGAGCTCGAGCACGAGTACGAGTGGCGCCTCGTCCCCCGCGAGCCTTTCTCGGGTGGTGGCCTCGGTCCCCGTTCCCCTGTCGGCGTCGCCGGGGCGGTGATGCCGGCGGCGGGTGGCGCCACGGCGGGCACGGCAGCCCAGCCCTCCGCCGCAGCGCCGGCGGGGAAGTCGTCCAAGGCGGACAAGGCGAAGATGCAGCTGCAGCAGCAGCAGGAGCTGGAGTGGGAGGAGCAGCGCCTCGCCCGCATCGCCGCGCTGCCGCCGGAGAACATCTTCCTCACCGCCGCCGAGGCTGCTGCCTTTGTGCGCCACGCCGTCACGGAGGATCTCGCCACCCACGCCGCCCTGCACGTTCACGTGGCCACCGCCGAGGGCAGGCCCACCCACACGCTGGCCCACGCCGCGGCGGCGCCGGTGTTCTTCTCCGTGCAGGTGGAGGTGCCGATGCCGGTGCCGCCGCTGCGCGAGGCCGTCCGCCCTTCCGCTCAAGTGGCAGCAGCGACGCCGCCGGTGACGCCGCGGCTCAGCAACGACGCCGCCGCCGCAGCGGGGCACGCCGGACAGCGCTCCCCCACCAAGGCACCCACGCGACCCGCCAGCAGCGCGCCGTCGAAGCCGCGCTCACGTGGCAACTCGAAGGGCCCTGCGGGGGCCAACGCGAACACAGCTGCTGCAGCGCCACCGCCGACGTCGGCAACGCCGGACACCGCAGATGAGCAGCCGGCTGCGGTGCCGCTGAAGAAGGAGGTGCTGCTGAACCCGATGGAGGCGCTGCGGGCGGAGCAGGCGAAGGAGGCCGCGGCGTACCGCGCCGCCTACGCTGCGGAGCTGGTGAGTGCCGAGGCGCTGGAGCGGCAGCGGCAGCACACCGCCGATGTGACCCTCTTCTTCGAGAAGGCGTCGACGCAGACGGCGGTGCAGGCCGTCTACGCGAGCATGGAGGACGCCGTGGCGGCGCGGCAGCAGCGCATTCTGCAGCGTGTGGCGGCCCTGGAGCAGGCACTGGGGGTGGCGGGGGGAGAGGGGGCAGCGGGTGAGACAGGCGCTGGAGAGTGAGGTGGCCGGGAAAAGGTGTTCTTGTGTAGTCCCGCTGCCCTCGCCGGAACAGCGGTTGGCCGGCAAGTTGAATCAAAGGTCTTCTCTTGTTGTGGTGGCGCGCAGGCTTTCCCATCCCTGCTCCCCATTTTTATTTTCCGCTGACAGATGTAGGAGTTTTGCCTTTGGAGGGCAACCCACCCCAGTCTGTTGCGCTCGATGTATAGCATAACACAAAACGGAACAGCTGTTGTTACCGACACCACCGGCGTCCGCCGTCGGACGTCGACGCAATGTAAATGAAAAAGCAATCACCATACAAGCAAAGAAAGAAAGAAAGAAAGAAAGGAGTTATTTTATCACACATTTTCGTTTGTGACTCGCGGGAGTAGAAGACGACAGCATTTGTGTCCTACGAGATTCACCTCGGAAAGGAAAAAAAAAGAGTGGTGCACACTTGCCCCTGCGCACTGCTCCAGAGGTATGTGTGGCTGTCTGCGTCACTTGGAGAAGCTGTGGCAGTTGTTTCCGCCTTCAGTGGTGGTGTCGATAGGGCCAAAAGGTGTCCACGATGCCTGCCGCGTTGAGCCGTGTTTTATTATTATTATTGAATCTCTCTCTTATACGTAAAGGCTTCGGTGTTCCGCAACGACACCGAACTGGTGGCCACTAATTCCTGTGCACCGCACGCTGCCTTCCGCTTATTCTCTTTTCCTTCTTCTCCTGCATCTCCTCTTTCTCTCTGGTCGGCTCGCCACTTTTAATTCTGCGAAGGCGCCACGTACCCCCTTCTCCCCCACAGGCAGGCAAATACGCACACATACACCAAAAAAAAGACGAGAAGCCTGGCAGGCTTGACACGTCAATGCGATCTGCGGCACGGACGCAGGCTGGGCAGGACAACAAGACGGAGGCGAAGTCCGCAGACAATGACCCCATCGCTGCTTCCACTGCATCTGCCGCGACGATCAGGGCCGCTGTGCGAGTGCGTCCTCTGGTGGACACGGAGACGCGAAGCACTGAAGGAGCTTCGAGTAGTGCCGAGGTAATACGCGTCATGACAGCCGCAGGGCGTCTCACCCGCCCTCTCGAGTCCGCCTACACGCTGGAGGTGCTGCAGCCCGATCCGTCATCACGCGCTGTGTTCGGAGCCCCACCACGAGGTGGCCGCGCTGGTGCTGCTGCCGCCGCTAAAGCGAAGTCCTACGCCTTCGACGTCTGCGCTGGTCCCTCCACCACCCAAAAGGAGCTCTTCGATCAGCTGGAGATACCCGCCTTGTGCGAGGCGGCCTTGGCAGGACAGGTGGTCACCGTCTTCTGCTTCGGCCAGACAGGGAGTGGGAAGACATACACGCTGAGTGGTCGCACGCTCGACGAGGGCGAGGTGGAGGGGCCGGACGGGCCTCTCGTGTCGGAGGACGGGCTGCAATACCAAGCCGCCGCGTACGTGGCGCGACGCCTGCGCGAGATGCGCCACGCCGGGCGGCGGAGGTCGCGCCACCACCACCACCACGGCTCGAAGAACGACACGCGGCACTCTAGAGATGAAGTGGGGGATGGTGAGCTCGCTGAGGCGCCAGGCGCTGTGGTGGCCAAGTGCTCTATCGTAGAGCTCTACCAAGAGGCGTTGTACGATCTCCTGCAGCCCGACAGTGCTGAGGCGGTGCGTTGCCGTTGGTCGGCCACCGCGCAGTCCTTCTACGTAGAGGGCTCGCTGCTCGTGGAGTGCCGCAACGCTGACGACTTCACTCTGGTGCTGCGGGAGGGGCAGCGGAACCGGCAGCGGGGCAGCCACGCGTTGAACCGCGACAGCAGCCGCTCCCACGTTGTCTTCACCATCTTCCTGGAGGTGCGCGATGGCGACAGGAAGTCGGACGACGTGCCGCCACCGCCGCTGCGGCAGGAGGAAGGGAAGAACGGGCCTCAGGCTGGCGGCACTCGATACGGGCGCCTCGTCTTTGTCGATCTCGCCGGGTCGGAGCGGCTGAAGAAGTCGCAGTCCAGCAGTGGCGCCGAGACGGGGTCGATCAACAAGTCCCTCTTCACCCTCGGCCGCGTCTTGGAGCTCCTCTCGGCTCCTGAGACGACTCCAGCGTCCTCCTCACAGCTGCCAGAGGCGTCTAACGGGGCGGCCAGGCCAACCCCGTTTATTCCCTATCGCTCCAGCGTTCTCACGCAGCTGCTGATGCAGAGTCTCGACGGCCACGGCCGCACACTGATGGTGGCCTGCGTGAGCCCCAGCGCGCTGCACCTTGACGAGTCGCTCCGCACGCTGCACTACGCACAGCGGGCACGGCACATTCGCACAACGCCGGTCGTCCACGTCGACGCCGCCACGCAGGCGCGAATGGCGCTCGAGGCGACGGTGAAGGCGCTGCGGGCGGAAAATGCGTTGCTGCGGCGTGCCTTGCAGCTGCCGCGGGCTGGTGCGTTAACAGAGGAGGCTGTGCAGCGGCAGATGGAGCAGCTGCGGCTAGGCGGTGCAGTGCTAGCACCACCGGCATCCCAAGAGCTTCTGACGGCCGGAGAAGCAGCAAAGTCACCAGTAGCAGCAGCAGCAAGGGACCGGGCCAAATCTTCGCCCGTGCCGATGAAGCCCACCGCTGCGACGAAAGCAAAGGCAGAGGCGTCCGGTGCGACGCGTCCCGCTGCGCGAGCCAACAAGCGTGTCACCGCTCCATTAAGTGGGCCGTCAGCACCCGCAACTCCGTCACCGCCTCCGTCTTCCCACTCCTCGGTGCGAGAGACTGAGAAGGCGCCGCCTGCCGTGTTGGATGGTGACGCTGGAAATGGTGGTGGTGGTGATGCGGTGAACATTCTTGCGATGCTGGACGCCTTGCCTGACACCCGCCCTGCACCGAGATGACCGGAGGAAGGGGCATTTGCTGCTGTGTCTGTCACGCGCACCGCCACCCCATCGTCCTGGAGAATCTGGAATGAACGAGGGTCGCTCTACCTTTCTCTCTCTCTTTCTGCTGTTGCGTGCGTGCTGTTATCTGCTGCTGTGCGCGGCCAACCCATTCCTGACAACATAGAAATAGAGTTATGTGAGGCTTCTTTTTTCTCCCCTCCGTGCAGTCTGCCTTCGCTGGATGCATGCGTACCGCTCTAAGCTTCTTTTTCTTTTTTATACTCAGGGAATGAAAAGTTATTTGCTGGGTATGCGTGTGCGATGCGCCTGCGTCACACGGATGTGGTGGATTGGGGGAAAGCTTTCACGGCTGCATTGTGCACCCGCTCTTTGTTTGCCGCTGGCGCATTCTTTCGCTAAACTGCTTTTTCTTTGTTTCTGCTTCTCGTTGGCATGCTTGGTGTTGTGAACTGCTCTGACGCCCTCCCTCTTGATGTCGACTGTTTCTACTTTCTCTCTTTTTCTCTCTTTGTCTTCTTCTACTTGATTTTGCGTGTTCGAGGACCACTCTATCTCGACAACCTCACTTTTTTCGCTGACAGGGTTTTACTGTTCCCTCTACTGTCGCTGCCATGCGCCTTATCACACACAACTTCCTCGCCTGCCTGCAGTGCGACGCCCACCCCCTCGTCATCACCGCCGCCGAGGTGGAGGAGATCCCGGTTGACTTCGACGCCGAGTTCACGCGCCGCATGCTGGCTCGTGTCGACTACCCGAGTCTGCGTGCCGCCTTCGCGAAGCTGCGTTCGACCCATGAGTCAGTGCGGGGCCACTCGGAGGAGCTGCCGGAGACGCTGGAGGGGGCGGACCTGTCCGATGAGAGCGCCTTCCTGCAGACGGCGCACTACGCGCTCAACGTGATTGCCGTGAAGAACGGCAGCCTGCAGTGCTCGGAGTGCAAGACAGCGTACGCCGTGAACGAGTTCATTCCCAACTTTGTGCTGGAGACGAAGTAGAGGCGACGGCGAGAGCGTCAGTGAACTGTGGCCTTTGGGCTCTGTAGCGTCTCTCTTGACTACCCACTTCAACATGCCGGAAGCTGTGGATGTTGCGGATAGATAGACCCGCCGGCCGTGCCCGTTTCCTTTCTTTGTTTTTCACGACGAGAGAGGAGAGGTCGCATACACTCACATACACACACATCGTACCCGCGTCTTTGTTGGGAAGTAAGGTGGTTGATTTGAGAACAAATGCATGTTTCTGCTCGGCGAGTGTGTCGTTGTTGGTGTTGGCACCGTTAATTCGTTTAAGTAAGCCACAGATGAAGCTGAGTTTTCCTCATGGTGAAGGGAGTTGGGAGAGGGCTCTTTAAAAAATGTGGTCATGCACGTAGTGCTGCCAGCGAGCGCGGCGCATTGAGAGTCCGCACCTTACACCGAATAAAGGCAGCTGCAACAATAAAAAAAGAAGAAGAATAAAAGTCAAAAACTTTACTCTTAAAGAGTTTTCTTAACTGTTTAGCACCTGATCAGCTCTTCCCACTGGATGAATCCCGCTTCTGAGCAGATCCGAGTCGCTTGTGATTGTCGGTGCGGTTTCATTCCCTCTCTGTTTGAACTCGCTGCTGCAGGCCTATTTTTTTTCCTTTTCTTGGGCAGGCACGAAGCCAGGGATTTAAGACACCCGCAAGCAGCAGCGGCTTCGTCTTCGCACAGACTCCGCGAAAGGGCGGTCGACGGTTTTTCTGTGTGGCCGCTCAGGCAACAATGCGAGTGCTTGCGCTGGCGTCTCTCTCTCTTCTTACCTTCTCTCCTTCCCCTCTCACTCGCTCGTACCATTAACGGCGTCCCGCAGCGTCGTTCTTGAAGGCACTAAAGGCAAATTCATAGCATTTTGGGCCATTGCTCATAGACGCCGGCAGCCGCACGCACGCACAAACACGTGTTAGCCACGCTGGTACAGACTCCTCTAGACATAGACAAATAGAAAAGAAAACAGCAAAACACACACAAAAAAAACCAACAACAATGTCCAGGCTCATTGGCAAGCACCGCACACGCGACCTCACGATCCTCGACCGCATCTATGAACACATTAGCCTCCCCCCGCTCGTCGTGGCCGCCATCGATACCCCGGAGTTCCAGCGCCTCCGCACACTGCACCAGCTCGGCGCCTCCTCCTTTCTTTACCCCGGCGCCGTCCACACCCGCTTCGAGCACAGCATCGGTGTGGCCCACATGGCCCGCACCCTCCTCCTCAACTTCCGCCACCAACAGCCAGACCTTGGGCTGAGTGAGGTGGACATCGAGATGGGCATGCTGGCGGGCCTCTTCCACGACGTCGGCCACGGACCGTTTTCACACCTTTTCGAGGACGTCGTCTCCCGCCGCTGCGGCATCGAGTTCAACCACGAGGACATGTCCGAGCGCATCGCACGGCGCGTCCTTGGAGACCTGATTCCCCGCACGCACGTCGACGTCGTGGTCGGGCTCATGCGGGGCCGCTCCTTGCCTGGCATCACCTACGGCGAGATCATCAGCAACAAGCGCAACGGCATCGATGTGGACCGCCTCGATTACTTCATCCGCGACTCCATGTGCTGCTTTGGCAAGCCGACCGTCGATGTGCGTGTGAATCGTCTCTTCAACTCTGCGCGTGTGGTGTGCGAGGGTGGGCAGTGGCAGCTGGCCTTTGAGCAGAAGCTTGCTCTCTCCCTGCGTGAGATCTTCACGCTCCGCGCCAAGCTGCACAAGAACGTGTATCAGCACCAGGTCACGAAGGCCATTGGCCACATGATCGGCGACATCATCCACGCCGCCGCCCCGTACTACAAGGTGGGCGGCCACACCCTCATGGAGTGTGCGAAGGACGAGACCCTTTTCGTGAAGCTGGGCGACTGGATCCTGGAGGCCATCGAGGCAAGCGAGGACCCACGGCTGGCCGAGGCCCACGCCATCCTGCACCGCCTCCGCACCCGCGACCTCTACCGCGTTGTCTACTCCAGCGCCCTCGACATTACGCAGCGGGCGGCGCTGGAGACGGTAGAGTGGCAGGCGGCCATCGTCGAGCACGCGCACCCCTCCTTCCCCTTCACCGCCGACGACTTCGTGGCGGAGGTGGTGGTGATCAACCAGGGCAAGGGCACCGCCGACCCCCTCGAGTCGGTTCTCTTCTTCAACCCCAAGAAGCCCTCGCAGCCTCTGATGCGGCTGCGACCCGCCGCGGATGTGAAGCACAGCAGCCCCCTCTTCACGCCACAGCAGTTCGAGGAGCGGACGTTGATGGTGTTCGAGCGGCGGCCCACCAACGGAGCGGTGCAGCGCGCCTGCGAGCGGCTGTGCGCTGATGCGGCCTTCGCACCATTCTTCACCGAGTCTCTGCCCTTCTACAACGTGAAGTAAAAAAGAAAAGGAGACGAGCAGAAGAACAAATGCTGCCACTGACCTTGCTGCTGCTGCCTTCGTTTATTGTCAACCTCAGTCCACAGAGAGTGAAGCCTATTGAACAACAACAAATAAAGCTGAAAAGAGACCAGATTTTGTGCCGGTATTGATCTGCGATGTGGTGCTGCGCAGCACTCTCTATACCGTTAATGTTGACACCCAGGGAGACCGTCACCGCCATGTCACCGCAGTTTTTTTTCTATTCGCTCTTCCCTTCCTTTTCGTGTGGTTGTAAATTTTGCAGATGCTGTGCGCACCTCTCTGCCTTTGACTTTCCCCTCTTACCACTCTTCTCCCCTTCTTTCAATTTTCCTCCTCTTTCGGGTTTGTGGTCACTACACGTACTTCCATACACGAGGGAACTGCCTACGCAGCAACGCGTTGACCTTCACGGATAGCGTAAAAAAAAAAAATTGTGTATCTGTGCAGCGCACACACACGTACACAGAGAAGCAATCCTTTACGGTGGAGACATGTTTCGACGCAGCAGCCGCCTTCTCGTGCGGCTCCCCAAAGCCCGTCGCCCCCGCGAGCGTCCGTGGGAGATTTTCAACACGCGCGACTACGGCTTCCACGAAGGCTCGCAGAACTACTCTATGTGGTTCGGCACGGCCTTCATCTTTCTTTCGTTGCTGATGCTCGAGGTGTACCAGCAGGTGCAGCGGGTGCTGCAGCGTGGCGACACCTGCCCTTCCTGCGAGGCGGCCCGCGAGCACTACCGGAAGCGTGTCGAGGAGCGCGAGCAAGAGATTGCGGCGACGGCGAAGCACGAGGAGGCACTGCGCCTCTCTCACCACTAAGCAGGCCGCCCGTTGAGGGAGAGAGTAGTGCACGTTTTACTGTTAAACTCTGCTGTCGCGTGTGTTCACCAATCGAATTCAGCTCTCTGTGATGTGCAGAGCGGAAGACAAACGAAGTCGACTCGACGTCTTTGTGAAGGAAGGGGGTGAATGTGTGGTTGTTGCCTTGACTGTGGTGAAGGCGCTCGCCTGCTGTGAGTGTGGTGCATCAACAAGGAGGAAAACGAGAGGCTCTCGCTTTCTTTTCTCTCTCACATTTAACAAAAAACAAAGAGACAACAACAAAACCGATTGTTGTATGAGATGAAGTGGGCTGCTGCTTATGTCGGACTTTGTTTCTCGACGGAGGAGTTCTGGCACTCTGTTGAAGCTTCGCGTTCTTGTGTCGTACGTGGTAAGCTGCAACGCGTTACTATCAGATTAGATCTAAACTACCGGCGATGATGCTAAGCCGTTTTGAACAAGTCAGCAGTACAAAGTGTGAATTTTTTTATGCGTGTTTTCGATTATAATTGGCACCGCTGCCTTTTTTAAACTATCAGTTGCCGCTTTCAGTCGGAGAACCGTGGCATTCCCGTGCTTCTTCTATCTCTTCTTTCCCTCCTACTCTCTTCCTTCTTCATGAACATTACGCCTCCCGTCGACGCGCCAGCAGCGCTCCGTCTAGCAACCAGAGCTCTTCGTGATTTACTTCATCCTTCTTTTGTATTTCCCCTCTCCTCTATACACATCTTTTCCCTCGTGTCTCTTCTTCACCTGCTCACTCGCCGTCGTTTTAGAAAAAAGGAAAAGGAAACACTCCAGCAAAGGAGCCGACAAACCATAAAAAAAAAAGAAACAGCACGCGCACATCACATCCGCGAAGATGATCGAGGACCACTCCGAGTACGGGCACAACTACTACCCCAAGAAGTTGGCCAGCTCCGTCCTGACGCTGCCGCAGCAAGGCGCCAAGCAGCAGCAGTGGAGCCCTTACCAGGATAACGGCGGTACCACCGCTGCCATCGCAGGTAAGGACTTCGTCATCCTCGCTGGTGACACCCGGCTGAACGGCGATTTCTGCCTCCACACCCGCAACGATGACAGCAAGATCTTCCAGCTCACGGACAGGACCTTTATGGCGAGCAACGGCATGCAGGCGGACCGGCTGCAGTTGCAGCAGATGCTCAAGTACCGTATTAAGTGGTACAAGTACAACAACGGTGGCAAGGTGCCGCCGACCAAGGCAATTGCGCAGCTGATGTCGACGATGCTCTACCAGCGCCGCTCCTTTCCGTACTACACCTTCAACATGATCGTCGGTCTTGACGAGCAGGGCAAGGGTGTCTGCTACAGCTACGACGCGGTGGGCTCGACGGAGCCCTTCTCGTACGGTACCCGCGGCAGTGCTGCCAGCTTTGTGGAGCCGCTGCTGGACTGCTTGATCATGCGGCAGCACATGACCGGCAAGGCCCCGGAGGAGATGACGAAGGAGGCGGCGCTGGCGATGCTGAAGAACGCCTTCACTGGTGCGGCAGAGCGCGACATATACACGGGCGACTCCGTGTCCTTCTTTGTCATCACGAAGGACGGCGTGCAGCAGGAAAGCTTCCCTCTTCGCAAGGACTAAGAGGGGAAAAAACGAAGGAAAGAGAGAGGACATGTGCGAAAGGTGGAGTATTTTCTATGTGATTGATGTCTCTCTTATCGCCTCCCCACCTTAAACACCGTTTGCCTTTTTCATTTCTTTATCTTTCTCCGAGTGCTGAGCATCATCATTAGAGGTGTGAGCAGCGATGAAGCTCGTCTGCCACCTCAGCAGCGGCGCTGGCATGTGCGTGGCCGTGAATGTCTGCGTGCGTATTATTGTTTTTTTTTTCCACTATTTCAATTTTGTTTGACTCGTATTGGTGTGCGTGTGTGTGTATGGCTTCTCTCAGTTTTTTAATTCTCGTGCAACGCCAGGATTTTTATTTTTCCATGACCAGAGAGCGGTGTAGCGAGTGGAGACGACCAAAGCACAGATGCAGGCACACGCCGAAGGCTTTTGAGGCGAATTGCGGCGTACATTGCACGATGTTTGTTATTCTGCAAAAAAAAAAAAAGAAAAATTTACAACAACAACCGAAGAATACATCGGGTGAATCTACCAGGAGCGACGTGATGGTGTGCAGTAGTACACAGAGTGCGTCGCTTCGCCAGGCGTCTCTGAGCCGGCATGTTTCACCGCGAATGCGTGCCAGCCGATGCGCCTCTTTGCTTTCTCTCCTTCTACGTTGTGCGGTGCAATTTTGAGAAAGACCTGCTTACCACAGCAGCGATAGCGTCGTCATCTCCTGCTCGCCTTTCGATCACGCATTTGTCGTGGCATGAGAGACCTTTTTTTTTCTTTACGGCTATTTGCCGCAATGGAGTCCAATGCTACTCACAATCTATTGCACAAACACATGAGGGTGTATGTGGAGGTTCTCTTGTCAAAAACATGTATTCTTCTCTCCCCTTCGCATCCTTTTCGCTTTCTACTACCGCCATCCTCCCGCCAACCTTCTGCATTTTTTTTTTTCCGCTTCCCCCTTTCCGTGACGCGAGGAGGAGTATCGCTAGAAGCAAAGAAGTGAGTTGTCTTGGCCACAGCAGCTGCGGCGCCTTCGCAGACTTCCACTTATTAGAGAAGGAAAGAGCATAACATAACCTTTTTTTTCTAAAACTCACACGCTTCCCTTGCTCTCATGTCCATCAAGGCTGCCTCATCCAAGAAGACGAGCGCCGTCTCCTTCTGCGAGGTGCACGACCCGCAGTACGGCCTGCTCAGTCCCCTCTCCCCTACGCCCCTTGTCGTGCGCCACGTGCAGTACCCCTCCCTCCACCACTACTTTCTCTGCGAGCGCTTCAAGGACTCCCCGGCGGAGCGCTGGATCACGGAGGCGACCACCGTCTGGTCTCTCGACCGCCTTGTCAAGACAGCTGAGGCGGAGGGGCACCAGCGCAACAACTGGAACAAGGTGAAGGTGGACGTCATGCTGCTCGGCACCTACCTGAAGTTTAAGCAGAACGACGCAGCCCGTACGGTGTTGCTCAACACGCAGTCGGCCATGCTGCTCTATCACACCCCGACTGACGATTTCTGGGGAGACGGCGGAGATGGAAAGGGGAAGAACGTGCTGGGCGTGGTGACGATGGCTGCCCGGGCCCGCCTGTTAGCCGACCAGGAGCGTCAGCAGTCCCTCAAGCAGGCGGAGGCGAGTACGCGCAGTGGGAAAATTAGTGGGATGGCCGCCGCCGCCGCCGGTACTCGTGCTGCGTAGCAGCAACCGCGTCTGGCGTTATGCACTCTTCGCATTACTTGAGAGCGCAACTATTCCTTGATCGTTGCAAGTTTTTCTTTTGTCTGGTTTCTGCTTTTGTGTTGTGGCGTTGGACAGCGCTACCTTCCTTTCTGCGATGTAAAATAGTGTGAGACAGCCGGACACTCAGGGAGTAAAACAACAACTACCTCAAAAAGAATGTCAAGGTTGCAGCCCTTTCGTTGGCCCCTGCCGCCACGCTTCACTGTTTTAAAGCATTCATGCATTTCAAAAATAAAAAAAAAATCGGGAAGCGAGTATGGCGCGAAAGAGACACGACGTGTAGCTGACGGGACGACACTTTTGCTTCCGTTGCGTAGCATTAGCTGTGTTATTTCAGCGTTTCTTATTAGCTTCTTTGAAGGGCGTTTATGCTTCTCCTGTTTCACCACAACAGAACTCAGCAGCAACAGTGACGCATCACGCAGCTTCCTCTCGCGTGCTCCGGCGTACCACGACTTTTTTCGCTGCGTTAGAGCATGGTACCGCTCGTCATCCTTGCTGTTGCTCCAACTGCGAAGCTGCACCGGAATAGATCTTTCTTTTCATTTTCTCTTCTCTTCACTCTCTCTCCCTTTTCGTATGCGCCACATGCCGTCACCGTCTTTATGGGTGCCTGGAAACCCCTGGCTCATTTCTCAATGCCACCACCACTCCTCTCCTTCGTGCACCAAAGATTTTGTGAAAGCAAAAATAAGCTGCAATTTACCGTTTCCAAGCCTTCAGGAGTCCCCTTCGCTCTTTTCTTTTTTTTTTTACTCTTCAGCATCCCCTCCTTCTCCACTGCTCCGCAACACGAGTACCGCTAAGTGCGCCGACCGTACTGCAGCCGCACCCCTCACCTACGCCTCCCTCACCCACGGCGAACCGCCTCCCTTGCATGATGCGCGTGTTGGTCGCCTTCGCGGTAGCTGCGCTGCTCCTCTTCACCCTCAGCAGTGTTGTCTCCGCCGAGCCAGAGGTGACGGACAAGGTCTACTTCGACATCGCGATCGGCGATGAACCGGCCGGCCGTATCGTGATTGGTCTCTTTGGCAAGGATGTGCCCAAGACGGCTGAGAACTTCAAGCAGCTGTGCACGGGGGAGAACGGCTACGGCTACAAGAACTCCATCTTCCACCGCGTCATCCAGAACTTCATGATCCAGGGCGGCGACTTCACGAACTTTGATGGCACCGGTGGCAAGTCCATCTATGGCGCCAAGTTTGCGGATGAGAACTTCAAGATTAAGCACTTCGTTGGTGCTCTCTCGATGGCCAACGCCGGCGCCAACACGAACGGCTCGCAGTTCTTCATCACGACGGCTGCCACGTCGTGGCTGGATGGGCGTCACGTGGTGTTTGGCAAGGTGGTCGACGGCATGGACATTGTGCGCCGTATTGAGCGCACCAAGACAAACAGCCGCGACCGGCCGGCGAAGACGGTGAAGATTGTCGACAGCGGCGTCGTTTCGTAGGCGTTTCGAACGTGCCTTGAGGTGCGTGCGTTGGTGCAGTGTTGCGTTACGAGTTGGAGAAGCAGAAGGCATCGAGAGCCACATTATTGCTTTTACCTACGTCAGTTTTCCAGCTGGCAAGCAGTGTCCTGTCTTTTCTTTTATCTCTCTTCACGCGACGGTGACGCTCCGACGCACACACGCGTTTATGTCTGGTGGCACCCAGTACGTCTACACTGAAATTGCGCACATTGTAATTCAGGCAACAAATACGTCAAAAAGAAAAAACAGTTGTAAAATAGCGCTGTTTAATATTCCTCTTCTTTTTTCTCCCTCTTGTGCTCTCTAAGCAATTGTGTCCTATGGCAGGGCTCGTAGTCCTTGAGTTGTGCGTACGACCCGGCCAAAAATTAATAAACAAACAAGCAAAACAAAACAGGTAGCGAGAAAAAAAAACGAACAAAGCGAACTACCGTCAACACAAGAGCTTAGCATGTTGCACACGTATCTGCAAGTCTTGCTCTTTGCTTGCTCGTTTATCCTATTCCTACTTTTGATTCTCCGTTGGGCTTGCAGTCTCGCCGTGTGCTGGGCGGAATTTTCAGGCTCTGTGTGTCTGTGCACAAGAAGCGGGAGGAGCAACGGTTCTGCAACGTCCTCAGCACTCCGCACGTGCGCTCGTTTGGTATGCGTTAGGCTCGTGTTTCTCTTCCTTCTTTGGAGGGCAGCTTCCCTGTTGTGGGTGTGCTTCCTTGTGTGTCTCTCTGCCGCTGGTCCGCTTGTTTTCTCCAGCAACGGAAGATGACCTCCGCGGAGCTGCGCGGTTCTCTCGTTCTCCCATCTCCGTCGGGAATGCCCACAACTTCTCACTCCTCCACTTTCTCAATTTCCACCTTTCCGTTGCCTTGTCGCTCTCGGGTTTGATTCTGTGCATCATCATCCTCTTCTTTATACTGGTGTGATCATCACACAGCCGCTGCGTCGTTTTGTTTTTTGTTGGGTTGAGGGACACACAAACACCGCACACTTTGTCAAAGCTGAGGAGGGTACTGCTTCGTTTGCTTGTGTCACCCACGTGCGTGTGACAGCGGCTCTCCTTGTTTCTGTTTTGTTGACTCCAACGCCGACGGCTTTTTTTTCCCCTGTGCAGCAGCGTTGTTGTTGAGAGCCGCGTCTCTGTCAGACTTTTTTGAAGTCCTGCAGAGAAGGCTGCTGAAGCGGTCAAACTTTTGCGAAACAAAGCTGTGGAGGCGCAGTTCTGTAGTTGTCCTTTCTGCTCCATTGCGTCAGCGCAGAGCTGAACCTAGACTCTCTTCGTCCAAAAAAAAAAAAAACATATCTTTAATAACACAGAGACGCTGCTAAGAGAATCATGCGTTACTCCTACGCTAAGAAGCTCATACGCGAAGAGCACCGCCAACGTGGTGTACGCTACGGGTGGGAGGCCCGCACTCGTCAGCTCACCGCCGTCACCCTCCTCTTTCTCGGTCTTTATGGGATCTGCAGCGTCAATGTCTGGCGCCACCCACGTCCTGTGCATCACGTGTGGATCGATGAGGTGCTGGTGGAGGTGGTCGAGGAAAACTGGATCGACCACGCGCGGGGCGGCCTCCTCTATCTCGGTCTTGGCTGCGCGGCGCTGCTGGGGCTATTGCGCATGTTCGGTGGTGTAGTGACCACCGTTGGAAATAGGAATGAGAACGATGCCTCTGCTGCTGCTGCGCCGCCTATGACGTCGCTCCCACATGAAACGCGTGGCAGAAGCGGCGTGGCGGCACGCCGGCGCAGTCCCGCTGCCGCGAACATTTCCACCATCGCGGTGCCCGCTTGGGCTCGACGGTGTGCTGCTGGCCCCACGCCGCAGCCGCCCATCATTCTGGACGGTGCGGCGCAGCGCACGAGTGGTGTTGACCGCGTCAGCACCTTCGACGCTCGCCGCCCAATGCGCTCGGACGCCGACCTCAACGTCTTCCTGGCCTATGAGGCAGCACAGCGTCAGCAGCAGCAGTGCAGGTCAGCAGCAGACAATGCTGGGCTGCGCTACCGCGGTGTACAGGGCGATGATGCTGCTTACCCTGGCGACACCGGCGCTGCGGCTCGCGACGCACTGAGTGTGAGCTACGAGACGCGTGGTGCGCAGAGGGAGCAGCGTGGCCTGCCCACCTCCGTGGCAGCAGCAGGTGCAGGGGGAGGGTCTGGCGCGTCTGCTTCCTCCTCTCCGACGCTGCCGTGGGCGGAGTTCGGCATCGACCACCTCGAAGAGGCTCTGCAGCGCACACGGGAGTGGATGAGCGACGTGTGCCGCAAGCTGATCGACGACGTAGACCAGTGCGATCGCTGGTTCAGCGAGCACCAGTTCGAGGCCTACGACTGCCACCACTCTCTGCAGGAGCAGGTGCCCGCGCCGGTCGCCGCCCCTGCCGCCACGACGATGATGGGTGCACGGCCTGGTGGGTGGTGGGGGGCGACAGGAGCAGCAGCAGCAGCCCCAACCGCAGCCGCTGCAGCGCCGCTGACGGAGGCGAAGGCGACGGCGCTGCAGCGTGAGAAGGCGCGGTGCCGGCAGATGCAGCAGGGGATGCTCGAGCTCGACACGGCCCTGCGCTACGACCAGCGACTGGCGCTCGAGGAGCCACTCGATGTGAGCGTCACCTTCAAGCCGTCCTCCAGCGCTCACCAGTCCAACGCGGAGCTGTCCGCCATGCGGGAGTACATCGTGGAGCGTCTGCGCACCTTCGCGAAGCAGCGCCTCCTGATCTCCTACAACGCGGCGGGTGGTGACGCAGAGACGTGGCGCAGCGGCTACCCGTGCGATGCCCACCTCCTTCTCCACGTCCTGCGCTTCTCCGTGAAGGGGCTGCGGGAGTACGTCGGCTTTGGCTACCAGACGGGCACGCAGACGCAAGACTTGGCGCTCTGCGTCGGCGACACCGGCGAGCCCTACTTTTACGTCCGCTTTAGGCAAGGCAGCAGCGAGACGCTCCTCACCACGCGCCAGGGGCCGTCGTCCCTCATGGAGGCTGTGTTGGCCTTCGCGGCGGTCATCCACACCTACTACCGCGACGTCTTCGGTGGTGTGCGTGGCACAGTAGACCTGAGTGAGGTGGGGCTGCTGCGGGTGGTGGCGGAGGGCCGTCGCCGCGCGTGGGGCGGTGGTCTCGGCGCGGAGTGGTGAGCCGTGCAGAAGTACTTTTTTTTTTTTGTGAGGTGGCTTCAGTTCCCATCATGCGAGTGCATTTTTGTTTTGTCTAGAGCTGAAATTGTAAATTAAAAGAAAACGCGGCAGTATCGCGTACAAGCCTTCATATCAAGGCGAGGAAGCGCAGTTTAACAGAAAGAGAAAATAAGAGAGGCCGGATTCGAAGAGCTTTCGGCTCCATGACCTATCGTTGAGTGCCTTCCTTTATGTTGCGCCGATCACAAACTATTTTCGTACCCACCAACTGCCGTTCACATAGAATTAGGCTAAACGGACAGTGTTTTCGTGAAGTTTTCTCTTCCTCGCCTTACTTACTTACTTCCTCCTCCTCCTGTTATTTCACGCGCTTTCTCACTCCCCTCCACGCTTCGTCTCCGCACAGCGACGGGCACATAAACGAAGCGCGCTTCTATAAAGACATCTCGTATTCTTCACTTTCCGTATTTTACTTGTTTCCATTTCCTATCTTATTATTTTGACTGCCACGAGTTGTGGTGAAGTCGTTATACACACACACACCTTAAAATTTTAATCCCTTATATTCTACTTTTCAATTTTTTGACTCCTTTTATACCCTCTTCCCTTTGCGAGATCTGCATTGGGCCTCACCGTCTCACTTGACTGGTTTCTGCGCACCTCCGCGGAGGCTGACCAGCCAGTCCTCTTCTCCTTTCACCTCCGTCCCTTTTTCTCACTTCTTCTCTCCTCTAACTTTTCTTTTCTTCTTCTACCCGACCCCCTTTTCTGCTGCCCACCATGACGAACGACTCGCTGCATCCTGACGAGGAGGCGCGCAAGGATGTGGTGCCGCTCACCACAGTGGCCCGCACGCCGGCGCCACCCACCGACCTCTCTCCCCATACCCCGCCGGAGGAAAAAAAGCAGATGGTGGCAGCGAGCGATCCTTTCGACAACATGGTGGCGGTGCCGAGACAACAAACCGCTTCCGTGAACCGCGGCTTTAACATCAGGGGCTCCGTTGCCGACTTTGACCCGGGCACGCTCAACACGGGCAGCGTGGGCGGCAACTTCGCGCTGCCACTCTCGTGGCGCAAGTTGAACTACACCGCGGGCAAGCTGCAGATTCTGCGTGGGCTGACCGGCACTGCGCTGCCTGGTCGCTGCCTGGCCATTCTGGGCTCGTCCGGCGCTGGCAAGACGACCTTCCTCAATGCCATTAGTGACCGTCTCGCGACCGGCGGCCATCTGAAGCTGAGGGGCCGCCGTCAGCTCGGCGACGTGGAGTTCGAGCGGCACTACCGCAAGGCCATGGGCTTCGTGACGCAGGATGATATCATCTCCTCTCTTTCGACGCCGTACGATGCGCTGTGGTTCTCGCTGCGCACACGCCGCGGGACAGACAAGCAGGAGACAGAGGCACGTGTGCAGGAGGCTTTGGAGGTTCTTCGCTTGGAACACTGCCGCGACACGAAGGTTGGCATCCCCGGTCTGGAGGCTGGTCTGTCGGGTGGTGAGCGCAAGCGCTGCAACATCGGTGTCGAGCTGATCTGCGATCCGAAGATCCTGCTGCTGGACGAGCCGACGTCTGGTCTGGACTCAGTGACGTCTGCGAAGATCGTGCACCTGCTGCGGCAGCTGTCGCGGATGGGGCGGACGATCATCTACACGATCCATCAGCCGACGGCGGAGGTGCTGTCGTACTTCGACGACGTGATGCTGATGACGCAGGGCCGCGTTGCGTACCACGGCACGATGGCCGCGTCTGTTGGCTACTTCGAGTCGATCGGTTTCCCGTGTCCCACCAAGTACACACCGACGGACTACTACATGGTTCTTCTTCAAGACAACTGCATCAGCAAGATTCTGATCAAGCGGTGGCGCAAGTACCTGAAGAACGGTCCGCGCAGCCCCCACACGACTGCGGTGCGCTTGGCGAAGGCACGCAGCGAGTCCAGCGCCGCAGAATACCTCGATGCGTACATCAAGAAGTTCGGCAGCTCCCCGCCGATCCAGTTCTACGAGCTCACTCGCCGCTCTGCCATTGAGTTGTCTCGCGACAACCTGTACATCTTTGCACACGCCTCGCAGGCGCTGTTCTTCGCTATTGTGGTGGGTCTCATCTTCTTGCATGTCCGCGACAACGTGGAAGGCATGCAGGATCGCGAGGGCATGTTGTTCATGGCGGTGATGAACCGTGCGATGGGTCCCGCGTTTATTATGCTGAACGCCTTCAACAACATTCGCGCTGTGTACACGCGTGAGCAGCAGGCTGGCGCCTACTCGCCGCTCATGTTCTTCCTGGGCCGCAGTATCGCTGAGTTTCCGATGCAGATCTTCTTCATCATGGTGGAGTGTGCGATTATGTACTGGATGACTGGTCTGCACCGCACGCCAGGAAATTTCTTCTACTACTTCGGCGTCATCTCGATGGTGTCACAGGTGGCCACTGGCTTGGGTTTTGCCATCTCTGCTTCTTTCCCATCTTTGATGATTGCCTCGGCCATGACACCCCTCATCCTGCTGCCTTTGGCTATGGCTGGCGGTTTGTTTGCGAGCACGTCACGTCTGCGTCCCTACTGGTACTGGCTGGAGAAGCCGTCCTTCATGCGCCACGGCTACATCCTGGTCCTGCGCAGCGAGCTGAACAACGTTCACAACGTGGCATGCAACAACTACCACAATGGCGACCTTTATTGCCTCAACCAGGTGCGGAACGGCAAGGAGGTGCTGCGCCTGCTGGGCTTTGACGGCGATCCGCAGTCGACAGATGTGTGGATGTGGATCTCGCTGGCGATTCTTTTCTTCCTGTTCCGTATTATTATTGTCGTCGCACTCGCGGTTGCAGGACACGCCAAGGCGTAAGTTGCGAGCAGCAGTGGCAACTGCCGCACATAAGAGCTGTCGATGCCCGCTTGCTTTGGCGGTGATGAAGTGCACAGGCAAGGATCTCAACAAAAGAAGCGCGATTTGCTGTCTTTTTTCTTTTTTCTCTCTCGTCTGAGAGTGGGGAGATTGTGTTTCTGCTATAAAACAGCGGTGCTTTCTGCGTTTCAGTGGAGTCCATCTACCGGATAGTCGCAACGGCGCAGCTTCAGCCTCCCTCTGACCGCAATAGGTTTTTTTTTTATCTGACGAAACATTTTCTGATGTGGTGGGCGTCGCAACGTGTTCTACACGACTTCCTTTTGCGCTTTTTCCACGCACACAATGATGTGCCTTCAATCCAAGCCGCGACACCGAGGCACTGTCACAGGTGGGCTCGCCTCTCGATGTGTACTCCCTAAATTTGTTAGTTCGTTTTTTCGTTCTCTTCCGCCTCGTTGGCGATACAACGCGGCGCTGGTGTTGAGAGCCAAGATAAAGTGATGTGTAGATCACTCTCCGTAGTGCTGTGAATGAGCAGCAGGTCTTGTCGTGACGGGGCATCGCAGCGCTCTGGAGAGCCTTCATTTTTGGCTAACTTTTTTTTTCTTTGTTTTTATTGTGTTGTCGTTCGGTGCACATCTCGCTTTTTATTTTCATATACATTACGGGTTTTTATTGTTGATCATCATGCTTGTCACCTTTTTTTTTTTCTAAGAGCGTGTGGAAAGATTGCTTTGGTAGTGGCACGTGTCAGCACCGTCTTGTGTTGTGTTGCTCTTAGTGGTTGAGTGGCCGGCTACAAAGCGAGTGGCCCCTCTGCTGCTATCGGCTGCGTACACGCCTACACACCAAATCACGCGCAGAGTCGCTTGACCTTGCTATCACTGCAACTTGCCGCGATGGTGATCGACTCCCTTGCTCTCTCTCTTCTTTCAAGCCCAGAACGCTGGCTTGGCCTTTTTTTTTCTCACTGCACCACCACCACGATGTTGCTGCTACATACAATCCTCCTTATTTTTTTTTCCGTTTGCCGGACGTCGCGTCGGGCCTCTCGCATGTGCGTTTGTCATTTCTATTCTGTATCTCCTCGGGGGCTTCCCGATAAGTGAAGAGTGGGGTGACGTGAGGGAGAGGGCCGATTCGCACTCCCGCCGTTTCATCAGTGCGCATACGTACTACAGCCGTTGTGCTCTTCCCAGTCGTGGAAAAAAAAAAGGAAAACAGGAAAAAAAAAATAGACTGGATCGGGGTTCGTGTGTAGACGACGCGGCACTGTGGGCACATCATAAACCGTTCATTAGCCGCACTTCTTCCCCTTACAAGTACCGCATCCTATTTTTTCTGTTCTGTTTTTCCTGTTTGTACTTCTGAGAAATCCGCTCTGCCATCTCCCGATTTCAACAGCTGCCTCCTTTGCAGAAGGGAAGTAGAAAAAAAAATAGAAAAACCAATGGTTTTTTCTTCTTCTCGATTATGCCTGGCGATGCATTTTTTCTCTCTTTTTCATTTATTTTTTTCCAGCTCACTTTTTCCCGTAGCTTCTAGTGCTCTTCTATGTTCTCGATGCCAATGTTTTTTATTTTTCTTATAAATTACGTTCCCTCTTTTTCACTAAAGCGCGTTCACTGGCAGCTGCCCTCGCCCATATACATCCCCACCTCCACACGCGCTATCGACTCGCGTGAGGGGCTGTCATGAACGCGCCTTTTCTTTTTCTCTTTGCTGTTGATAGTACCCCCTCTTGTGTCACCTTTTACACAAAGAAAGCTATGAAGTACGTATCACCCTTCCTGCCACTTCAGTGCGTTTCTGTGTGTGTATCCGTGTCTAGGCGGCATCACTGTGTTTGCTTGCGTATTGATGCGCATGGCAGTGTTAGCCACCTCTTACCCAGCCTTATTCGACGAGAAAAGGGAATGAAAGAGGTGGTCGGCAAGAGGAGCATAAATATAGATGAAAAGATGTAGTGAGTTCATTTTTTGCTACTCAGCTTTCACTGTATTTTTAGGCGCTGGCAGCCTGCTGTGCACCACAGCGTGGCGATGTACTCGTAAACCTCTCTGATTTTTTTATTTTCACGGGCTTGCTTTTGAGTCATACCAATACATGCGATTAGTGTCACTGCATCTCTCACTCTATGTGGCTGCTGCTGCTCCGCTCCGCAGTGTGCGGCGAGCATCTCAAGTCCCCTATGTGCGTCTTCCTTACTCTTCACTCCTCCTGCCGTTATAAACCCCTGTTTATCTGACTCTTTTTCATTTTATTTTTCACCGTCCTTCCTTCCTCACTCTCCCAGAGACACACACTGACGCTACACGGCATCGACACTGTTCACAGTACTAGTGAGCACGTCCCGGCCAGCAGACACATGCACGCACACTCGAGGCCTTGCGGCGAATCCAAGCACTAGTCGCACTCAGATGAGCGTGCCGAGAAACGAGTGCGTCATGGGGCCGAGTTTGCTCATCCTACATCTGCAATGAAAAAAAAAAAACTAAGTGCATTTGACACCCTTCTGGCGTTCGCCGGCCAACTAATTAGCTGAAAATGGGTTTGGCTGGTGGATCTTACCGTGATATTTTTTTTCTCTCTCCACTTCTGTTGTCTACGTTTCTGTTTCTATTTTCTTTCAACATCTCTTCTTATCCTTGAAAGCTCTCGCGATCTTCAGAGTGTGTGGCGAACAGAGATAGTACTAAGTGTACTGATCTCCCTATTGCCCTACCCACTTTTACACTTCACGTGCATGTTTCTTTGTGCTACTGCTACATTTTCTTGTAGTGCTCTAAAAAAAAAATCCATTGTTGCTTCTGACAAGAAGCTGATGCTTTTGTCAATGATCTTTTTAGTTTTTTAATTACCATTTGCCGTCACGCGTCTACCCGTGCTTGCTTCGTCTTCTACAGTGAGCCGTTGTCGGATGTCAAAAAACAAAAAAAAATTCCAACTTATTGTACAGCTAAAATGAAAGCGCAGGTGAGTAAGTTAACCCTGTTTGAAGAACAAAAAAAAACGCGAAGTCCGCGAAGAGATTGAGCCATACAGGGACGAGCGCGGCCCACTGCCGAGTGTCTAGAAAAAGAAGAAAAGCGCTCAAATTTAAGGCTTGGCTTAGTCGTCTATGTACCCACCACCGGATAGCCGACAAAAGCCGCAGTGCTTGCTCTAACTTCATCTTCCTGCGGTCGTCCACATGGTCACTGAGCACTGCAAAAAACAAATATGATTTTTCAAAAGAAAGCCTTTAAATGTATACTCTGACGGTAGTGTTAAGCACGAGCCTGAGAGCTGTGTTTCTCCCGATCAGCACGTTTGCTCTTTCGAAATCCTCTTCATTTTTTGCTCTCTCCTTCCTTCTCTTCTCAGACCATTGACGCTCAACACCGCTTCTCTTTTACCCCATTCCCTTCTCGCTAACAGTGACCTTAAAAAAAATCAGTGTGCACACGCTCACGCACACGAAGAAGCCACTGACAGAGAAACGGGGAGCGCGCTTTGTTCTTCTCCGTATTGTTTTTTTTTCTTTCTTTCGACTCCTTACCTATTGGATAGTGGCCGACCGATCACATTCGGCAGCTTCTACGCCGGTCGTGAACTCCTCTCTTTTTGTTGTCGATCTTTCCTTGACCTTCGCAACAGCTACTGGCCAGGCGGGATTCTTGACGTGACACCGTTACGCACGCTTCTCTTTTTCTTTCTCTTTCACCCACACCCACATTCCCACCCACACACACAACTGCCTTCGTGCTGTGTTCGGCGTCCATTTTGGTTTTATTGTTTTTATTTTTTCCTTTTCTTCGTTGTTCCCTTTCATTGTCGTTATTGTACTTCAATAACAATTTCTTTGTTTCGAAACAGCACCAACCAGTGTCTATTTCTCCTTTCTGTTTTCATTTTTTTCTTTTAGTCGACAAGGGTTCCGATGACGGGTGGCTCCCCAACAAAGATGCGCAAGGCAGCCCCACACGACCCCTTCGACGAGGAGGAGCCGCACGTGCCGAGGCAGCAGACGGCGTCGGTGAGCCGCGGCTTCAACGTGGATGGCTCGGTTGCCGACTTTGACCCGGGCACGCTGAAGAGTGGGAGTGTGTCGGGTACCTTCGCGCTGCCGCTCTCGTGGCGCAAGCTGAACTACACCGCGGGCAAGCTGCAGATTCTGCGTGGGTTGACCGGCACTGCGCTGCCTGGTCGCTGCCTGGCCATTCTGGGCTCGTCCGGTGCCGGCAAGACGACCTTCCTCAATGCCATTAGTGACCGTCTCGCGACCGGCGGCCATCTGAAGCTGAGGGGCCGCCGTCAGCTCGGCGACGTGGAGTTCGAGCGGCACTACCGCAAGGCCATGGGCTTCGTGGCACAGGATGACATCATCTCCTCTCTTTCGACGCCGTACGATGCGCTGTGGTTCTCGCTGCGCACACGCCGCGGGACAGACAAGCAGGAGACGGAGGCACGTGTGCAGGAGGCTCTTGATGTGCTTCGTCTTCAGCATTGCCGCGACACGAAGGTTGGCATCCCCGGTCTGGAGGCTGGGTTGTCGGGTGGCGAGCGCAAGCGCTGCAACATCGGCATCGAGCTGATCTGCGACCCGAAGATCCTGCTGCTGGACGAGCCGACGTCTGGTCTGGACTCAGTGACGTCTGCGAAGATCGTGCACCTGCTGCGGCAGCTGTCGCGGATGGGGCGGACGATCATCTACACGATCCACCAGCCGACGGCGGAGGTGCTGTCGTACTTCGACGACGTAATGCTGATGACGCAGGGCCGCGTTGCGTACCACGGCACGATGGCCGCATCGTTGGGCTACTTCGAGTCAATCGGTTTCCCGTGCCCCACCAAGTACACACCGACGGACTATTTCATGGTGATGCTGCAGGACAATGTGACGAGCAAGATTCTGATCAAGCGGTGGCGCAAGTACCTGAAGAACGGCCCGCGCAGCCCCCACACGACTGCGGTGCGCTTGGCGAAGGCTCACAGCGAATCCACGGGTGCCCAATTCCTTGACGCGTACATCAAGAAGTACGGCAGCTCCCCCTTTATTCAGATGTACGAGCTGACGCGCCGCTCTGTCATTGAGTTAACGCGCGATGTGTTGTACATCTTCTCGCATGCGTCCCAGGCCATCTTCTTTGCCGTTGTGGTGGGTCTCATCTTCTTTCACATTCGCGACAACGTGGAGGGCATCCAGGATCGCGAGGGTATGCTGTTCATGACGGTGATGAACCGTGCTATGGGCTCGACATTCATCATGATTGACTCTTTCGAGCGCATTCGCGCCGTCTACGTCCGTGAGCAGCAGGCTGGCGCCTACACGCCGCTGATGTACTACGTCGGCCGCAGCATTGCGGACTTCCCGATGCAGATCTTCTTCATCCTGGTGGAGTGCTGTATCCTGTACTGGATGGTGGGGCTGTACCGCAAAGCCGGTACCTTCTTCTACTACTTCGGCGTCATCGCGCTGGTGTCACAGGTGGCCACTGGCTTGGGTTTTGCCATCTCTGCTTCCAGCCCGTCGTTGCTCATTGCAGCTGCAATGGCCCCGCTCATTTTACTGCCCCTTTCGATGGCCGGCGGTTTGTTTGCGAGCACGACGCGTCTGCGTCCGTACTGGTACTGGCTGGAGAAGCCGTCCTTCATGCGTCATGGCTACATTTTACTGATGCGTAATGAGCTGAACAATGTTCACAACGTGGCCTGCAACAACTACAACAAGGGCGACCTCTACTGCATTAACCAACTGCGCAACGGCAAGGATGTGTTGGTGCAGCGTGGCTTCGACGGCGATCCGCAGTCGACAAATGTGTGGATGTGGGTGTCTATGGCGATTCTCTTTTTCTTCCTGCGCATCATCTGCGTGGTGTCGCTCACCCGCCAGGGACATGCAAAGGCGTAAGGGAGTGTGCCGTGTCGTGTGCGTATAAGGTGGTGGAAAGAGGGAGGTGCTGTGCGAGTGCGTTGCGTGTGCGTGCGTGTGTCTGTGAAGCCGACGAACCTCAGCGTAAGACGCTGCGCTTTCCGAACATGTGGCAGGCGCGGTCCCTTCTCATATGCCTCTTCATAAGTTTAAGAGAGTGAAAGGAAAAATATAATAGATTTGAAACACTACGGAGTAGGATAGTTTTCGAGAAAAGAGGGAGAAAAAAAACACCTGGAGTGTGGGGGCATGATGAGAAGCGGGACTGTAGTTCAGCGCAGCAGAGAACGGCTTCACAGGTGGCACATGAAGATCGGCAGCAGCTGCCACGGCGGCAAATAAAAGAAAAAACGTACTCGCCACGCGTTTCCGAGGAGAGGCAGTCGAGGTGTGAGGTGAATCCTTCTTTCGAATTGTTTCTCCTCTTGCTCGTTTGCAGCGTATTTCTTTTGTCCTTTTTTTTTTATTTTGCTAAAAAAAAATTAAATGGAGTGGTAAAGATCCCGCATCAACGTCTTTTTACGATGTCTCGTATTGTTTCTTATTTTTTCTTTTCTCTGCAACTGTTGCGTCCTCAGGAGTGGCGTTGGCGTCGCCTTGGCGCGATGCACCGACACCATTTGTCACTCTTTCATTTTAATCATTACTGTTCTTTTTCTTAAGCGCGTTGTATTGGTGTTGCGCTGCCTGGTCACTCCTGGCTCATTGCTTACGGGCCGTCCCAACGGGTGGCATCGCAAACCACGTTTTCTTCTCTCCTCCTTTTTATTTCACCACTCAGAGCAATCGCATTGAGCAAAGGAAGAGCAGATGAAAAATGAAAAAAAAAAAACAAAACAAGCAAACACCAACAAAGCGGAGATTTTGTTGGTTAAAGTCGATGAGTGCTTTATATTTAAGAAAAGAAAACAAATAGGTAAGACTCGTCTTCACGCTACAATTTATTCATTGAAAATCATGTAGAAAAAAAAAGATAACGAAGCTTCTCGTTGCTCTCTGAGCCGCACAGAAGCAGAGGCCCTTGCGTTTCTGCACCTGTGCATGGTAGCGGTAGGTGAGGGCACCTGTCTGTCTCTCTCTTATTTGTTTATCTTTCTTTTTTCCCAGTTTTGCGTGACTACTTCCGTAGTTGCGTTGAGAGACGTTGATATTGGCTTTCGTTCTAAAAAGTAAAACACAAAACAGATGTGCCAGAGAGCTGACAGCTGGTACGCCGTCCAGACCCGCCTGGCAGGCGACCCGCGCAAAAAAGAAAACAAAAACAAACAAAAAAAAAACTCACAAACGCCTCTCGCTCGTGTTGCTCGAAGATCTCGATTTCAGAGCGCGAGAAAAGGGTTGCTGCGTTGATGATGGCCATTGTTCATTTTATTTTTTCCTTTTTTTGTTGTTTCTATTGCTCCGATCGCTTTGGCCCCTTTCATCCTCCGCATTGAGATGGCAGTTGACCGCTGCCAGTATTTTTTTTTCTCTTCCTTCTTTGCTCGGTTTTCTTTATTTTTGCCTATTTCTTTTTTTTTGATGCTCTTGCTGTCGCCCTCCCTCCTCGCACGCTTTACATCTGCGCTACTTGAACTTCTCCTTCTAACAAAGAGGAGGAAAAGAAATGATGAGAGGGAAGTGAAAGGAGAAAAAAAAAGAGAGTGTAAACGCTGCGTCGCGTGAAAGAGAGGCGAAGAGGTGACAACGCGAGACAAGGAGTGTATTGGTGTGGTGCCGACTGTACAGCGTGCGTTTCTTCGTTGCTGCACCGACGCTCATAACACCATCCCTCTCATATCCTCAGCGTTTTACATCTTCACCGTTTTTTTTTCTATTATTCTGTCTCGTTCTCTGTTGCCGCAACACGTGAAGGGCTGTTGTGCGTTGCACAATGCTGCTCTGCCACTGTGACGGCAATGCTTTGCCTTTTCTCCCATCTTTTTTATTATTATTTTCTACTGTGCTTCAACGCTATTTGGCTTTATTTTCCGGCTTTTGTTCTTTTTCTGTTTTTATGCTGTGACGATCTTAGCTGAGAGGGATGCGATGCGCTTAAGATTGCCATCACCTCCGTATTCTGCAATATTCATTCTGAAAGGTCTCCGTCTGCGTCAAAGATAAGAAAAAAAAGTAGTCAAGAAAGGTGCATACGTAGAGGAACAATAGTGTTTCTCGCCTCTTCGTGGCGGGGCATCCACCACTCGGGTTCGTTGGCCTTTCATGCGGTGAGTGCGCTACGATGCTGTGCATCCGGCGACCCTCTTTGGCCTTGATATGATGCACGAGCGGGGAGAACAACGCACAGGAGACACAGACGAGAGAAAGAGGGAAAGCAGACCTTTTTCTACTCTCTCTGTTGAGCGTTTTCTCGTTCTGTGGCAATGAGTTCTGCATGGTAGCAGCCACACTGTGTGGTGAACGGCATGTCGCTGCGGAGGGGACGAAAGAGTGATTAACCAAGCTGTGAGGACACACTCCTGGCGCACCAGAAAACCTTTTCCCACCCCTGTGCTGCCCTTCTCCTTTGGGCAATCGCACAGTACTTCGATCGCACATAATTTTTTTTCCTCGTCACCCCCTTCCTTCTCTTCTCCTGTCATTCCTCTGTCTTTTTTTTTTTCAAACTCTACACCATCCATGTTGAACACGCAAATAAACTCCCATTGCACAGACTAATAAGGCCGCATTATCTTTGTGTCTCTCTCTTTCTCCCGCGACCAACAAATTTCATTAAACTCCATCCATCCCCTGCTCTCACTGCGGGCTCTTGTGCTTTCTTTTCTGCTCCTACGTTCTCTCCTACGTTCTCTCCTATTTTTTTTTCCTTTCGCTCCTTTTTTTTCACAGCTAAAATATCCATTTCTTTTGCCCCGTTTGCTTTGCTACTCCTACCGTACTTACTTTATTCTATCCTCGTTCCGCGTCGTATTCGTCTTCGGCCTTGCCGTGCCGCTCCTTAAGCCTCATCACCGCAGCCCCCGCTACCCCCGCTCTTCCGTAACTCTCTTGCAAATAGTTTCTTATTCTCCAAGTTTCACCGTGGTATAGTCCCACCCATGAGTCTCATCCCACCAGAGGCAGGTCAACCGCAGCCGTTGGCCAACGACCCCTTCGATGAGGAAATCCGCAACCACGAAGGCAACGCCCTACCCAGTCAGCAGACAGCGTCGGTGAACCGCGGCTTCATCATAGATGGCTCGGTTGCCGACTTTGACCCGGGCACGCTGAAGAGCGGGAGTGTGTCGGGCAACTTCGCGCTGCCGCTCTCGTGGCGCAAGCTGAACTACACCGCGGGCAAGCTGCAGATTCTGCGTGGGCTGACCGGCACTGCGCTGCCTGGTCGCTGCCTGGCCATTCTGGGCTCGTCCGGTGCCGGCAAGACGACCTTCCTCAATGCCATCTGCGACCGTCTGGCCACTGGCGGCCATCTGAAGTTGAAGGGCCGCCGTCAGCTCGGCGACGTGGAGTTCGAGCGGCACTACCGCAAGGCCATGGGCTTCGTGGCACAGGATGACATCATCTCCTCTCTTTCGACGCCGTACGATGCGCTGTGGTTCTCGCTGCGCACACGCCGCGGGACAGACAAGCAGGAGACGGAGGCACGTGTGCAGGAGGCTCTTGATGTGCTTCGTCTTCAGCATTGCCGCGACACGAAGGTTGGCATCCCCGGTCTGGAGGCTGGGTTGTCGGGTGGCGAGCGCAAGCGCTGCAACATCGGCATCGAGCTGATCTGCGACCCGAAGATCCTGCTGCTGGACGAGCCGACGTCTGGTCTGGACTCAGTGACGTCTGCGAAGATCGTGCACCTGCTGCGGCAGCTGTCGCGGATGGGGCGGACGATCATCTACACGATCCACCAGCCGACGGCAGAGGTGCTGTCGTACTTCGACGACGTGATGCTGATGACGCAGGGCCGCGTTGCGTACCACGGCACGATGGCCGCATCTGTTGGCTACTTCGAGTCTGTTGGCTTCCCGTGCCCCGCCAAGTACACACCGACGGACTACTACATGGTGATGCTGCAGGACAACCCGACGAGCAAGATTCTGATCAAGCGGTGGCGCAAGTATCTGAAGAACGGTCCGCGCAGCCCTCACACGACTGCGGTGCGCTTGGCGAAGGCACGCAGCGAGTCCAGCGCCGCAGAATACCTCGATGCGTACATCAAGAAGTTCGGCAGCTCCCCGCCGATCCAGTTCTACGAGCTGGTGCGTCGCACGGCGATTGAGATTTCTCGTGACTACCTGTACATTTTTTCGCACGCCACACAGGCGCTGTTCTTCGCTGTTGTGGTGGGTCTCATCTTTGTGCATATGCGCGACAACGTGGAAGGCATTCAGGATCGCGAGGGCATGTTGTTCATGACGGTGATGAACCGCGCGATGGGTCCTGCATTCATCATGATCAATGCCTTTGATAATATCCGTGCTGTGTACACGCGTGAGCAGCAGGCTGGCGCCTACTCGCCCACAATGTATTTTGTTGGCCGCAGCGTTGCCGAGTTTCCTCTCCAGATCTTCTTCATCATTGTGGAGTGCTGTGTCCTGTACTGGATGGTGGGGCTGCACCGCAAGCCGGGAAGTTTCTTTTACTACTTCGGCGTCATCGCACTGGTCTCTCAGGTGGCCACTGGTTTTGGCTTTGCCATCTCCACATCCTTTAAGTCACTGGTTGTGGCCTCCTCCATGACGACACTCATTTTGCTGCCACTATCAATGGCCGGCGGTTTGTTTGCGAGCACGACGCGTCTGCGTCCCTACTGGTACTGGGTTGAGAAGCCGTCCTTCATGCGCCATGGCTTCATCTTAGTACTGCGCAGCGAGCTGAACAACATTCACAACGTGGCATGCAACAACTACAACAAGGGCGACCTCTACTGCATCACTCAGGTGCGCAGCGGCAAGGAGGAGTTGTTGCATCGTGTCTTCGACGGTGATGCGCAGTCGACAAACGTGTATATGTGGGTCTCGCTCGCGATTCTTTTCTTTCTGTTCCGTATCATCAGCATCATTTCGCTGACGGTTGCTGGGCGAGCAAACGCGTAGCGGTTGGGTGCAGTGCGTGCGAGAGGCAAAGATGTTGCTCGCGCTTGTGCTAGCTGATTGCCTGGCCCACCATGCTTCACCAGCTGTAGTGTGGATATGGTGTAGCGCGTTGTGTCGTTGTGGCGCTATGCTATTCCCAGACACGCGTTTTCGTTTCCCCCTCTTTTTTAGTGCAAGTTGGGTTTACTCCCATTTCCTCTAAGCTTCAAAGCAGAGAAGCTGCATCGCAGCATCCCCTCTCTGTGCGCAGGTGTGTGTTTGTGTGTAAAGGAGTGAGGTTGAGAGTCTCCTTGTTGCAGACGTTGCCTGTGCGCGCCATGGAGCCTGGCCGGCTAGACGGCCGCGTGCATGGGACGAGCAATTCTCATTGTTCGAATTTCATGAGAGAGACAGAAGCGATCTACCCGACGTGAACTGGTGACTCGCCTCGAGATGAGCAGACAACGAGTTCACTATCCTGATGCAGCTTCTAATGCGAATAGCGAGTTTTCTTTTCTTTTCTCGACTTGCCAGTACACCTTCTAGCTTTCGTTTTTTATTCTTTTGCGGCAGCCTCGCGGTACATGAGCTGGTGCAAGCTGCATCGGGTGTTTTTCGTTTTAGTGATAAATTTCATATGTTTTTTATACGATTTACCTTTTATGGTTTCTCTTCGAGCTAGCTTTTAACTCGATGCGTCGCAACGAGTTTAATGGCTTTTTGGTTACCTTCTACTTGAAGGTCTCAATGCTTTTTTTTTTTTGTAGTGAAATGTTTTTTTTTTCTCATTTCTTTTGTTGTTTGTGTAGTGTGTGTGTTTACTGCATTACGACAGAGTAGGTGCGGGTCCTTATTATTCTCTTCTATTTTTCTGCGGTTGGAGAGAGAGGGGTAGAGAAAGAGTCACGCATGCTGAAGAAAGAAGTGACGGAAAGTTGTTGCAGACACGCACAGAGCGATACTCTGTGTGCTTTTAGTTTTTTTTTCTTCTTCTCTGTGCGCGTTTGGAACCTCTCCCTTTCCCCTTCTTCCTGCGATTGAACTGCTTCTTCTCCGTCTTTAGCGCCGCCAACAGATGGTGGAGCTCTGCGGGGTGACTCGGCACGAATCAAGCACTTCGAGAAACCGGCTGCGTGAGTATGGGATCCCGTTACTGCATTTCTGTGGTGCCAGCTCGCGCCGCACGCTGGGCAGCGCCACATATCACGTATTGCCATGTGCAGCTCTCGTGTTGTTTTAAATGCAGCGTGTTGAGTGCTCGAGTCACCGCTGAGAAGAATGTGAATTGTGAGAGGCTGGGTGGAGTATGTAGGAGACGGCCTCTTTTGTTGTTCGAGTCGCGGCTGCAGGTGCAGAGACGAAAATAAGACAACGAGGCGCGCAGCCCTGTGCTGCGGACGACGGGAAAAAACAACAACAACAACAACCCACATACGCAAGAAGAGAAACAAGGAGGGCAACACGCTGCTTCTGTATTGAAGCCACCTCTTTGTGTTCTGCAATCGTGCATGTCGACTTATCCCCCCCGAAGCTGCAAGTGCTTTCTTTTCTACTTGTTTTTTCAGTATATTCTTTCTCTATATTAATTTTTTTTACAACTTATTGTTGGAGTGAGCAGTAAAAAAGAAAGATAGTCATTGACTCAAGAATAAGAATTCTTTTTTTTTCTTGTCTTTCGGCTCGCCGTTCTCACAAGCTTTTTCTTTCTTCTTCCTTGTTCCTTTTTTACCTTAGTGTTCTAGCGCAGCCAACTGTAGCTCGCATCAACCACCGACCAGAAAAGGTGGTGTTGACGAGCAAACACGCGCTGCCGCTAGTTATCACACACACATACAGATATGCCAACACGTGCGCTAAGAGAAAAGAGAAAAGAGAGAAGAAGTTATTGAGGTGCAGCTTCTACTTAGCTCGCTAATTTGACTCATTGCCAGCTCGAAGGACGTTTTTTTCTCGTTTTCTTTATTAGCTTGTATGTGTGTGTGTGTGTGTGTGTGTGTGCGTTTTGACTTTTCTGTTTCCCCTCTTTCCGATCATCGTACAGTCGCTCTCTTCATGAGAACGCTTTTTTGGTTTTCTCTCTTCCTCCTCGTGCCCTTATCCCTCTGCTTCTCCTCCTTCGCGTACGGCAAAGGTGACGCGTTTCGGTAGCGGTGAAGCAGCAAGGATGCGGTCTCGACGTCTTTACCTTGCCTGTTTCTTGCGAGTGCTGTTTCCCTTATTTTTTTTTCCCTTTTTCACCTTCAAGCTCTTTTGCTTTATCACCTCCATTACATACATATATATATTTGCTTTCTCGCTGCTCTGTTGAAGCGTGGAGTACAGGGACGCTCTTTCTCTTCTCCTTTAGTGTGCTGCTCGTCGCTTCCGGATCGGCATTGCCGCCGACGACGGCAGCGTGAGTAGGGGCACCGAGGCAACGCTGTGCGGTTTGGTAATAGTTTCACGTACGCAAATTAGGACTGATTCACACAAACGCACATTCATCTATCAACACTCTACACAAAAGCAGCATTGCGCTTTTTTTTTTCTCACGTCTTTCTTTTTTCAATTTTTTTTTAGAATCTCAGGCTGCTCTTTTGTTAAATGGCACTTGTCTTTCCATTCCTTTTCCCTCCCCTCCTTTCTCCCTTTTTTTTTTTGACCCTTCTCGTGTTTGGAAGCGAGGACGGACGTGCAGGTGGACAGTCACAAGGTGCCAGAGGCTAAGGTGCACCTCGGTTTTACCCTCTTATACCCCTTCGCACTGGTGATGAGTGTGACGCGCAAATCTTTTTTTTTTTTTTAGTCTTCTCTGTTTTGTGGGTTGAGTAGCTCTAGCTCTGTTGTAGTACAACGGTGGCAAGACGACGAGGCCGCGAGAGAGAGGCTTGTTCTTACTTTCTTAATCCTGTTCTATGCTTTTCGTTTTTCATTTTGCTTGTTTACAAAAAAATGTGCTCTTTTTTTCTGGTTTATTGACCAATTGACTTCGTACTGGCACATCAGATGTGCCGAGGACGACGCGGACGCAGTCAACACGCGCTCCACTCAGCACCTGTCTTGTCGTTGTCCTGCGTCCTCTTCATCCTTTTCCCTCTCGTCTTTGTCTTCTCTCGTCTCCTACTTTCTTTCATTTCAAATGATTTTTCCCTGTTTAAACATTGTTTCCTCCCCCCTTCCCCCACTTCAGTGCATCACCTTGAAGTTCAAAAAAAAAACTTCTCAACAAGTTGCGTGTGGGGTTTGTGTGTGTGTGTATGTGTATGTGAGTGTGAGGCATCCATATCCACTACCCTTCGCATCTAAACTTCTCGCGTTGAATCGACACCAAAGTGCTTAAGAGAACCATATTTGCTGCAGCATGCAGCAGCTACGGTGTGTGTTATTGAGTGGGGAACTATCCGCCAGTTAAAGGAGCACCTCTGGCCACGTAGCTGTGTGCCTATCACCCCATCGTGGTGCGCCGCTCGCCAGATCGTGTATCTGCACTTCTTTTGCCTCTATGGTTTTCTCCGTCTTCCTTGATCTTGATGATCACGCACACATAAAGGCCGTGTAGTGCCGGCGCTGTGTGTTGATGCACCGTCGCTATCGCTGACGTCCGCTTCCCTAAAAAGAGAGGATGCGTCCGCTTTCGACTCTCGTGTTTAACCGCGTTCATTCGTGTTCACATTTGCCATCTTCGCATCATTTTTCTCCTCTCTCTACGGTCTTCTATTCCTTTTCTTGTTTTGCTTTGTCCACGCTGCACACTCCCACCGCCATCACAATTGAATTCTCTCCCGCGCTCTGTTGTACTATTCTGAAAGGCTCACGAAGCGCTCTCCCTCTTCCCCCTTCTCCAAAAAAAAAAAAGACCGAAGAAGTCGGTCCGACGGCAACGGTGTTGACACACAACCACGCACCTCTCACACAACACACAACACAGGCGCGTCTGCTTGCACGTGCCCGTACTTGCCCTCTTGATCAATTGTACTTTCTATTCTTTTTTTATCTTCTCCGCTATCGTGCTTGACCGTTTGGTGTGTTTTACTACCACGAAGCAAGCAACAGGGTTCCTCAACGTAGTTGCATTAGCGATTTTGCATTCTCCTGAGGAGGTCTGCGTCGTAAAAGCGTCAGTCACCCATCGCTAGCACGTCAGAGTGCACATGCGTGAGTGTGTATAACTGCTAGCTTTTTTTTCTTGTTTGTCTCTTCTCTTCTCCCGTTCTGTTCCAGTGTATTTCCCTTTTTCTCACGTTCTTCGATTGCCATTAACCACAGTGCATCGGCGACGGCAACCAGACTTCAGCGACCCTAGGCCCGACGTGCTAAGATCAAAATTCCTATCTCTTTTTTTTTTCCTCGTCATTTACATCTCTCTTCGTTTTTTAAGCCACGCACCAAAAAAAAAAAAACAGAATTCATTTTGTTTTGCGTCTTTCTTCTTTCCCTTTTCATTGTACGTGGTGCAATCTACCGCCTTGATACGCCATCTGGTGCTTCTCCTTCTCTCTTTCCCTTTCTCTTTTTGACCTCATTACGATGGCTCAGCAAGCACAGGACCAGAAGATGCGCAAGGCAGCCCCGCACGACCCCTTCGACGAGGAGGAGCCGCACGTGCCGAGGCAGCAGACGGCGTCGGTGAGCCGCGGCTTTAACGTGGTTGGTTCGGTTGCCGACTTTGACCCGGGTACGCTGAAGAGCGGGAGTGTGTCGGGCAACTTCGCGCTGCCGCTCTCGTGGCGCAAGCTGAACTACACCGCGGGCAAGCTGCAGATTCTGCGTGGGCTGACCGGCACTGCGCTGCCTGGTCGCTGCCTGGCCATTCTGGGCTCGTCCGGTGCCGGCAAGACGACCTTCCTCAATGCCATCTGCGACCGTCTGGCCACTGGCGGCCATCTGAAGTTGAAGGGCCGCCGTCAGCTCGGCGACGTGGAGTTCGAGCGGCACTACCGCAAGGCCATGGGCTTCGTGGCGCAGGATGATATCATCTCCTCCCTTTCGACGCCGTACGACGCGCTGTGGTTCTCGCTGCGCACACGCCGCGGGACAGACAAGCAGGAGACGGAGGCGCGTGTGCAGGAGGCGCTCGATGTGCTTCGTTTGGATCGCTGCCGCGACACGAAGGTTGGCATCCCCGGTCTGGAGGCTGGTTTGTCGGGTGGCGAGCGCAAGCGCTGCAACATCGGCATTGAGCTGATCTGCGACCCGAAGATCCTGCTGCTGGACGAGCCGACGTCTGGTCTGGACTCAGTGACGTCTGCGAAGATCGTGCACTTGCTGCGGCAGCTGTCGCGGATGGGGCGGACGATCATCTACACGATCCACCAGCCGACGGCGGAGGTGCTGTCGTACTTCGACGACGTGATGCTGATGACACAAGGCCGCGTTGCGTACCACGGCACAATGGCCGCGTCTGTTGGCTACTTCGAGTCTGTTGGTTTCCCGTGTCCCACCAAGTACACACCGACGGACTACTTTATGGTGATGCTGCAGGACAATGTGACGAGTAAGATTCTGATCAAGCGGTGGCGCAAGTATCTGAAGAACGGTCCGCGCAGCCCCCACACGACTGCGGTGCGCTTGGCGAAGGCACGCAGCGAGTCCAGCGCAGCAAAATACCTCGACGCGTACATCAAGAAGTTCGGCAGCTCCCCGCCGATCCAGTTCTACGAGCTGGTGCGTCGCACGACGATCGAGATTTCGCGCGACTCCCTGTACATTTTCTCGCACGCCACGCAGGCGCTGTTCTTCGCCATTGTGGTGGGTCTGATTTTTCTGCACATGCGCGACAACGTGGAGGGCATCCAGGATCGCGAGGGCATGCTGTTCATGACGGTGATGAACCGCGCGATGGGTCCGGCTTTCATCATGATCAACGCCTTCAACAACATTCGCGCTGTGTACACGCGTGAGCAGCAGGCTGGCGCCTACTCGCCCGCGATGTATTTCGTTGGCCGCAGCGTTGCCGAGTTTCCTCTCCAGATCTTCTTTATCATTGTGGAGTGCTGTGTCTTGTACTGGATGGTGGGGCTGCACCGCAAGCCGGGAAGTTTCTTCTACTACTTCGGCGTCATCGCACTGGTCTCACAGGTGGCCACTGGTTTCGGCTTTGCCATCTCTACATCCTTTCCCACGCTGGTCATGGCGTCCGCCATCACGCCTCTTATCCTTCTCCCAATGTCGATGGCCGGCGGCTTGTTTGCGAGCACGACGCGTCTGCGTCCATACTGGTACTGGATTGAGAAGCCGTCCTTCATGCGCCATGGCTACATCCTGGTAGCACGTAACGAGTTGAACAACATCCATGACGTGGCATGCAACAACTACAACAAGGGCGACCTCTACTGCATTAACCAGGTGCGTAATGGCAAGGACGTGTTGAGGCAGTTGGGCTTTGACGGCGATCCGCAGTCGACAAACGTGTGGATGTGGGTTTCGCTCGCCATTCTTTTCTTCCTGTTCCGTTTCATCAGCATCATTTCGCTGACGGTTGCTGGGCGAGCGAAGGTTTAGGTGGGCGTCGCTGCTTGAGTGAAGGAAAAACGAAGGTAAGGAGGAATCGAGGTAAGGCGCAAGAGGATTTTCTTTCTCTTGTTTGTGGCGGCGTTCCGCAGAGTGAGCTTTGCTTGTCTCTTTCCCATGTAATCTGGGAAGCTGCCTTGTGTCGATGAGGTGTTAAGGGTGACACAGGAAGAGAAAAGCAGAAAGAGATAAAAAAGTAGTGTCAAAGCGGTAGGTGTGATTCAGGGTGCGTGAGAGGCAAACATGGCACCTGAAGACGTTGGGGTGGACTGTCAGAAGCCTGTCCCCTTTTTTCTTTCAACATGAGATGGCGTCGTTATGTGGTCAGGCTGCGTAACGGCTTTTTTTTTGGTTTATCTTGTACCTTTAGTGTTCATCTTTTTGTTTTTCTTTGCCTCGACCAGCGTAAGAAACAACCATCGCCGTCAGCATGGAGCGGAGGTCGCGAGTTGACGTCCATTCCATATATGTTTTTCTCCCTTTTTTTTCTGAGGCGACTAGTGTACTCTGTGCGGTTCTCTCTCTCTCCTCTCTTTTTTTTTTGAGAGAACTGTGGCGCTTTTTCTCCATTCTCATTGTATAGCTTTCTTTTTTCTTGCTTGCTTCTCTGCTGGTTTTGACAGCGCTTACGAGGGACTGAGTTTCCAAAAGAAAAAAAAAGTCGTTCCCGGCGGTGCGGTGCGTAGAGGAGGAGATTGCTGGCAAATAGATGCCTCTTTTTCGTCGTCGTCTTCATCGTATTCGTGGGCACTCACCACATCGATGTCCGGCTTCCACGCAGCCTCGTCACAGCATCAGTTCAAAGCTGATTTCCCTTTCTTTTTGTTTTCTTCTGTGTTTGTCCTTATCATTTGCTGAGTTTTGCTTTTTGCTTGTACTTACGTAGTCGACACTCGCCGCACCGGATCGCGGCCGCGTGGTAGTAGCGCGCCAAGGCCTACAACGTAAAAGATAGCAACCTTTTCTCGATGCTGTTTTTTCTTTTTAACCTTTCATTGCTTCTGTGTTTGTGTGTACGCCCTGGCACTATCTTTTTTCCAAAAGATATTCTTTTCTTACCAGGGAAACACGTGTCGGCTAGACGTGGTTTTTGTTTTCTGGCCGCTGTGTATTCGCTTCGACGCAGTGAAATCGCCGCTTTTGGTGGAAGTAACACACGAAGTGGTGACCAGCACGGGCGGATTGAAGAGGCATGCACCAGAAATATCGGCACGCGCGAACCCACTCGCCGATGAAGAAAAGAAAGAGAAAAGAGTCGGCTTCACTTTCCTACCCAACACAAACTGGAAGCGTTAATTTTTCTGCTTTTTAAACTCTATTTGATCACTTTTGTTTTCCTTTCCGGCACGGAGAGCGTCCCGCGTTGAGATGCAACACGCGCACAACATTGACGAATTCTAACCTCACGATCGCCACGTTGTAAACTTCGTTTTTTTTTTTTTGCCGTTTTACTGCTGCCTCGTCCCTATGGACCTCGCGTCGGTCACCGTCGAGGGAAAAACTCGCACAACGCTTCAAAAAGTAAATAAATAAACAAGGACAAAACTAGACTACTACTAGGCGATGAAAGTAAACGATAGCAACAATGTTGTAAATGGGAGTTAAGAGCACAATACATATATGTTTATATATTTAAGTAGCGCTGTGTCAGCGACGAGATAGTGCCTGCTTATATTGCTTTGCTTTTTACATGGGTACGTGCGTGTGTGTGTGTGTGTGTGTGTGTGTGTGGTTGTGTTTTTTGCTAGCGGAGGGGAAGGAGGGAGGGGGCATGACACGGTTCTAGTCCACCTTTTTCCCTCTTTGGTCCTGTACGCCAACGAGAGACCCATGTCCTTTCTTGTGGTACGGTTCCCGAAGGTGGCGATGTCTGCCACAATAAAAAAAAGTGACAAGTTGAAAATACTTTTTCTTGGCTTAGTGTTTTCCGTTCGCCACCGATTGCGAAGCCTACTCGTTTCATTTTTCTCTAAAATTTTTGCTTTTCCGTTTTTTCGTTCTTCTCGTGTTTACTTTACCGCTAACTCCTCATTGAACTGTTTTTTTTTGGTTGCTTTCTGGCTTTGTGAACCAACACCTCTCCTTGGTCGGTGAGCGGCACTTTTTCTGTAAACCCTCTTTATATTTCCCACTTGATATCGTAGTACACGAAGTACTTCGTGCTTTCCTCCTGTCTTACTTTTTCATTTTTTTTTCCTCTTGAGACGTATAGGGGAATATGGAGATGCAAGTGTCGCGGCAAGTGGGGGCGAGGCGTGCGGCAACTTCGCAGTGGAGTGGAGACGGTGCCCACCTTGTGTGTGTAGCTCTTGCTTTTGCTTATGCTGCTCAAGAAGCCCATGAATTTCCTGTCTCTTTGTGTGCGTATGTGGGTAAGCACACAGACTAAGGTGTTGCTGTCAGAGGCAGTGCCAGTATCAAAACAAGAACGAGAACAATAGCAAAGCATGGCCACCTCATACACACATCCTCACACACACACGCGCAATGCAGTGCGGGGTTCAAGGAGCACCTGCGATGAAACGAAACACAAAGCTCTGCTCCGTATTTTAAAGGTATTGGTGACTGCAAGAAACACTTATCGACTTCAACTCCTGCTTGACGCGCTGCCACGTCAGAAGACGCGTTGGAGTGACGCCTGCAACGTGGAAGGCATTTATTCAAAAGTCCTGCTTGGTCGGAGGCGAAACATAAAGAACAAACAAGTAGGCCGTATATATTGAAGCTCTCTTCTTCTTGGCTTGGCGGCTTTGCGGAGTAGACGAAGTGTGTGTGGATAGCGGTGCCATTTTCTTCTAGTGCGGCCTCCGTCATCTATCGTTTTCTACTTTCTGATCGCTTTCTCGCACAAAAGCACAGCACCAATACTCCTCTCTCTCTCTCTCTCTCTCGCACTGCTTTCTCTCCTTCCGACCGCATGCGTCCACTTTCAAACGCAACGCAGCAACGAAGAAAAAAAAAGCAAAACAAAAAAAACGAAACAGAGAGAAGGCGGCGTCTCGTTTTCTCTCATTGTGAAATTTTTTCCTTTTCTTCCACTTCATTGCACGCATCGTCGTAACAGTCAGCGCGGTTCCATCCACTCCAAAAAGTATTTTTTTTTCTCGCTGCGCGCTGTGCTCAGGGCAGCAGGGTAGCCTTCCGCAGCCTTTTCTCTGACGTTGCTGCAACGTGTTTGTGCTTCATCTCCATCTCTCTCCTCCAGATTACTGTTCTGAATCTCCCTTCGCACGATTCTCAAGGAAGTAGTAGGATGTCCTTCCTGCTGGAGAGCGACGTGTGTGCTCACGGTACTCCTTTCTGCCGCGCCTCGTGGTATGTCGTCCACACACAGACCCTGCTGCTTGCCTCACCCACCGCACACGCGGCCCTCCACCGCCACGCCAACAGCAGCGCCGCTCTTCCGGAGACGGCCGATTTAGACTTTACCCTCTTCAGCCCGCGGCTCGACGCCACGTCTGACAAAGTCGAGGTGGTCGACTACGCCTTCCTTTCGTCCCTGCCACAGCCGCCACGGCGGGCGGGGCAGACGGCTGGCGAGCGCCAAGCGCAGCTGCAGCGGTGGATAGAGGAGTGCTTCGTGGCGCACAACACGGCTCACTTTCCTGAAGTGCTGCGTGCAGCCTCGCCGTCCCTTTTTTTCGAGTACGACGCGGTGCTGAAGAACATCGGCGACACCAGCGGGGATCAGCAGCGACGAGTAGAGGGTGTCGTGCTGCCTGCTGTGGACAGCAGCGGGTGTGCATCGGTGCGCCTCACGATCCCTTTGCTGCTGGAGTACGGCGAGAAGGCCTATCAAGCGCTCAACAACGTGGCGGTGCTCTACTGCAAGTTTGCGCACCTTGAGTGGAGGCAGGGCTTTCAGGTCTCTGCCGTCGCGGCTGATCTGCACCTGCACCTTCGCGTGCATCCAAAGAACGGTCGTGTATTAGTGGTAACGGAGGGGGTGACGGTGCGCGTGTCGGACCACTCTGCCGGCGATGCCGCCGCATCCCTCGCACCCTTTCTGCACAGCTGCGTTAACTTGCACGGGCTGCCACGTCTTGTCCTCACGCCACAGGGCGGTGGGTTTATTGACGTGCTGCCACAGCTGGAGGAGGTACTCTACCGCCGTTTGCGTGAGCCTTTGCATTTCATGAAGCTTATTCTCGGCCTCGTCGCAGATCTCGGCAACCCGGTGGATCTCAGTGTGTGCTGCAAGGGCTTGGTGGCTGCCGACGCACCCCCCACGCCACCTGCGCGAAAGACTGCCGTGTTCTGCGTGGTGGACAGCAGCACCTACATCAGCTTCGTGGTGGGGCTGCACTACCACAGCGGGTCGGAGCTGCCATCGATTGAGGTGACCTGCACGCAGTACCTTGACGCTCAACACGAATCCCCGCTGTCGCGCAAGGTGAAGTACGCCCAGCCCGGCGCTGCGATGCGCAAGGACGGGGACGGCTTCATCGACGTGGAGGAGTTGCGTGTGGCGGTAGTGCATGGCGTGCTGGAGTGTATGGCGTCTTTGATGACGGCGCTGTGACCTGTTGGTGCAGCAGCCTTCTGTTGCCGTTGCTGCCTTGCACCGTCAATGATACGGTCATGCGTGGCCTTCTGTTCCCTTGGCCGCTGCCTCATCTCGGACAACACAGCGATAGCATGCGTTGTTGTCTCTTACATCGTCCGCTGTCTTATTTTTTTCTATCTTTTGTTTGTCTTGTTTCTTTCCCTTTGGAATTTTCTTCTTCACCTCATTGAGGCTGCTTCATAATCTCTTTGACCATTCTAATTTGTCGTTACAACTAACTTCCTCGATTGGTGTATGCAGAGGCGTGCGTGTGTCTCTCCCTTCTCTCCACACGTGCCTCGAGCAGTCGTATTCAGTTTGCCGTGTCCCTTGTATTGCGTGCACTTGGCTGTGCTGTGTCCCAACACGTCTCAGCATCTCCTCCTTCGCTTCATCTTCTCTCTCCCTTTTTTTCCGATTTCGCGTGGCAAAAAACCATGAAACATCAGGCGTGTCTGCTGTTGTTTGTGCACCGGTGCGTCAGCTGTCCCGAACACACACACCTTCCCCATCACTCTGCACCAGCAGCACACTCACACTTCACGGTGCCCGTACTTCATGCACGAGAATATCATGCGCGGTGAGGAGGAGGGTGGCGCCTCCAACGCTGTCGCACCCTCTTCAAGCAACAACAATAATAGCACTGCGCTGAATACTCTCACTCTGCAGGCTATCAAGGATCAGCAGCTGATTATCGAGCGGCAGAGAGAGCTCGTCGCCGCACTGAAGGCACGGGTGGCTGAGCTGGAGATGCAGCACGCACAGTGTGGCAGGACGCAGTCCACGCCGAGCACGCAGCTCAGCAGCTCCACCACGAGTAAAGCCTACGCGGCTGACGTGCACCTCCGCAGACGCCTCGCTGCCGCAGAAAAGGAGTGCGCAACGCAGAAGTTAGAGGTCGCACAGCTGCGTGACGATGTACGTGCCACGTCGGAGCACCTCGCAGCGCAGCGGCTGCTGCAACATCAGCAGGAGGTGGAGTGGGCAGCGCGTGTGGCTGCGGCTACCAGCAAGGCAGATAGCGCCACACAGTTGCTGGACGTGATTGACCAGCGCAACGTGCGCCTCACGGACCAGGCCGAGAAGCTGCGCCGTGCGGTGGACGTGCGGGTCTACGAGGTGGCGCAGTGGCGCTCGCTGGTTACGACGGTGTTGTCGCGGCTAGACGGGCCAAACAGCCGCTACGCACGTGAGCAGATGAGTCTTATTGAGGAGGGTGTGCAGCGCTACGCGGCACGGCACACGGCGGCGGCCGGTGCATCCACCACCGGTGCGGGCTCGGATGGTGGCGGCGCATCAGGCGGAGGAGAAGAGGGGGAGGATGCCGCCAGCAGTCGGTCTGTGTGGAGCCGCACCGCACAATCAGTGCTGTCGTCCACTCAGAACACAAACACCGCAGAGGCCACCGCCAGTCCGTCGCGCTTTCGCACCACGATGAACGCAGGACATGATCAGAAGAGTAGTGGTGTGGAGGGCGTACTGCCAAGCAAGGCAGGAGCTCGCAGCCAACAGGTGGAGGCGGCACAGGCCAGTATGCACGCCGTCGGCGACTGCGCCGTCCGCCTCTCTGCCAGCCGAGGGGGAGAGGCGTACGAAGGCAGCGGTGTCGCACGGCGGGCTGCGTCGTCTTCGCCAGCGGTGTGCAATCGACTGGCGCTGTCCTCGCCGGTGATCCCGGTGAGCCGGTCAGCAGGGCCACGGCCGTCGTCGTAGAAGAGCTCTTGCAGTGATGGTGACGCAGCACCGCGCGAACGCGTGTGTGTGTCGTATGTCGATGCACTTGTACTGTTGTTCTTTTTTCTGCGTCGACTTTGGTTCTTGCCGGGCAGCTTCTCAGTCTCTCGGTGGGTTGTGATAAGTGGTGTCTCGACGATGTAAATTAAAAAAAACCCATGACGAAATGACAAATCCCTTTTTTTTGCTGTGTCTCTCTTCTCTCTCTGCTGCTGTAGGGGAAGCACTGTTTCTGTTTACCCCACTCCATCCGCAAACTCTTCACGACTGTCTCCTTCCAACTCCTTTGCGAAGTCATCACCGTCATTTGTGTGTGTGTGTGTCTGTGCGTGTATATTTCCATGCTCTCTGCGCCCAACTATAGTTTTTTTCCCTAACTTCTCGTAGGCTGCTTGAGAACGAGAGGAGAGAACAACAACAAAAGTAAACTCATTTTCTCCTGTTGTCCCTCACTTGTTCTTGGCGTTGGCTCTGTGCAAAGCGAATGGGATCGCAGTAAGGACACCGGCAGTGTTCGATACACCAGAAGCATCAATGCGCTGATGAGGCACAAGAAAACTTCCTCTTTTGTTCCGACTTCGGCTTCGCTTTCGCCGCACGGTGCACCGCGTGAACGCCACCCTTTGAGTTTTCCTTCTCCATCCACGTCTCCTTCTCTTCTTTTCTCTCTCTCTCTCTCTCTCTCTCTCGCCACGGTGCCTTTTTTCTCTTCACTATGGTGGCCGTCTTTTTTGTTAAAAAGCAGGCTTAACGATCTTCATTGTTTGTTCTTTCTCACTTTCCGCTCAACACCTTTGCTGCTCCTTTTTTTTTTCATTTTAGCCGACAAGCAAAGGACGCCGCCTCTCCCAAGTGTGAAGGAAACCTTCCCAGTAGTGGACAAATTCCCGAGTGCCGTGAAGACAAGTATTTTTTTTAAAGAACCAAGCAAGAAGGAATTGCATCGTTTTTTTGGTTGCGCCTGCCTATACACACCCACACACGCAGACGCTCGCTTATACACCCACACACACGCGCAAACACACTAGCTCTCATTCGCGACAAACAAAAAACACACACACAAAAAAAAGGCATTTGCGTAGCCACTTTGTGTTCACCTTTTTTTTCTGGTGCGTACTTTACCGCCCCTCTCATTCTTTTCTTGCCCGTTTTTTTTGCTTTCGTTTCCGCCGCTTTATTTTTTTTTTTGAAGATTTACTAGGTACGTCCCGTGACTGTGTTCTCTTCCTACTGTCGCAGCGCAGCCCCAACGGTGTCACAACAACACGGGCTTTTTCTTTCATTTGTGTGTCTTTCCCGTCTCTTTTGTTGAGACAAAAAAAAAAAAAGGCAACGGCACGCGCGTCTCCACCTGACGTGGACGAATCAAAATAGAGCGCCGCCACCTTTTCCAAACATTGTCTAGCCGCCATGTCTGCTACCCCCAACGACTACTACGCCTCGATGGTGTCGCAGTCCAACTACCACAACAAACGCACCCCCTTCGCGGTCGACGCCCCCCTCAAGAAGAGCACGCAGCCCTACCGCAGCAACGCCCAGGGCAGCGTCACCTCCCTCTCCGACAGCAGCACCGCCTTCCTTCCCTCCGCCACGCTCGCGACGCTGCAGCGGCCCGGCGCGTACGACGCCTGCGAGGTCCACCTCACCCCGAAGTACTATCAGCACAACCCCTACGCGGCACACTGCACGACGCCGCTGATGCGGCCGATGGTGGCGACGGACATGGACGGCACCCCCGGCTTCTTCCTCAGCCCCTACACCACGTGCGGCACGCCGCTGGCGACCTTTACGTCGACGACCACGGCGCCAGCCATGCCGCTGCGGCCGGCGAGTGGTGTGCCGCACACGATGGCTGGCGGCGCCACGCACCCGGTCTACGCCGTCTCCGAGTCGAGCGGAACAACAGGGGAGGCCTGCGTCGTGACGGCGTCGCTGGAGGACCAGTTCTGCGGCCTCATCGGCAACATCGCAGCCACTGCCATGTCCTCGCGTGGCCGCCACCTGCTGCTGAGTGTGCTGCGCCTGCGCCACGTGGACAAGATCCAGATCATCTACGAGGAGATTGCGCCGCAGATCAACAAGGTCGCTGTCGACCAACACGGCTGCCACGTGGCGCGAACGCTGATTGAGCTGATCACGACAGCGCAGATGGAAGCGCTGGTGCCTTTCATGGAGCCGGCAGTGGTGCTGCAGATGGCCGTCGCGACGCAGCACACCCGCCGCGTCCTGCAGGCCGTCTTCGAGCACCACAAGACCGACGCTCTCATGCCGCTCGTGGACGTGGTGCGGTCGGACTGCATGCACCTCTCGACGAACCAGCAGGGCTGCATCGTCATCATCCGCGTCATCGAGTACGCGCTGCCGGCGCAGAAGAGAGCGCTCATCAGCGAGCTGGTGCCCATCCTCCCCGCCCTCGCCGAGGACCAGTTCGGCAATTACGTGGTGCAGTGCATCCTCAAGAACATGGACGGCTACGTCTCCCTTCACGAACTCGTGGAGAGCTTCCAGGGCCACTGGGTGAAGCTGTCGTGTGACAAGTACAGCTCCAACGTGATGGAGCGCATCATTGGCATGCTGCGCGACAACTCGCGGCAGCGCATCGTCAAGGAGCTGATCTTTGACGAGGCAAACCTGCAGCAGCTGATGCAGAACAGCTACGGCAACTACGTCCTGCAGGCCATCATCGGCAGTGCGGTGGACCACGCCGAGTTCACCCGCATCTTTGAGTCGGTGCGGCCCTTTCTGCACACCAGCCCCTACGGCCACCGCATCGACGCGAAGCTGAAGGGTCGCTTTGAAGCGCTGAGCAAGCTCGCACCGATTGGCTGCGGCTCGATGGACGCGTCGACGAAGTGAGAGGGGTCAACATTGATTGATGGACCGTGTGCACCTTCTTTTTGCCTTCGAGGAGGCTTGTGGGGAAGGTGGAAGGGAAGACGTACGCGCGGCAGCCCGGCAAAGGCTGTTGACACGTCGAATAGAGGAAGAGATGGCTTCTTGAGAGAAAAAAGGCTGGGAGAGGGACTGCCTTGTTGGACAGTCGTCTCTCATCTACGACACCGCCCGCTGCGGCGTCACGTCCGCGTTCCTCCTAGCCACCTCCAACACGCCACCACGCGCACTTGTGCTGCATGTAAATGTAGGAGGACGACGACGATGATGTTGACGGTGCTGAGTTTTGTGCCCGTTGATGACGTCTTGTCCTTCGTGTGCGCTTCACCACTCACCCTCCACTGAGGCCAAAACAAGGAGCAGACACTCCAAAACTTTTTTGTTCTTTTCCCGCGACCTGCTCTCACGTGTTTCTTCTTCTCCAAGACATTTTTACTTTTGTCAGATTCTCTCAGAGCTAGACAAATTTTTTCAAAACTCTACTATCTCTTAACTGCTGCGCTGCCGTGGATAGAGGTGGTAGGCGTGGGCGACACCGTTACGGCAGCAAGTGGGTGCGAGAGTGTAGGAGCGAGATGAAAGGCATTCGCAGAGGTGCGGGACTGAGCATTAAGACCCTTTGATTTGCGACGGGCCAACTGCGTGGGTTGTGTGCGTTGCTGTTGAACGCACTCTCATTTCTCTTTCGTTTCTTCCATCTTTTTTTTTGCAATTTTTTTTTTTCCAAAGTGACTCTTCCCGTATCCCTTGGTTTTCTCATTTACTTTTTGTTTTTGCTTCTATCCCCTCTCACGAATCCGTTCTCTTCGTTCTTTGTCACTTTTCCTTCAGTTGGTCTTCTTCGCTCTTGCTGTTGCTCTCGTGCGTGCGTGTGTGTCAGTGTGTCTGTATGTGAGTGAGCAGGGCATGCAGCGACCTCGGCACGACCGAATCTTTAATCGTTTCCCTTTTTTTTTTTGGCTCGTCCCTTTGTGCTTTGACTGTCTCGTCGCTCCTTACTTTCGTGACTATCGCTGACTGTCGCGGCCGTTTTGAATTTCTTCTTTTTTTAGCTGGCGATTCCCGTTTTTTTTTCATCTCCTTTTTAGTTTCTTCGTCTTTCTGTTTCTGTGAGTCTGCGGCGATGCAACCCGTCTGCTGCGGTGAATCTACCGCATTGCCTCTCCTCTCTCTCCCTCTCTCATCTCTGCTTTTTTTTTTTCTTGTTCTCTTCGATGGAATACATCTCTTTTCTTTTTGCCCTCTACGCGTGTGTGTTCAGTCTTTCCTCCGGTAAAGGCTTCCTGTACTGCTGCACTGCGACCCGCGCCTACCGCAATGGAAGTCTGAAATCGTTCGACATTCTGTTCTATTGACGTTCTCACCATAAAGCTTTTTCAACTAGTCAAGCGCTTCGCTCTCCCCAAAGGGAAGCCACATCAGAAGAGGACGGAGGAGAAGGTGACTTCCACCAATACCCTTCACCCCGCCGCGTCTTTCAGCTAAAACAAATGGTTGTTCTAGCAGCACATATGGAGAGAAAGAAACGAGAAACGGGAAAGAAAACAGGAGAAAAAGCTGTGAGATAGAAGAAGTACGGCAAGACACCAACAACAAAAAAAAACAAAAAACAAAAATATACAAAGAGCAGCAACAAAGTGTATTTTTTTCTCGCATTTTTTTCTTCCCTCCCTTTCACACCATCGAACCGCCACGAACCATTTTTGTTTGCACGGCGTTTGGGAAGGAGTAAGACTTCGTTTATATATATTTCCTCTCGCAGGTTGTGCTCCGAACCAGCAGATCCGATGACGCCCCCCTCTCCCCCTTCCCCTGTTGCCAGATATGTTTCCCTTCTCTTAACAAGAACAGCGAAAAAAAAAAGTCGAACACGCAAATCACCACCCGTATGTCCACGAACCTAATTATATATATTTCTCCTTTTTTCCCTTTTTCTCCATCGATTCTCTTCCGTTTCATTTGTTGCTTTATATCACTTACATATCTCCTCTCTCTTTTTTTTTTTTTTTGAGTTTTCTTCTTTTTGCCCCTTTCGGCTTTTTCTCCCTTTTCTTCGGCACCTGCCCACTGAACCCTGCTGTTGACGCCTCTTCCTATTAAGGCGAAGGAGGAGAAACATCTGTTGCGAGATATTGTTAAAGCACGCGTTGAAAAAAAAATTTCTTGTGCTCTTCATTGACTGTTGTGCGTTGTTTAAGTTTTTTTTGTCTGGTTTTTGTCACATGGAGGCACGGAACGCGTTTCCGTATAGAACAGCTAACGAGGGTGGGCGAGGGCTGTGATTGTACCCTGCGGCATGCTTGCGTGTGCTTGTGTTTGTGTGTGTGTACAGCTGTGCCAGCAGGCTTCGGGATCGACCTTAGACTGTCACCGCTTTTTCTTCCGTGTACAAGAAAAACAAAGAATCTTATTATGACCGTTGTCGTTTTCCTTCTCTCTCTCTTGTACGTGTGTTTGTATGTTTGTGTGGGTGGGTGTGTGCGTGCAGGAGTGGCGGTATGTGGGGTCGCTCCGCGTGTCTGCGTAGGTGCCCGCTCATCGGCGTCTCGTTCCCCTCTCAATGAACGACGGGGTAAAAAAAAAAAAAAAGTGCGGCGGCAGTGTTGTACGGCAGCTGTGCAGTAGACAGTCAACGAATGTTATATATATATTTTTTTCTGTGTTCTCTGATGTAGCGGAGACCAAATCTGTTTGATAGCAGCTGTTGTGGGTAGAAGAGAGGGCTGAGGCATACTGGTCTTGAAACAACTCACACCTATTAAAAGAGGGAGAGGACTGAGAGCAAGAAGAGAGCAGAAGGAAGAGAAGCTGACCATATCGAGTAGTTTTTTTTTTTTTTGGGGTATTCCTTTTGGAGCTGACAGCTGTGTAAGCACGACGTTCCGCTTACTTGCTGCTTCTATTTGTTACGCTTTTATTCTCCTGTCATTGGTGTGTCTCTATGCGGGTTTTTCTTCTCTCTCATCTCTCTTGTCTTCTCTTCTTTTACTGTGTGCGTGCACCCACTTCTCGACTCTTTTTGCCGGTATTCTCTCTATTTTTTTTTTTTTCTCTCAGCGCACTGACCGTGCCGAACACCTCCATGTTTGCTTCATTCTCCTCTCCTTTTTATTAATTTTGCTTTGTTTTGTTTTAATTTCTCCTATGATGGCGTGTGTGTGCCATGTGGCGAGTCCCTGCTTCGAAGGAGACCGAAGGGACGTGTGAGTGATCGTTGACAACAACAACAACCAACAAAAAAATGAGAGAGTTATGCTCTCCCAGAACAGGAAAGTGATACTGTGCGTGTGTGTTGCGTTGCAGCTTTCTTCTAAGGATTCGTCCCTTTTTCTCCTGTGGTATCTTTTTTTGGAGTCTACCGCCGAGAAAGGGATGGGCAGAGAGCAGCTGAAGCAGCCACAGTGGCTTGCGTACTTTCGTGCCTTCCTGTGCGTCTGTGTGTAAGAGAGAGAGTGTGTTTGTGAGCTAGTCAACTTTGCGCACTGCACCTCTTCTACGTGGAAAATGATGAAGGCATTAGAGATGGCATTGCTCGCAAAGGAAGACGGCGACGTAACCGCATCTTTTTTTTTCCTTCAGGGCATTTCTCAAGATTGTTTGAGGAGGCATTTGTATTGTGCGGTTGCCCCGCAGCGACGACACGCACCGTGCTGCGGTTGCGACAGGCGGTATTTCCACTCCACACCGACGCTCCAGCACGCCCACTCGACGTTCTTGTTTGTCTTGCGACCGCGTGCCATCTTTCTCCTCCCTCTTCTTCTCCCTCTTTTTTTTTTTCCGCTCTCGAGTTTGTCTTTTTTTCCTCTCACCTCGTCACATGGTATCTCGAGCTGCAACAACCAAATCTTGACGAAAGGGGGCGGCCAGAAAAAAAAAAGGCAGATAAGGCCACCGCACCACCGTGCCTTCGTGTATTGCGCGTCTGCCGACGGGAGAGGGGCAACGCTTTGCTCGCCGCTCCCACCTTCTCTCCGACAGCGAGGAGCGCAGACACGTTCCACTATTCAGAGCACCAAACAAAAAGTAAAATATTTACGAAATGGCCGAGGGTGATGTAGCAGTGCTCACGTGCAGCTGGCCTGATGCGTCTCTCACCGCCCGCACAGCGCACCTCTTCTTCGAGAGAGGCGGAATGGAAGAAGCAGAGCAGCGCGTACAGGATGCCCTTCACGCCACTCCCCCACCTACAGCGCGTGTTACGCTGCCTACCGCGGCAACAGCTGCACCGGCGCTGACGGTGACGCTCGGTCGGTGTGGCATCGTTGCGCTGTGTGTCGTGACGAATGCTCGCGTGCTGGAGATTCACGACGGCGCGAGCAGCAGCACCGCCTCCACCACCGTCCCACTGCTCACGCAGGAGGCACAGCTGGCAGATGCCTCGACGGGCTTGTATGCCCACTTCTTGTGCCACGGCGGCGGCGGCGCTCTCTTCCCGCCTCACAGCACGTACCAAGTAAAGCTCTTTGGCCGTAAGCCGCGAGCAGAGGTGTGTGTGGTGCTGGTGTGCCTCGTGCTGCTGCCGCCCTCGCCAGAGGAGGAGGAAGATGAGAAGGACGTGCCTGCCTCACCTGTTGTTGCAGCTGGTGCTGCTGCCGCTGAGTGCGTTGCTCCACCAGCCGAGCGTGGCCTCGCAGACGTTCTCTTCCTGTTGCAGGGGCAGATGATGGCGATGGAGCGACGCATTGGTGTTGCGCTTGACACGGTGGCGGTGCGTCTCACAACACTGGAGACTCGCGTTGATCAGCTTGAGGCAGCGTCGTCGTCTGCGGCTCAGCCAATCGCGGATGAGGTGTCCTCCGCGCGCGAGGACGAGGACGAAGCGCATGAGTCTTAAACCTGCGATTGATCAGCGTGTGGTGATGCCGCATTCGCAGCGCTGCCTTCTACGTGATGCATCGGGTCTTTTGCTACTCGCGTGTGCTGCTGGAAGGCCTGCAGTGCGTCGAGGGGAAGAACAAGAGGGACACACACATGCGGCACACCCAAATGCGTTGCGGCACGCTTTGCGCGTAAAACAGCGTCTTCACAACAAAAGAAAAAAAAGAAAGGTACGCTTACAATCCGAACAAAAAAAAAAAGAATAAGGTATATTACTGTTGGCACTACGCTGAGTTGTACGGGCTGCTTTCTTTTGGTGTCTTGAGCGATGATGGTGGAGGATGAACCAAAATGTGAAATGTGACCACCTCCGTTAAGCTCTCAGTTTGCGCAGCCGGTGCGATTTCCCCTTCGCTCGTCCTGTCATCTACACATCCCTCCCAACTTTCTCTTTCTGCCTTTTCCTTGTGCGGCTCTGCCTTCTCGTCTCGACCCCTTTTCGCTGTTTTACCTTCCTTTTTTTTAAATTCAATTTTTTTACTGCAACGGCATTCGCTCTCTTCCATTCCATTGGACACCGCACGCACTTTGTGAAACGGTAGTCATTCGGCACTGAAGTTTTGAGGGGTAGCAGCCGCAGAGGCCGTTCATTCCCCTTTTTCTGTACGCATTTCACCGTTTCGGTCTGCGCTGCTTGCACACACACGTACGCACGCACGCACAAGGAGCGACATGCAGTTTCAGCGACCCACCTGGCGTGCTCGTGCCGCCCTCGCAGCCGCTCTCGTCCCCTCCCGCGCCTTCCACTCGCAGCACCGCACACCGATCCTGCCGCAGGTGCACGTGTCCGACCTCACCCCTGCCGTGCGTGTCCACGTCGGCTACCTTATCCACCGCAACCAGGTGGTGAAGCACACCCCTCATCCACTGGAAGTGGAAATGGGGTACCTCTTGGAGCGGGAGCAGCAGCGCTACAGCCGCCACGAGTCGACTGAGTCGGCCACCCACTTCTTCGCCAGCCGCGGGCAGTCGATGGATGTGCTGAACCGCACCGATCCGAACCAAATTAAAGGCAACTTCTTCGGTCTTGAGCTTTATCAGGACGCCATGAAGGTGGTGGCGCAGCGCTACGCACCCGAGAAGCGGGTGACACCTGCCGACGTGTGGAACCCCGCGACTCTGGGCGATCAGCCGCCCACCCGCCACACCCTTTACCGCAGTCTTGATGACTTTCTTTACCTAATCGTGCAGGAGGCGGAGTCGGGCAGGTGGACGATCCCGAACACGGCGCGGAGGGAGAAGGAGTCGCTGCGCATGTCCGTAGACCGCGCTCTCTCCTCCCACAACGCCGACAGCCTGGACTGCTTCGTGTGGTCGAACGCGCCGCAGGCCACCGTGCTGCTGCCAGACGAAAACACTCGGCTTTTCATTTATGCCGCCACCTACCTCTCGGGGCGGCCGCTGTTCGACCAGTTTGAGCCCGCGGTGCGCGACCACGCGTGGGTGACACGGCAGGAGCTGCTGCAGTACAGCGACAGCTTCAAGAGCGGTGAGCTGCTGAAGGCGCTGACGGACATCAGCGCGGATAGCACGTTTGAGGCCAGCTAGGGCGACCGAGGCAGAGTGAGTGTGCATGTGTTTGTGTGCGGAGAGGAAGGGAGAGGGAGGTGGGAGTTGGCCAATGTGTTCGCATGAGAGGCGGCTGCAAAGCACTCAGCAACTCTTGCCGTCCCTCATTTCTCTCTTTACTCGCCTGCTTTCCTTCGTTTTTTTGCCGTTAGTCACACACTTCTTTTTAAGTTTCTTCTTTTCCTTCCTCATCGTGTGTTTGGGTGTTTGCGGCTGCTGTATGGCCGCCGACACGGCTGTTGAAGGCCTTGGCCACACTCTGTGGCCGTGGCGTTTTTTTTTTTTTTTTTGTATTGCGCGATGCACTCTGAACGTGGTCGTGTTGCGGCACCTTTTTGCACTCCTGCCACGGTGTTGGCGATCTGCTCGACCCACGTGAAGGACCGGCAGACCAAATGCGCCGACGCACAAAATTAATAATGACAACGTCGAAAAGATACAGTTTTAGAGCGGCTTCGCTACGCTTCCGCAATTTACTCTTCCGTCGCTCTTGCAGAGTGGCTGGTTGCTTCGGCAGCGAGTGGTGCTGTCCTTTCCGGCGTGCCAGGGAGAGAGAGGAGGGTAGGCTTTCTTGATTTGGATACCTTACTTTACAGCCGCTTTCTCGTAAAACGGGCTTCTGTGTCTGCTATCTGATCTTCTGCTTAAGTGATTCAGCAATGAATGCATAATCGTTTGTGCGGAAGACAAAAAAAAGGGAAGTGGTTTTTTTTTCTAGACCTTTCTGATGACAAAAAGCAGACAAAGTCGACTCCGCCATCACGAATCTGCTTTTTAGAATTCTATGCGTACCTTTATTTTTCTTCTCTGCCTAAGCCTTCGTTCCCATCTTTCCTCAATTCTCTCTCTTCTCTTTCATTTGAATACACACAAACACACTCACCGGCTTACCGCACCAGTTCGTTTTTTTTTTCTCTCATCTGTCTCGTGATCGTTCTCGACAACCCCTTTTTCCTTGCCACCGTCGTGCTCTATTTGTCGCCTGTTACTCTTACTCTCTCCACTCACTTACGAAGGGCTAAGCAGCAACGTATCGCCTTCCCTCTTTCATTTCCCCTCTCCTCATTTTGCTTCTGATACTCAGACCTCTTGTTGTTTCCACCCTTTTTTTCTTTTCTCTCTCCTACCAGTTTCTTTTTTCTATCTTCATTGTCTGCGAGGAAGCGGTCGTCAGCAGCAGAGGTTCTCTCATCCCTCTCTCCATCTCACGTTGTCTTCTCCCTCTCTCTGTGGCTTCGCCGCATAAAGTGCACTCGCTTCTTTCTTCCTTTTTACATATTTTATTGCTTCCGTGAATTCTGTGGTACCAAACCTTCGCTTTTCTTTTTAAATCGCGTCTATACTACCGACCTTGCTGTTCCCCCTCTCTCTCACGCCTGTTCCACTTCGCGTCATTCGCACTCAGAAGTCATTATTGAGTTACTTCTGCACCGCGTCTCGTACACACAACGCAACGGATCCCGCTGCCCCGCGTCGAACTCACCTCGTGCCCACTCATTCTAAACCCACACACCGACCCCCAACAAAAACCCCACACCCAAACCCCCACACCCCACCCGCCCACACCGCAGCAGCCATGGCCAAGGAGAAGCTGAACTTCCGCATCACGGGGAAGAGCATCACCTACGAGGGCCACCCGGAGAAGCGGCCGAAGGACCTGATGGACATCCTGGCGAAGATGGGCGTGAGCGAGGACGCGGTGCTGCCGGCCTTCCGCGAGAACATCGAGACGCAGGCGGACTACACGGACGAGCAGGTGATGGAGATGTTCGCGGAGGCGAAGGCGATCCGCGAGGAGAAGAAGCGCGGCAAGAGCGGCGGTGCTGCGCCGGCCGCTGCTGCGACCCCTGCCCAGGCGGACGCCGCCGCTGCGGAGGAGCAGCCGCAGAAGATCACGCTGAGCTACGCGGGCAAGCAGTTCTCCTACCAGGGCCTGCCCAGCGGCAAGCGCAACGCGGTGCTGCAGCTGCTGTCGAAGCAGAAGGACGTGACGCAGGAGATGGCGGTGGACACGTACCGCACGAACCTGCCGGAGGACGGCGCGTCGGAGGAGGAGATCTGGGAGATGGTGCAGGCGATGCGCAACAAGAAGAGCAAGCACCACAAGGACGCCAACGACGGCGCTGCGGCCCCGGCGGCGTCGAACACGTCGCCCAAGACGCCCTCGCCGGCGACGGCCTCCGCGTCCGCCGCTGCGTCGCCCGCCGGCTACGAGAACAACGCGTCGTACGACGCCATCGACGAGCTGGCTGGCATGTCGTCGAAGCAGCGCGACGACCTGAACGACTTCATCCGGCAGGTGCTGGAGGGTCCGACGTCGGACGTGGCTGCGCTGCTGCGCGAGGAGCCGAAGCCGCGCAACGGGGCGGATGACCACAAGGCGGAGGTGCTGACGGCGCGCACGTCGGGCAAGATCCCTGTGTATCTGCAGGAGGAGAACAGCAACAGCGGCACGAAGCTGATCTACGCGACGGCGACGATGACGTACGAGGAGTTCCTGGCGGTGGTGGAGAAGAAGTTCGGCCGCAAGAAGGCGCTGTCCTTCTACGAGGGCGACGACGTGATCGAGCTGGACGACGACGACGTGCTGGCCATGTACCTGGAGATGACGGTGAACGGCGACCCGAAGAAGCTGCGGCTGATCTGCTCGAACCCGGAGAGCCGGCCGAAGGAGGTGGACGACCAGATCACGGAGGCGCGGCCGCAGGAGACGAGCGCCGCGACGGGCTCGCAGGTCATCACGACGAAGGCGAAGGCGTACTCGAACGGCGAGCTGACGGTGACGGAGGACCGCACCTACTCGGGCCACTCGCTGGCGGTGTACTGCTGTGCCTTCGCCCCCAAGGGCGATCTCTTCGTCACTGCCAGCCGTGACCGCTCGGTGCGTGTGTGGAACGCGCGCACCGGCAGCTGCACGGTGATGAAGGGCGGCCACAACGGCTTCGTGCTGTCGTGCGACTTCTCGCCGAAGGGCAACCGCGTGGTGTCCTCGTCGGACGACCGCACCATCAAGCTGTGGAACACGTCGTCGTACAGCAAGGTGGCGACGCTGAAGGGCCACGAGGACAAGGTGTACTGCGTGAAGTACAACCCGGGCGGTGAGTACATCGTCAGCGGATCGTGCGACCACACAGTTCGTGTGTGGAATGCGGACACGCAGTCGAAGCTGGCGACGCTGAAGGGCCACACGCTGGCTGTGTTCTCGTGCGCCTTCAGCAACACCGACAACGGCAAGTACGTTGTGTCTGGTAGCGACGACCGCATCATCAAGATCTGGGACTGGGGTGCGAGCAAGGAGGTGAAGTCGCTGGTAGGCCACATCGGCACTGTGTGGACGGTTGCCTTCTCGCACACGGACAAGTACCTCGTGAGCGGCAGCATGGACTACGAGCTGATGCTGTGGGACGTGGAGACCGGCACGCGGCTGCGGTCGATGGAAGGCCACAAGACGTCGGTGCACCACGCCATCTTTTCCGAGGATGACAAGTACATCTTCTCGTGCGCGCGTGACTGGAGCGTGATGGTGTGGCGTACTGAGGACGCCGAGCACGTCGAGACGCTCGTCGGTCATCTGAGCACTGTGTACCACATGGACATCAAGGGTGACAAGTTGCTGACGTCCTCGCTGGACGACAAGTTGAAGCTGTGGACTATCAAGCGCAACTAGGCCGGATCTTTAAGTTGATACCTATAATAAACATCCAAAAAAAATATCCTCAGTCAAAAAAAAAATGTTTTCATCTTGATCTTATATATTATAAAGTGTATTTTGTTCCAGTTTATCCTTTTTTTTTTCCTTGAATGGACCGTCGTCGGTATCATATGGCCAACGGTGTGGCCATCGCCATCTCTTTCTCTTTGTTTTTTTTTTTTTGCTTTCTTGTACTGAATTCCTTTTTTTTCTCATTATTCTCTTGACTTTTTCTTTTTTTCTTTGACTGACATAATAGGTGTTTGTACCTGTTGAAGTAGTTGACGCGATAGAGTCAGAAGCGGCCTCGTGCGATGATGCCGCAGCGTTGTCGACACCGTTTTCAATGCGTGTTGTGCTGCGTTGGAGGCGGACATAAAGGGGACGTTGTGTGTATCAGCACGTCTGGTTTTTGGCTTGCGATGAGGTTAGAGTATCTTTTGCCTTTTTCTTATGATGTGCCAGAGTGGGAATGTGCACCGTAAGTTCCTGTCGCGCGTAGCGGTTTCTGCGACTCGGTCTGCCGTATCGCCTTCTCTCTCTCTTTCTCTCTCTCTCTCTTACTCTCTCTCACGCCTGTTCCACTTCGCGTCATTCGCACTCAGAAGTCATTATTGAGGTATTTCTGCACCGCGTCTCGTACACACAACGCAACGGATCTCGCTGCCCCGCGCCGAACTCACCTCGTGCCCACTCATCCTAACCCCACACACCGACCCCCAACAAAAACCCACACCCAAACCCCCACACCCCACCCGCCCACACCGCAGCAGCCATGGCCAAGGAGAAGCTGAACTTCCGCATCACGGGGAAGAGCATCACCTACGAGGGCCACCCGGAGAAGCGACCGAAGGACCTGATGGACATCCTGGCGAAGATGGGCGTGAGCGAGGACGCGGTGCTGCCGGCCTTCCGCGAGAACATCGAGACGCAGGCGGACTACACGGACGAGCAGGTGATGGAGATGTTCGCGGAGGCGAAGGCGATCCGCGAGGAGAAGAAGCGCGGCAAGAGCGGCGGTGCTGCGCCGGCCGCTGCTGCGACCCCTGCCCAGGCGGACGCCGCCGCTGCGGAGGAGCAGCCGCAGAAGATCACGCTGAGCTACGCGGGCAAGCAGTTCTCCTACCAGGGCCTGCCCAGCGGCAAGCGCAACGCGGTGCTGCAGCTGCTGTCGAAGCAGAAGGACGTGACGCAGGAGATGGCGGTGGACACGTACCGCACGAACCTGCCGGAGGACGGCGCGTCGGAGGAGGAGATCTGGGAGATGGTGCAGGCGATGCGCAACAAGAAGAGCAAGCACCACAAGGACGCCAACGACGGCGCTGCGGCTCCGGCGGCGTCGAACACGTCGCCCAAGACACCCTCGCCGGCAACGGCCTCCGCGTCCGCCGCTGCGTCACCCGCCGGCTACGAGAACAACGCGTCGTACGACGCCATCGACGAGCTGGCTGGCATGTCGTCGAAGCAGCGCGACGACCTGAACGACTTCATCCGGCAGGTGCTGGAGGGCCCGACGTCGGACGTGGCTGCGCTGCTGCGCGAGGAGCCGAAGCCGCGCAACGGGGCGGATGACCACAAGGCGGAGGTGCTGACGGCGCGCACGTCGGGCAAGATCCCTGTGTATCTGCAGGAGGAGAACAGCAACAGCGGCACGAAGCTGATTTACGCGACGGCGACGATGACGTACGAGGAGTTCCTGGCGGTGGTGGAGAAGAAGTTCGGCCGCAAGAAGGCGCTGTCCTTCTACGAGGGCGACGACGTGATCGAGCTGGACGACGACGACGTGCTGGCCATGTACCTGGAGATGACGGTGAACGGCGACCCGAAGAAGCTGCGGCTGATCTGCTCGAACCCGGAGAGCCGGCCGAAGGAGGTGGACGACCAGATCACGGAGGCGCGGCCGCAGGAGACGAGCGCCGCGACGGGCTCGCAGGTGATCACGACGAAGGCGAAGGCGTACTCGAACGGCGAGCTGACGGTGACGGAGGACCGCACCTACTCGGGCCACTCGCTGGCGGTGTACTGCTGTGCCTTCGCCCCCAAGGGCGATCTCTTCGTCACGGCCAGCCGCGACCGCTCGGTGCGTGTGTGGAACGCGCGCACCGGCAGCTGCACGGTGATGAAGGGCGGCCACAACGGCTTCGTGCTGTCGTGCGACTTCTCGCCGAAGGGCAACCGCGTGGTGTCCTCGTCGGACGACCGCACCATCAAGCTGTGGAACACGTCGTCGTACAGCAAGGTGGCGACGCTGAAGGGCCACGAGGACAAGGTGTACTGCGTGAAGTACAACCCGGGCGGCGAGTACATCGTCAGTGGGTCGACCGATCACACGGTGCGTGTGTGGAATGCGGACACGCAGTCGAAGCTGGCGACACTGAAGGGCCACACGCTGGCTGTGTTCTCGTGCGCCTTCAGCAACACCGACAACGGCAAGTACGTTGTGTCTGGTAGCGACGACCGCATCATCAAGATCTGGGACTGGGGTGCGAGCAAGGAGGTGAAGTCGCTGGTAGGCCACATCGGCACTGTGTGGACGGTCGCCTTCTCGCACACGGACAAGTACATTGTGAGCGGCAGCATGGACTACGAGCTGATGCTGTGGGATGTCGAGACCGGCACGCGGCTGCGGTCGATGGAAGGCCACAAGACGTCGGTGCACCACGCCATCTTTTCCGAGGACGACAAGTACATCTTCTCGTGCGCGCGTGACTGGAGCGTGATGGTGTGGCGTACTGAGGACGCCGAGCACGTCGAGACGCTCGTCGGTCATCTGAGCACTGTGTACCACATGGACATCAAGGGTGACAAGTTGCTGACGTCCTCGCTGGACGACAAGGTCAAGATGTGGACCATCAAGCGCAATTAAGCCGGTGTCTTCTCTGAGTGTGGGTGGTGTTTTTGTTTTCCTTGTCGGTTTCTCTACCTTTACCGTGGCAGACGCAAAGAGAGCTTTTCAAATTGTGATGTGTGACCGGTAGCACGCACAAGGAAGCTGTGTCTCAATGCTCAGTGGAACATCTGTCGTAGCAGTTAGCAAGAGATGCGGGGCGATTTTTTGTTTCTTTTTTTTTGTTATTGCTTCAGGCGCGTTATCTCATTTTTATCTTGTGCCTTTGTGCATCGGTGTTCTCATTTTGCCGGCGTCATCACTGCCGTTGTTATCTTATCGCCTGTCTCTCTTCTCTTTATAAGCTTGTTGTGTTTTTGCACGAAAATAGAACGTTGTGTCTGGTGAAAGGACTGACTTTGCGCTTAGTTTATTTTTCTTTCGTCCTCCTCGCAGTAGTTTTTTTTTTTCGTTTTTATTGGTAGCGATAACGACGAAATGCTTTTCCTGGTGCGTTGCCACGCGCCATTCGCGTTGTTTAGTCAGGACTTCCTTGTGTCCTAGTGTGTGTGTGTGTGTGTGTTGCGGTGTAACAAGAGGGCATCACGCGTGCGTGACTTGTTATTATTATTGCTTTTGGTATTCTTGTATTTTTTTTTCTGCGTTGCCGCTCGACGTTTCCGTGTCGTTGCCTCGTTGTCACGTGTGGGGTGCGTGTCGTGATCCCCCACTGTACAAGGGGACATGATCAAGGTCAGTATCTATAAATTTTCGTTTCTTCTTCCGAAGGATGCTCACTTGCGCTTTTTTTTTTTGTTTCTAGCGAGCTACGCGGGAGCTGTATGACCGCAAGAACCGAGAAGGTCTCCGGTTGTCGCACCCGCATCACTCAAGACGGCCATTCTGCTGCTCCACGTCGCGCGCTGCAGCACCCAGCAGGCACAGGACAACGAGCGACGTCACGGATGCGCGTCTGTGTGAGTATTGGCATCTTTTACATTTCCTTTTTCGTCTTTGTGTCTTTGTTGTTGTTAGTTTTATCTCGATTTATTTTTTTTATTTCCCCATTGACGTGTGTGGTGTGCCGCACACAAGAACTTTCATTGTTAAGAGAGCAAAACAACACGACAGGTAATTTTTTTTTTTGTCTTCTGAGGAATAGAAAAGCGTTCTTTGTCTCCTCGTGGGGCGGTTTCTGCAACACGTGCTGTACGCAATGGTCAAGCTTCGGGTCAGACACACCTTCTCTGCACCGCGGCGCTGCACTGTAGAGCGCTTTTTTTTTCTTAAGAGTTCGTTGGCGCCAAAGTTGTGGAGGTCACAGCCGTTCACGCAACGCGACGGGGCAACAACTGCAGCAGAGAGTTTTCGAAAAGAAAGAAGAGACTATGAAGCGTTGCTGCGCGTGCAGTGAGGGGAATGGACCGCGACGTTGTGCGCCATACTGGCAAAACATCAAAGGAGAAAAGAAAACAAAAGCATCGTCACAATTTCTTTTTTTAGATGAGCGAGGAGAAGAGCTAAAGGGCAATAGATCAAAGGTGGCAGTCTTGCCTAAATCTGTGCCCTTACGAAAGCCTACGGAGGAAAAATCTGATGTCGCGTAGGATTGCCATTGTCGTCATCGTTACCTTTTTCTTTTCTTTCTTCGTCTTGCTTCGTTAGATAAACGCGCATGCTTTGTCTACAGGACCGCATCAGATGGTAAGGGAGAGATGTCTTTCCGTACTCGTTCAGCAGGCGGATAAGGCAGTCGACTCTCAAATGGCTACGTTCTTCTTCTCGCTGAGAGAAAGAGAGTTGGTGATGCTTTCCTGCTGCCAAGCAATTTTTTCTTTGTCATTTTCGAATAGCGTCTTTACACACACACAAACATCGCGTCTCTGCTTTATATCATTCGTTTGAGACCGACGCTGGTCAGCTGTCCTGCTCCGCCTCCTTCTTCCCATGGAGATAGATGCGCAGTGGGGAAGAAGACGAGGCGCCGTTGATCTTACTGCCTGTCACGGGCAGTGCACGAGCTTTCTTGGTTTTTCTTTTTCTATTAAGTCGAAAGGGCGAAGCAGCTGAAGAACACGCAGCTTGGAAAAAGCGTTCATCCTGTTGATTTTCTTTTCCCATTTTTCTTGTGGCGGAGTGAAAGTTGACGGGCGAAGAAGGTAGGATAGCCAGAGGACGTGTCCCCGAGAAGGAAAGACACGCGTGAGAACACTGGCACGCGCATGTGTCTCGCGTTGGTCTTTGCTCGTGTCGGACTTCTTTTTCTATTTTAAACGGCAGCAGGTTTTGCTTTGTTTTTCTCTTACGCTGATGCACTGATTTGCCCCCTTTTCCCGTATTTTGCGAGAGTTGCGTCGACACGCGGAAGTAAAATATATAAAGGAAAGCAAGACAATTAGCAGAGTAGTTGTTGTCTCTGTGACTTTGTTGAGGCGTTCGTCTCTTCCTTTTTTTTTTCCCGAGCTGAACGTCTTCGGACTTCGAGGGAAGAGAAGAAAAAAATATATGCTCGCCGCACAATACTTTCGTGCTTTGTTTTCAACACGCCACAACGTTTAACTTTTCGAAGCGGTCGTCGCTACCTTTTTTTTTTGTGCCCTTTTCGCTTTTCTTAGTTTCTCTCTTTGAGTCGTACCTCTATATTTCTCCCTTTCGTGCTTTTTTGTTTTTCTCGTCGCCTTGGTGTGTCTGTGCGTTCGTGCGAGCTCGATTTGCTCGCGCCAACTTGCTCCTTTGCGTCCTCGAGAGAGGCCGGCGTGTTGCTGCACATCTGGGCAAAAAGCAAGTTTTTGTGAGGCGCCAACAAATACATTTTCCCTTGTTTGCTACTGATTATTTTTTTTTCCATTGCATTGTTTTTTTTTCTACTTTTCACACGAAGTGTACTGCCCGCACGCAACCACACAGACATGCACGTTTACACGCACATCCACGCGCACGCGCACACTGATGCTTCTTCACTGTGCACGCAGCGGGCGTGGCGCCGTCTTGCTGCAATTCTCTTTCTCCTCTTTCACGCGGCGCGTGAGTTTCTCCCTGTTTCTCTCTGTTGTTCTGTATTTCCGAAGTATTCCGCCCTCTTATTTTCTCAGTACTGATTTTTGGAAATGCGCTACGCCTCTCGTGTCTCTTTCTCTCTTTCGGAGTGTCTGTCAGCGCTGTCGTGCCCGTAACGTGGCACACTTCCTTTTTTTTTTGTTTTTCTCCCATTTGTTCGGTGGACAAAGGCGGTGAGGTGACTCTCCCATCGCGCGTTGGCACATTTTTACTGTTTTTTTTTTTTTAAATTGTCTCTCGTCTTCCCCTTTTCTCTGTTGAGTGGCGAAAAAAAAAAAACCGCGTTAAGACTTTTGCTTTTTTGTTCTCTAAATCTCGTGGCGCCATCACTCTTTCTTTCTGCGGAGAAAAGAAGAAAAAAGATAAACGAATTGAACTAACGAAAAACAAACAAAACATAAAGGAGCAATAGAGCAAGGCACTGCCTGTGTAGCCTCCCCTCACACCGATTTGGTAATGGATAGTGGTCGTAGGTAGTAGGTGTAGCGGTATCTCACAACGCTGCCGTGCGTGCTATGATGGACGCTGGCATGGTCAGCAGTGACTCGTGTCTGTGTTGGCTACTCAGGCTTACTGGAGGCTCTGCATGCACTTCTCTTTGTGGAATTCGTGCTGGCTGCGTCTGTGCACCAGCGAGAGCGGTGGCGTGCACTACTCGCTGTTGATCACAATCGTGGTGAGGAGTTCAACCTTTAACACAAGAGAATGTCTCTTGTAGATCGATAAGCACCACAGCCGTAAAAACAGAGGACTGCAAGGTCGTATCGCAGCCAGTGCTCATCGGCGGCGCTTCTACCACATGGTGCTCTTGCTTGGCGACCGCGTGAACACATCAGCTATATGCCATTTCCACCTCTCTCTCGCTCTCTCTCTTCGCTTCAACTTGAGTGGCGGACACGTCCACAGGACGTACCTTTACCCCTCTCACCCGACGATCACCGCCACCGACACCTGCTTTTTTCCTTTTCTGCCTTCCGCTGTCACTACGCGTCAGCGGAGACGCACACACACACACCGCCGCACCTACCACGGTTCTTTTCTCTCCTATTTTGTATCATCGAGCTGGTCGCCATCGGCTCCTTCAAACTGCTGACCATTTTCTTAATAAAAAAAAAACGTGCAAACAAACAAGCACTCAGGCAATACGCTCTCGCACGCGACCTGCGCGCCATCTCAACGCCTCTCTTTCCACCCTCGTTATCTCTCTCTGCCGTCGCAGGCGGTGAAAGGCCTCTCTCTTTGATAACCGCGGTGTCGAGGCATCTTCGCAGCAACACAACCAAAAGACGCGCACACATACAAACGAGAAAGAGAGAGAAGGCGGCAGCGGCGGGGCAGAGCGTTCTTCTTTTCTCTTGGAAAATACTTCACTCGTCCCCATGTCAACGCCGTCCATCTCCTTTGCGGGGATCTCTGCCATCACGGCTTTTTACGACCCCCACGCGATTCCGCTGGCGCTCAGCGGTGCCTCTCCTGCTGCCCGCATCGCCGGCGAAACTGCCGCGTTTGCCCGCTTCCCCCACACGAGTGATGTTCTGCTCCCCCGACGTGGGATGCTGGGGCTCGACGCTCTGCGCTGTCAGCGGGTGGCCGCCATCACCGACATGACGCAGTTCGAGAACGCCGTGTGGTGGCTGACGCGCAGCCGCAGCGCCGCCGACCGCAGCCCCTTCCCCCTCCGCAGCGTGCTCTTTAGCCTCGACAGCTCGGTGGACACGCCCATTGATGTGGTGGCACGTGTGCCGCTCTGTGCCGCGACGGTGACAAGCCTGAACCTCAACACGCGATGCGACAGCTGCAACCACATTTCGAGTCTACGCGCCATCGCGCAGCTGGTTGGCCTGCGCGAGTTGTTGATGCAGCACACGACGGTCTCGCCCTCGGCGCCGCCGCTGCCGGTGCACATGACCGAGGAGCTCCACGCCGTCTTCCGCAACCTGCGCAAGCTCGTGGTGGGCGACTACTACCTCGTGCAGCAGCTGCCCCTGCAGGACCTGCACGACCTGGAGGAGGCGGACCTGAGTGGGACAGGGGTCAACGCCGACGTCGTGGCGGCCATCTCCGGCTGCCACCGCGTGCACACGCTGAGGCTGCGCGGCTGCCTGCGTGTTGAGCGCTTTGCGCCGCTGGGGGCGTTGACGCGACTCTCCTGCCTCGACCTCTCCTTCACGCGCATCCGCGACGTCGACTTGCGCCACTTGTGTCGCTGCTGCCAGCGCCTCTCGTCGGTGCGACTGCACCGCTGCGACGCGCTGCACGACTTCGCGCCGCTCGAGGACCTGTCGGAGCTGCGCTCCCTGCATGTTGGCCGCACCGCCTTCCGCAATTCTGACCTGGAGCGCGTGTGCGGGCTGCCCTGCCTGACAGAGCTGCACCTCGAGTCGTGTCGGCTGCTCGACGTCTTCGCCCCCCTCGCCGTCCTGCAAGAGCTGCGGGAGCTGGATGCGCGGGACACCTGGATGGACGATGGCGGCGTCGCGGCCCTCGCCCACTGCGCGAAGCTGGTGCGCCTCAACTTGAGCAATTGTGCGACCGTCACGAACTTTGCGCCGCTGGCGCAGCTGACGCATTTGGAGCACCTGAGCCTGTCGAGCTCCCGCCTGACGGACGCGTGCCTCGATGTGCTCTGCACCTCAGCGCTGCCGCTGCGCACGCTGCTTCTGAACGCGTGTCGCGTCGTGCACAACTTCACGCCGCTGCGCCGGCTGCAGTGGCTGGAGGAAGTCGGCGTGTGTGACACCGCCTTCAACGATGCGGCGTTAGAGGCGGTGGCGCAGTGCTGTCAGCTGACGCGGCTGCACCTGCACATCTGCGTCGCCGTAACGTCTCTTGCTCCCCTCGCACCGTGTTCTCAGTTGCGGTATCTGGGCATTGGTGGCACGCGCTTCTCCCGGCAGTCGTGCGAGGGCGACTGCGCCGTGTTGCGTCAGCGTGGCGTCCAGCTCAACCACCAACTTTTTCTCGTCTCGGCCTTTTAGCCTGCTCGTCTCAAGGAGGCAGGCTTGACAAACACTCACACCGGAAAAACAAAAAACGAAAACAAAAAAAAAAACATGAAACTACTAGCTGGACATCAAACTTTCCATAGTTACTGCTTTATATTTCTTCTTTGTGCCTTCTCTGTGATGGGTTTCTCGCCGCTTTTTAGTTCTGCTAACTCTCTCTTTTTCTTTATGTTTATTTTCCAATTTACATCGATCTTGCAGCGGTGCGGGTGGTTTCCACGCGCGGTGCCCGTCGGTGCTTGGTGACTGTTGTACATGCACTTGCTCGCCGGGGAAAAGAAAAGATGAACCGCCACAGTACGTGGAAAATCAATTCCATGTCACCGCTCAAGATAAAAAAGAAAAACGAAAAAACAAAAAGGTATGTCGTTCCCTACTTCCTTTCCTTTGCTTTTCGTGTGGCTGTGCGGCTCCGTACGCTACAGAGCCAGGCGTGGACCACGTGCACAAACCAACCAGCACAGGAGTCTCGGCGAGCACGCTGCCCCGCACAAGATACACAACCACACACACACAAAAAAAGAACTAAACAACGAGCCTACAGTGTTTTCGACGCACGTACACCCACAAACACTTTTTACTCGGGGTGGAGGGAAACCCACCACCAAATTTTACCTTCCTTCGAACTGCTTAGCCATGCTTTCTGCCTCCGTCCGGCGCGCACGCGCATGATTTATTTCAACCTTTCTATATGTTTTTTTTTTCTTCACTCTTTCAAGCCCGCTTTTTCGTTCTGTTCTGTCCGCTATGTTTTTTTTCATCGCGCCTCTTCTCCTTCTGCCCTTTTTCTGTGCGCTTCGTTCTTCCTTCTTTTTCTTTTCTTTCCGCAAGCAAATGTTTCGTCTTCTGTATCAGAGGGTCTTTTTTTTTTTTTCTGGCTTCACCGCCTGGTCTGTACGCGACGGAGACCACACACGCACGAAGACAGGACCCATCGCCAACGTTCTTTACTGTAGCTAGCGACTTAATGTCCAGTAGCAAAAAAGGAAAAAGAGAATAATAGTGAAACAGAAAAAAAAAGATAAGAGAGCGCACAAGGATACGTTGCGACCGTGGTGCGCAGTGGCGCTGCTGACGTGTATGGAGAGGGACCGTTTTGAACAATGCACAATTAGCATGAATATGCTCCTTCACCTTCTAAAAGTATTCTTAAAAGCTCTCCCTCCACCCCTCTCTTCATCTGCTCTCTTTTTCGTTTCTCACCACGTAGCTTCTTCGTTCGCACAGCATCTCCTCTCTCACCCACTTCCCCCTTCACAACTCCACAATGGCCAAGGGTAAGCGCTCCGCCGACGCCAAGGGCAGCCAGAAGCGCCAGAAGAAGGTGCTGCGCGACAACATCCGCGGCATCACCCGCGGCTCCATCCGCCGCCTCGCCCGCCGCGGAGGCGTGAAGCGCATCTCGAGCGAGATCTACGAGGAGGTGCGCCGCGTGCTGAAGGCGTACGTCGAGGACGTCGTCCGCTCCAGCACCGCCTACACCGAGTACGCGCGCAAGAAGACGGTGACGGCCGCCGACGTCGTGAACGCGCTGCGCAAGCGCGGCCACATCCTGTACGGCTACGCGTAGAGTGAGACGCGTATGCTCCCCCTCCAACAGCAGCGCCGTTAAAAGCGGTGCTCCATAGATTTCCCTTTTTTCTTGTTGTTTGTTTTCCTCCCACTTCCGTTTTTTTCTTTGTGCCTCCATCTGTCCCGAGTGCGAATTGAAGAGTACTAAACGAAAAAAAAAAGAACATACTTCGAGACGCATCCTGCCGCTCACGAGCTCGGCGCCGCACAAATCAAATGCCGGTTTTTTTTCCGCTCTTCATCTGCCGTTCCCACCTTCCCCTTTTGCTATTCTTTTGGCTTCTAAATATGCTTTCGCCTCTCTTCATTGGTTAGGGATCTTCGGCTAGGGACCATCTGTTTGGGATAGGTCGTTGATGGGATGGGTTGGGTGGAGGATGATCGGGTTTGGAGAAAGGGCGTTTTCATTATGCCGCCGTTCTGGTCTCATTTCTTAGGCCTAATTTTCCATTTCTCCATCCGCTTGCTCTGCGTGTTTTTTTTTTTGGGGTTGGTTGGCGGTAATCAAGCGTGGCCCGCAGCCACAAGCATACAATCAGGAAGGGAAAAAGAAAAAGAAGAACGCGAGGAACGAAATGGCAACGGCGCGTTGTGCCGTCATACACGCAACAGCGAAAACACAAAAAGGAAAACAAATCAAACAGAGAACGAAAGCAGCCTTACGTGCCTCACATGTGGGGGTGGGCAGCGGTGGTGCAGAGGACAATCAGCCCGTCTTCGCCGCAGCTCACCTCGAAGGCGCCGTCCACCTTCACGTCCGTGATGGACGAGCGGTGCAGCGGCAGCTGTGCCGTGTAGTGCACCAAGTTCCCAGCTCCCGCTGCGAGGGAGAGATACATGGTCCCGTTGCGCCACCCATCAGCAGCCGACGGGCCTGCAGCACCAGCAGCAGCCTTGCTTGGACGCTCGCGTGCGCGCAGGTTCCAGAAGTACAGACAGCCGTCCTCGCCGCCGCAGAACACCTCGGTGTCGCTGTTGCCGAACGCGGTGGGGGAGCGGGCCTTTGTGTTGCTTTCTGTGCCGGTGAAGCGGTAGGGCAGCAGCTCGCCCGTCAGCAACGCCCACATCCGCATCGTCCCACCGCGGAAGGACGTGAGGAGGTACGTCGACGACGGCGAGACAGCGAGGGAGCAAATTTCCATGGCGATCGGCGACACGAGCGACGTCGTCATCACACCCGTGGCGACGTCGACGACGCGGATGGTGCCGTCCTTCGAGGCGGCAAAGTAGCTGCTGCCGGTGCGGTTCGACACGAGCGACACGACGCCGTACTCGCTGAAGAGGTGGTCGTAGAGCTTCGTGCCGGTGACGAGGTCCCAGATGGTGACAGTGCCCTCGGAAAGCCCCGTCGCCGCCAGCGTGCCACATGGAAAGAAGCAGCCGGCGTAGACGTCGGCCGTGTGCGTGAAGGTGCAGGCGACCGTGTCGCCACCACTAGTGGCCGTGGCAGCGGGGCCGCCCAGCCGTGCGTCGAAGAACTGCTGAAGGTCCAGCACAAGCGTCTGGGCACCGCCCCAGCACATCAGCTTCGAGCCGTTGCGGCGCAGGTCGCGGATGGGCCGCTTGCACTGATGCAGCAGCTGCGGGCGGTCCGTCGCGCACGCCTCGGCGGACGACGCAGCGTCGCCACCACCGACCGGCCCGGTGGGAATCCACAAGATGGCGCCGCTGTCGGTCGCCGCGACGACGGCCGCGTGGCTGAGGAAGGGCTGGCACGCCGTGAGCTTCACGCACTGCCGCGCATCGCTGGGGGCAAGGCTTGGGAAGGCGGTCCGCAGCAACGCGTTCACGTCGATCGAGATGAACGGCTCCGTCGTCGGCAGCTGCGCCTCTAGTGGGGCGGATAGGGAGGTGATGGTGGCACGCTGCCGGCGCCGCACGAGGTCGGGGTGCTGCCGCGCGAGCAGCTCAAAAGAAAAGGATTGCTGGAAGACGAGGCTCAGCGGCCGCGTCAGCTCCACCGGCGCGGTGAGAGAGATGTTGCCTTGGCGGCAGTAGTTGACCGAGTCGGCGCTGCCCATCTGCGTGCGGATGTGCTGCAAGATCTGCGCACGGCCCAGCTCGGCCGTCCACCCTCGGAACTCGGGGTAGATGCTGCCGCTCTCCGCGACGGTCTTGCAGGTCAGCAGGTAGGTGAGCTTTTGAAAGTGCTCCCGGCTGATGGAGCGCTCGAAGGGCTTGATGGTGCGCATAAAGAACGGGAAGCTGCGCTGGTCGTTGTCCTCCTCGACCAGCTCGAGGAACTGCTGCTGGGCGAGAAGGAAGGGCAGCGAGCGCGCGAGCGATGCCGTCGGCGTCGTCCCCTCGGCGCGGAGGCCGGTCTTTGCCGCACCCTTCGTTTGCAGCTTCTTGATGCTCTTCTGCGCGGCGTCCCAGTTGCTCTCCTCGACGGCCCGGCAGAGCGTGCGGAGGGTCTTGCGGAGGTAGTGCTCGCCGCGCAGCTGACTCGTCGCCTCCTCGCGCAGCATCTGTGCCGCGGAGGTGAAGCCCTGCTGGATGAGCCAGGCGACGATGATCTGCACCATCTCGCTGCGCGTCACGTCGTTCGCCTCAATCTCGACGAGCGGGTTGGGTGCGAAGGGGCTGTGGTGCTCGGCGCCGTTGCCGCCGTCGCCATGTCCGCCACCGCCGTTCAATGCTGCTTGGAAATTCATCGCAGGTTGCTGTGTGTTGCGCTCTGCCGTAGTGCACTTGGAGATGTGCGTCCAAAGAGAGAAGGATCAAGGAAGATAAAAAAAAAAGACGTTGAGAGACGTGATAAAGGAGGCCGATTCTTAAAAATATTACTGTCACACCACGAGAGAGAACAGGGAAGAGATGCGGGAAGCGCAGATTTTTTCTTTTTTCGTGATTTAGTTGCGTCCAGCAGTGCCCGCCCGCCTCGCAGCGATCGCTATCTTGTTTACCTCTTCCGCTGATCGACAAGACGAACATTTGCGTATGTTTCCGTCAGTGCGTTGGGTTGTCAAGGAAACGGCAGAGAAAGTAGGATGCCTCCTGAAGGCGCTGCAACAAGGGAGAAGACGAAGCAACACGAAAAGAAGAAAGGATGTGGCGCAAATAATTAAATAATAACAAAAAACTATGAGAGGAAAAAACAAGAAGGAGGAATGTGTACCACAGTCGACCACGCGCCACGGCTTTTTGAGAGGTGGTATCATTCTGCACCCTAAACACTCCTTTTCTTTTGTTTTAACGATTTCTCTCTCATGTTTGGATGATGAAGGGAAAGACGCACACGCTTTCTCAATGAGAATTTTAGAATTGTATTGTACACGCGCGAGAAGCGGAAAAGTTTTTTCTTTATTAGACTTATTTTTACTGTGATCCCTTTTGCTGCTGTGGGATGTGCCACGCACACATTCCACAGCAGGCTTTGCACCGATCTCCGGCGCTCCGCCCTCTCTTCAATGAACAGGCGGTCCCACTGTGTTGTTTTTCGCTGCACAGCGTGTGCGCCGAAAAAGGAAAATAAAGTCGGCCAAGTAAGAGTGAGAGAGAAAACAAACGAGTTGGCGCGTGTCAGCTTTAATGCGCGGCGGAAGCTGTGTCACTAGTAGACAGAAAGAAAGACAGAAAAAAAGTGCGTGGGAGAGCCCACAGCATAGTGGGCTGCTCCGCCGACGGTGCATGGTGCGTGTGCGCATGCGCGCTGCTAGTAAGAGCGACACCACACCGATCAGTTACGCACCACGCGAGCACTCACAACTAAGCAAAACAACTAAACAACAATAACAAAAAAAAAAAGCGTGGAAAAGAGGAGCGCTGCCCTACCGTCCCCTGCGCTTGTCGCGGTGGGCGTAGTCATCCAGCGCGGACATTAGGTCTTCTCGTGTCAGTTCAGGCCACGTCTTCTCAAAGAAGGCGAACTCCGAGTAGGCACACTCGTACAAGAGAAAGTTGCTGATGCGCTGCTCCCCGCTTGTGCGCAGGATGAGTTCCGGCTCTGCCGTCACGCCGTTCGCGAATACGACGCGGTCCTCCTCCTCGTAGTCCGCCTGGGTGATGCTGCGCAGCATCTCACCGCTCATCTCCGCCCGGGTCACCGGCGTCGTCACCAACGGCGTGCCGCCCTGCAGCCGCCGCGCTAGAATGCGGTTGCACGCCGCGACCACCTCGGACTGGCCGCTGTAGCTCACGCACAGATTCAGCGTCAGCCGCCGTGGCTGCACGGCACGGGATTCGATCTCCACCGCACGCATCAGCTCCAGCACACGCGGTGGCAGCCGCTCCGGCTCCGTCGCGATGAAGCGCACAAAGACGTGGTGCTCCAGCGCCACCCTGCGGATGCGGTCAAAGAAGAAGAAGAAGAGCGACATTAACGCGTCCACCTCAGCGGCGGGCCGTTGCCAGTTGTCAGTTGAGAAGGCGTAGGCGGTCACCATGTCCACGTTGGCGTCGATGCAGTGCGTCATCACCTCGAGCAGCTTCTCGCCCCCGCTGCGGTGGCCGTCGAAGGCGGTGTGCTCGATCAGCTTGAGGAAGCGCTTGTAACGCGTCGTCAGCCACGAGGACGCCGCGCTCTCGCCGCCACGCGCGGCCACCGCCGACGCCGGGTCGCACAACTCCGCGCGCAGAGTCTGCAGCACCGCCGCGTCCGGCTCCTTGTGCGCCGCGCTGCTGTGGCGTCGCCCGAAGCGCCGGTTGCCGTCCATGATGATGCCGAGGTGCCGCACTGCTCGCTGTGTCGGGTCCGGCTTCACAATTACAGGGCGGGGGTCTTTGTCGCGTCGTGCGCGCAGGCGCAGCAGCGCGATGCCGAGCTGCACGAAGAAGGCCACGAGGAGGAGCGACATGCAGACGGCGCCGAATGTGCCGCACACGGTGCGCAGGGCGAGCAGGTCGCCGCTGTCGTTGAAGGCGGCGTATTCGCTCGCCCCCACCGCCGCCCGCGGCCGCAGCTGAGTGACCGCACCCATATTACTAAGAAACTAAAAGAAACGTGCGCTTCAGCGGGCGCCTGTTCAAAACACTGAGCTCAGCAACAAGCAACGACGTACCCCTAGCAACGCATGGTTTAGAAAAAAGAGTAGGGCAGGCAGTGCGGAAAGACGGAGAGAGGGAGTAAGGAGGGAAGATGTGCGCAGCGACAGTCAAGAAAAGCGCGTCTATTGATCCATAAGGGGCAACGACAGACAGACGCACAGTGAGGAGTGGTCTGGCTCGTCCGGTAAAGCGGCATTAGGAATGCTTGTTTTTCGAAGTGACTAGTTTGTATGCTACATACACACGCACACACGAGCAGCCGACAAAAAAAAATGGAGACAGAGAGAGAGAGAGCAGAAACAACGAGAAGCAAACCAAAAAGAGAAGAAATCTAGAATGGCACCACCGCTACTTACGCGATGCAGCGGCGTCGGGATCCAACGCACCGCGCTGCAGCATCCCAAGCAGATCGCCTTTTTTAGTTGTCCCCCAGCCGACGCGATCTGCCCCGTTGCGGTGCAACACGTCCGAGTTCAGCAGCGACAGCGACTGCGCCGTGTTGATGATGGGCGAGATAAGCGAGTACATCCCCTTGGCGAAGTGCACCACAGGCGTGTAAAGCCAGTTGCCCACGAGCAGAAGCATCGAGCGCTGCGAAGGACCCTCCGCCGCGCTACGGCCCCGCTGGGTCGACTCGCCAGCAAAGAGCCGCAGCTGCTCGGTGTGGTCGGCCACGATGCCGTGCTGCCGTTCTAAGCCGATCACAACAAACTCCAGCTGCTGTTGCGCGTAGGCCATGTCGCTCTGACTCTTGCCAAAGAGTTCCTCCAGGCGCGTGACGTGAGCGCGGAGGTCTTCGATGACGACCTTCTTGCGCTCGGCGACCACCTCGAGGTGCCGGCAGCGCCGCGTGAGCTGCTCGACGCTCGTCTGCAGAATTTGTATTTGCTGCTTCGGGTCCTCGGCGGTGTCGAGGGAGGGCCGTGGAAAGGCGCGGCTGCGGTTCTCCATTCTACGATGGTAATCGCCAAGACAGTATAAATACAAAGTTTTTTTTTGTTTGGGGTGTAGTGTGCGAGTCGGCAGGGTCGTGCCGGCGACTCCTTTCGGTGGTGCAACCAGACAAATGGGAGTAGCGGCACGGGAAGTGACGTGGGAGGGAGAGAGAGAGAGAGGCGATGATGGGTTTGGAGGTTGATACGCATCGCTGCAGGGAGAAGGCAGGAGGACAAAACAAACGGCAGCTGAACCTGCGATGGCGTGTACTTCTTCTCCACAAGAGAATTTTTTTTTGGTAGCTTTCAAATAAACTGTACAAAGTGCTGGTGCACGCCGGAGGATGAAAAAAAAAGGAAGAAAACACGTCCTTGTTACATCATGTTGGCGTCCTTGAGCAGCGTCAGCGGCGGCGCCGTTGGACACATGCAGGTGAAGAGCCGGTTGACGCGACCCACCACGAAGTTCTGCACGGCGAGGCGGTCCCAGAGGGAGCTGACGGCCTCCAAGCAGGGCAGCACCGCGCCGGTCCGCGTCGCGTCACCGTCGTCGCTCGCGGCGAGCGGCTTCAGCGCTTGGTTCACCTCCAGCAGCGCGTCGACCACCGTGGCCCGCACCGCCATGTTCGTTTCGGTGTCCAGAAAGTTCTCGGTGGTGCGCAGGGCGTCTTCGGCAAAGAGCATGGGCCGCAGCTGACCGCTCAGCTGACCAAGGTGGTGCTCCTGCAGCTGGCGCAAGCGCTCCTGCACCTCCTGCAGCTCCCGTGTCCGCTGGTCGAGCCGACGGCGTGCGTCGACAATTCTGTTTGTGTACATGCCCCCTCCAGCCGCGGGCAGCCCAGCCAGTGTCAGCTGCGTGCTCAGCCCTGATGCCACAACGAGCGCCATGCTGCTGCTGCTGCTGCTGTCGCTGACTGAGGGGAGTGAGCGGCCACGCTGGGCGGCGGCCTCGCGCTGCTCCTGCGTCAGAGTCTCCAGGCGTGCCCGCAGCTGTGCATTTTTCCGCTGCAGGAGCGTCAGTCGTGCCGCTTCGAGGTCCGTGGCGCGTTTTAGCTTCTCGCGCTCGAGACGGGCACTACGGCCGACCTCCGCAGCCCACTGCGACTCCCGGTCACGGCGAATCAGATCTGCAATAACGCGGGAGCGGTGCTGCGGAGAGGGGATCGACGCCGCTGCTGCCGCTGCCCCTGCTACTGCGGACGGCGCCGACGTGCCGCCCTCGCGCGGGTGGAGCAGCGAGGATGGGAACGTGGTGGCGGTGACGGTTGGTGCGAAGGGCGTCTCGCTTCCAACTGCAGTCTGTGTGCAGACGTCAAGGAGGCGCTGCAGCGTCGTTGCGTGCGACTCAAGAAACTGGTCCATGGCGGCCTCCGGTGTGGACTCGGTGAAGCCGACGGAGACGGGGCTGCTGCTGAGTGGGTTGTTGGTGTGCGTGTGAGCCTCGAAGACGTGCCGGTTGGGCGAGAAGGGGACGCCGGTGTTTGGCCCCCGCGCAGCGTGCAAGGCCGTCGACATTTGTGAATTGGCTGTGGAAGTTGTTGGAGCAGGAGGAGCCGCACAGATATGAAGTCCCGCTGGGACGCACGAGGTGAGTGTGTACGCGCTGAGTGACTGCGACTGCATGTAGTCCAAGAATTCAAAGAAGGCGTGAGAAAAAGACAGAGAAGTGAGAAGGGTGAGACAATAGAACAGAAACTTAATAATAATAATGACAAGATCAGCAGCGTGACTAACGGGCAAAATTTGCCTCGCGATGGGCCGGTCTGCATGTAAGACGCCAAACAGATCCCCTACCGACTAAAAAAGAAACGAGAGCAAAGCAACTCATGGCTGCAGTGCGGAATGTCGCCGACAACCTTGTTAGTATAAACTATTTTTTTTTTGTGTTGCGGTGTGTGAAGGATGAGCGGTTGACGAAGGGCCACCTAAGCCCCCTTTCCCTGTTTTCAGAAAAAAAAACCCTTATTGTTCCAGTGCGTCGCGGACCGGTGCGTAGTCGAGGCGGTGAAATACACAAGGCCCGTGCAGCCGAAGCAGTCGGGTGTGCTCCTCCGTGCAGTAGCCCTTGTGCCGATCAAAGCCGTAGCGCGGCTCTGCCGGGTGCATAACGCGCACCGCGTACGAGTCCCGCGACACCTTCGCGAAGATGGAGGCGGCACCGATCGAGAGAAACCTGCTGTCCCCCTTCACCACCGTCGTGCAGGGGAAGCCGTCGAGTGCACCGTGAACGACACCCATACGCTTGCGGTACTCCGCTTTGGTGCGCGCTTTGCGTGTCACCGCCGCACGGTCCTCTTCACTGAGAAAGGTCCACGGTGTGCGGTTGCCGTCGACGAGAATGGCGCAGTTCTGCGAGTTGATGAGATGGGGTGAAGTCGCGTTGTACGCCTGCACGAGCGCGTTGCACACCGCAGCCATTCCCTCCAGCGTCGCGTTGAGGATGTTGCGCTCGTTAATGACACCGACCTCCACGAGCCGCACGGCGAAGCCTTGCAACGGCTTCATGCGTTGATAGCGCGCCGACGTGCACGCTCCGGTGGCCATCACCTGTGCTCTGCAGGCCTCCCCACTGCTGCTGTCACCCTGTCCCAGCTCCGCGCACATGCCCGAAAAGGTCTCCTCGCGAGCTGCTTCTGACATCATCTTGCTGTCCTTCACGGTGTAGTGCACGGCAGTGTCAGAGATGCGGTAGAGAGCAGCGGCGACGCCGACCGGTCCCGCCATGCAGCCACGGCCTGCCTCATCCACGCCAATCACGAAGCGGACTCGCGAGCTTACCAGCTCCCTCTCGCCTGCGGTGGTGTCGATAGTGGCTGCCATTGAGAAAAAAAAAGAGAAAAGCGCGTAGGAGAGGCGCAGCGGTGGCTGCTTTCTTTGTCTCAATTTCGTTGTCAATGCGCTGTAGTGGTGTGTGTTTGCATGGAGGGAGAGAGAGAGAAAGAGGAGGGGGAGATGGAGAAGAGGGAGATGAAGTGACATGGCGCCGTCTGCGCGTGATTCCCTCTCACGCACACACCTAAATATGGAGAGGGAAAGAGGTACGACGAGCAGCAAGTCAAGTGTCTCATCATTGCTTGGTTTCTCTTCAACATGCTCTTCCCTTCACGATTTGACATGGCTTCCGTTTCACAACAAAAAGACAGAAAGAGGTCATCCCGCTGTAGGAAAGCAAAAGATATGTATAGGAGCAAATATTTGTCAGCTTTCGAGGCTATTTTCTTCAATGTAAGTGGAAAGAAAGATGTAGTCTAGTGGTGAATCTAAAAAAGAAAAAGCAAAGAAAGGAGAATCACAGCAGCAAGTGTGAGTGGTCAGAGTCCCACGATGAGGCCTCCACCTCCTTCAAGATATCGAGTACATCCGCCGGCATGGAAGCGCGCAACGCCTTTGCCCAGTGCTGCGGCGTGTGCGGCGCATCCTCCCCACTCTCGCCGTCTAGCAGCGAGTCGTCCAGGTTGAGGTGATGCAGCAGCGCTTCCGCGGATGCCATCACGTGCGCCGCCGAGGAGAGGGCTTTCGTGGTGTCTCTGTCCATTAAAGTAGCCTCTTCCTCCTCCTCCTCCTCCACATTCATTCCCCACGGTGCAATGCTCGCTGGCCCACGGTTAGTGTGCGGGCGAAAGGTGCACGCGCGGGCCTCGGCCTCCTGCTGCTCCGCGGCTGCTCGCTGAAGTCGGTCTTCTCGACGGCGCTGCCACACCTCATTGCGCGCGAAGAGCGAGCTGGACGCATGTGCACTCACCGTCGTCGTGTTCTTGTTGGTGCGCGGGGCAAAGGTTTCCTCTGGGTTGACGTGGCGGGTAGCATCGGGAGCTGCCTTGGGGCGGAGGAGGCGTGCCTGTGCTGTATCACCACTCTGAGAGGCGATAAGGCTACTGACGGGGTCGATGGCTGGCTGAAAGCCCTCGCTGCTGCGTAGGAGTTGCAGCTTGTCCTGCACCGCACTCTCTGTGCGCCGTGCGACTGCGTCGTGGTAGAGCCGCTGGTACGTTGCTGCAGATGCGGAAGATGAGCACGTGGCCGTAGGTGACGACGTAGCAGTTGATTTGGACGACGCGCGATGCCGGTTTGTTACATCCCGCAGCACCGCACCACAACTTTTTCGTGTTGCTGCTGTCGCAGGTGTAGCAGGAGGAGCAGCAGTGGTGTGAGTGTTGGATGGGTAGAGGCGATCCACCACCGACCCCGTCACCGCCAGCCGCTTCGTGTACGCCGACACGGCGGGCTGAAAGGACAGTTTCGCCGCCTCTTCGCGACGCAGCGCCGCCAGACGGGCTTCTTGCGAACGCTGCCGAGCCAGCAGCACCTCCCCAACAGAAAGACCATCCAAAGCGTCGCGCTGGCGTGCCGCGGTGGCCATCTCGCGCGAGGCAGGGAGGATGGTGGGCTGCCGTGGCTGCTGCGACGCGGCCCGCTCCGCGCGGTAGGCGGACTCACGCGCGGCGCGGTGGTGACGTGCGGCCTCGGCGCAGACGTGCAGCGACGGTGTTGGGGCAGAAGAATGACGCGACACTGCAGCCGCTGCTATGGCGGCCTCCTGTGCTTCCTTCTGTGCTTCCTGCGCCGCCTGTGCAGCGCGTCGGCGCTCCTCGCAGCGACGGCCGTAGTCGAGCAAGCGCTCTTCTACGCGTGGAGAGGGAAGTCGGCGCATCGGGGAGAGTTCGCACACGACGTCCGCCTCGCCAGCTTCGCGGTCAGGTATCGCAGTGTCACGTTCGCAGGGAAGTTGTGGGGCGGCCACGGCGCTGCCAAGGCGGAAGGAGGGACGCATGGGAAGGAAAGACGCTGAACGTGTAAGAGAGACGTCGTGTAGATGTGTGAGTGCAAACGACGAAAAAACAACAACAACAGAAACGAAAGCAATTCGAGTTTCGTCTGGCATTTTTGTTTTAGAGAGAGAGAGTTGAGGGCAAGTGGAGAGAGGATGCAGAGGTGCGAATCGTAGCATAATTCTTCTCCTCCTCTCGGCGATCCACGAACGCCGGTCCAGTTGACTGCAGAGTGCTATGCTCTCTTAGCCGTCTTTGCCTCTTTGTGGGGCGAGCACTGAGAATAGCGCCAACAGTGCACTCGATATCTCTTGTCTCACAATTGTTTTTTTAGATCCGTCACTCCGGTCCTCACCACACATAGGGACAACGGAAAGCAATGATGCGCGGCGCTTTCCTTGCAATGTGTGTATTAATTTGTTTTTCTTGCTTGGTGGTGCACATCGCTGACGCTGACACGTGCCGCGCATTGCACCAAGAAAAAAAGCTCCGTCTGCGTGCAAAATTGAGAAAAAAAAAAGAAACAAACAAAAAGAAGAGTTCTTATGAATACATCGACAACGTGAACAAAAAGATAAGTTATTCGAATTTTTGTAGCTGTGTGTGTAAGATGGTGGGAGACAATAAAAAGAGTTGGGAACGGCTGCCTAATGCCCCGTCGAGGCAGCGTCGAAGGACTGGAAGCGATAGCTGAAGGTGCTTGGATCCTTGGCAGAATACATGGTCGGCTTGCTCGTTGACGGGAAGTAGGTGCGGTGCTGCTGCGCCTCGGTTAGATACGCCTGCCGGGACTCCTCAAACATGCGGTGCAAGTCCGGCAGTGGCACGTGCGGAGAGGCAGCGATGAGCTCGCGCGAGGGCGGCCCGTCATGGCGACGGCTGACGTCGCGACCTGCCAGCCCTGCCGCCACCACGCGAGAGTTGCGCGACTCGCGACGCAGTAGCTCGCGCTCCCGCCCGGTGCGGGATTCGTGGCGGTCGATCATCGCGTGGACTTCGTTGTAGAGCTGCTCCGAACGGCGGCGGATGCGGTCGGGGGTGGAGACGCGGAAGGCAACATCACGACCAACAGGACGCTGCTGCTGCTGCTGTTGCGGAGGTGAGAATGGTGTGTCGTCGTTTGCTCTTGCAGGGGACGCGACTGCGCCGTCGTGCGCGGCGGTTTCGGCAATAGTGACGTGGGAGCTGCCGCCGGCTTCGTGGATTGTCTCGAGGGCGGTGAGGGCGTCGCCGTCGCGGTCGCGGTCGTCGACGAGCATCGCAACGTAGCTAGAGGTCCCAGCGGGGTGAGAGGGAGAGGTGGCTGCCATGGATGTGTGTGTGTATGCGAAAGCAGAGGCACAGCACTGCTTTTTTAAATTTAGTATTTTATTTATTCTAATTATTTGTAAAGGAGAAGCGGGGAAGCGCACAAGAAAAGGAAAATGAGAAGGCGTATCCGCAACCAGTGTAAGAGCGCAAACGTCGCACCACCTACTCGTCAACGCTTTACAGCTCTATTCATCCGCATCAATGCCCACGCGCGTGGCACAGGAGACGGCATTCGACGGCGAGGACAGCCTAAACTCTGACGTAGAGAGAGCACCATGTCGATGCATAAGTGCCGCCGAAAACAAGCATCACGTGGTATGGTAGACACTCATCCACACATCGAAACAAAGGTGCGTCGAGCAGCCACGCAGGTCCCAACAATCCTCTTTGCTGGCTGCGTACTTGCCCCCCTTTTTTGCCGGTTTTTTTTTTTTTTTACTCTATAAGATATTTCTCGCACTTCTATTGTGAAAATACACGTACACACATTCACCCATGTATCTACGTTTATGCATCGGAGAGAGGTGGAGAGGCAAGGGGAGAGCAGCAACAACAACAGCAACACTGCTCAGCACCACGAATGCCAGACGCCACCTACGCTACTGCGTTCGTCTCCTCACCCGTATCCTCCTCCTCCTCCTCATCCAGAGAGCCCTCAAGACTCTCCGACACGGCACCAGACAACGTCGCCTTCACCGAGACGTCCAAGAAGTCCTCCGGCTCCACCGCCTGCGACTTCTGCTGCGAGGCGACGAAGCTAAAGTCATTATTCTTGATGGTCAGCATGGAGCACATGTCTACCCCGCACGACGCCGACACACTCAGCGGCACACTCACCGTCACACCAGGGAAGGTCTTGGGCACGTACTCGTGGACGGAGCTCAAGATGCGGCAGGTGTCCTTCACACAAGCCTCGAGCACGTCGACGTGGCAGTCGATCCAGACAGAGTCGTGCACAAAGTTGATGAGGCAGGCGCGATTCTTGTAGAAGTCCTTCTTGATGAAGTGGCGGAAGAGGCGGCCCACCATCATCTGCGCCAGCTCCGCCCCGTAGCCCTGGATGGGGTAGTTCTTCACGGCTGGCAGGTTCAGCACGACGTCGCGGGTGCGGAAGCTGAGCCGCAGGCCGGTAGGCATCTCGGCAATGAAGCGCGTCGGCAGCCCGGGGTTGTTGGGCCGCAGCGCCACCGCCCGCACGATGCGATGGAACTCAGCAATGCCCGGGTACTCCTCATTCTCCTTCCGGATCGAAGCCTCGAGGTCCTTGACGGCGAGTCCAGTCGTGCGGTGCAGCAGCGGCACCCCCGCCCCGTAGAGGCGCTGGAAAGAAAACTGCTTCGCCGTCTTGCGCAGCTTCACATACTTGGGGACATCGCGCTTGTAGCCGTCGTAAATCTCCTTGTAGGGCAGCCCACTGAAGAAGGCCGCCCGCTTCACGTGGAAGTCGACGCCGCTGTTGAGGTCCGTCGAGAGATTCGCGTCGTTGCACAGGTTCGCCAACACCACAATCTCGAGCTGGGAGTAGTCCACCTCGACACACCGGCCCTGTGCGCCGAAGCGGGAGACGAAGAGGCGCCGCACCGATGACTTGTCGTCTTTTGGGATGTTCTGGCAACTCGGGTGTGCGCTGATCGTGCGCGATGTCGTCGTGGCGGTCATGTCGATGTGCTGATGCACGCAGCCGTCGTCGTGCAGGATGCCGAGATGGCCGTCGGTGCTTGGCTGCACAAAGGCGGACATATGCCGGTCGAGAAGCTGACGCTGCAGGAGCAGGCTGGCAGGCTTCACCCCGTGCGAGCTCAGCGACCGCACCACCGACTCAGAGAAGGGCTTGTTGCGCAGGCTCGCCACCAGCTTCGGGTTTGAGATGTAGTCCTGTGCGATGCCGGGCAGCCGCAGCTTCAGCGCCTGGCTCTTGCGCTCATTCGCCACGAAGCACCCTTTCGAGGGATACCGCAGCAGCGAGTTGGCGGCGAGGGTGAGCAGTGCATCGCGCTGCGCCGTCACCTCTTTCCCGGTGAGCCCAAAGGCGTGCAGGAGGACGTACCAGAGCGCCTTGGTGTCCGTCTCGGCGCGGTGCAGCGCCCCTTCTGGCCGCACATTCAGAGCCTCGATGAGGCTGCTGAGGCGGAGAGACGAGACGAGGGCGTCGCTGACGTGCCGCTCCAGGCGGAAGGCGGTGTGCCGGGCGGAGGTGTCAGCGCGCAGCGCCTGCAGCAGCGCGAGGGAGTCGCAGAAGAGCACGCCGTCCATCGGCACGTCAGGCGCGTGCACGTCCATGGAGCGCCGCAAAATGGGCTCATCCACGCCAAACACGTTGTGCCCCACTAACAGCAACACTTCTTTTGGGTTGTAGGAGGCCTTGTCGAGGCGCAGGTACTCGGCAATGCTTCGTGCGACGGTCTGCATCGTTGGCGCATCTTTCACAAGGGCGTCTGTGATGTGGTGGATGGCTATGGTGCGCGGCGTGATGGCGCGTCGGGGGTTGATGAGGGTGTGGAAGGTCGTGTTTTCTACCGGGTCGAACATGGCGATCTCGATAATCTCGTCCGTCACTGCGTTCAGCCCGGTCGTCTCGACGTCGAAGAGAACCATGCGGTAGGTTCGGTCCCGCTGCGCATCCTGTGCCTTCATGTGGGCCATAACGCGCTGCGTGACGCGTGAGGCAGTCGGGATGCCGCATTGAGCGGCGTAGCGCTGCAGGTGCGCGTCGCCCGTCAGCTGCGCAAAGTTGCCGTAGCGGTGACAGAGGTGGACGAGGTTGGACGTCCAGAGCGGGCTCTCGTGCGCGGTGGCGCCGACGTAGCCGATCTGAATGGTCCCGCCAAAGAAGTAGGCGTGTAGCTGCTGCAAGGAGCGCCAGTCAAAGACACGCTGCATCTCACCGGGTACCTCCTGTGGGGTGTAGGCGGCGAGGGCGGCGTCGAGCATGCTGGCCGCGTTCTTCAGCGAGGAGGTCTGACGGCCCGCTTCCTCGGCGTCGATGTGGATTCCCGCCCACTGCATCGCCGCCATCGCCAACAGCGAGTCCATGCGGTGCGCCACGCCGATCAGCTGCGCCTGCTCACACGCCCGCGCGAGCTGCGCCTGGAATACTTTAACCACAGCTGGTGTGGCCAACAGGAGAAAGCGGCGTTGAAAGGCGAGAGGGAGGCGTTCGTTGGCCGTGCCGACCCGCGACGACGGTGGAAGAAGCGCACCGTGACGCAGCGCGAGCTCGTGAACGCTGTTGTGGCCTGTTTTGCACCGCTGTGCTTCTAGGAGGTACTCGGCCAGCGTCACACACCACACCCGCCCGCCACGCTTTAGGAAGCGCTGCAGCTCGACGTCTTGCCAGAGCAGCAGCACGAAGGCCTTGGCGTCGTGGGCGACCAGCACGTCGTAGTCGCTGAGGTTTGGCAGGGCAAACTGACCACGACTCTCGTAAACACGCCACGGCTCGATGGTGCGGCCGGTGTGGTCACTCAGGCACGCACTCAGGATGTAGTTCACCCGCGCCACCGGGTTCATCGGCTGCGCATGAACGAGGTGGTCCGTCGCCACGTAGGACACCGCCAGGTACTTGGTGTAGTGCCGCGCCTCGGCCTTCTCGGCAGCGCAGCGCTTCGGGTAGGTGAAGTACTTGGCCCATTGCGATACGCTCTCCGAGGTTGCCATCGTGGCAGACTGCGTTGGCCCCAGCTGCTCCAGATAGTTGCGCTCCTTCCCGTCTGCCAGCGCCTTCTTCTGGTACGACCGCAGCGTGTCACCAGCGGTGACGTACACCTTGAAGAGAAGATCGGCATCCAGCCACTTGGTCGACTCCTTCAGCGAGTCCCAGTAGCGCGTCGGGCTGGACTGGTAGACGCTGCGCAGCGCCTCGTTCATCTCCGAGGCAAAAACGACGACGCAGCGGTTGCCGCTCTTCGTCACGGCAGCGCGGCAGCGGAAGAGCACTGCGCGGTCGGTGCGGTTGGTGGGCAGGAGAATCATCCGTGTGGAGTGCGTGTCGAAGAGGCAGGCGAGAACGTCGGAGAGCATTCCTTTTGCGGAGTGGTGGCGCCGCCGCACCGGGTCCCAGAGCGCCACGTTCAGCCCACGCGAGCCGGCCCGCACGAGGTGGATCACGTAGACATCGAAGCGTGGGAAGACGCAGTCGCTGATCGTGTGCAGCGGGTCGGCCGCCTCGGCTCGACACGCCACCGTGCGGAGGAAGGCCCAGTGCGCCTGGAACCACCCAAGTGTCAGCGGCGTCGGCGAGACACCGGTGAGTGCGTGTGCGGTCACCTCCCGCGGCGAGGGCGGCTGCACCCGCAGCGCGGCACACAGCTCCAGACTGTCCACGTGCAGCACTGGTTGGAGCCCACTGCTGCGGAGCACCGCGCCGAGCTTCTGCAGTGGCCCCTGAAGCGTGTTGCGCTCCTGCACTGTTTCTACCACCGGGAGCAGGATGAAGTGGGCGGAGCCGTGGGTGTGGGCCACGATGTCGTCTGCCACCCCCCACGCATCGGCCGAGTCTGCGCCGGCGTCGATGGTGCACACCAGCTGATCAGCTGCAGCTGAATAGATAGAGAAGACTTTGGACTTGAAGTTGTAGCCGACGAGGAGAATAGGAGCGTCGGCAGAGCGTGCGTACTCGCGGCGCTGTTCCTGCACCGTGAGCGTGGCGTCCTGCGTGGTGAGCTCCGCCTGTACGGCGGCGAAGTGGTCGCGCGCGCTGTGCTCGATGCCGCTGTCGAGGGAGATTGGGATGTGGAAAAACTCGGCGTAGTCGGCAGCTGCGTCGGCAGGTGGACGCTTTCCTTTCAGCAACGCTGTCTGAGCCTTGACGAGGGACTGCATGGTGCAGCTGCTACGCAGGGGCCTGCCGAGGACATGCTGCCATCTCACTCCGAGGAGGCGCCGCATGAACAACAACTACACCACTGTAATGTGTGAGAAGAGGAGAAAGAAAAAGAAAAGGTAAGAAGAGCTGTACTGTAGGAGGGGGAGTTATACGCAGCTGTCTATCTATGCATCTCCATTGAGACCTATCGCAACAACACTGACTGGGAAGACAAACAAACAAACAAAAATTCAAAAAAAAACCAGACCGAGCTGTCTCCTCTTTTTCTTCTTTCTGAAGAGAAGAAGAAATATGAAATAGCTGCTGAGTAAAGGAACAGAGTGAAGAAGAGGAGTGGTGAAGAAGAGAGGATGGTAGAGGGGAGGCTGGATGTGGTGTCACGATGTGTAAACAAAAGCAACAACACTTTTTTTCCTCTTTCAGGTTGCGCGGCTCACTTGGAAAAAAAAAATCTGTTTAAATGCTCACCTACTTGATAAGGCCGCTTGACGCACACCACACGCATGACAACACGAGGGTCTTCGACACAGCGTGCACTCCCTACTCCAAAGCTTGTTTTTCTTTTTAATCTCTTATTATTTTTGAGATCTCTTTTTGTTGTATTCACAGGAAAAAAAAGGAAAAAAACAAAGATTATTTTCACTCTCCTCAACGACCGTTGCTACAGGAAAAAAACGTTTTTTTTTTATTATAGTGAAACGGGTCGTGTGCAAAATAAAGGGAAAATAAGACGAAAAAAAAATTCACGCTATTTCTTTGTCTCGTTATACGAAGCGGAGAGAAGATATTAAAATGTCGCACGTTAAGTAGCGTTAAGCTGTTAAAATATAGCCCCTTTTCTCGCTTCAAGCGGGAGAAAAAGGGAGCATACGTCTCTTCGGCATCTTGGCCACCACCCGCTCTCTCCACCTCCGATCTTCGCAAGCTGCGAATACTACCGAAGGTGGGAGTGAGTGAGAGGAACTCACGGAGGAGAAAAAAAGAGATGAAAGATTGCGATGACCGACATCGCAAATTAAAAACAGCAACACCAACTCACACACACACACACAAAAAAAAAAACATCAATAACAAAAAAACGTTCCACGTGCAAACCCGCGAAACCATGCGAGAGACGACACGATTAGAAAATAAAAAGAGCAAAAGAAGGCGATGAAAGTTCACACACACACACAAACACATACACAAAAAAAGAGCAAAATACTATTTTTTTTTCGTGTTCTTCACTTCACCGTTAAAAAAGAAAAAAAAAGATAAAGAAAACTGCGCCAGCGGAGCTCGGAGAGCGCGTCCGCCCCACTTTACGCCCACACTCGCCAGATAGATTCATCGCGAGGGATGGCTAAGGAGGGGTGTGGGTTGAAATAAAAATAGAAAGCAATAACAGTATTAATAAAGATAAATAGCATTGGGAAAGGAGACAGCTGCGGCAGTGTGACGCCTGGCAGAGGAGTAGAAAGTACAAAATGAGAGAAAAAAAAAGAAGAGGTCGCACAAATAGACAAACAAAAAAAAATAAAGAAAAAAAAAAACACTAGTCGACTTATTACCTCGTAGCTCACTCGCACACGCGTTGAGCTTTTAACCCTTACTAGCGGACGCCGCCACATCGGGACAACGAAACACGACAAAAGCAAAACAGCAAGTAATGAGGAAGCTCTACCTTCTGCAGCTCTCTTCGTTTTGCTATTGTTTATTCCTTCCTGATCAGTAAGTTAATCAGCACAAAAAAAAAAGAAATAAAAAGAGATTAGAAATCATGTAAGCACACACAAACACACATATGTAAAGTATTAAATGCTCGCACACACGTCAAGCCCTGAAAAAACCTATTTGTTACTCAGTCCTCTTTGCGCAGGTAGCGGCGCTCCAGGTACTCCTTGAAGTACTGCGTGTTCAGCGGCTCACCGGTGGCCTTCTTGATGAGGTCCTCCGTCTCGTACAGGCAGCCGTTGTCCCAGATCTTCTCCTTCTGCTTCGCGAAGATCGGCTCCAGGTTGCCGGTGCGGATGCACTTGTCCACGGTGTCCTCGCCGAGCTCCTTCTTGATGGTCGCCATCAGCTGAGCTGCGAAAATAGAGGCGAGCGAGTAGGTGGGGAAGTGTCCTATAAGCCCCATCGACCAGTGAACGTCCTGCAGACAGCCAAGGTCGTCGCGGCCCTCCGTCTCAAGGCCCAGGTACTCCTTCATCTTCTCGTTCCAAACACGAGGCACGTCCTCGGCCTCCATGCGGCCCTCGATCAGATCGCGCTCCATCTCGTAGCGCAGCAGGATGTGCAGCGGGTAGCACACCTCGTCAGCGCGGATGCGAATATAGCCGGGCTTTACCACTTGAAAGCTATTACGGAGGTTCTCTACGGTGAAGGCAGGCTGGTCGCCTAGGTACTCCTTCAGCAGCGGTGAGAGGTACTCGGCGAAGGCGCCGGAGTGGGCCAGCGTTGCTTCCGCGAATCGCGACTGGCTCTCATGAATTGTCATGGAGCGCGGTGCGCACACCGGCTGACCGAGCATTTCACGCGGGCCGCAGTTCGACTCGTAGCGCGAGTGACCCGTCTCGTGAATTGTGGCGAAGAGCGCCTCTGTGTAGTCGCTCTCGTCGTAGTTGGTTGTCACGCGCGAGTCCTCCTTCACCATCCCGGTGAAAGGGTGTGCGGATTCATCCAGGCGGCCGGCCTCAAAGTCGTAGCCCAGAGTCTTCATGACGTGACGGTTCAACGCCTTCTGCTTCTCTTTTGGAGAAGGCCCTTCCGCAGTCACCACCTTCAAGCCGGCGTCCTTCTGCGCTGCCAGGATCTTTCGCAGCAGCTCCGGCAGCCACGCCTTCACCTCCGCGAAGATGCGCTCGACTGTTTCGATCGACATGCCGCACTCGTACTCGTTGAAAAGCGACTCGTAGAGGGGCTTGCCCGTCGCAACTGATCGCAGCTCCGCCTCCTCGCGCGCAAGCTCCACCATGTCTTTTAGTACCGGCAGGTACATGGAGAAGTCGTTCGCCTTGCGTGCCGGGGTCCAAACGCTCGCGCCGAGGGCACGCACCTGCGACTTGCGCATGACAAGATCGGCCGGCAGCATCGACTGCGTGTCATACTGCCGCTGCATTTCTCGGAGATTTGCCCGCTGCACCGGCGTCATCTCAGCGGCGGCGGTGTGCGCCTCGTCCAGCAGTAGTTCGTTGGACGGAGCAGTCAAGAGCTGAAAGATGAGTGCGTACAGCTCCCCCATGGCAGCGCCACGTGCGGCCGCACCCTTCGGCGGCATATACGTCTGTGTATCCCATGCGCCAAGCGCGACCAGGTGGGACAGGTTGTGCACCTTGATCGCGAGACGCTCAAGTTCCTTGTAGGCGTCCATATTAGTAAGTCAACGTGGCAGGTTTTCACGGTTCCTATAAGTAGAAGAGAGAAAGGGAGAGGGCACGTGAGAAAGAATAGGGGTTCACTACTATGAGAACGATGTCGTGGGTGTGTGCGTGCGGTGCTAGCGACGTGAAGCCAGAGAGAGGGAAAGAAAGAGGGGGAGAGAGAACAAAACAGAGTAGAGCAGCAGTAGCGCACAGAACGTCAGAACATCCTCAGCCGTCAGGTGACGCGTAAGAAACAATTACGCAGACAATGTTACGTATGATGGTCCAAACAAAGTTCAACCGTACTCCTCACAAAAAGAAGGGAGATAACTTCGTGCCGCAGTTGAAGGGGCATCGCGTTGAAATTGCGAAAGCATGGCCATTTTTTCCGGCAAATCATGATCAATTGGAAATAAAGTAAACGCTTTGAGTGCTCTTATTCGATCATAGACTTTTTCATATTTTGGCTTTTCGCGCGATCTTCCTTAAAAATTTGTACAACAACGAGGCGTCCGCTAACACAAGGAAGTAATCCTTATCAGAAGGTTAATTAAAACTGCTGAGGAGAAAAAATATAAAAAGAGAAGAAGTAAGAGAAGTCCGTGGCTTTATCGCACTGAAAAAAAAAAAGCCTATTGTCCGATACAGGAAAATTAATTAGGGAGAAAGTGAGCCAAGATTGCCACGTTTGCCGTTCTCCGCGGCTGGTGTTTGTGTGAGCGGTGTTTATTCTGCCGCACCGGCTCTTCGCATTGACACAACACTCGCTTCCGATGTCAGCGCAGACACACAAAAAAAAAATAGAATAAAATAACTCACAACGCTCATTTTCATGAGAAAAAATGAGAGAAAAAGAGAATAAAGAAGGTAAGAAGGAGCATAGACGTGTTGGGGGTCGATAGAGATAAGCGCTACCGTAAAGTCCAAAAGAAAACACACACACACACTCAAAATAAAGAAAAACACCAACGCGTATTAGACACGATAATTATGCAGCACTCGTTACATTCAGTGCGAATGAGCTCGACTCGCAGCACTCACACGCACATGCAGAAAGAGAGGGCAGTATGCTTAATCTTCCTTGCGCAGGTAGCGGCGCTCCAGGTACTCCTTGAAGTACTGCGTGTTCAGCGGCTCACCGGTGGCCTTCTTGATGAGGTCCTCCGTCTCGTACAGGCAGCCGTTGTCCCAAATCTTCTCCTTCTGCTTCGCAAAGATCGGCTCCAGGTTGCCGGTGCGGATGCACTTGTCCACGGTGTCCTCGCCGAGCTCGTTCTTGATGGTCGCCATCAGCTGCACGGCAAACATGGAGCCGAGCGAGTAGGTGGGGAAGTAGCCGACGTAGCCCATCGACCAGTGAACGTCCTGCAGGCAGCCGATGTCGTCGCGGCCCTCCGTCTCGAGGCCCAGGTACGCCTTCATCTTCTCGTTCCACACGCGCGGAATGTCCTCAGCCTCCATGCGGCCCTCAATCAGCGCGCGTTCCATCTCGTAGCGCATAATGACGTGCAACGGGTAGCACACCTCATCGGCAAAAATGCGGATGTAGCCGGGCTTCACCCGCTGATACGTCTTGCGGAGGTTCTCCACGGTGAAAGCCGGCTGGTCACCCAGATACTCCTTCAGCAGCGGCGTCACAAACTCGGCAAAGGCGCCAGAGCGGCCAATGCACACCTCCTGAAAGCGCGACTGACTCTCGTGAATGCTTAGAGAACGCGCATTGCACACTGGCTGACCAAGCATTTCCTTTGGACCGCAGCCGGTCTCATACCGAGAGTGGCCCGTCTCGTGGATCGTCACAAAGAGCGCCTTGGTGTAGTCGGCTTCGTGGTACTTCGTTGTCACGCGGTTGTCCTCTTTCGTCATACCAGTAAAGGGGTGTGGAACCTCATCCAGACGGCCAGCCTCGAAGTCGTAGCCCCACACCTTCATGACGTGACGGTTGAGCGCATCTTGCTTGCCCGTCGGGAAGGGACCCTCCGCCTCGACTACCTCCAAGCCGGCGTCCTTCTGCGCTGCCAGGATCTTCTGCAGCAGCTCCGGCAGCCACGCCTTCACCTCACCAAAGACGCGATCAACTGTTTCGATCGACATGCCGCACTCGTACTCGTTGAAGAGCGACTCATAAAGGGGCTTGCCGGTGGCTGCAGAGCGGTGCTGCGCTTCCTCACGCGCCAGTGCGATCATCTCCTTCAGTGCTGGCAGGTACATGGAGAAGTCACTCTGCGCACGCGCCTTGGCCCAGACGTTCGCGCCGGTAGCGCACAGCTTCGACTTGCGGCGCACAAAGTCGGCCGGCAACATCGACTGCGTGTCGTACTGCCGCTGCATCTCTCGGAGGTTCGCCTGCTGCACCGGGCTGAGCTCCGACTTGACTGTCTGCGCCGCGTCCAGCAGCGCCTTGGTGGAGGGAGCGGTGAGGGTTTGGAAGATGTGGGAGGAGAGCTCCCCCATGGCAGCGCCACGTGCGGCCGCACCCTTCGGCGGCATCTTCGCCTGTGTGTCCCATGAGCCGAGGGCAAGGAGGTGGGACAGGTTGTACACCTTCTTGAACTGTGCCTCGAGCTCCTTGTAAGCTTCCATTGCGATGGGCGAATGGGCTGCCGTTGTTGGGGGCACTTCTAGCGGAAGAGAGCGCGTGTTGAGATGAGAGGTGCGATATGAATGAGTTAGCGGAGGCGAGCGTGAGGTACTAACAGCGTGCACAGATGGAAGATAATAATAATAATAATAATACTTGGCAGAGGGCAGATAGAGAGAAAGAGAGAAGCTAAAAAAAGTGGGACAATATAATAGGCGGTACACACGTGGCTCGTAGACGCACTTGACACTACCGCTATGCTCCACGCGCGTCTCCATTTTCAATCCTTTTCACCAACAGGGAACACACAAAGACACAGAGGAAAAAACTATAATGTCGACTCCTTTCTTTTCTCCAAACCGGAGGCAAACGCTCTTCCGACACAACGAGGAGGCAGCTGAGCGGAGCATAGTCGAAAAGTTGGGTCACCCGACGCCGCAATCCGCGTCTTGCTTTTCGAAAAAAAGGGAGCTCGTGAAACTCCTTCTATGTTTCACAAAGCCCTATTGCCTTCTTTGCGCTGCCACCACCTGTAAAAGCACCTCCCTCTCCTTCTAACCATCACTGTGTCTTTAAGACTTTTATTTCCAAATCTGCTTTCTTTCGTCTTTTACTTGAGCCGTCTTTCTGTTTTGTTTTGCCGACTTCCTCGATCCTTCTACAACATTGAGGAGTCGCTGTCAATTAAAGAACAATTAATATAGTTAGCATTTGTTAATTTTTTTTTCCAAATTGACGAAAACGAGTAAGACTGATAAAGGATGGAAAGAGGAAGATAGGATGCGCATATGGTGGCAGAGAAAGCAATCGCCATTCGATGCCGATAACGGCTGAACAGACACAAGCGGCATCTCTCTCTCTCTCTCTCTCTTTTCTCCTGCTGGTGTGCCAAGGTCTTCGTTTCAACTCTGCAGCATTACCTCAAGGCTTCTTTTTGACCAGCACTACAAAGAGAGAAAAACCAGAAAATTAGTACCATAAGAAAAATAAGTTTGACAAATTTTAAAACGCTCGATTTCATGAAAAAGAAAGAGAAACAAAAAACAAGAAGGAGAAAGAGAAAAAAAAGGAGCAAGTAACCCTTCAAGTCGATAGAAAAAAACGCTAACATGAACCTCGAGAGACAATCATAAATAATGAGAGAACAACTGAAAAGAAATAATAGAAGAGCAATAAAATCAATGATACTCATCAAGAAGACGCCGCGACTGATGTGCGAGAAAGCGCACGAGCCGCAACGCTCACACGCACACACAGAGAGATAGAGCAATATGCTTAATCCTCCTTGCGCAGGTAGCGGCGCTCCAGGTACTCCTTGAAGTACTGCGTGTTCAGCGGCTCACCGGTGGCCTTCTTGATGAGGTCCTCCGTCTCGTACAGGCAGCCGTTGTCCCAGATCTTCTCCTTCTGCTTCGCGAAGATCGGCTCCAGGTTGCCGGTGCGGATGCACTTGTCCACCGTGTCCTCGCCGAGCTCCTTCTTGATGGTCGCCATCAGCTGCACGGCAAACATGGAGCCGAGCGAGTAGGTGGGGAAGTAGCCAAAGGCGGCACCAGCCCAATGAACGTCCTGCAGGCAACCGATGTCATCGCGGCCCTCCGTCTCAAGGCCCAGGTACTCCTTCATCTTCTCGTTCCACACGCGCGGGATGTCCTCGGCCTCCATGCGGCCCTCGATCAGATCGCGCTCCATCTCGTAGCGCAGCAGGATGTGCAGCGGGTAGCACACCTCGTCGGCGCGGATGCGGATGTGGCCCGGCTTCACCATCTGGTTCATGAGGCGCACGTTCTCCACGGTGAAGGCCGGCTGGTCACCCAGGAACTCCTTCAGGAACGGCGTCACGTACTCGGCAAAGGCGCCGGAGTGGCCGACGACGACCTCGGCGAAGCGGGACTGGCTCTCGTGGATCGTCATGGAGCGCGCCTCGCACACCGGCTGGCCGCGCATCTCCATCGGGCCGCAGTTCGTCTCGTACTTGGAGTGGCCCGTCTCGTGGATCGTGGCGAACATCGCCTTGGTGAAGTCCTGCGGGTCGTAGTTGGTGGTGATGCGCGAGTCCTCCTTCACCATGCCGGTGAAGGGGTGCGCCGACTCGTCCAGGCGGCCTCCCTCGAAGTCGAAGCCCCACAGCTTCATGAAGTGGCGGCCCAACGCCTCCTGCTTCTCCTTGGCAAACGGCGCCTGCGCCTCGACCACCTCCAAGCCGGCGTCCTTCTGCGCTGCCAGGATCTTCTGCAGCAGCTCCGGCAGCCACGCCTTCACCTCCGCGAAGATGCGCTCCAGCGTGGCGAGGCTCATGCCGCACTCGTACTGGTCGAAGAGGGCCTCGTAGAGCGGCTTGCCGGTGGCCGCGGAGCGCAGCTGCGCCTCCTCGCGCGCCATCTTCACCACCTCTTTCAGCGCCGGCAGAAAGGCGGCGAAGTCGTTGTCCTTGCGTGCCTTGGCCCACACGCCCTGCGCAGAGGACGTCAGCACCACCTTGCGCGTCGAGAACTCGGTGGGCAGCGCGGACATGGTCGTGTAGGAGCGGCGGATCTCGCGCAGGTTTGCCTGCTGCGCGGGCGTGAGCTCCGACTGGGCCGTCTCCGCCTCATCGAGCAGCGCCTTGGTGGACGGTGCGGTCAGCAGAGAGGAGATGAGGCCGTATATCTCGCCCATGGCCGCGCCACGCGCCGGCGCACCCTTCGGCGGCATCATCGCCTGCAGGTCCCATCCGGCGAGGGCGAGGAGGTGGCTGAAGTTGTACAGCTTCGTGCTGAGCTTCTCGAGGTCTTTGTAGGCCTGCATGGTGGACGAGGGAAGATGGTGGAGAGAGAGAGAAATAAGCTGAAAAAAGAGATAATAGAAAAGAGGGATGGAAGTCGGAGGGACGAGCGAGAGAGAAGGCGCGAGTGAACTAGGCGGCGAACGGTGCGAGGGGTGGAGCGTTGTAGAGACCCAGGATGAGAGGAATAATGATATGGTGAGGAAAGGAGTAGAAGGCGAGGAAGATCGGAAAAGCAAGACAAGAAGAGAGCATTTAACAACAGCATTAACAACAACAACAAAAAATAATATGCGCGTGATGACGTGACTACTTTGTTGAGAGTCCAAAGAAATCCGAATCACATTACGAGTGGCAATGATGGCGCTGCTATTCAAGACGGAGTGCGGTCTCTTGACTGTATCGCTGCAGAAAGCAATACGTGCAGCACCAGGACACTGCAGCAGCGGCGTATTATCGCCGTAGCAACATGACGAATAAGCTTGCTCACACGTCTTCGCAAGTGCAAACGTCCCAGCAAAATTTATTTTTTTTTCTTCTCGCCACGTTGATCTCACATCATATAGCCTCCGCTCCCTTAACTCTTGCAGCGTCGAAGGAATTGCAGCTTTACTTGAGGCCGGCATTAAAATCAACGGTAAGTGGATAACCAACACGCGGAAAACCGGAAAAAGTATATATGCAATAAAGTGCTTAAGGGAAGTGGTTAAGAGGAACAGCAAAGAAAAAAAAAAGAGCGATAAGGTTTCGCCGTGCTTCAGGTAGAAAACAACAGCAAAGAAGCATGGGAAGGTAACAGAAAAAAAAAGTGATCTTCCTTTTAATGGGTTTGAAGCATTGCGTAGAGGACGTAAGCGCGGCGTCCTGTTCGAGAAAAAAAAACTAGTAAGCATCCATTAGTCAGCCACTACACCGCTCTCAGTCCTCCTTACGCAGGTAGCGGCGCTCCAGGTGCTCCTTGAAGTACTTCGGATTCAGCGGCTCTCCGGTCGCCTTCACCATGAGTTCCTCCGTTTCGTACAGGCAGCCGTTGTCCCAGATCTTCTCCTTCTGCTTCGCGAGAATGGGCTGCAGCTTTCCTGTACGAATGCACTCCCTCACCGTATCCTCGCCAAGCTCGCGTTCAATCGTGGCCATCAGCTGTGCCGCGAACATCGCACCGAGCGAGTAGGTCGGGAAGTAGCCAAAAGAGCTCTGCGACCAATGAATATCCTGCAGGCAGCCGATGTCGTCGCGGCCCTCCGTCTCGAGGCCCAGGTACGCCTTCATCTTCTCGTTCCACACGCGGGGGATGTCCTCGACTTCCATCGCACCCTCCACAAGCGCGCGTTCGATCTCGTAGCGGAGAATCACGTGCAGCGGGTACGACACCTCATCGGCAAGGGTGCGGATGTAGCCCGGCTTCACCACCTGGTTCATGCACCGAACATTCTCCACGGTGAAGGCGGGCTGGTCACCCAGGTACTCCTTCAAGTAGGGGGTCATGTATTCCGCAAAAGCAGCAGAGCGCGCCACCATCATCTCGGCAAAGAGGGACTGGCTCTCGTGGATGCCCAGCGACCGCGCGCGGCACACCGGCTGACCGAGCATCTCACGCGGGCCGCAGTTCTGCTCGTACATGCCGTGATTCGCTTCGTGAATTGTGGCAAACAGCGCCTGATCGTAGTTGTCATCACCGTAATTGGTGGTGAGCCGCGTGTCCTCTTTCGTCATTCCAGTAAAGGCGTGCGCGCTGACGTCGAGTCTGCCCGCCTCGAAGTCGAAGCCCCACAGCTGCACAAAGTACCGCCCGAGTGCTTCCTGCTTCTCGATGGAGAGGGGCAGCTGCAGCGGCACCGTCGCTGCAACTTCGTCCTTTGTGTTGGCCAGGATCTTGCGCAGCAGCTCCGGCAGCCACGACTTCACATCGGTGAAGATGGCATGAACGCGGTCAAGCGACATGCCCGGCTCGTACATGTGGAACAAGGACTCGTAGAGCGGCTCACCGGTGGCCGCAGAGCGCAGCCGTGCCTCCTCTCTCGTCAGCTCCACGATCTCCTTCAGCGTCGGCAGGAAAGCAGCGAAGTCGTTGTTCGTGCGGCACTTGGCCCAGAGCAGACGTGCCGAGGTCGTGATGGCCGACTTGCGCCGCACGAAGTCGGTGGGCAGGGCGGACTGCGCATTAAAGCTGCGCCGCATCTCCCGCAGGTTGGCCCGCTGCATCGGACTGAGAGCCTCGACGTTCTCTGCTGCCTCATCGAGCAGCGCCTTCGTCTCTGGGCGGACGAGTAGGCTGTGGAGGTGCTGCATGAGCTCGGAGGTGGCGGCGCTGCGTGCCTTGGCGCCTTTGGGCGGCATCATCACGGCGGCATCCCAGCCGGCGAGGGCCAGGAGGTGGGTAAAGTTGTAAAGCTTGGCGAAGAGCGCCTCTAGCCGCTCGTAGGCGGAGGTCATTTTGCTTGCTTGCTTGACTTTACTTTTACTTTTTTTTTAAATACTTTTTGTGTCTGCTTGTGCAGGTATGACTGAGGTGGAGGTGAGGCGAAGAAGGACCTGTAGACGAATGGCGTGATGCAATAATGAGGTCAAGACGTAGAATGTCAGAGAGGCATGAGGGTGGAGAGATAATAATAATAATGAAATTTATAATGATAAGCAATCTACAACGGGAAAAGCAAACGGAGGAGATGTAATGGATGAGAGCTTTTCGAGCACGCATGGACCACCACAAATCACGTATCACACCCTTCTCGCTGAGAATAATCGTCTGTAGGCGAGGCCGGTGTGTTTCGGATCAGCGTAGAGGGTCCTGAAGCAGGCATGCTTCTCTCACATTTGTGTAAAAAATGGAAGCAGTCGGGAGTGTCCCCAATGCAGCTAAAGAAGCAGCGTTTCCTTTTTTTTTTCGTCACGGCGATATCGTTAAAACCTGCTGTGATGTGTGCGCTTATGCACTCACACGCCTGCAGTTATGCAGAAGTTGGAAGAAGAGAAGAAAAGGAAAATAAGAAGACAACAAACAATGAAGAAAACGGTAAATTGGACACCCACAAGCAGTAGGCTATAAAAAAGGTTTGTGTGACCGGTGCACGAGCATCACGAAATACACGCACACACACACAAAAAAAAAAAGAAGTTTGCGAGAGAAGTGGGCATCGTGCTTGCAGAGCAGAACCACACTCCTGACGCAGACATTCCACGACTGTCAAAGAGGACCAAGAGCAAATGGAGATGAAACACGCACCTCTTTCCCTCTGAGAAAAAATCAGAAGAAACAAAATAATAATAATAACGATACTGATTGGAGCGCGCATAGGTAGCAATGAGGGAAAGAGAGAGAGACTTGTGCCGGAAAGAGTCAGAGGAAAAAAGAGACACAAGTGAGGGGTATGAGAAAAAACTCCGCATTCGGTTCGAATTGTAGTGGATAAAAAAGCAAAACCGCAATGCGCATCTTTTAAACAACTATTTCTTCCCCATAGTCGCCAGCATTTCACGCCGAGCGCACATGTGAGCGACAGAGAGAGACAGGGAGAAAAAGTGATGGAATTTTCCAACCCGCACGACACAGGTGCACGATGACGTCACACGAAGTTGCTCCGCTCGTCAAAAAAAAAACCCACACACAGCGTACTACTCAGCTTCCCCACTGGACTATTCTTCTCTTTACCAAGTCCAAAAAAAAAAAAACGATAGTGACGACACACGACGAGGCGCAGATGCATGTTCCCCAAGAGAGAAACCTGAGGAAAGAAGAAAATAGAAAAAGAAAACATTTGACACGTAACTCAGCAAAGGGTCAAATGCTTCCCGTACGCACACGTAGCATTACGCACATCGATTCCGAACTACAAGTGCGACCGCGGCGGCTGGCGACCATCCTCCTTGCGCAGGTAGCGGCGCTCCAGATACTCCTTAAAGTACTGCGTGTTCAGCGGCTCACCGGTGGCCTTCTTGATGAGGTCCTCCGTCTCGTACAGGCAGCCGTTGTCCCAGATCTTCTCCTTCTGCTTCGCGAAGATCGGCTCCAGGTTGCCGGTGCGGATGCACTTGTCCACGGTGTCCTCGCCGAGCTCCTTCTTGATAGTCGCCATCAGCTGCACGGCAAACATGGAGCCGAGGGAGTAGGTCGGGAAGTAGCCAAAGGCGCACTGCGACCAGTGAACGTCCTGCAGGCAGCCGATGTCATCGCGGCCCTCCGTCTCGAGGCCCAGGTACTCCTTCATCTTCTCGTTCCATACACGGGGCACATCCTCGGCCTCCATGCGGCCCTCGATCAGATCGCGCTCCATCTCGTAGCGCAGCAGGATGTGCAGCGGGTAGCACACCTCGTCAGCGCGGATGCGGATGTAGCCCGGCTTCACCATCTGGTTCATGAGGCGCACGTTCTCCACGGTGAAGGCCGGCTGCTCGCCCAGGAACTCCTTCAGGAACGGCGTCACGTACTCGGCGAAGGCGCCGGAGTGGCCGACGACGACCTCAGCGAAGCGGGACTGGCTCTCGTGGATCGTCATGGAGCGTGCCTCGCACACCGGCTGGCCGCGCATCTCCATCGGGCCGCAGTTCGTCTCGTACTTGGAGTGGCCCGTCTCGTGGATCGTGGCGAACATCGCCTTGGTGAAGTCCTGCGGGTCGTAGTTGGTGGTGATGCGCGAGTCCTCCTTCACCATGCCGGTGAAGGGGTGCGCCGACTCGTCCAGGCGGCCTCCCTCGAAGTCGAAGCCCCACAGCTTCATGAAGTGGCGGCCCAACGCCTCCTGCTTCTCCTTGGCAAACGGCGCCTGCGCCTCGACCACCTCCAAGCCGGCGTCCTTCTGCGCTGCCAGGATCTTCTGCAGCAGCTCCGGCAGCCACGCCTTCACCTCCGCGAAGATGCGCTCCAGCGTGGCGAGGCTCATGCCGCACTCGTACTGGTCGAAGAGGGCCTCGTAGAGCGGCTTGCCGGTGGCCGCGGAGCGCAGCTGCGCCTCCTCGCGCGCCATCTTCACCACCTCTTTCAGCGCCGGCAGAAAGGCGGCGAAGTCGTTGTCCTTGCGTGCCTTGGCCCACACGCCCTGCGCAGAGGACGTCAGCACCACCTTGCGCGTCGAGAACTCGGTGGGCAGCGCGGACATGGTCGTGTAGGAGCGGCGGATCTCGCGCAGGTTTGCCTGCTGCGCGGGCGTGAGCTCCGACTGGGCCGTCTCCGCCTCCTCGAGCAGCGCCTTGGTGGACGGTGCGGTCAGCAGAGAGGAGATGAGGCCGTATATCTCGCCCATGGCCGCGCCACGCGCCGGCGCACCCTTCGGCGGCATCATCGCCTGCAGGTCCCATCCGGCGAGGGCGAGGAGGTGGCTGAAGTTGTACAGCTTCGTGCTGAGCTTCTCGAGGTCCTTGTAGGCCTGCATGGTGGACGAGGGAAGATGGTGGAGAGAGAAAAAAGGAGCTGAAAAGAAGATAGTAGAAAAGAGGGATGGAAGTCGGAGGGACGAGCGAGAGAGAAGGCGCGAGTGAACTGGGCGGCAAACAGTGCGAGGGGAGATGCCACGACGCGAGGGATGGTGGGATTGGTGAGAAAAAAGGAAGAGAAATGCAAAGAGAGAAAGAAGTGGCTAACCGGCTTCAACGAAAGTTATACATATATATGTACTTTCTGTATTAGACGGCTTCCAGAAAGAGCGAGTGCACTAGACTTCGCCGTCACCACTTTCGGCATTTTGCGGAGCTTGACAGTTTGGCTGCAGCGTTGCACAGACTATAGAGAGAAAAAAGTCCTTTTTCGACTCCTCACCGAAGAAGCATTCTCATTGAGGCAGCAGATGCACCTGCAGGAACCGTCAGGTTACGTTAGATACACTCGTTCTCGGCTTGATCGGCGCGCTTATCTTCGGAGCCGAAAAACAGTTAGTGCTGATGCAACATAAACAAACGCCTGGATTATAGACGTGGAACACAGCCAGCGTTCAAAACGATCCTTTTGAAGAAAATTTATAGACTGGCACGATAACGGTGATGGACGAAGCACATACACAGAAACAAAAATAAAGAAGAGTGATAGTAGTTACAACACAAAGAGAACAGAGAGAATTTAACCGCCGCCGATCACCAAACACGGAACAAAAAGGCGGAAAAAGGAAAAAAAAAGTTTCAGAGGGGATAGTCAAGCATTGCTTAGAAGACATACTCGCAACATTTCACACAAAGAAAAAAAAAAGAAGGCAAGTTTAACGAACGTGCGGAAACCTGATGCAACGCCGGCCTCAGTTCTCCTTGCGCAGGTAGCGGCGCTCAAGGTGCTCCTTGAAGTACTGCGTGTTCAGCGGCTCACCGGTGGCCTTTACCATGAGTTCCTGTGTTTCGTATAGTCGCCCTTGATCCCAGATCTTCTCCTTCTGCTTCGCGAAGATCGGCTCCAGGTTGCCGGTGCGGATGCACGCCTTCACAGTGTCCTCACCGAGCTCCTTCTCGATGCTGGCCATTAGCTGTGCCGCGAACATCGCACCGAGCGAGTAGGTCGGGAAGTAGCCAAACTTGGCCCCGGACCAGTGCACGTCCTGCAGGCAGCCGATGTCGTCGCGGCCCTCCGTCTCGAGGCCCAGGTACGCCTTCATCTTCTCGTTCCACACACGCGGGATGTCCTCGGCCTCCATGCGGCCCTCGATCAGATCGCGCTCCATCTCGTAGCGCAGCAGGATGTGCAGCGGGTACGACACCTCATCGGCGCGAATGCGGATGTGGCCCGGCTTCACCACCTGGTTCAGCTTTCGGACATTCTCCACGGTGAAGGCGGGCTGGTCACCCAGATACTCCTTCAGGAACGGGACGAGGTACTCGGCAAAGGCGTCAGAGCGACCAATGATTTTCTCACCAAAGAGCGCCTGGCTCTCATCGACGCTGTGGGTGCGGACGTCGCAGACTGGTTGGCCGAGCATCTCACGCGGGCCGCAGTTCTGCTCGTACTTGGCATGATTCGTTTCGTGGATCGTGGCAAACAGCGCCTTGTCGAAGTCGTCAGTGACGTAATTGGTGGTGATGCGGGTGTCCTCCTTTGTCATACCAGTGAAGGGGTGCGCGCTGACGTCCATGCGACCCGCCTCGAAGTCGAAGCCCCAGAGCTTCATGCAGTAGCGGCTCAACGCCTCCTGCTTCTCGATGGAGAGGGGCAGCTGCAGCGCTACTGTTTCCTGGGCCTGGTCCTTGCGGTTGGCCAGAATTTTGCGCAGCAGCTCCGGCAGCCACGACTTCACATCGGCGAAGATCGACTCCAGGGTCTCCATCGACATGCCCGACTCGTACATGTGGAACAGGGACTCGTACAGACCGGTGCCGGAGAAGGCGGAGCGGTGCCGTGCCTCCTCACGCACCAACTCCACAATCTCCTTCAGCGTCGGCAGAAAAGCCGCGAAGTCGTTGTTCGTGCGGCACTTGGCCCAGAGAAGGCCACTGCGTGTCGTCAAGCGAGCCTTGCGCTGGACAAAGTCGTCGGGTAGCGCGTTCTCGTTGCGCCAGCGCCGCCGCATCTCGCGCAGGTTGGCCTTCTGCATCGTGCTGAGCTTCTCCTTGTCCGCCTCAGCCTGCTCTAGCCACGTCTTGACCTGTGGATCGGTGAGGAGGCTGTGCACATGGCCGTTTATCTCGGCCAGTGCGTTGCCACGAGCCTCGGCTCCCTTGGGCGGCATCATCACGCTGAGGTCCCAGCTGGCCAACATCTGCAAGTGGTTAAGGCGGTAGAGGCGGAGGAAGCGCGCCTCCAGCTCTTCGTAGGGGGTTGCGGGAGCGGACATGTTGCCGTCGGTGTGTGTGTGGTTGCGTGCGTGTATTAGTGAGTGAAGGGTGTTCGATAGGCTTACGGGTGCACGTTTGTAAGAGAAAAAAAATGAGGTGGGTCGAAAGAGGACAGAAAAAAATAGAAAAATGAGTTTGTGTTGTGGAAGGCGGATAAGAGAGAGCGGCTGCACAAGATGTGGTTCGCGGTAAGGTACCTCTGAAATTTTTTTTTCCTTTCCCCACCATCCGTGCGATGTTACTCAAGCGAGAGGGAATAGAAGAGGGGATTAAATAAGAAAAGAGGATGGAGGTTCAAGAGGACAGACTTAAGACGTGTGCGGTGCAGCTTTTTTTTAACGCAAGAGCCGATACCCATGCAGCGAGAGAGACAAAGAACCCACTCTTCACTGCAGCTTTGCTAGTGTGTTGTGTATGCGTGCGTAGGGAGCTAACCCCGCCGCATACGAGTCGAGAGAGAGAGACGCGCAGCCATCCACAGGCGACGCCGCTGACACCGCCATAAATTCACAAGGGCGGCGCCACTCTCACTCCATGCGCGAGAAAAAAAAAAGACGAGCGGTTTGCGAAAGCGAACTCGTTTCTTCACCTTTAACATCACCTCTGCACGTTTCTTGCAGGCACATTAATTTCTTTCTTTGCGATCTCTCCCTCTTTCAGATTTTTTTTCTGTCCGGCTTTCAATTGATGGCAATGCCATATCACAGCAAAGGTAAGAGAAAAAAAAAATAGTGTTCATGGAAGAAAAAAGATAAAAAAGACCTTTATGCCGTCCTTCTACAGTACATCAGAAGACAATGAAAGTACTCTACCAGTTTTTTTATTTTAGTTGGAGAAGCACGGAGGAGGGAGGAGAACCAGAAGTATTAAACAGACACACCCACACAGACACGGACATAGAGGCGCGAACACAGACGTCTCTCTCGCTATTTCTCTACTTCATTCGGAGATTGGGGAGTGTAAAGCTGGAGGGAGAGAAAAATGGAATTTAAAAGGAATGCAGAGCAGAAGTCGGAACAGTGAAGAATTACACGCAAATGGCAAGAATCGAAAGCTATACTAAAACAACAACAACAACAACAACAGCAATATGAAGTGTCGGGCAAAAAAAAAAAAAGGAAACGATGGTGCGTCTGCGGTACAAAACAAAAACCAAAGTAAGGTGCCCAGGAAAAACTGAGTTTTAGAAAAAGATATACCTTTTTTTTTTCTTACAGGAAAGAGAAGTACTCAAGCTACGACAAACAGAAGAAGAAGAATCGCATCCGTAAATGTAAATGTAGTTTAGACACTGCGAGCGGGCTCGCGCGCGACATGAGCAAAACGGAGCCCGAGCCTTTTTTTTTTCGGGTAAAACCACATACACACACGTACAAGCGAAGGAAGAGAAAGAACTTAACCACGCCACCTTGACCGGTGAGAGAGAGGGGTGAAAAGAAAGACAAACGGCAATATTTTGCTTCTCACGCGAAAAAACGATTGGTGTTCGGTTCTACGTCTTCCGAAACCGTCGCAGCGTCCTATATGCTTTTCATCTCATCTCTCCGCTCTTCCTACCTACAAGACAGTGCAGGTGCGTTTCCTCTAAAAAAAGCAACGCAGAGTGATGCAACAGGCAGTCACAACCCCTCGGACGGCGATGTAAGAAGCAGAAGAAAAAGAAGAATGCAAAAGAGAGAGAAAAAAAAAGGTGAAATAAATTGAGGGCCTCTTTTGATTTTATCGAGTATTCTTTTTTTTTTTTTAGAAGGCGGTGCAGCCTTGGTTGTGCGCCTTCGACTCCCGTCGTCCCTTCTTTGGTGCGACGGGCCACCGCTTCTCCTTCACGGCCTCTTTGCGCGCTCTCTCTCGAGCGACTGCGGCATCACGTGTTGACGTCCCCTCTGCAACTGCTGCTGCTGCTGCTGCTTCCGCTGTTGGCGTGGTGGCTGTCGAGTTCTTTGGCGACGACTGCGGCGTGCCGCGGCTGCGTGGTGGCTGCAGCGGCGCGGCGGTTCCTCGTCGCGACCCGGTTGGGCTGGCTGGTGGTGCGTGGGACGGCGGCCCGCGCTGCTGCGAGAGAGGGGCTCTCGGGGACAGAGAAACAAGGCTCCGCTCGTCGTCTTGCGCGGCCTTCACGGCGCGGCTGTGCTCACACTGCACCCGCAGCGTTGACGGTAGGTCCCTCGTTGCGCAGCGCTCCGGCGGAGTTGCCGCGTAGTCGGAGGCTACTGCGACTTCATCTCGCCCGTTCGTCCCATCGTGTTCAGAGGAGCTGCTTAGAGCGGAGGTGCGACCCGGCGTGATGTTTGGCGTGCTGTCGGTGCTGAAGCCGCGCTGCACGTGCCGCGGGGTCAGGTACTGCGCGACGGTGCCTATGTACAGGAGGAGGTCACGCTCGTCTGCCGGACCGGGCAGCTGCAGGGCCGCGGCGCGGAGACAAGTCAGTAGGCTGCTGTGCCAGCCAAAGAGTTCGAGAGCAACGCAAAACGCAATTTCATCGTGGAGAAGTCCAGCGTCTTCGTCCCCTGCTCCCCAGGCTGTGCACCGCGCCACCACCTGCGCCACGACCTCCCGCACCTGTGCGTTGCACTCCTTGAAGAAGTCGGCGTTGCGCTGGTGCAGTGTGGCTGCCCAGCACACCATTGAAGTCATGAGGTGGAAGGGCGTGACGGTGCCGTCGACGGCGACGGACTGCCGCACGCTGCGCACCATGCACGTCGCCTCCCACTCCTTGTTAGCCCGCTTGGCGGCTGTCCAGAGGTCGGTGTAGTCGTCGATTGTCGCCGGCCGCGTCTCTGCGTCATCGGCGTGGCGGTAGGAGTCGAAGAGCTGATCGAGCGAGACGGAGGCGTCGTGCACCAGCAGCCCGCCCCACAGCCGAGTAAAGTCTTTAAACGATGATGCTGTCATGATGACGACGAGTATCAAGAAAAAAGCAGGTGTCACTTGAAAAAAAAGAAGAGAAAGATACTGAGTCACACTTTACAACGATGTACAAGTCGGCGGGAGCTCCACACTACACTTCCCTTCTTCTTTCGTTCCACTCGTTCACTTCGATTCAAAAAAGAAAAAACGAGCGGTGGTGCACGAGAAGAGAGAGAGAGTAGCTGCGTGTGTGGGAGAGAAACAGGACGACCACAGCGACAGCAAAAAAATAATAATAATATAGAAGCGGCCGGACGAAATGGCAAGAGGAAACGAAGATAACCAAAAAAAGGACAAACGATGAGTGACTCGCGGCCCCTTTTTGCCTTTCCTTTCTTTCCTTTTCGTTGAAGAATATAAAAAAGACGCGTTGAGAGAGAGTGAGAGAACGAGGGAGGGAAGTCTAGCCGAATCAGAGAGAGAGTTGCAAGGAGGGAAGAAAGCCTACAGTAACAGAAGCAGCGGACGTGTCGTGTGGCAACGCGTGCCTAAAGATGAGGGACCACGTGATCAGCAAAGAGAAAAAAAAAACGCAATCGAGAAAACTGAACAGAGAGAGGTAGAGAGAGAGAAAGAGGGACAGCGTATACCGGCGCGTGTCGCGTGTGGTGGGAAGCAATTAAAGGAGAAAACTAGAATAAAAAAAGAGCACTATTTGGAATGAAGAAGAATAAAACCTTTTTTTTTGCAAAATGTCTTGAATTTTTCTTTTACAAAAAAAATGCGTATTATATATCCGTATAAAGAAAGGAGAAAAGGCAAATAGTAGAGAAAGAGAAACTTTGAGGGCAAATTGGTATATCGCACACGTCCACGATCAACACACCCCCACGCACACACACACCGACCTTAAACAAAGAGAAGAATGAAATAGCAAAGAACAGGAAGAAGCGAAAATGAGAGAGTACAAGAGAGACTAGTGAGTTGTGTAGTTGGTAGTTTTAAACGTAGAGAGTAATGGATTGAGATACAGATGGAGAGCCTGTTGACTTACATTTACACACACACACACATATACAAACACACACGTTAATGCGTAGCGTGTTCACCCGAAGTGTTCGGTGCTGGGGAGTGACGGAGGGAGAGCGATTAAGTTGCGTCGGATAAGTCAGCGAGATATTTACGAGAGGGGACGAGAAAGGAGAGTAAAGAGGGTAGCGCAGGGAGAGTGAGAAAGAAAGCAACTGTCAGCTGTCAGATAGACGTGCACATTACCACACCCGCAGTCGCTACGGTGACTTTGTCAACCGGCTGGGTGCGTGTGTGGGCTGAGCATCAAGCAACGTTTCCTGTACAAAGGAAAAAGGGGGAATAGGTAAAATAGTCAGGTGCGTTTCTTTTTTTATAGGCGTCCTGTCTTGAGTTCTCAGCCAGGCTACCCCTTCATGAGCCGACTGCAAAAAGAAAGAAAAAAAAGAAACGTTTAGGAGTCAGTAAGTCGCTTTTCGCTTTTTCTTTCTCAAGACTTCGTATTTCGCTTTTGAGCTTTTTGATGTAGTTCTGAGCCTGTAAACAACTGTCACTCCCCTCTTTCTCACACACTCTCTCTCCCCTCTCGCTACGTGTGCACAGGCTCCACGTCTGGGCCGACCGGGAAAGAGAGTTTCACAACATCGATCAACAAAGCACGCAATTGCCACGTCGTGCGCCACCGCGGCGCATCGCCTCTCATCCAGCAACAACAACCATGAAAAAAAAAACCGGAATAAAAGAAGAACGCTTTCGCACGCTCATCAGCAAGAAGAGAACAAGAATAAAAGAGCGTGCGTGAAAAAAGAAACAAAGGGACAAATAATGCGTCAGCCAACGAGTGCTAAACACGAGAGGGAGGTACACATAGCGAGAAATAAGGGGCACCGCACCCGGCATCCTACTCTCTCTACTTGATGGGTCGGCTCTCCTCCTCGCCTTCCTTAGTGGAAGATGACGTCGACGACTTGCCGATGTCGATCTGCGCCGCTGCCGCAGCCGGGCTAATCTTCTTCAGCTTCTCCACCTCCGCCACCGCCTGCATGTACGCCCGCGCCTCGTCCTGCCGCTTCGTCTCCAGCCGCATCGACTGCTTATCCACGAACTTGCGCAGCGCGAACAAGTCCCGCTGGCGGCGCCAGCAGCGCAGCATCCCGTAGAGCGAGCCGGCAGCCACCGAGAACCAGAACACAACGTACATGGAGTGCACGACGGGGGTGAGGTGCACGTAGGTGACCTCGTCCACCTCGCGACGACGGGGCCAGGCGTGTCCGCGCACCATGCGCTGGTCGTCACCCGAGAAGTCTTCGAGAACCTCAACGTAGTAGTGGTGTGCGCCGTGCTGCTTTACGCTCGCGTCCAGCGCGTCTGGTCCCCAGCGGCGGCGGTAGTAAGCCACCGCCATGTTCCACGGACGCATCGCCAGCCAGGAGAGGTCGGCGGCCACCGGGCCCTCGTTGTCAGGGCTCGGGCCCCAGAAGAGCGACCCGCCCAAGAACTCCTCCTTTCGCAGAATCCCCCGCACCTGCGCGGCGGAGAAGCCCTCACCGATGTACTGCGACAGCATCGTGCGGTGCTTGCCGGCGTCGATCGGCACCCAGCCGCGGTTCACCATCACGAACTCACCCGTGTTGGCGATCTCGAATGGGGTCATGACAAGGAAGCCGCCACGGCTCTCATCCTCGTTCGCCGCACCCTTGTACGACGGGATCGACCGCGGGCCCACCAGGCAGGAGCCCTCGTTGTCGTAGGAGCCAGAGAGCCGCACCCGACGGAATTCACAGTCGTTGACCGTTGAGTCTGGTGGTGGCAGGTTCTCGAGCGGCTCCTTGCCAAGGTTCTTGTGGTTCTCCATCAGCTGACGCTTCTGCCCACGGCGGAAGATTTGCCAGATGCCAGCGTTGAAGGACATGACACTGGTGCAGAGGAACATAATCCCCATGTAGTCGGGCCGCATGGTTGCTCAGGTAAGGCAAGGGCCCCGAAGTGGGACCCGGTGTGTAGGGAATGAGGTGTGAAGGTGCGTGCCTGTGTGCGCACTGAGGCTGATTTCAGTCACCTAGGCGGTGCCACGGGTGAGGAAGAACAGAGAGAAAGAGAGTGAGAAAAAAGGAAAAAAAAACGGGATGTATCGCGGATGTGAAGAGAGGTGCCAAGGTGGTTTGAGTGCTCGCTGCTGCGCAATGCTTCAAAACACGCCTTGCACAGAAAGGGCGAAAGACAAAGAATAATGCTAAATTAATGGGGACAAGTGAAACTCAAAGTTCTGCGCTGTGCCGGCGATTGCAGTGTTGGGAAGGAAGAAGAGAAGGGAGAAAGAGAGAGGAAGAGAAAAAAGGGAATAGCGCAGTACTCCATGCAGTGATTGAATCCGTTAACGTGCGCCTCAGACATCCCCACAGAAGAAAAAAAATGAACAGCATTTAGAAGGGCGACTGCTTCACACGGTCCAGCCGATGACTCTCGTCAAATATGCTAGATCATACATTTACTGCGCTTACCAGCGTAGCAGTAAAAACGATTAGAGCGCGCACACACACATCGCATTCCCAGCACTCCTCGCGGCAACGTGCTTTCATTCTTATTATTTTTTTCCATTGTCGACCGTTCACGTCTATGAGCCGCAGCTAAACAGCTTACATCGTATCAAAGACAAAAAAGAAGGAAAGCAAAAAGGGGGCAGCAACGAGTATGCCCAGCGGGTACAGGTGCTAGGTGGAGTACATCGACGCACATCTGCGCGACACTGCAGTGCCAACAGCCTCTACAGCTGTGGCACCCGCCTCACTCCCTACTCCTTTGCCCCTCAGTGCTTCTTAAAGGTCCACTTCAGCGTTGAACCACCACCACCGCCCCAACCACAACAATACAGTAAAGCCACTAGAGCAATAAGCAGGAAAAGGAGGAAAAAAAACAGGTGATCTAAAGCGAAGGGCACCGTTTTTCTCAAGCGCTGGTAGAAGCGTGTGGATCGCTTGGGGTGCGCAGCGAGGGCTCCACCTCGGTGTAAAGCCGCTTCATCTCGAAGAAGTAGTTCCGCGACTCCTCCACGGCATCGGCGTACACGTCGCACTTGGCGCGTAGGCGCTGCAGCTCGGCATAAAGAGCCAGGACCCGCGCATCCTTGTCCGTCTTCTCAATCGACTCGCAGCACAGCTTCGCCTCTGTGGTGAAGTGATTGCCGTCGCGCTGCCACTGCAGCCGCTGCGCGCGTTCCTCGTCGAGCTTGCGCTGCAGCATCGCGTTCTCGGCCTTGAGAAGTTTGTTCTGCCGATGGAGGTCCTCGTACTCGCGGCGCTCGACCGATGTGAGGGCGGGGCTGCTGCTGGTGCTGACGGCCACGCTGGCGGCGTCGGAGGGGGCCGCCGTAGCCGGACACGCTGAGGCGGAGGAGGATGATGGAGCAGATGTGCTCATGGCTGTAAGGAGACAAGAAATCAATTACAGTAATAATATGTTTTTGGCGTTCGGCGATGTGGATATCCGTGTATGTGTGTGTCCGTGTTGTGTGCGGAGTGTTTCTTTGGTGGCGCTGGCTTGGCAGTACGTGAATATACTAGGGACCAATAAAGAGAGAGAGAGAGGGAAAAAAGTGTTGCGAAGTGGAAGAAATTAGTTAAGAAGAGTTGTGTGTATGTGTGTGCCGTTGATGCATTTTTCTTAGTCCTTGCAATTCGCGGCATGAGGTGCAAGACGCTTCGCATCCCCATGCCATCGTCGGTTTTGTTTTCCTTTTTCGAATTCGGCTTCCTTTCTCTACAGACGAAATTCTAAGCTTGCTTAGCACTGCTACGTGAACAGCAACGATGAATCACGCATCGGTGCGTTACGATGCGCGCCATACAATAACCTAATTTTTTTTTTCTCACAAGTAGTGCAGCATAGTTAATGCTAATAAAAAAACATAGTTATCGTCTTCACGGAAGTACACTTCCGCTTCTCTTAATCTTTTCCAGCGCTAGCTCTACGACGCACGCCGCCTTCACCGTACTCGGTGTCTCCCGAGCACGAAAAAAGAAAGAAAAGAAAAAAAAAAAAGAGCATAAAAAATACTTGACTGAGAGCGCCTTCTTTCATGTTGAAATGGAGAGAAAAAAGAAAGAAAGAAAAAAGAAACGAAGCAAAAGAAAGATGAAGTTATAGTTGATCAAGAGGAGTTTCATCGGGGACGCACAAGAAAAAAATAGACGCGTTGTGTTCGACTTATAATTTAGGTACGCTTTCCTTCTTCTCGTATGACGCCGGCGGCGATGTTCACAGAGAACGCACCCAAAGACGGAATAGATAGAAAGGGCCCGGAAAAGCCGAGGCAGCCGGGATTGGCGATGACAAGAGGGGACGACAACGCAGGAAACAGTTGAGGGAAATCAGAGTAAAGAAGAGAAAAGAAGAAGAAGACAAGAGCAACTCCATTGGAGAGTGTACAGTCAACGACGACAACACAACAGCACAAAGATGTCTAACTAACACAAACGGGTGATGCAGAGTTCTGAGTAAACAAACAAACAAAAAAAAGTCAACGACGACAAAGAGAAAAAGTAGTTGTAGCGTTTAGTTGGAGGAAGGCACAGTGAGAGAACGATGCGCAGACGAGCACAGGCACAAGAAGGAAGCCAGATCAGAGCATCATGATTCCTAAAAAAAAAAAAAAAAATGGCAGCGCAAAGTCTTTTAAAAAGCGTTTTAGAGAAAAAACCAAAATACTTCTCTAATTGAGGATGAACTTATCAATAAACCCTTAATTGAGACGAAGTTTAAGTTGATCGCTTGCATCGTCTTCTATTTTATCCGCGATGTTTCTCACACATTGCATTTTTTGTTGCATGTCACACACATATGATATGCATGCACACGTTAGCGTGTGAGTTTAACAAGCACCACAGCAAGCAGCCGTCCGCTTCTCTCGCAATCAGAAAGAAAAATAATAAAGAGGACAAAGAGGACAAAGAAATAAAATTAAAGGCAGATACAAAGGCAGCAGCTCAGCGATGAAACGGTGAAACAACCAAAATTGCTTTTGTTCTCTTTGTTAGATGGCAGCGCACAGGAGGATCCTCCTCGCCATGTCACTTTACCCCCGCGGCTGTCGTCACAAGAGAGAGAGAGACTTACACTTTACTCGCACGTCGTTCGCAGCAGCACACAGCTAAGCAGAATCACACCCACCGCACAGGCCACCGTCTGCGCGTTGGCACACGTGCACGACGGCACGGAGATGCTCGACGTCTTGGCCAGCGCCGTCTTCGTTTGCGACGACGGTGACGTCCCACAAGATGGCAGCGGCACCTCTCCTGTTTCCTCTGCTGTCGGCGCAGATGCCGAGCGGCGAGAAGAACGCCTCGTGACACCATTTGAGTCGTCTTCAGAGCTCGTACGATCCGACAGCGAAGCACTCATCCCACTGCACCTGCAGGTGGCGGAGAAGACGACGGCTGTCAGCAGCTCGTGCAGCACACGCCGCTCCTCTGCTGTCGGCGGGTCGGCGTCGGTGTCGTCGACGTCGTTTAACATCGCGTCCGTCATGAAGGGAACGGCTCCGCTGCCGTCGCAGTCGACGTGGCGAAATTTGGGGTCTGTGAGGCTGTGGGGGATGAAGAGGTGGCGGCCGTGCACGCGGACGTGCGTGAGCGGCTCCGTTGCGGACATCTCTCGTCGCTGCGTGTGTGTGTCTGTGTGTTGCGGTGACGGGCAGAGCAAGAGAGGGAGAAGGTGTAGGCGCGTGCTGCCTTCCTCCTCTTTCGTATATATGCTGTGTTGCGAGCTACGTCACGAGTCCCTTTTGTTGTAAAGGAGAAGAAAAAATGAACAGGGTGGTTGGTGTAAGTAATCTTATTTCTAAAAAAAAAGTAGAAACCGTCGGTCGAAGGACGTGAGGGAGGACGGAAGAAAAGAAAGAAAGACAGACGTAGAGAGAGAGAGTGAGAGTTTGTGTGAGCGAGTGGTTTCACGACGTGAGTGATGACGCCGTCCATGCCACATGTCAAGAAAGGAGGCAAACACCACAGCACATGCATCGTCCAGCACGAGGGACGTAGGGAACAGAGGCAGTGGAAAGAAGGCGTTCTCGCGTTGGCTGCTTCCGCACCATTCATCTTCTGCGACGTAGAAAAATGGTGGGAAAGATGCTGCAAACGCGAATGCCCTTCGCGCATCAGCAGTGGCGTCTTTTAAAAATGTGCCACGTCGCGTGCGAGCGTTCACACACAAAGACAAGTTCTTGAAGGAAGACTTGGCTGCTGCACATTTTTTTATTGCATGTCACTAAATCTCTTTCTAGATGTGGGTGAACTGTACGGCTACATCGAGTCGTAGGTCACCCTTGCATTCGAAAGTACCCGCGGACAACACATCTGGGCTCTCAGAGAGCGCAGAAGAGAGAAAAAGAGGGGACGCACTTAACGATCAGGGCAGCAGCTGCTACCGGGCTAGCGGAGAACATCATCCTCATCATCATCACCACCTACCGTCGAAGGATAGATGATAGAAAAAAAAAAGCAAGTGTTTCTAAGTATACAAGAAAAAAGGGGGAAGAGGAAGAGAAGGAAGAACAAAAGAGAGAAAGGGGGAGGAAGCAGAACCCCATTGTATTTTACATGGTGCGCGACTCAACCAGAAATGACCAACAACAACACGAACAACAAAATCGAGAGATTGTGAGTGTGTGACAGCGGTAGTCTTGACGGCAGGAAGATGCGAATTTTTCTTTTCTTCTTCCGTGCTGACGCCGTCCATCGATTCTCTACATCTCACCACACACAAGTACAGACACACACAATCACAAAACAAACAGCGTAGCGGATTATCACTTACCACCTCACGACGGCGGCGAGCGGTGCGGCTTCGAGGCCCACGAGCTCAGCGTGTCCGTCTCACTGACCACGAGACGCCGCAGCTGCATGTTCTGCGCATCCACGCGATCGGCGTAGGACGTGACGAGCTCGAGGTGGCGCTGCATCCACTCCGCGAGGTGCGCGGACACGTTCAGCCGTGTCACCTTTACAGGGCAGCCGTAGCGAGCATAAGGACACACGACACCACCCTCATGATCGCCACCGCCGTTAAGCGCGTCTTGCTCGGATAGGCGGTCATCCTCTGCGGCTGCTGTGTTCCATCTCCGACCCGCACCGGGTGCGCGTTGGGAGGAGGGCCGGTCGATAAAAGACGCGGTGCTTGTCAGCTGCCCCACCGAGTTCTCGGCCGAGTGTGCGCGTGTGTACTTCTGCGTCGTGCTGACATCCGTGTCGCCGCCGGCCACCGCGAGGACGCCATCGAGCTGCTGGTGCGAGCTGCGAGCCGAGGAGGCGCCTGAGGAGGCGGCGCGCGCATTTGGGCCGGGTGGAACGGCGTTGATCGCACCCGACTCCACATTGATGGTGGAGAGGGACGAGCCACCGTTGCCCTCGTCCGCCGCCACGTCCACCGTGAAGACGCTGCTGCCGCCTGCGAGTCCGACCGCGCTGTTCGTCACGCTGCCGCCCACAGAAGCCCGCACCGCCATCACCGTCGGCTGCCGATTTGGGTTGCGCAGGCAACTCGCGACGTGTGCGTCGAGGCGGCGTTTGCGGAAGAACTGAAGGCAGAAGGGGCAGGTGACCTTCATCGCGTCGCACGTCTGCTCATGTGCGGCTAACGTCTGTCGCGAGTACAGCCCAGCGCAGTAGCGGCACTTCACCTTCGCCTCCGTACACTCCTGCTGCAGGTGGCGCTCCATCAGCTGGCGGGGCACGAGAAGCCCACAGCCGGCGCAGCGTGTCGGCAGACGTGCGCAGCGGCGGGAGTGACTGTTCAGCTCCCCGCGCAGCATGCGCTCGTTGCAGTGGGGGCAGCGCATCGGCGCCTCTTTGCATTCCGCAATATGCGCGTCCAGCTCCTGCTTGTCAAAGCCCTGCCGGCAGTGGGGGCAGGAGGCGAGTTGCCGCTTGCAGACGTGGCGGTCACCAATGAAGATGGGCTGCCCACACGTCTTGCAAGGAATGGGCCGCACCCCGTTGTTTGGGTTGGCCGGCCCCTTCAGTTCCTTGATGCGGTCGGCGTAGCGGAGGGTGTTGAGGGTGTCCTCGCAGTGGCTCTGGCAGGGAGAGATGGTGGCGATGACGCAGGTGCGACAGCGGCCCATGAAGCTTTCGCGTAAGATTTGCGTCAGCTTGGAGCCGCGAAATGGAATGTGGCGCTTCCGCATCGACATGGCGCGGATACACTCCTTGAGAGCGAGCAGCGACTTGTTGATCTCCGCCCCCTCGCGTCGCGTACGCGCATCCGTCTCGGCCGTGTCCGACGCCCGCTCACTGCCCGCTAGATCCACAAACGTCATGCGTCCCTGTTGTTGTTGCTGCTGCTGTCCGTCACCGCTGTCAGCTAAAGTGAGCTTGATCTCGAGTACGGCGTGCGATCGGGAGCTGCGGTCGTTGGCGTGTGTCGTGCCAATCGCGCGCAGCTGCTGTCCACTCATCATGAGTGTGTTGACGTCATCCACAGAGCGCACCGGCTGCTCTGTGAGGCCGACGATATGTATATTCTGGTACTCGTCCTGCAGCATCTTCACCTCGGCGCGATCGTTCAGCAAGTCGTAGAGCTTCGCCCCGTACACCTCGTAGAAGCTGGCCGACATGGACCCCGTTGTCATGGACAGCAGCTCCGTCACGGCGAGACTGTAAAGCCCTGGCGTGGCGCCGTTCCCCAGCATCGTGTACGTCTTTCCACTGCCGGTCTGGCCAAAGGCAAAAATAACCGCCCCGCCGCCCTCGCGGACGCTCTGCAGCAAGGGCTGACAGCAGCTGCGGTAGACCTCCTCGTTCGTGGACAACTCCCCAAAGACGTGGTCGTAGCTAAAGCTGCTGGGTTCGATAAAGGGCGTGAGGTCGAGCTTCGTGCGGGGCTCGTACACCGTCACGGTGGAGCCGCCGGCGTCGTCGCAGCGCACCACGTCGTTCTCGTCCTCCTCGCGTCCTGAGATGCGGATGCGCTTGCGGACGGCGACGGTGATGGTGGAGTTGACGTTGAGGGCAGTGGACGGCGCGAAGCTCGTGGACCGCTCCGGTGAGCGGCGCATCGCCTCCTCCTCCCTCGACATTTGGCTAAGGAAACAACAACAACAAAAAAAACTAAGAGAAAGAGAAAGAACGAGGTGTATCGAGATTGAAATTGTGTTGTTTAAAAAGCAGCAATGTGTGTATCAGTGTGTAGGTACGTGTGCGTGCAGGTGAGGAAGAGATTGCGTCGCTGCTGTGCTTGAGCTGGAAGCCGCAGCCGTCACGGCGCCGTGGTGCTCGTGTTGAGCAGTTTGAGAAGGAAAGTCAACCTGCTATCGCTGCAGCGTGCGTGTGTGTGTGTGATACAAGGAAAGTGGCGGAGAAGGAGGAAAAAAAAAGAAGAGATGAATCTCATCAGGCATGTGAAGAATGCTCAGGGAAGTTATACAGGTTTCTCTGCTATCGGCACGATGTGGAAAGCTGCTCAGCAACAATCAGAAACTGTTCACAGAATGATGACTCAAGGGAGACTTAAACTCATCATCGATGCCGACAAGAAGAAGCCTGTATGCTCTTATGAAATAAGAAAACGTACTCGGCAGCAGCGACATCACCAACATGGATAGGAAAACCTTTAGTTTCCCGTGACTGCTGCCTGGTGCGCTGGTGCAACGCAGCCCATCTTTTTATCTGTAAATTTCTTTTAGATGCTGACATGCTATAAAGGCACGTGTCTGTAAAAGTTTTGACGCGTGTGTGTCGTGTGTGGATGCAAAAAAGCAAAAGGGCCCAACATTTCTCTCTCTCTCTCTCATTCAACCACGCCACCGCAATGCCTCTCGTCCCGACAACACAGCAACGCCTATGGACGAGGAGCGACTGAAAAAAAAAGGTTTCATCATTTTACCCGACTTGTCTACCGCAACGCAGGCACACATCAGAAGAAAAGTCTATCCACCCTCCCACACGTTTATCCTTCTGTGAACGGTGCATTTTGCGGCAAAAGCAAGGAGTCAACCAACAGCTATCACACAAAGCATCATCGACAAGAGAGAAGCGATGCACTTTTCTCCTTCAATCTCCCCTTTCCTCACCTCTCTCAAACACGTTCTTACTCGTCGGGGATGGTGTTCTTCGCCTTGGGGCTCATCGGCACCATAAAATTGTCGTTCAACGCCCACCGCCGCCGCGACCAGTACGGCTTCTTCCGCTCCATCGAGATCGCGTCCGAGACGAAGGCAGCGGGGTCGTACGTGGCAAACATCGTGTTCGGCTCCAACGACTCGCCGGCGTGCTTGTTGGCCAGCCCGACCGGTGTCTTACCCGTCTCGTTTGCGAATCGTTCCTCCACCACACGCGCGATCATGTCCGCCGGTACGGCACGCGGTGGCCGGCCAAACTCGTCCACGTCCTCCAGGAAGAGGGGCATCTCAGGGTCCCAGTCGCGCTGCTCCGGCGTGCCGGGAATGCGTGGCAGCAGCTCCTCCTCCTCGAAGCGCTCAACCGTTGCAGCAGCGCGGATCAGCTGCACGAGCAGGTGGTCCTGATGGTGCTTAAAGGCAAAGCGATGCCCGCTGATGCTGGACGGCGTGCCGTCTGTGTACTCGTAGTCGGCGATCTCGCGAGAGGGACCGAAGGTGCCGAGGCGGTTGCCGTTGCCGTGGTGATACATCCACTCGATGTGGGTCTTGCGAAAACGGGGCCGCGGCAGGGGGAAGGCAGAGCGTGCGTTGGGGTAGGCCGGATTGGCGCCTGGGGCTGCCCAGGCGTTGTTGCGGGTGCCACTGTGATTTGTGCGGACCTCAGAGTAGAGGCGTGTAGTGGTCTGCAGCGCGACAACCGTCGCCACCGCCGTAGCTGAGGTGTTGAGGCGTGAGGGGACACACCCGAGACGGTACATCGCGCGTGTGTGTGTGGGTTCCTACGTGTGTGCACTCTAGAGTACGTAGTGTGTATGTGATGTAGTAGGGTGTAGGTGTTAGAGGAGATGGGAGTGTAGTGTGATGGAAGTGGCGAGGCAGAAAAAGAGAAAGAAAAGTGAAGAAAAAGTGCACTACACATATGTAATCATAGTCATAAATATTTGTGTTTTTTTAGTTAATGTCAAGACGAAAGCACTGCTGCTTCTCTTTTCCCAAACTTTCCGTACCCTGAACTGCAGCAGGGATCAACTGTCCCTCAAGCTCCGCTCTTTAAGCAGGTCCACTGAAGATGCTGTCGACCCACCACGCTGCGTGACTTCTTTGACTACATCAAGGAAGACCAGAAACAAACAAAAAAAGCAAGTAGAAGGGGTCGTATGTTGAAAGACTTCCCCTGCTTCTCATCATCTTCTTGCTTCAAAAAACTTTCTAGATTTGTCAGGTTTTTCCTTCAGTTGTTGTTGTGGGTGCGTCACCGCCCCGTTCTTAATTCTCCCTCTCTTTTTCTCTCCGGCTCGCCACCGACCTACTCGATGTCGAGGGCTCTGTGAATAATTGGAAACTTTGCGTCGTCCGTCAGCAGGTCGCCACGTTTGTAGCTGAACAGCGGGCCGTGCGAGTCACGCGAGGCCCACGAGTTGCGCTCACCGTCAAACACACACCGGTCCGGAATAATCGCGAGGCAGTAGTTCGCCACCCGCACCTCCGGTGCCGTCATCACCATCGTCTTTGACGCCTGCGCAGGCCCCAGCAGCGTTGGCAGCAGCCCCGCCACTGAGTAGTGGTTCAAGAAGAGCGCGGCACCCGGCGCGAGGGGCGGCACCTCCACCACGGGCAAGTGGGACAGCTCGGGTATGCGCCGCACCACCGCACCCATGTCGAAGGCACCACCGGTGAGGAAGCGGTCCATTTCCTTCCCATCCTGGGAGATGCGGCGCACGACGTGGTGCGAGCCGGGCATCGCCACCAGCTGCGCGCGAGCCGCCCTGTCTATCTCTCCCCCGTCTGGAGCTGACAGCCCGAGCTGCACACTCATCGCTTGCGGATGCGCGAAGTTCGCGCCGATGGCCGCGCAGCTGAGCGGGATGCCGTTCGTCAGCGGCGAGTCCTGCACGGCGCTATCGCTGTACACACGCAGCAGCACCTCACCAGAGAGGTGGCCAGCAGCCTCCCCAACTCGACGGCCAACGTCACCGGAGATGGAGAGGGCGAGGGCTCGCAGCTCGGGTGAGGACTGCGCCAGCCACCCCCACGTCCGCGGCCAGTTTTGCATGAAGCGCATCGCCTCGTTCACGTGGTGCTCGTGCCGGATCTCGCTCTCCAGCTGCCCACTGTCGCGGTACTGCTGAAAGCCACGCTTGAGGTCGTCATAGGTGTAGCTCTGTGCAAGGTTGCGAAGGCGCTCGTCGGACATCGTTCCCGCGTACTCCTCCTCCTCGCTGACGTGCTGGCGAATACGCTTGTACGTGTAGTACCGGTCGCGTGCTTTCGCAAGCCTGCGGTACGCCCGCTCAACGGCGCGCTGGTTCTTGAACTTTAAGTGGATCTTTTCTGTGTGGACGTCGAAGCTGCGCTGCTCATCCGATGCCGCCGCCTGCTGCACCTGCTCGGGCGAGAGCGGGCCACTGCCAAAGCCCATCTCCGTCACCACACGCGGACTCGCCGACTGTGCTGCGGCTGCTGCTGTTGCGTGGGCTGAACCCGGACGCGCCTGTGTGTGCAGCTGCGCCTTGATGCCGGTGGTGGCGCCGTGTTGGTGCTGCGGGTCGATCCCGGGGAAGAGGGCATCACCACGCTGTCGCGCCGCCGCGTTGCAGAGCGTTGTCAGCTGCTGCAGCGGCGTGGTGGGCAAGAAATCCTTGACAAGGAGAAGGCCGTAGTGGCGGTAGGCTCGCACCGCCTCCGCGGTGAGGAGACCGCTGCGGCCCTCGACGATGCACCCTTTAAGTAGCATGACTGACAATATTACCCAGAGAAAAGCGGGGAAATATGAGAAAGCGAATGGCTCGCTATTGGGGACCGACTGAGAGAGGGGAAGAAGGAATGAAAAGAGAGAGAGAGAGAGGGATAGAAAGACAGAGATCAAAATTGAGAAAACCAGCAATAAAAAAGAAACAGTCGTCCAGTGGTTTCCCACTGCTCCTAATGATGGGGCTTTCAGTTTCTTTCTTCCTTTGGCGAAAGGAAGATCGCGGCGTGAGAGGTAAAGCGAATGTGGGCGTGCCTGCTTTTGCCGCACACTCGGCACATTTGACAAGCTGTCCCCTTGTCACACACACACACACACACACACACACACACACACACACACACACACACACACACACACACACACACACACACACACACACACACACACACACACACACACAGATGGCACAGAGCGTTTGCTGCCATCGCCGGTGTGCATGAGCGTGCATTGCAGAGTGAGAGTACGCGAGGGAGGTCCACCACCAACAACAACTACAAAAAGTGGAGTTCTAGTCAACGCTGACTCCCACTTGGACAGCTTTTCTCTTCCTCTCTCCGCCCACCTGCGTGCGCACGTCAAGGGCAGGTCTTGCAAAGCATCCTCTCGGTAAGCGCACGTCTCTTCTTTCCTAAGAGATAAGTTTTTTTTTGTTTGTTTGGATTGTCTTCACATACACTACATCTGGCTTTCCTGCTCTCCCTCTTCCTCAACACTGATTGTAGCGAGGGAGGGTGAAGAGGTTTAACAAAAAAACAAACAAAAAAGTAAAGAGAGTAAAGAAAGGGCTTCGAAGAGTAACAAGAAAGGTCTCTCTCAGTTCTTACCAGCGGGATGGCATGAGCGAATTCACCGATAGAAATACAACCCAAGCACACAGACACACATACACGCTCACGCGACGGTCGCAGCTTTCTACAAGATTTGGTTCGTTGGGTCTGCGAATGTACATTTTTTTCCTTCTGCACTTTTGCTTTTCAGTGAGGTAGAAGGAGGCGACAGGAGACGCCGCCCTACAGCAAAATCAAAAATCAGAAATTTGAGAAAGAAAAAAGGGGGAGAAAGATGACAAATAAAAAAAATGGATATGTTATGTCTGTGTGTGTGTGCCAGTGTGTCTGTGTGTGGGTAATTGGTCGGACTTTGATCTGCGTGCGTGGACTGCGGCTGAGGAGAGGGACGTACATGCGCAGAAACAAAAGGAGGGGAAAAAAGTAAAAAGCGAGCAAACATCAGCTTGTGCAAAAAAGAAAACAAAAGAACAACAACAACGGAAAGTTGCTCATCTGCGTGCTTGCTCGCCGGAACAGGCGCACATACAAGCAAACAGGCATAAGCACACACACATATCTCATGGTACATCGGTGTATCAGAAAAAAAAATGACCAAAAAAAAAAAGAAGAGACCAAAAGAAAAATAAAAGAGGAGAACCACTTTCAAGAACACACAAACACAAAAAAATGTTATTTTTTTTTTTGGCACAACGCGCGCTGATGTCTTCAGACGCACTTCTCTCTCGCTATTCGAAAAGCTGAAGAAGGCAAACATAAAAAATAGAAATTTGACATGTCATGTACATCATTGGAGAGAGAAAAGAAATTTAATTTGGTCTAAGCAGCCAAGTCAAAAAAAAAAAATCAAAGCCATCGGACTTTCGGCCGTGCTTTCTTATGTCCTAAGGACAAGTAGCGTGCGAGAGAGCCGTACAGGAGCAGGGAATGATGATGATCCGTGTTTGCGTGCGTCTGTATTTGTATGCCACAGCCTCCCTTCACGGCGCGGTAAGCACTGCTGTGCGACGTCGGCGACGCATGTCAGAGCAAGAGAGGAAAGAGAAGTGGTCTCTGTGCTTCACGAACAAGTGACAAAATAGGGAGCAGAAGAAGGAAAGGCCAGAGCAACGCTGACCTCCTTTCTCTCCTTCCTTCCTTCTCTGCTGCACCTCCGCTCGTCGTCGTTACAGCTCCTCCGTCGCGTCGTTCTTGCGGTGCTGGTGCTGCAGCACGTTCTGGTAGTACTCGTACTTGGCCGAGCTGCTGTCGCGCTTCAAAATGTCCATCACCGGGCCCATGCACATCTCGAAGTGGCGGCGGTTCAGCTTCGCCGTCGTCACCGGCGTGATGGCGACGACGTCGGCCACCGTACGGTGATTGTTCAAGAACTCCAGCTCGCCGATGTGGTCGCCGCTCGCGAAGTTGCACACCTTCGTCTCCTTGCCCTCGGCATCGCGGCCAATCACCTCGACCTCGCCTTCGATGATGATGTAAAGCCACTCGCCCTCCTCGTCGTAGTGGATGATGTAGTCGCCGGCCTCGAACTCGTCGCTCGTCAGCGCGTCGGCGATCTGCATCCGCTCGTAGTCGTCGAGGCTCTGCAGAAAGGGTACCTTGGTGAGCATCGCGACGTAGGTCTCGCGGCGGCGGATGCAGGAGCCCATCACGAGGTTGCGGTAGGTGTCGCGGTCCAGCACCCAGGCCACCAGCTGCTCCGTGCACACCTTCACCGTGGCAACGGCAGGGGTGTCGTAAAGCAGCTCCAGCTCACCCACGGCGGTGCCCTCCGTCTTGAGGAACACCTTCTGGCCCTCCTTGATGATGTCCGCCTGCCCGCTCTGGATTACGTACAGCTTGTTGCAGTTCTTCTCGCCGTACTCAATAATGCACTCATCCTTCACGAACTCCTCGCGGTACATCGCACCGGCCACCGTCTGGATGTCCCGGCTGGCGAGAAAGCCAAAGAGCACGTTGTGGCGCAGCAGCTCGCAGATGAGCTCCGTCTCTTCCGCACTCTTCTCATGCACCGGGGCAACGAAGTTCTTGGCTGCCTCGGGGTCGATGCCCTCCACCCGCACCGTCTGCCGCCGCGCACGGCCACCACCGAGAGCGGTAAGGTCGGCGTTCATTTGCGTCGGCACCCACGACGGGCCCTCGCCAAAGGCGTTGTCCGGTGCGTCGCTCGTTTCCTGCTCCTCATTCCACAGGTTCGTCGTGTTCTCCTCGCACTGCTTCGTGATCTTGTTGCGCAGCTCAAAGTCGATGCGGGTGTCGTTGATCACGATGCGGCACATGCGCTTGTTCACCTGCGCGAGAGAGAGCAGCTTGCGGCCGGCGTAGTTGGATATCGGGTTGTTGCTTAGGTCCAGCGAGTTCACCTTGGGGTGCACCTTCAGCACCTCCACGAGGCGGTCCACCACCGCGTTGCCCTTCACCGCCTCCTCGTTCAAATCGGAGTTGTACAGCTTCTGATCCGCCGCGTTGAGGAAGCGGAAGTGGCTCAGGTGCTCGATCACATCCAGCACGGCGAGCAGGCCGCGGTTGCCAACGTAATTGTTGCTCAGGTCGATCTCTTCGATGTCGTCGAAGGTCCTGTGGCTTTGGAAGAAGTCGACCAGGTTGGGGTTGGGCACCTTCACGCCCTCCTGCTTGCACGCCTGCAGGAAGAGCGAGACGGGGGTATCCTCAGCGGACATCTGTGCAGCTCTCTCTGTGTGTGTGGATAGTCGAAAGGGGATCGAGCGATGGTGTCAACGACGAGAGGCAAAGCGCTTGCTCAACTCCAAGGGGAAAGGACGTAAAACGAGAAAAAAATCAGTTGATGGATCGCACTGGGTATATTGTTGTGTCGTGCGGCTGCTGATGCGCGTGATTGCGGAAATGCGGAAAAAGAAAACTGGGAGGAAGGCGAGGTGCTCTTCGTCGAAGGATACTCTACGTATGGGTAGCGAGTGGTGCGGGGAGAATGAGAAGTGAAGGGAGAGAAAGAGATAAGTGAGGTCTGATTGAGTCCATAAAGTTGCGCGACTACTTGTTAAACGCTGCCAAGTGCTGTCGGCGTCGCAACTTCTCCGTTCTTTCAGTACGCATTGGAAATGAGCAGCGCAAAGAAACGAGTATTCACCACCTATTTTATTTTTTAAATAAAGTGATGCCTTTTTACGGAACAAGCGTTAAAAAAAAAAACGCGCACATTCGCATTCATAATCGTCTTTTTTTTTGGTTCAAAGGGCAACTGTTTTTTTTTTTTCTTAAGAAAAAAAGTTGACACCTCGTGCTTATCACGGCAACGCGGAAATTGCCACGAATCTCAGTAGTGCAGTTGCGGGAGATCGTACGCGTAGGCGCCACGTTCATCCCGCACCAGCCAACGCTTCTTAAAGACGGCGTGTGTGCGCGACGCAGCTTTGGGCTTTCGCCCCGCCGCAGCATCCAGCGTTGCCTCCTCCAACACCATAGTGGCGGTGTAGCGTTGCATCGAAGGACCCGAGGGCGTAGGAGAGGGGGACGAGGAAGAGGTGAGGGGGCTTCCCACCGACAGGGCATGTCCCTCACGCCGTACACGCCTCGTTGCAGAGGTTGGCGAGGCATTAGACGCCACGTGTGACGCCTCGCTGCGATCTTCCGCGACGGTATAGAAGGTAAACTCACTCTGCAGCAGCACCATCTCCAGGTCCTGCACATGAATCGGGATGTCCATCATTGCCTGCAGCTCCGCCAGCGTAAAGCTCGGCTCCTGCTGCGTTCGCGGCGAGGCGTGCCGTCGGCGTGGCGCGATGCCGTCGACGGCGCGCAGCAACGCCCGTCGCCAGTAGCCAACGAGCAGCGACTGCCCATGCGGGGAAAAAGGACGACTGATGGCCCCGCCGGCGACGCCGCAGCACCGCGGGCCGCCGCAGAGACGCTGGCGCTGACTCGTCATCCAGTAGGCGAGATCCAAAAGAAAGGTGGCAACGCGGCGCCGCTGGAAGATCGGGACGGTGGCGATGCAGGAGAGGGTGTGGTCGGGGCGGTGCTTGAGGCGGCTGAAGTAGCCCATCACCACATCTCCGTCCCACGCCGCGGCGTCGAAGTGCGCGGCAGCGGCAGAGAAGTCGTCGGCGGAAAGGCCGGATGCCGCATCGTACGGCAGAGTCGCGCGCGGCGTCGTGACGACGACGTACTCGTAGAGATCCACATCATTGGACAGAAGCTTGCTTTCAATGAAGTGCTTACCGAGCAGGGAGAGGCAGCGGCCGTAGTGGAGGTCCTTCGCCCCGTCCACCAGAAAAGCTTTGATGCCGGTGTCCTGGTCGTGGTACAGCAGGCGGCCAGGAGGGCTGCGGAGGGCACAGTAGGCGCCTTCGAGGTGCACGTAGTACTGCTCGCGTGTGAAAAAAGGGGAGAGGCAGCGATGACACAGATACACGGAGTGGCAGACGTCCTCTTCAGGCAAGGCAAGGTACTGCAGCGCGTGATAGGCTGCGGGGAACCACGGCTGAAAGGCGTAGCACAGGTAGACCACCTCGCACACGACAGTGTCGCGCTCCATCGCAGCCACCCACTCCTCCGGCACGGCGCGTCGCGGCGCCGAAGCGGACACAGCACTCGGCGACGCACTTGCACTTGCAGTGGTCGCACTCGGCGCTGTCTCCTCCACGGGCTGCAAGGCTGCGGCGTCGTACCAGCCGTCATAGCGGTAGTGGTAGCCGTCACTCGACACAAAGCCGGTCAGCGTCACCCGCAGCTCGTTGCAGCGGTGCACGGTGCCACTACCAATCGTGCCGAGTCCCACGCCGTGCCAGGACGACGCCGCGGCACGTTTGCGCTGACGCGCGAGGTTGCTGCTGAGGTCGAGGTGGGTGCAGCGGACGTAGTAGAGGAGGCGGTGCCGGTCTTCGGCGTGGGGCCGGACAGCCACGACGACCACCGTCACAACGACTTCACTGCTCTCCGTGTCCGTGTCAGCGGTGCTGGAGGTGCATGGAGAGGGTGCGGTGAGGAGCAGACGGCACACCTGTCCTGGTTGCATCGTGTGTGCGTGTGTGCCTGCGTGTACAGTGCTGGACGCGCAGTGGTGCACACCAACTTTTGCATGTTTAGGTGTGTGTGCGGAGGCGATGATGGGGGAAAACAGCAGCGCAGGAGAAGAAGGGAGAGAGAGAGAGAGAGAAAAGAGGAGGGTGGAAAGCTGCAGAAGCGTGGCAGGGATATGGACGGTGCTTCTCTTATCTGTGTTGCGCACAAGCCCTCTGAAGAAAAAAATGGAAGAGAACTCCGAAAATACACAATGAGGGCACAAAGTCCGACTCTTTCTTCACCCTCTCTCTCTCTCTCAGCGCACGTATTTCGTAAGCTGCTTTGGCGCGTAAATTGCGCTTTTTTATGTTGTTCACCTTGCACAGCAGCTCACCTATCACGCAGCCGCTGCATCGCTGAGGTATGCCCGCCACTGGTCCACCTCCTTGCCGAACACGTCATCACACTCGCTGTCAGCGCGGCAGTGGATGTCGTGGCACGTCTCCAGCAGCACCCTCGCGAGACGAAGACGGCCCAGCTTCCCTGCGAGCACCGCCTGGGCGAGGAGAGTGCGGGCGTACAAGGGGTGGCGTGGGCCCAGCAGACGGGCACGCGTGGAGGCCACCACGTCGTACACCTTCAGCGCCTCCACAGCTCGCCCGTCCACCAGCTGGTACACCTGCGCGACATGCTCGAGCGTCAAGGCCACTTTCAGCTCATCACTGCTCGCCGCACTATCCTCATTCTCTGCTGCCGCTGCTGCTGCGGATGTGCTGCGCGCACTGCAGCAGGCGTGCACACGCGTGCGGATGGTCAACGACTGCTGCCACGCCTCCAGCGCCGCCACGTACCGTCGACAGTGGAGGTGGCACACACCAATGCTGTGGTGCACATCCGCGAGGAGGCAGCGCTGCCGACCCAAGGTGTGGCTGAGACGGGCCTGTGCATCGAGAAGAAATGTTCGCAGCACGGTTTCGGCGACTGCTTGACGATGCTGCTGCTGTTGCTGCTGTGTTGGTGCGGTTGTCTGCTGCGTCATGTCCTCTCGGTTCAGCTGCTCGAGGCGGAGTATTGCTCGATTGTACGCCACACCAGCGAGGCCCTCTTCCATCTCGAGGCACACGTCTCCTGCACCGTCACCACTACTGCGAGCGCTGCCATGGCCGAGGTGCTCGCGCCAGTACCCGTCACACGTCACCAGCAGTCGCTCCGCTTCTGCGTAATCGCCCACGGCGGTGTAGACGGTGGCGAGGAGAAGCAGTACATTGCCAAAAAGGGCATGACGGCGTAGGGGGACGGCGGCGTCTGTGTTGTTCTCTCCGGCTAAGCTGTGCGCGTTGTTTTTGTGGTGTGTCTGTGACGTAGGGGAGAGGGAGAGGAGCGCCTGTTCGGCGACGTCGCGTGCGCCGTGCAAGTTGCCCTGCTGGTAGAGACGTGTCGCCTCGGCGAGGTGGGCGGCGGCGGTGGTGGTCTCGTCCATTGTTGTGCGTGACTTGGAAGGCAAGATACTGTTTTTATTATTGTTGCCCTTTTCGGGAATGAAGAAGTCTCTTTCTGTCTTTTGACAACCACGAATTGGCTAGTTGGCGAGGAAAGGCAAGTACAACAATAATAATAGTAGCAGTAGCTGTCACCAATCCTCTCCCTGTTCTATGGGCTCTTGTTCTAAAAGGTGATCTCTAATCCCTCCTGTTCCGTAAAAAAAGTCTATTGTATCTCACTCAGGTTAAGGCTACACTTGTGTTAGTCCACGCGTCAGTGAGTGCGCTGCAGAAGATAAGAGGAAAAAAAATGAAGTCTAGTGTTGCAGCAGTGCGGCGCCGCTGCTACCGTTCAAAGGTGTCAGCCTTTTTCTTCTCTCTATTTGTTCTTCTTTTTCTTGACGCACATGAAAGAAGTGAGGGTTGAATACAGAGTTTAGAGTGAGAGGGAGAGAGAGGAGGAAAGTACTTTAGCTGTTAGGTTGTAATTTTTTTGTTGTTTTTGTCATTCTTTTCAAGGAAAAAAATAACACGACGCACACACTGTCTAACTCGGAAACTTTTTTCGCGAAGGAGCGGGAGGACGCAAGACTGACCACGAATAGATGACGCTGCGGGCCATGGCGTCGCGGTCGATGAAATTACACCATCATCCTGTAATAACTACCCGTAAATGCATGAGAGAAAGAGAGATGGACGAGATGCACAAGCAAGCTTTGCAGCGACATCGATCCGCCATTCTTCTGCCCCCATAACTATTCTTTTTTTGGTTTGTTGTGCAGATCGTACTCTGTGTTTGATCGATAGAGGTCAGCTCGTGTGGATGCGAAGGGGGAAAGAACTCCGTTCATATATAGCGCAAAAAAGAAGTAATAATGATAATATAAGCCCCCAATTTTTTTAAAACTCACACATACACACACGCGGTGTGTACATCCCGTCTACTGTCCGCGTGAGTAAGTAAATAAATAAACAAAGATAGGAAACGTGAGAATCAAAGAGGGTGGGCGAAGTGCGGATGTGATATACCAAAGCAAGCCGCACTGCACACACTAAAAGACACACACAAACATACATTAGCGAAGGGGAGAATGGGAAGAAAAAGAAGGAAGGAGGTGAAGAGCAGTGGACGTTCGCGATACCAGCTACACCAAAAAAAAGAAAAGGAAAAGAGAAGAAGAGAGCTAGCTGTGTTGTATCGAGTTCGAGCCACTGTCTGTTCCATCCCACCATCAATTATATATAAGTAAAAAAAAGAAAACATTCAGCCAGTGTCACATCCCGTCCTACCCGCTTCACTGACGCTCTTCCTATGTGGCTGACAACGACTACACAGATGAATGAACAAGCAGAAAAAAAAAACAGAGGTCCACATCCTTCCATCCACTGAGAGCACGCACAGATTTTTCGAGAAGAAAAAGACATATATTTTATAGAATAGCAAGGGTAAGGCAACAAGTAGACACGAGTATGTATCTGAGTGAGAGAATAGAGAGGTGTGCGCGCATGCATGGCAAGAAGGGGACTCGTGCAGGAAGAGGAAAGAAGCGTCAGAGGAAATGAGAACAAGAAACAAAATAGTAAAATAAAAGTAAAAAGTAGAGATCAGGACAACAACGAGGAGAGAGGAAAAGAAGTAGAGCGCATGTGTGTCGGTGTCTGCAAGAAGCCAGCAAAACCATCCTTCTTATCCCCGTCAACAGCGAAACATAGAAGTGGATAGGAAGAGAGCAGAGCGAACGCCTCCCGAAAGGAGAGAAGAAGAAAGAGAGGGAATAGACAGCGCAGGCTTGTACGACGCATGCTGCTCTAAACAGAACAACAACAACAAAAAAGGGCCTCTCTTACTAGACTTAAAAAAGTGCGACAACTCACATCTATATGACACGAGGATACGCACACGCGAGGGCTTGGAAAAAAAAAAAGGAGCACAACCACAACAAAAAAGGAAAGAAGGAAGGGAAAAAGGGTGATGAAGCGGAGGCGTGTGCGGGAGGGTCAGCAAGAAACGAAGGAGAACACTTTTTTTTTTTTGACTGTCGCAGCCGCTCTCATTCCGTTTCCTGATTGTACTCCCCGTGCTCGCCAGTACGCCACTGCTCGCACCGCCATCCCAGTAAGTGTCACTGGTCCCCCTTCTTCATTTTCACTCACACACACACTCCTAAAGAAGAGAAAATTAGATTATATAAAACAATGGAGGCGACGCTCGGCCGGTACTCTCACGCAAGAGCGCGAGCGAGAGAGAGACAATGACATGGCGGAACGCGTAAGAGGAGGAGGAATCGGATCCGTAGATGCGAAGGGCGTTTCACCCGTCCTATTTATTTTGGTGGCTCCTACAGCGTGTACAACGCACAGGCGAGCACACCACTCCTCTACACACACAGAAGCACGAACTCAAAGAGAGAGAGAGAGAGACGGCAACACAAACGCATTTGAGCGGCAAAAGTGACGACCCTCCCTCCCTCACTCCACAAAAGTAGCAAGAGAATTTAAAAAAATGAAAAGTACGAAACACCCCTGCGAGTGTGGCTGCCTGCTTGTCCATCGCTCGCTTTCTCCCTCTTTCTCCAGCAGACACTCCACACAATTGTATGGCGTATTCGCAAGTATACCTCTTCCTGTCATCAACCAGTCGGTCAACGTGTGAAAGAAAGAGAGAGGTAAAAGAGAGAAGAAAAGGGCAAAGCAGAAGCTCTTGGCGATCATCGCGCATCGCATCTAGCATGATAACAAGTGATGACGAGAACGCGCGCTCACCATTTCGAACCAAAAAAAAACTAGGGGAAGAAATGCGCAGAGATGGAGGAATCGAAGGACGCTGTTGAAGCAGAAAGAGCCGAAGAGTAAATAAATGAAATAAGAAAAAGCAAACGACAACAACACGGAAAAGACAATAGAGAATATAAAGCCAATTCGAGAGGAAGAAAGAAGAAAAACGAAAGAGAAATCGAGTAGAGAAAAAAAAAGCCCAAACCTCGCTGCTGTTGGTGATATCAACAAGGGTAAATTTTCAAAGAAGGGGAAAGGGGAGAGGGTGGTCTTGATGGTGGTTCATCGTGCCTGCGGGGCAGTGCATCAGCACGGCACAGGCACGGCGTACGTGCACGTACGAAACAGCTTATAATATGCACAACATTGTGTAGTCGACGTGCACGCAAACACGTATTTGAAAACCACCAGCACAAAGAAAAAAAACCGAAAATAAGAGTTGCGAGGAGCAAGAACAAAGGAGACGCTGCGGAGGGGATGAACATCAAGAACGATAGTGCTTGAACACAAAAACAATAATGACGCGGAAGTCACCCACAACCCAAAAGAAAAAAAAAAGAAAGAGAAGCAGAAATATGAAAATGAAGAGAGCATGAACGAAAGAAACAGGGGGAAAAAAAACCAAGTCGTAGAAGCCGGCGGCCTCTTTCCTTCTACTAGCTACGACTCCCAGCACTACTCATAACAACAGAGGCGAAAACCTCCCAAAAAGGGAGGGAAATAAATATATATGAATTCGAGAACAGTTCTTTGCGGAGGGCAAAGTAGGAGAGGTGCTCATGACGCAGACACCGCAAATGCACGATGGCAAAGACTGAGGGAAAAGAGAGAGAAAAACAAAAAAAAAAACAAGAGAGATAGGACGGAACAGGATGGGGAACAGGTCAAAAGACACGACAGAAAAGAGAAAAAAGAAGAGTAGTTAAACCAGTGGTGGAGATACAAAGATCGACAGGGCAGGGGGACTGTGCGTTCAAGGAGTGTCGTCGGTGAAGTCGATGTCAACACGCATGAGCACGCCGCCTGGGAAGACAGGAAAAAAAAGAAGGAGCGGGAAAATGAAAAACAAAAAAGGCAAACAGAAAGAAAAAAAGAGAGAATGCATGGAATGTAGAAACCGTGCACTCAGAAATAGACACACAGGAAGTGATGAAGGCGCAGCTTCGTTGCTACTACTTTTCTTTTTCCCTCGTCATGAACCACATCTTTTTTTTTTTTTTGTGGTGTGCGCAGGAAAAAAAAGAAAGGAAGCATCAAGCACAACAACATTAACAAAGACGTGGTCGATTGTGCCTTTTGTTCTGCGTTTCAAATTAGCTACCATGCTGTCACCTCTTTTTTTCTTTCTCCGTAATCTTTTTTTTTTCCTGACCGACTCCTCTACTTATGAAAATGTAATTGTTTTTTGTTTCTTTTTAGAGATGCAGATGTGTGCGACTCTGCGGGAACATTATAGAGTCTGGTGAGAAGGGAAACGGGGAACGACTACGCGGCGGTGGGGGGAATACAACACTCCCCTTTCCCTTTCTCGCTCAGTTTTTTTTTTTAAATTGGTTCTTACGCTGTTTATTGTTTTTTTTTCCCCCGTTTGTTTGTATCCGTGCAATCAGCCATCGCATTGTCCGGTTGATCGCAGCGTCCACTTCGGAGGACACTAAATAGAAAAAAGAAATCGACATAATAAAAAGCAGAAACGTCAAAGAAAGTTTCTTGAAAAGAAAAAAACACCTGAAAGACGAGCGGAGAAGAAGTAAAGATTCGTGGGTGCGTTCAACACAGGGAAGAGAAAGACAAAAATAATCCAGCAAAAAAGCAAAGTCGGTGAAAGAGAGAAGAAAAAAAAGGCGAAAGAGTGGAAAAAAGTATATTAAGAAGCACTAGAAATGTAAAAATGAGGGGAGGCACAAAATAGAAAAGTAAGATAAAAAGAGCGTCATGTCTTTTTTTTTTTTAATTGGAAAGGGGCCTCGTTGATCAGCGAGGCTGGCTACCTGTAAAGGAGACGGAGAAGGGAAAGAAGGAAAAAGCACACACACCCACATACGTACAGTCACACACACGCGGCGGCGACACAAGGCCTCTGCGAGAAGCACAAACAATGCGGTAGATGAATGAGAAAGAGAGGTGCTGAAGAAGGAGACGTGGCGGAGAAATATTATCTGGACGGAGGGGCAGGTCGAGCGCGCGCTGAGAAGGGAAGAGAAAAACGCAAAGGCCAATAATGGCAGAAAAAAAAAAGGAGAAGAGGTGCTGAGGGCGAGAGGGAAACAGCAGACACGATACCGCAAGTTAAAGGTGGCGCTTAAAAAGGCACCATACATCCTCCCACTCCCCTTTGATACCACCCCAGTTTCCCCACAGCACTCAGCGAAGACCTACACGCAGCTGCCAGCTGCTCTCCATCGCCTGCGTTTTTTTTCCTTCTCCGGTATAGATGCATGCGTGTGAGTAATGCGCTTGGGTCGTCAACTATCACATAAACCCACAAACACACACCCACACAAAGAGAAACACACGCAGCGCACTTCACCCCTTCCTCCTTTGATGGCGTCCCCACCACTTCTTTTTCCCTTTTTTCTGTATCCTCTCTTCCTCGCACGGACAATTTGGTGCTCTCTGCCTCTGTGTATGTGTGTGTTCTACGACGTCAGGAAGCCCATCGTCTTCATCGCCTGCGCGTACTCGTTGTGCGGCACGACCCACACCGCGAAACCGCCCTCCGCCGAGTAGTTTGTGCACGACCCGGGCAGCAGCCCCTTCCGCACCTGCATGGCCACCCGCTGGTACCCCGCGAGTCCAGCCGACGACGAGGTCTCGTAGTAGTGCACGACATCCAGCCCAGGCCCCTGCTGCGGGGCCCCCTTCGGCCGCACGTCGTCCACATTCGAGTAGGCCTCCGCCTGCGCACTCGCCCTCCCAGCGCGGTGCTGCCGCCGCAGACTCGCGAAGTCGATGTTGCCGTAGCTCAGCACCTTGGCCTCCTCCACCACGGCGCGCTCACGCAGCTCCACGCAGCTGGCCTGCCAGGGCGACTCGTGCAGCAGCTCATTGTTGAGGATGCGCTCACTGCCGCCGTGGCCGAGCGGAGTAGGGGGAAGACTGGTTGCCTCCCTGGAGCGGGTGACGGTCTCGTAGAAGCGCTTGAACTCACGCAGGCGAGACTCAGAGGGTGTCGGGGCCACAGGCGCTACACCGTTCTGCTGAACCTTTGGCTGCTGCTGCTGCTGCTGCTGTGCTTGCTGCTGTGTTTGCTGCTGTGCTTGCGGCGTGGTCGGTGGGGTACGAGGCCGCACGGTAAAGTAAGGGTTTGCGTTACTCAGGCGGCGGCTCGGCGTCGCGCAGCTCTGCAGAGAGGCGGCTGCGGCGGCCCCGGCGAGCGACCGGCGCACTAAAGTCAGCTGGAACATCTTTTTTACTTGTTGTTCACCTGTAATTTCTTACTTGAGTGAGGCTGCCGGTGGCTGTCTGTTGCTGTTGGTGTGTGTGAATGAGGGGCTGATGGGGAGATACTTTCTTGAGTGTATATCCGCTGCTCCTCTTTTGGAGTTGTTGTGTACGTGGTTGTGTTGCCCGTCGACGACTTCTAATTTTTTTTTAGGGGCGTCAGGGATGACGAAGGGGGGGATGGTTCGTCGGCCTGCTGTCGATCTTCTTGTCGCTTCCTTCTCTCCTCGCTGGTGAGTGTTGAGGTATTGTTAGACTGGTAGCGAGTGAGTGGTGACGCTCGGTGTTAGACTCTGAGCGTATGTGCGTGTCAAATAGAAAGAGTCGAAAGGCAAGCGGCAGCAGACGACAGAGAATAACAAAGAAGAAGCGGAGGTGAGGAAACAAATAAAGAGACGGGAGTGAAGAGAGAGAAAAAGAGAGTCATTCATAGTGACGCATCTTCTTGCTGTTCGCTTGTGAAGCGGACGGCGTGTGTGTGAAAGGCGACACAAGCTGTCGTGTCACAGCGAAGCGACTCACCCGCATCTCCTCCATTCTTTTCTTAATAAGGGAAGAGAAGGGGAAAGCGGATAAACTTAGGTGTGATTCTCAGCTTAAAGAAAAATAAGGAAATAAACTTGAAGCTTCTACTCCTTAAACAGAAAGAGAAGGAGAGGCACGAGCTGCACGGTGCCTTCCCGTGGTGGCTTCACCACTGCATCGATAATCAGCTTTAGTGCCTGCAACGCCAGTTCCTTTTTTTTTTTTTGGCCTGGGCGGAGAAAACAGAGCAATGAAACGCACTATACCCAACACGCATTAACAACGACGACCACCGCCTCAGGCACCTTCTTCATCCCCCCTGCTCCGCACAACCGAAGAGTCGCAACAAAAAGAAAAAATGAGAGGTACACAAGAAAAGTCACGGGCATCGGCGCTTCTCTTGAGAAAAAAAAAAGAGAAAAAAAGGAGAAGAAGCGATTGACAGAGGTGTTGGAGGGGAATACACGTCACCAACGACTGCCTCTACGTGAATTTGCATGCCGCGTTTGTTTTGCATTTAAGGAGACGAGAAAAAAAAAGAGGAAAAATACGTGTGAGAGGGAAAGACAGCAAGCGTGTGTCTTCCTGAGAGGTGCAGAGCTGAGACGGCAGAGGAGAGGATGCCATGACACAACTTTCCCCATTATTCAGCTACGGAAAGCGCCGCGCGTTTTTTTTTTCGCTTTATTTGGAGGTTTTTATTGGTATCTGTGCACTCTTTTTCTTTCCCGCCTTCTTCAATCTCTGCAACGGTGGAGAAAGATAGAGAGGCACGGCTTTCTACTTTTATTTCGATGGTTTTTTTCTTTCTTTCGGCTTTTTTCGACGGCTGCGTCACCATAAGCGAGAAAAAACTCTAATTTTTTTTCTTTTACAAGCACAGAAAAACTTTTCTTGCACCTCCATGTCTACAACAACAACAACACGTTAATAGCGGTGAGGGACAAAAGAAAAGAAAAAAAAAGAGCGGAAACGGGAAAAGAGGGTAATTGTAATGACATTAAAAAGAACAGTAGAGGAGAGGGCGGAGGCCCCACAGACACACACGCATGACAACCGAAGCGGGGTTGAGGTAATGGATGAACAGAAAGAGAGAGAGAGAGAGAAAGGTAGAGAGACGCGAAGGAAGAGAGAGAGAGAGAGCAGCAGCAAAGCCGCAGACACGAAATCGCAGCGCACTGAGGCAACGCAGAAGAAAGGAAGAGAAGTGGGGATGACCAAAAGTCGTCTCAGCTTCGTCCTGTATCTCTCTTTCTCTCCCTCTTTTTTTCACCCCCTGCTGCTGCTCTTGGTCGCCAAGAGGTGTGCGTGTGTGCCTGCGCTACCCTCCATCGAACAGATAATAATAATAATAATTAAAAAGGGCAAACAACGATGGTAAAATCCTTTTTTAAATCCCTTGTTGGTGATTTTGGCCCCACTGCTTCTGTTCAGTTGTCCCTCTCTGCATTTTTGTGCCTCTTCTCGGGTGCCTCGTCTACAAGAAACAAAAAAAAAGGAGTACAGTCGTGCTGCAGCGTGTACTGCCGTGCGCACGTGTCTATCTTTCTCTCTCTCTCTCTCTCTATCTCTCGAGCACGCCGCCCGGAAAACAAAATGAGGCAGCCTCGACTTAAAGCCCACGCCATGCTTCCACATTAGTAGCACACGAGAAGAGGCCAAAGGGCAAGTGGGTCCGCTAAAAAAAAAAAAGTAAGAGGAAGAGAATTACTTAAATGGAGAAAGAGCCAAAAGAAGGTATGAGAGGCATATAATGTGAGAAGCTGCGGTTGGGGAACGCCCGCGATGGTATCAATGAATGGTGTCAATGAACGGTGTCGTCCACTCCTTCATCTATTGAAGGAGGAGGGCAAAAAGGTCAGGAAAGACGTAAGGACCCAGTAGTCGAGAATAATGTAGCGAAAAGAAAGAGAAAGAGGGAGTGAGAGAGAAGAGGCGCAACGACACAAAAAAAAAGACGAAAGTTGAAAGTAGAATAGAGGCAGCTGAACTCCCGTGCATGTGCCAAGTCATTTGACAAATAGAAAAAGACTAAGACAAGACCCACACGACGGGAGAGGGATGCCACTGCACTACACGCTGTTCGGGATAAAGAAAAACAACAATAACAAGGGAAAGAAACGGTGGGGGACACAAGAAGAGAAAGACGGTTGAACGACTCAACGACAACAACACCAACAAAATAAAAGCAACAAAACAAAAAGTTGAGAGACATGCATAAAAGAAGTGCGGCATGTTAAAATAGTAATAAAATAAGGTTTTTTTTTTCTTCTCATCTCTCTTGAACTGGAGTTGCTGCAGTCTCCTTTCACCCCTCGCTGCGAATTATTGTGCCCGTGGAGAAGAGGCCAGAGAAGAAAAAAAATGCAGCGGTGGCGACAGAGGGGAGAAAATCACACAGTAGAAAGAGGGAGAGAGAAACAAAAAGAAAAGAGCGAAGGGAGAGTGAGGGAGGGGGGAAATATTGCGGAAGGTATGAGATCTAGCATACACACACACGCGTCACGAAGAGAAAGCTAAAATGGAGAAAAAAAAACAGGAAAACAAAGACACGGAGAGAAGCGTTCGGTTATATATTTTTTTTCGGGATGGGTGCGTGTGTATAAGTGAGCACTCGTGGCTGGCCATCAGCCGCGAGACTTGCGTCAGCGCTGCTGTGGCTCTCACTGCAGTGCCGGAATAGAATAAATGTACTCGACCATGGCCTTGTTATAGGCACTCAGGAGGTGGTCGTGCAGCTCGACGCGCAAGTCTGTCCGGTCCGACAGCAGCCCGATCGCAGTGGCTGGGTCATCGGTGCACATGTACTTGCCGCGTGCGTGCCAGAGAAAGTGGTAGCAGCCGCTGGGGTCTGTTGTCTGCCGCTCACGGTGCGCCGGCGTAGCGAAGCGCTGGAAATCGACGTCGTGCAGCGTGGGCGCCGTCTCCGCGTCGACGTTGCGGATGATGTTGTTGTCGAAGGGCTCGCGGCTCGTGCGAAAGATATCCCCCACGCAATCATCCGCCACCGATGGCGCCTTCTCAGCCTCTCCGCCTTTCGCCTTCTTGTCCTTCGTATCGTGCGTGTTGGCGTTGCGCATCTTGCGTGCAAATCCCGCGAAGGTGAAGGCGTCCTTGCCGGCGCGCAGCTGCGCCGAGGCCGCGCCATGCGGCTCCTCATGCTTGCCCACCCACAGCACCACCGCCTCACGCACCTCCGCAGCAGACGCCATGCCCTCGCCACGGCCCACCATCGAAGCTGTCCCGATCGTGTTGCCGGACTCGAGCAGCGACTCGACGTAGCCGATGCGGGGCACCATGTCACTCGCATTCACGAAGTGCTGAAAGTTGCTCAGGAGGTTGTTTTGGCTGAGGAGGTCCGTCATGGCGTGGTTGGCGACGAGCGGAGCGCCAAAGGTGACGCACATTAACCGATCGCGCAGGTCCACCGTGCTCTCGAGCAGCAGCGTCATGGAAAGGTAGGAGGCAACCGCACCGCCAACGCCGTGCCCGCAGAGCACCACGTCTACGCCGTCCTTCGCCATCTTGTCCACCACCTCGCCAAGGCGGCGCAGAATATCGTTCTCTGCCACGTAGGCCACCACACCGTCGCGGACGCTCACCTTCGCGACGCAGTCCGTCAGTCCCTTCTCCTGCGCCGCCTTGGCGGAGGAGACGAGCGAGGCGACCGACTTGCGCTGCCGCAGCGCCGGCCCCACCCACGCCTCCCGCGTCGTCATGCGCGGGCCCAGAATTTGGTGGATGGCGGAGCGGTTGCTTGCACCGGAGTTAAACGCAATAAAGCGAACATGCCCAGGGGCGTTGAACACGCTGTAGAACTCCGTCGTGTGCACGGGACGCAGCAGACGCGCGTAGGCCGGCAGGTCCGTCATGGCCAGTGCGATGTTCGGCATGGCAGACGACTCGGCCGACACGGCGCAGGCAACAAGCGAGAGAAGCACCTTGCGCGAGGACCAGCTGTTGCCCTGCAGGCTGGCGAAGAGTTCGCCCTCCATGTCATTGGGCAGCGCGGCATCGAAGACATCGTCCTCCTCGGCTGTGGTGCGTTCAGCGGCGACGGAGTCGTACTCCAGCCGCACAGCCTCCTCGACTGCTTCAGCCGCCACACCGGTGGCCTTACTGCTGCCACTCGTGCCCGTGTCGGTCGGATCGGCCACCTCGACATGCCGCAGTTGATGAAAGCCCAGCGTCACGGTCGGCAGATTGCACTTCTCGCAAACGTGGTCGTACGAGATCGGGTTGGCGCAGGATGGGTTGATGCAGCGACGCGGCGGCTCCATCTCACAGCCGAGCATGTAGAGTCCCCAGCGGAAAGGACGCGTGTCGAGCGGCTGCGCGTTGCGGCACGCATTAGAAGCATTTCCTTTGCCCGCTGCGGCGGCGTCCGCCACAGCGACCGTGTCGTAGGCGCTGTAGGCCAACTCTGTCAGGTAGAGCAGCGCGTGGGGCACGGCACACTCCTTGCACGTGCGCGACATCTCGCCTCGCAGGAAGTCGTTGGTGCGCTCGTGGGGCGAGCACTTGGGGCAGGTGGCGCGCCAGCAGCGGCGGCAGTGCTTGCGGCTCGACAGCGTTAGGAGGAAGCGGCGACAGCAGTGGCAGTGCTGGCAGTTGCAGGCGATCTTCATCAGGCCGCAGGTGTGGCAGCGACCGTCGATGCAGCCGACATAGGAGGAGCCGTAGCGGGAGACGCCCTCTTTCTTGTACTCCGAGATGGAGCTGTTGCTGGTGGAGGAGCCACGTGGCTGATTAGAGGCCGACGTGGCGCCGTCGTTGAGGTTGGCGTTGGTCGAGGGGCTCTCGTCCCTGGTGGCACGCTCGGTGCCCAGCATCGACTCCCGCGGTTGCTGCTGCGTCTGCGTCGTCTGCGTCGTCTGCTCTTCGTCCTCGCGCTCTCCTGCAGCTGCCTCGGACTTCTTCTTGTCCTTGCCCTTGCCAAAGAAGCTCACCATTGTCACACGGCTGTCTTTCTTTTTTTTTTTTAGGAATACGTTTTTGTTTGGGTGTGGGTAATATGAAAGAAGGTAGACTGGAGAGAAACGGGCAGTAACGTTGGTGGGTGGGATCGCGAGTCTGTGTAGTTCAACGAAGCACTAATCGTGATACAAGGCGCTCGACAGACAACAGCGAAGCGACACAGATCGAGTGTGCGACAAAGAACTAGTTGAGGAGAGCAGCTGACGAAATCAATGATGGTGGTGACAAGCAACTCGCGAGCCGCAAAAGAAGATGGAAATAGCCCGTGCTACAACAGAGAAAAAAGAATTAAGAGAGAGTGAAGCGTGTGGGCGAGGGCAGAAGTAGTCAGAAAGAGAGGACGGGAAGCAACCTGTGGTTCTGCACCAAGAGAAGGCTGTAGAGCAGCAACGAACGCTCGGAGGAGGCAATGAAGGAGGAAAAAAACGATGGAAAGCTCACGGCTCGTCTCGTGCAATGACAAGGGAATTCGGTGGAAAGGAGAGCAAGACACGAGTAAAACAAAGCAATGAATAGAGAGAAAAAGAAGAAAGGAAGACGTGGCACGCACAGGTAGTGATGGCACTAGCACACCAGAGAGAGAGAGAGAAGGGGACGTAACGTTGTTGAACGCAGAATATTTGTTTGCTGTGGGCAGTAAAAAAAAAAAGAGAAGAATAATTGAAAAAGGGGAGTAATGGAAAGGAAGAAATTTTGAAGAGCGCGGAGTACGTGCCACTGTGCCTCGCAAGCCTCTCTCCCACACAAATACGCGATTTGTCTCGAAGCATGACCGACGTCGCGCTACGACGACCCTGAAGAGTCTGGATGGCAAGCACAGCTTCTCCATGTATGCTTTTTCAAAATACAGCGATTTTTTATCTTTTCCTATCGGAAAACAGGAAGTGTATTATTTGACACCTCCACAGAACGCATATGAGACTAGTGCACGGTAAATATCAATATTAAGCAGAAGAACAAAAAAAAAATAGTGTTACTCTTTTCTTCTTATCTTTCCCCCTCTCGCTCTCCTTTCCTCGACTCTCAGTCGAGGTTTCGGTAGAGGTGCAGCATCAACCCACGGTTGTAGGCAGCCACCTTGTGATCCTCCAGCGCTCCTGCCTCGCCACAGCCGTGCTTTAAAATGCCAAAGGCGGTCTCCGAGTCGTCGGTGGACACGTAGCCGTACACGCCGTACTGCAGGAAGTGATAGCGGCCGAAGCATGTGAAGCGGCGGTGGAGGCGGCGGAGGGGGATCACAACATCCGCCGCGACATCGGCAGACACCTGCAACGGCTGCGGTTGTTGTTGTGGTGGTGCAACACCAGCGGTGACGCCACCCTCTTCCGCACCGGCAGCACCGGTGTTGTCGTGCTGCTGCTGCTGTGGAGGCAAGTCTGCTCCCTCGTTCAGTGTCTGCGGTGCGGGGCGAGCACGACGGCGACTGAAGCTCGTCAGCGCGGCTCCCACGTCGGCATCCCGTTGCACTGCCTCCGCTGCCTCCTCCGCTGCGGGTGCGCTGCTACGGTGCCCGACCGTCGCTGGCTGCTCATCCTCCAGCAAATCATGACTGGTTCGAATGGCGGTATCAACGTAGGCGGCGAATCGCGCCTCTTCTTCTTCGTCCGCAGCTGCGGAGTCACCGCGGGACAGTGTCGCGCCGTTTGCTGTCGTGCCCGTCGATTCATCGTCGTCGTCTTGCGCATCCGCGACGGATCGAATCGCAGTCTCGCTGACGCCGCCAGTTCTGCCCAGCGTACGTGCCGCAACGGTTCGCACTGCCTTCGCCACCACTGCAGGCATCGAAGGACGGCTCTGAGCAGCTGTTGTGGCAGGGAAACTCGTGTCTCTGCTGGCAGTGTTGGCCAAGTTGTCGAGAGATGATGGCTCTGACGCTGACGTGGAGGATGCACCGGCCCTTCTCCCTGCCAGCACAGCAGGCTCCCTCGTGCCCTGCGGATCATCTCGCGACACACCGCTGGCATTGACCTCACCACCGCTACCACCACCACCACCGCGCCGCCACCAGCTCAGCGCCGCCGTGATCACTGAGCCGAGGTACGACGTGAGACGCGCCTGCGCATCCCAGGCCAGCTCATCCGTGCAGGAGAGCCGCGGCACGACGTCGCTGCGGTTGACAATGTTGTGGAACAGGTGCGTCCAGCCACAGCTCTGCACGTGGTCGGCCAGCTCATAGTTCCCCAGCACCGGAGCCCCGAAGGTGACACACAGCAGACGCGGCTCGGCAACAGGGTTGGAGGGGACGAGGAGGGCGGCTGCCTTGTGCAGGAGCTGCAGACTCAGGCACTGCGCAATGGCCCCGCCGAGGGAGTGGCCACAGAGGACAAGCGTGTAGCCGCCACTCCGAACGTCTTCAATGAGGTCGTCCAGCGGGAGGCCCACCTCCTGCGCCTCCTGCGCGAAGCCACCGTGTAGCTTGTAGGACCACGTCTTGCGCACACCACCGCAGAGGGCGACGGGTGGCGACGACGCGTCTGGGCCGCTGAGCCGCACGCCGTCGTGCAGCGGCGTCCACACGCTCTCCTCCACACGTGAGAAGCGCATGTCCACCCACCGCGTTCGCCAGTTGTGCGTCCCCGGAAAGGCGATGTACTTCACGCGTCCAGGCGCCTCCAGCACCGTGTAGCGCTCGCAGGCCAGCGTCACCTGCAGCACGCGGGCGTAGGGCACATCAGACAGGCCGAGTGTGAGGTTCGGCGCGCCAACGTACTCGTAGGCGACCGCAGCTGCCACGTTTGCGAGCAGAATACGCTGGGCATGCGGCGCGGTCGTCACAGCTCGGAACGCACACGCCTCCTCGTAATGGTGAAAAAACTCTCGAAAAATGCGCTCGACGTGGGTCGTTGTCATCCCATTCACTTCCATGGCGCGGAGCGACAGCTGCTGCATGTCGAGCACGTTTACCGCGTCCTTCAGCGGCGCTGCCAGTCCGTCAGAGCGCACCACACGCGACACGTGGGGCTGCGTCGCGACTGTTGGCATTTCACAGGTGTAGCACGTGCGCCGTCGTGTGAACGTGCGACAGAACGGCACGACACACTCCCGTGGCATCGCAGCTGCGGTGCGCAGGGCATACAGGCCCCACAACAGACCTGTCTCGTCTCGCTTCGAGATGCTGGCAAGAGCCCACGGGACGGAGCAGCGATCACAGACATCCATTGGTCGCCCGAGCATGTGAACGTAGTGCTTGTAGCCCCAGCAGGCGGAGCAGACGGCGTGCCAGCAGCGGCGGCAGTGGTGGCGGTTCTTGAGGAAGGTCGCGGCGCAGACGTGGCAGGTCTTGCAGGTACACTCCCACTTGAGGCGATGACAAGAGGTGCAAACACGACGCGACTCCAGCGGGGCGGGCCGCACAACAGCCGGGGACCACGACGCAGGAGAAGGAAACGAGGAGCTTGTTGCTGCGTGTCTCCGGCCGTGCTGTTGCACATCGACGTCAGACCACTGAGGCTGGGTGTGGGAGTAGGCGTAGTCCCGCATTACCACAAACTGATCCCACTGTGGCTGCGTGGCGTGCTGCCGTGCCGATGCATGTCCGCTGTCCATGATGACGTAGGGTGAGGCTGGCTCAGTGAGTACGTGCTTTCGATAATAAAAAAAGAAGAGAGAAGAAAGAATGAGAGGAACGCAAAAGATAGAAGAAAAGAAAATAATCGTGTACGTGGCAGCAGTGAGCTTAGCTCTCGTCAACAACGACGAAGGAGGAGATCGTGTGAGGTAGAGAGAGGGGCTCCAAAACGGGACGTGCACACCCAGCGACAGGTGCGTGCGAGATTAGTGTTGCAAGACGAGAAACGTGTGCGATGGGCTCGCCAGCTTCTGAGAAGGTTTAAAAAAAAAAGTAGCTTCAGGAAAGCAGTGGAAAAGAAAACTTAAAACCTGGTGGAGGATGCTGTTTTCCACAGAGAGATTGAAAGAGGAGAAACAGGAGACGCGAAGGAGTGCTGGGGTGGAAGACAAGAAGAACACCGCGACAGGGGGGTACATCGAGAAGGTTCCAATTCTTCACGGCAAGGTGCTCGAAAACGAAAAGGACGAAACGGCCTCAGCGTGCGTTTCCCTGGCTTTATCAAAAATAGAAAAAAGTGTACCGCTATTTCCGAAGCAGCAGTGGAGGGATACATCGGCTACGCAAGCCAGCCATTTCTTCACGAGAAGCGCTCACAAACCATTCCAGCGAGCAGCATCACACCAAAAAGCTTCTCTTTTTTTATTTCCCTAATTTGTTGGTGTTGTAGCGTAAGTGAGAAAATCAAATTCACAGCGACTGGGAGAAACGGCAGGAAAACAATAAGAATAATCGCCAAACGAAAACAGAACACACGCAAGAGAAATACGCGACCCTTTGTAATGTAAAGCAACATGAAAGTAAGGATGTCAACAGGAAGAAAGAGGGAGAGAGAGACAGGAGTGTTTGAAGTCGCAAGACAGTGAGATTTATGTGTTTAGAGGGACGGTGGAGAACAAAAGAGGAAGAAGAAAAGCTTGAAGCAGAGAGTGGGGAGCTTGGTGGCCTGTGGAGAGACACCATCAACAGTGAAGAGAGAAAGAGAAACAAACAAACAAAACGTATTCTTGTCAACTCTCCATGCACACGCTCATCCCGTACAAGAAAAAAAAAAACCTCACTTAGGCAAAAAGACTTAATCAGCAACCACCAAAAAAAAAGCGGCCTTCGTGCGCGCAGTAAGCATTTTAAGGGATTCTGCAGGGCGTCTCTCTCCTCTCTACGTGAAGAGGGGCACGTACTTCAGTGCGTTTCCGTGGAGTCGAGGAGGACGTTTGTATATTAACGAAGGGTTTTGCATCAGCAGCAGTCTCCTTCGCGACGCCGCGGTGCGGTGCTCTCCGTCTGCCCCACCACCCCGCCCTCCCGCACATTCACGTTGCTGTTCGTCTCAACTAACTTGTGCGCCACCGCCTGGAAAGCCTCCGCCACCCCCTCACCACTTCGCGCACTCGTCTCGACGTAGAGCGCGTTCATCTCGGCTGCGCCTTGCTGCGCGTCAGCCAGCGTCACCTGCCGCTCCTCCTCCAAGTCCTTCTTGTTGCCCACAAGCATCACGATCGTCTCGGGCGAGTTCACGTGCAGCTCGCGCACCCAAAACTTCGCCTTCTCGAAGGTGTCCGCCACGTTGATCTCAAACACCACCATCGCTGCGGCGGCGCCGCGGTAGTACATGGACGCGAGGCTCTTGAACCGCTCCTGACCGGCTGTGTCCCAGATATCGAAGTACACGGCCGTCTCGTCGTCCACGTTGCACGTGTAGCGGAAGAAGGAGGCGCCAACGGTGCTGTTAATGTTTTCACTAAAGGCGTTCTTCATGAGGCGCTGCACGACAGACGACTTGCCCACGCCGCTCTCGCCGAGCAGCACCAGCTTGTACTTCTTCGCGGAGGCCGCGGGAGTGGATCGACTGATGGAGGACATGGCGGTAATGAGTGCTGTGTTCTCTGTGAGGGCAGGAATCTCTGGAGGCGGAAAGAAGAGAAGAAAAAAAAGATATCAGAAAGAGATTATAAAGGATACAGGCACAGTGCTGCTTGTCGACTTGGAAAAAGAGATAAGAGCGGAAAAAAAAAAGTGAGCAGCAAGGTGAATAGAAGAAAGAAGAGACTCAGGAGGCGGACGACTGAGATGCAGCGGATGAGGAGTTCGCCTCGTCCAAAAAGAGAACAAAATGAAAGTGAGTTGAGGCTCAACGCGTCAAAATGGAGCTTTAACCCCGGCAAGAGGGGAAAAAGAAGAAAAAATAGAAGGGTTTGGGGTTAGCAAAGACACCGCCAAGAAAAGAAAAATAAAAACTGCGATCGGATCGCTGTACGAGTTCCAAAAGGCAGCTTTGTGAAAATCTTCAGCTCCTTCTCTTTTCGTGTCTGCTGGCGTGTGTGCTTGTGCGAGGAAGCGTTGTGTGCGGTCCTTAAAAAAAAAGGAGAAAAAAGGGTCGCAGGGTATATAAAATACGCGTGGTTGTATAAGGAGAGAAAGGTAAATCCAATGCGCTACACAGTGATGCTGCCAACGTCAAGCGTGAACTACTGTGAAGAACGTGGATGCGAGTGTGCGTGTGAGAAAGAGGGGGATAAGAAGAGAGGTGAAGAAGTTGAGCACTTTCTTTATATTTTTGATTCAAAGTTCCAATTGTTGCAGAAATGCCTCGCAAAGAGAAGCGTGACGCACGATTTGGTCGTTTAAAGACCGAGTCATCAGAAGAGAGAGAGAGATGAAATAAAAACGAAGATGTTTTTTTTTTTTTTGCCAGCAGTATGGTGAGTGGCGAGACACACACACGCACACGCCAGAAAGCCGTGACGGACGCTCCTCTCTTGTGTTCTCCGCCTGCCACTGACAGTACACGGACATTGATGGACACTTGAGGAGTGACGTTGCTGTCTAGATCAGCCCTTTGCACAGCGCCTGCTCAGTCCTTCTTGACGGAACCTGCGGAGGTGAGAACGTGCAGGCGCCACAACAGCAGAAACGAGTGAGAAAGAATTCTCGTTCTCTGCCTCGAATGGTGAGATCGCGGTAAATTTCCTTTTAAGTTTCAAACAAGTGGTGTTCATAATACGTAGCAGATGGGAAACAGTTCTGGAAGAGAGAAAACAAACAAAAAAAAAGAAAACATGCAGGAATCTGGTGAGGACTACGTTCGCGAAAAAGGCAAACAATGAGTTTTTTTTTTTGGCTCCGCACAGATGAGGCACGATTCGGCTTCACGGTGCGGAGCGGCGAAACGCAAGCTGACGCTGCAGCGGCGTCGAGAGCGCCGCCATCCGCCGCGTCGGGTCAATCGGTGAAGGAGATGGCGAGGGGGACGGTGGGAAGACGTCGTGCACGCCACTACCACTTCCGCGGCTGTGAAGCAGAAAGGGAAGCACTTGGCTGCGCGGCGTCGCCAACGCAGATGCCTCTCTGCTGTCTGCAGGGCGGAGTAGGTGTTCACGGTGGTCCTGGTGACTGCTGCCGCTCGCCACAGCACCGTCGCTGGCCTGTCTGCGCTTGACGATGTGCGAGCTGGCAGACCATCCTAATGGTGCGAGCGGGGCTGCTGGCTCTGCTGCCGATGGTGGAAGACGTACACCAAGAGGTGTGGAGACAAGACTGCTGGTGCGTTGTGGGCCGCCGGCGCTGACGGTACTCGGGGAGCGCGAAAGGCGTGGACTTCCCGCGAAAACCTGCGGTGGGTAGGCGGGCTGCTGGTATTGATGGGTATGCTGTCGACCGGAGAGATCTGTGTGGCCGTCGTCGTGTCGGTGCATCCGCCTCACGGGCGACGAGGCAGCGGACGACGATCGCGACGGCAGCGGCAGCGGCTGCGGAGTGGGTGGAGCCGCCACACGAGCCAGCTGCTCTCGCAGGCGGCGATTCTCGCTCTCGAGGGCACGCAGCTTCTGCGTCTCCTCCTCGCGTTGCCGCCGCAGCGTCTGAAACTGTCCGCGCAGCATCTCCATCGCCTGCCGCATACGTTTGTTGATGAACTCGTGGTGGCGCAGCTGCGTCTCGATGACGCGGGAGGCCTGGCCAAGCGCGGCGTTGCCGGTCTGGAGAAGCGGTTGGATCTCTGGCTGGTCGAGCGAGACCATTCGACACGTCTGCCGGCACACCGGGCACGGGGCGGCGGTGGGGAGGCGGGAGAGACATCGCGAGCAGAGAAAGTGCGAGCACGACGTGCAGGTGCCGCGGCGGTCGCAGTCGGTCAGGCAGACGCCGCAGATGGGCTGAAAGGGCATGCTGCTCTGCTCCTGCGTCTGTGTTGGAGCCGTGAAGTGAGAGAGAGAGATAAGGGAAAGGATAAAGGGGTAATGAAGCATGGTGCAGTTTTTGAGGTGAGTTGAATTACTCTGCGCTATTGCCATTGTTGTCAAATTCCATTTTTCTTGCGCTGCAGCGTTGAGACTAGCTTGTGTGCGACGGAGCAGGCGACCGCTTGAAGCTGCCGGCGCCGCGTACCACACAGACGGGGCATGAAAGAGGTGCGAGTCGTAAGAAGGAACGTCCTCAAGCGTGCTCACCACAACAAATCGATAACAACAAAAAGTACATATCATTTTTTTTTCCTCTCTCGACTTGTACCAGCGCAAAGGTGCAAGTTTTCGCGCGCAGCGCGACTTCTTCCCTCCGCAATCAGACACGCTGACCACTTTGCATGTTTACTTTGTGTGTGACGTGTGTGTTTCCTGGCCTCTGTTTGACGTAGCAATAGAGAAAAAAAAAAAGGGTGTAGTGTACATATATGCCTTCGGGGGTACCGAGTATGTGGCGTGGGTGTAATGCGCACACGACGGTCTTTCGCTCTTCTCTTCCTCCACTGAGCGGGCACAAAGCAGCTTAGACGCTCGCAGCATGTATCGCTCTTTTCTGGAGAAACAGCGAAGGTAAAACAAAAAACGTTTTAGAGGTACAGCAGTAGCGGCGCAATATTCGCCTTTTCAATTCGCCTTCAGAGCCATTGACTGCTGCCCACCCTGTGCCGCCGCCGCCGCCGCGAGCCGCTGCTGCTCCTGGTGCTGCTGGATGATCGTCTGGAAGTCCTCTAAGCAGTCGCTGATGACGTGGAGCTGATGCAGCACGTTGTTCTGCGGCGTCTCTACCTTTCCACGGCCCGAGTACTCCCGCGTCCACGTCACACACCGATCGTACAGGTTCGTCGTCGCCATGCTGACGTGACTGACGGTGCGTGTCGTGGAGCTCTTCTGTTTGATCTTGCGTTCCAGCTCGTCCTGCTTCGCCTTGATGGACTTCTGCAGCGACTCGAAGGTCATTTGCAGCTCATTTAGGCGGTTCTGCAGGGCGATGTTCTCGGTGCTGCGACGCTGACGGGCGAGGTTGAGCGAGCTGCGGGTGCGCAAGAGGTCCTCCTCGAGCTGTGTCTTGCGTGTCTGCAGCACCGTAGTGTTATCCTTCAGCGTCATCCACCGCTTGATGATGTCACGCGGCTCCTGGTACTCATCGCCGTCGTTGCGGGCCAGCACCTCCTCCATGAACGCCTGGTACTTCTCTACGCTCTCGTAGTGCGCCTTCATGTCGTCCCGCTTGCTCTCCAGCTCCTGCAAACGTTTCGTCAGCTGTGCGATGTACTCTTCGCGCTCCTTCCGCTGCTTTTCCTCAATGGCGACCTTCTTCATGGCGCGGCTCCGCTTAATCTCGTTCTCTTGAATGAACTTGTAGTATTGCACGAGGGTGTCCTGCAGCTCGGCGCGGTCAATCGCCAGCTGTGTCTCGCTCTCCTTCACGTGGGCCATGCGTCGGTTGTACTCTTCACGCTTCGCCTCGAGCTCTCGCTGCACTTCGAGCTCGGCGCGGCGCAGCTTCGTGGCCGCCGTGATGCTGTCTAGCGTACTTGACATTTGCTCTCCGCGAGTGCGATTGTCTCTTTATTTGTGCTTGTGGGTACTCTGCGCCGCGGCTGAAAAGGTGTCAGAGCGGAGAGAAGAAGGAGTGTGCGTGTGCCGTACGAAAAGAGAGAGAGAGAGAGAGTGAAGAAGACGAGGTGCGAGGAGTAGCGATAACTGGCAAGCAGCAAAATGGTGTTCCCTCATGTGCACGACGGAGTGGTCTCTCTCCATAAGATCGCCCCTTCCACTTAACGCACGTAATTTTGACTCTGGAGAGCTTGAAGATGGTTTTTCCTTCAGTCTTTCTCGACACACGGCGGCACGGAGCAACCACCTCACCGCCCTTTAGGTCTAATTCTTTTTCTTTATTCTTGTGTTTCTGGATACTTTTCTTTTGTCTTTAGGGCGGCACTCACGCGAAATCGAGTTCTTACAGAATGCGCTGTTAGTTCTGCGCCGACGCACTGGGGCAGCATCACCTTCCCACCACATTAGCAGCTTGCCCATCAGTTCACACGCAGGGCAGCATCACTACTCACAAAGACATCCTCCTTAGCTCCCCCTTCATCATACAAGAGCGCTGCGTACTCAGCAGCTAGACTACTACGACGCAGTAGTACGTGCAGCTTCATAGCACTGCCGTTTTCTTCCCTATTCGTGCGAAAATCAATCACGAGTGGTAGGAGGGAAGCATGCTGATGGTGCCGTCCTCCTCGAGCACCGCCACCAGCGACCCGGTCGTGCAGCCACCGAAGTTGGCCACCGCCACCGCCTCCATCGCCGCCACGCCAACCGGCAGCACCGACACGCCACCGCTGCGCTGGCCGTAGCGACACACAACGAGGTGGTTCGTCTCCGTCAGCAGCCACAGCCGCCGCCGGCTGCACGTGAAGTGCGTCACACAACCGCCCACGCCGCGGTAGAGGCCAGTCGAGACAGTCGCCACCACCTCCACCCCAATAAAAGGGCGAATGCGGGCCAGGACGACTCCCTCCAGCTGCTTCGTGGCGAGGAAGAAGAAGGACGGACCGAGGCCAGAGGCACGTGCGATGCAGTGCACCGGAGCAGGGACGGGCACCACAGCCGTCTGCGGCAGCGCAATGGACGCCGACGCCGACGCAGCAGACGACGACGCGGCGCAGCGAATCAGCGCGAGGGACGGGTGCTCGCACACTGCGCAGATCACGTAGCTGTCATCGTCCGCAAAGAGAACAGCCCCTGAGCTGCCCTCCACCGACGGCACCACCACGCCAGCGCAGGCAAGGGGAGAAAAAGGCGGCTGACGCACGTTCAGCAGGTGCAGGCGCGTGTCGTGCGCACTCGCACACGCCAACATGCTGCCGTCGCGATTCGAGAAGGCGGCCGACGTGACGGTGAAGCCGCGACGAGTCCGATAGAAGAGAGCGGACGCAGACGCCGACGCGGACGGCACGCCACGCAGCGGCGCCGGCCCACGCGCACCATCGCCACCGCTGTGCACGATCGGCACGCTCCACAGCAGCACACCACCACGACAGCCAACAGCCAGGACATCCGTCGCAAACGGCTTCCACTCCAACCAGTTCACGTCTCGCTGGAAGGCGTGCGTCAAGACGCACCCAATCTTCTCGCCCGCAACGTCGTAGACCACCACACGCGCCGAGCCGTCTGCCCCACCCTCATCCACGGCAACGGCGAGCCACAAGTAGAGGGGGTGGAAGCTCAGCGCCGTCACCCGCTCCGGTCCCCCGCAGCAGGACTGCCGACGCTCAATGAGATGAGCCGCGTCGGGCAGCGCGGTGGGGCACACCATGCGCAGGCTGGGGAAGACACGCGCGGCGAGGGTGGTGGCGCAGTGAAGAAGGTGCGGCAGGACGTGCGGAGCAGCAGCGATGATGGTGTGCAGCGCGTAGAGGCCGCTGACAGGCCCACGACGGCGGTGCGGACGGCGGCGAGACGTTCCCTGCTGCACGGTCCCGCACCAGGTCAACGCGGACGACAGCCATGAAGTGCTTCTCCTCGCGGCAGTGCTGAATGAAGAAGAGGAGGAGCTGCTCGCGTTCGTGGTGCTGTGTCTGTACTCACTCTCCGGCAGTGAGGTGGAGCTGCTGGCGGACCAGCCTACGACGCCTTCGTTCACGCACCGCAGCGGCCGGTAAATGGCCCCGCCGAGTGCGGTGTAAGCGGCGGCGCTGCGACTGCCGTAGAGCCGGCCGGCCTTTTCACCCAACACATGAGGGTCGTCAATGAGGGCTTGCGGGTCCTCTGGCAGTATCTCTCGCAGCGGTTCGAACATGCTGTCGTCTTGTCGTGTGTACGTGTGTGTCGAGAGAGAGGAGTAAGCACCTCAAGATAATAAAAGTTGAAAACTTTCTCTCTCTCTCTCTCTTTCTGCGCCTCTGAGTCAATCTATAGTTGTGTGTGTGTGTGCGTCTCGATGTGCAGCTGTGCGTCCGTACTCCACTCTCCGTCTCGGAGGCAAGCAAGACGTAGACAGGAGTTCAAAGATGTGTCGTCGCACTACGGTGTGTGCCACCCCGACTGTACAACTTGCAGTGCGCTGTGCAACTACTGCGGCTCGTACCTCCACTACAGAAGAAAAGAAGACCGACCGAAGAAAACGCTGCCGCAACTTGCTTCGTGTTTCCCCTCTTGCTAGCAGGTCAGTAAATAAAGAGAAAGAGAGAGAGACAAGAAAGCCGAAATCGAGAGGAATAAAAGATAAATAAGAGGTTGTGCGTCTTTCCGTTTATACGTATGAGAAGAAATGAACTAGCAGCGAGTACGCATCTGCCAACGGAACGAATATTTAAATTAAAAAGGGGACGATAGTGGCTCAACAAGAGAAAGGCAACACTTAAAGCGCTGAGACACACACAATGATCTTCTTTAGTGGTTCAAGAAACAGACAAGTTTACCAATTAAAGACATTGATTGTTTCATCAACTTATCGTTTGCAATGAAAGCCTTTCTGTGCTGTCCAAATCATTTTTTTTTTTTTACACTCACGACACGTTCAAAGCCTCACTCCTTTCACCCCGTTCCACAAATCGCAGCCAATTGGATGCATTGCAGCGTTTTCATTTTGACACACGACAGGCACTCACACACATAAACACACGGCCAGGAAAAAAAAAAATAAAAGAGATACAGAAGAGAATTTCAACACACTTGTGAACCCTACTTCGCCTTGCCGCCGCCGCCCTTCTTTCCACCTGCGCTCGGCTTGCCCTTGCCGTTGCGCTCGCCGTTGCCCTTCGCCTTGCCACCACGGCCGCCACCATCTTCCATCTCCAGCAGCGCCGCCATCGCCGTCTCCCGCTCCTTGGCGGTGGCGTCACCACCACCACCACCATTATTGGCCTTCTTGCCTCCACCCTTCTCCCCATTGCGTGCGTTGCCAGCGTTGGACGAGGCACCAGCACCAGCACCACCAGCAGCAGCACCAGCGGCACTCGCAGATGTCTCCCCCGGCAGTGGCTTGTGAATGAGGTGCTTCGCGTCATCGACGTACGTGCCTGAGTTAGGCTGGTGGAAGAATTTCTTCATGTGGTAAGCGTCCTCCTCGTCCACGTAGTACTTCTCCTCCACCCCGGCGCAGCGGAAGCCGAGCGTGTCCTGATAGAGATGCAGCGCAGCGTCGTTCGTCTTGCGCACGTGCAGGGAGCAGTAATGCGCACCGTACTCGCCATCCATCTCTTTCATGGTCGCACGCATGACGCGCGACGCGATGCCGAGCTTGCGGTGCGACCGCAGCACCGCCAGCGACGTGATGTGCCCGTGCTTCTTCTCCGCCGCCTCCTCGTCGTCCATCTTGCCGAGCACGTAGCCGACGGTGTTGCGGTTGTAATCCTGCTGCACGTACAGCAGCTGCGGCCAGGAGAGGAGGTGGTAGTAGTAGTAGCGGAGGTTGTAGTTCTCAGGGAGGCAGCGGAGGTTGCTGTGCTGCATCTCGTACATGTCCTCCATGGTGGCGCGGCGGAGCTGCATTGTGACGAGTGCGTCTAACGACGGTGAAAAGGCTCAGTCGATGGGAATTAGAGAAGAAAAAAGGTAAATAAAGGATGCGGGCTTCTCCGATAACGAAGCTAAAGTGCAAGTAACGTGTGTGTGTGTGTGCGTGTGTGCGGGAAGACGAGAGGAGGAAAGGATGCAAAGAGAAGTGACTTTTCTTCAATGTCTTGGTGCTCACTTTGGGAAAGAGGGCACTGTCGCAGGAAGTACATTTTCCATTTTCTCTCTCGCCAATGGAATCGACATGACAATAATAATAATAAAAAGCGCGAGAAACGTTTACACGTTGAGGAAAATGGGCTTCTCTAAATCCTGGACATAGTACAGAAGTAAACCTGTTCACAGCTTTCATGATTTTTGTTTTCTTAATTTCAAAGGTGTTGCTTCAAAACGTTTTGTTTCTTTTCGACTACCTTTGTTGCTTTTCTATGGAGTGCATGGCGTTTGTGTGCGCATGCCTGGAAGGCGCGGTAACGTGGTCGCACCAATATCGCTGTCCACTGCGCCGCAACGCTGCACAGGTGCGGTCGAGAAGAGCCAACCACATTCAGAAACGCAAGCAGAACACAAACACACACCACAGGCTTCTCTACCACTCCGCAGCCGACAGCGCCAGCTCGACGGCCTCAAGCGGCGCGATGGCCGTGTAGCAGCACCGCTCCAGCCTGGACCACTGCGCCTGTGCCCCGCCTTCAGTAGACGCAGCAGCTGTGCCACGGCGGCTAAAAGGACCAGGGGGACGTGGAGCAGGCCCGCCAACACCACCGCCAGGCGCCGTGCAGCCGTCACTCATCTCCTCCTCCCGGCACACCATCAGCTTTCGGTCCAACAAGAAGAGCAGCACCGCCCGCACGGCACGCTGACTGAGCAGACCGCTCACCATCAGGCGACCCTCCAGATCAGCGTGGCAAATTCCCGGCACCCGCAGCACATAGCGGTAGACCACGTTCACGACAACAAGCCACATGAACCTGTGAAAGCTGCCATCGACGTGGTGGAAGATGCTGGGGTAGGCAATATGACAAGGCGAGGCCACCACGTCGGTGGACAAGTCTGCAGCACGGCCCTGCGACAAAGCAAGTCGGCAGGCCTCGACGGCGCGCTGCTCCGCTGGCGTCGGCGGTGGGTCACTGGGTAGGTCGCGCAGGTAGGCCACGTCACCGATGTTGCGAATGCAGCGGGCGGGATAGAGGCGCCGAACCGCGGTCATCTCCACCTTGTTCAGCACCTTCTCGTCCTCTGCGTCGGAGCCGCTGTCGCCGTCGTCTGCTGCAGCTGTTGTGGCAGCAGTCGTCGTCGCGGCTGCACGACGCGCCAGTTTGCTCTGCCACTGCGGCTTCTCCGCTGGCTTCCGCAGTCGAGTGTCGCCGTCGTTGAAAGAGGACAGCCCCTTGCGTTCCCCCGTCACCGCCTCTTCTGGCCAGGTCAGACTCGGCAGAGGCAGGTTCGTCATCGCCTCCGACACCACGTTGGGAGCCATCGCCATCTGGGCCACGTCCATGGTCGGCTGATGCTCGAGCTGCAGTGCAGGAGGGAACGCACTGGCCTCGCTGCCGCTCAGCAAACCGTGCACTGTGGCCGTCTCCATCCCCTCCATCTGCAATCTCGCCTGCCCACTCGTCAGCACCTGCCCAACGTTCTCCATCGTCTGCGATAACCGGTGCAGCACCGCGACGTTCGCGCACGCCTGCGGCGACCCTTTCAGCGCAGAGGACGGCAGCACGTAGAGGTGCGGGGTGAGGAAGAGGTGGGGGATGCGGACGGCGTTGCGCGGGGTGCGGGTGAAGGCGGGCAGACGTTGCAGAAAAGAACGCGCGCGGCCGACGAGGACGTCGGCGCTGAGGGCGGTGAGGAGAGAGCGGGCGATGGTGGCGCGGTAGTGCGCGTGGTCGGAGAAGAGGACCATGCGGAGGATGTCCGCTACGATCTCAAACTCCGCGGCCGCCGCGCGGGCCTGCTGTTGCTGCGTTCGCGTCGCCGTACACGTTGCCTCCCTCTCTCTCACCTCCGCTGCGAAAAACGACGCGCTGGCAGCGGAAAGCGAGGAGGGCGGCGAGCCGGCTGGCAGCTCTGCGTTTGGCGCGAAGACGCTCTCGACCACGTCTTTCAGCAAATTAGTGGACACAGCATCCGCCTCTCGTAGCTGACTCGGCCCGCCGCTGCTGCTGCTGCTGTGCCGGATCCTTTCCTGTGCGTGCCGCACCATACGCAGCGTCTCCGAGAGAGCCCCCATGTGCAGCAGGGAAACGCTCAGCGTGCGGTTGTAGGCGCTGCCGCCCTGTCCCGCGCCGGAGGTGTTGAACTCCGTCGGACAGACACCCACCGTTGGCGCAGCAGCAGCAGCAGCAGCAGCGGCAACGCCCGGCCGCAGTACCGCGTCGAGCAGCGGCGGTACCGTCAGGAGAGCGTGCTGCAGCAGCTGCTGATCTCGCGCACGATGCACAATAAACTCCACCTTCTGCAGTCGCTGGAGCGGTGCCTCGTGGTGGAAGGCGTGCTCGAGGGCGTCGGCGACGGCGGCCCCGCACACCTCCGTGCGCGGCATCTTGTGCAGCATAAAGGAATTCTGTTGGAGGGGAGTTGCCGCCGATCGCTTCCGGCCAGCTGCCGTCGACGACAAGAAAGACGGCGCCTCATCACCGCTGACGTCGTCATCGGCGAGCGTGTCCAGTCGCCGCACACGTGTGCTGCCACGGCGCGAAGGCCGCGCCGCACCGCCTCTGCCGCGGTACAGATCCAAGAGGCTACCGCGACGCTCGCCAGTACCCACGCCACGGAGCACGCCGCAGCTCTGGTACAGTTGCGCCGCCATCGCGCCGCTTTCCCGGTGCAGCACGCGAGCCAGCGCGACCACCTGCATCGTGCACGGGTTCGGCTCCGCCTCGAGAAGCTGCGCCGCCACCGTCGGCTCCACGGGCCGCATCTCGCTCCACTGGGGCAACCAGTAGCGCATGCAGGCGTAGAGTGACGCAGCGGTCGACGGGGGCGAGGAGACAAACGTGTAGGTGTGGCCGTCTGCGCTAGCGAAAGGGCACAAGGCGTAGCGCACTTCCGCCTTCTTGTCTGACATCAACAGGTGCTGGAAGTTGTCGCTGCTGCGCACCAGCTGTCGGTCCTGCAGCGCTGATAGGCACATCGAAAGCATCCGCAGCCCTTGCTGCTGGCACCACCCGTATAGACTCGGCGGGAGCTCCTTCACCGGGGTGGACCACCCAGTGGACTCGCCGGCGCCATCACCGCCACCAATGCTGCTCAGCACGCCGGCCAGGTCGCCCTGGGGGACCCCCACCACCACGCAGTACGTGCTGAGAGTCATGCGGTCTACCATCTCGCTCACCTTCACGCCACTCTCCCACGCCGTCGCCGCGTCGTCGTACAGGCAGTGCTGGTGCCACAGCTCCAGGTGCAGCCGCGACACCCGCTGCAGCGCACTGCGTGCGTAGCCATTGCGCACCGCCATCACGCTGTTCACCGCCTTCACGCCGCGCAGATTGCTTTGCAGGACACTCGTGGCGGCCTGCGAGAGCGCGCCGTTGGCTGCGACGGCCGGCAGCGACGCGAGCACGATGCAGCTGCGGATCGACCGCACCTCAGAAGAGGGTGGCGGCGGTGGCGTCGGCAGCGCGGAGCTCTGCTTCGACTCCGCCTCGACCACGGCACGCTTCGCCTCGTCGTCGAGCACGTTTTCTGACGCGTCGCCAGGACGGCGCAGCACCACGAGGCCCGCCCGCGCGACCCAGCGCTGGGAGAAGCCCGTCGTGTAGACGAGGTTGTGCTGCCGCAGAAAAGGGAGGACGCGGCGTCGCAGGCAGCTCGACTCGAGAACACCCGCCAGGCGCGAGAAGGTGGCAGCGTGGTGTGGGGCGGCGTTAACAAGGACGTCTAGCACGGCATTCACGGCGTAGGCAGACAAGCCTTTCGGCAATCGCGGGTCCTTCTCGGTGTAGTGCAGCGGGTTTCCAGTGAGCGTCGATGTCTGCTCCGATGCTGCGGCGGCTACAGCAGTATCCCTCGTTGTCTCACTAACAGTGGAAGTATGACGTCTCTCCGCGTCCGTCGCCGCGCTCTCCAACTGCGCGCCATCTGCCTGCGACGCGATCGACTGTGACGACACCAGCGTCGGCGATGGCGCAAACACCGCCGTGAAGGTGCGCGTGTTCATCAGCAGCAGATGCTGCCGCTCAATCGTGCCGCGCAGCTTCGCGTACTTCGTCAAGTACTCCCCATACGATTCACTGCTCCGATTTGCAGCAATTTGAAAGCGCAGACGCGGGACAACGGCGGTGAGAGAGAGGGGACGGCGCTCCGCCTCCTGCGCGGCCTGCGCCTCGACCGGCTGAGCGGCATCGACCAGCATCACAACACACGCCTCGGCCTGCCGATGACGTGTCGTGACGCGGGCAGCAGGGTTGCTCAGCGATGCGTTTGGGGCCGATCCCGGCTGCTGCTGCTGCTGCGGTGGCGGCGACTCCTCGTCGTCACCGTTCCCATCGCCACCGTCGTCCGCGTCGTCTTCGCCGCTCAGATCGCCACCGCCCACCTCCAGTGTGTAGCCCGCCGAGGCCAGCGCTGCGTTGGATAAATCGGTGGCCTTTTCTTCGCCAGCCTCTGTGCCGTCGCTCTCCTCACTGTCACTGCGTGCGCGCTTGCGTGAATGCAGCGCCGCTGCCCCTGCGCCGGCAGTTGTTGTGCCTGACAGTTGCCTCCTCGGCGCCGTCGCGACGAGATCCTCTGCTGGCATCACGAGCAGCAACTCACGTCGGCGCGCGTGCAGCACAAGAGTGGCCCGCACGACACGCAGCCCGGCGTAGTTGAGCATGACGCGCATGCTCCTGCGCTCCACACGACCTAGGTCCTCGGAAAGGGAGAGCGGAATGCCATGAGAGGTGAAGATGGCGTGCACGGCGTCCTTCAGCAGCAGCCGTCGCTCTGGTGATTGTAGAACGGCCTGCCGGATCCGCTGTAGGTCGAACACAACGCTAGGAAACATCGCGTCCTTGTCTCGCAGGCGGGCGTAGTAGTGGTGCAGAGGCTGCCAGCGACGGCACTGACGGCGCCGCACCACCGACACAGCCAACTGCTCCTCCTCGCCAGATGCCTCTGCGCTGCAACTCGACGCGCCAGCCGCCGTCATAAGCTGCGGCAGCTCCGCCTTCTCCGCCTCCGTCAGCGGCGGGGCAAAGTGGGGAAAGTAGCGGTACACCACCTCCTGCGTTGTGGTGCGCAGCATGAAGTACATGCGTATCTTGTGCAGCCGCCGCAGCGCACTTATGCCGCCAACGACGAGGTGCGCCTTGTACCTGGCCTTGACTTCAGCTGCACCTGAGACGCTCAGCCACCCTTGCACGGCGCTCTCGGCGAGAAAGCAGGCAACATTTTCCTGCTTCTCGTTGCGGATGCGAAAGCCCATCACACGCTCGCGCAGCTCCACCGAGGGAATGAGGTACACCACGGCGGACGCAGCGGCGTTGCTGCTGCTGCCCACGTGTTGTCGAGAGGCGGAGATACCGTCACTACTAGTAGGAAGTGCTGATGTCCACGAGACACGCCCAGCATCCAGCAGCTCAACCGCCTGCGCTGCCGTTAGTGGCGACCGCGTTGCATCGCCCTCCGCAGCAGCAGAGGCAGCAGCAGCAGCAGCAGTGTCTTTCTTCTTACGAGCCACACGCTCCGAAGATGAAGATGTCGTCTGCCTCCCCGCTGGTCCCGGCGACGCGTCTGCGCTCTCCTCGCGGCACAAAGAGAACTCGTTGCTGTGGGAGGTGATGAGAAGGCGCACGATCGTGTTGCGCAGGTCGGCGTTGGCGGCCAAACCCTGGCAGGGCAGCAGGTCCTCGCAGATGAAGTCACTGAGCTCTGCCAGCGAGCAGCCACGCGGCATCGGCTGCACGCCGATGAAGGTGCGGCAAAATTCTAAGCAGCCGGCGAACATGGTGGCCCTAAAATGTGTGAGAAAACTCGCACAGCAGATTAAAAAGAAAAAAAAATAGTGGCGGGTCGCTCTGAAGAGGGAAAATGAGAGAGAGAGGAGAAGGGGAGAGCTGCGCCAGCGGATATGGAGTCTAGATGATGTAAACAGATTAGACAGTCCGAGCGTGAGGGCTGCAGCTGCTGCTCTCTTAAAAGACGGTGTATCTAAGGAGAGGGAAAGAGGGGCTCCAGGTGACAACCCGCAAAAGCAGGAGGTCAATCCCACTACCTGCTCAACAAAGCAGCTCTGAAAAGAGAGCTAAAGGAATCAAAAGAATCGAGAGAGAGAGAGAGAGAGTGTGAGAAGAGGTGAGAGTAGCAAAAAGATGCTGAAAGGTGTTCGTCGACAAACAAGGCAAGCTGCTCGGAGTGGTTGTGAGCTGGAGCGCTTTTCAACCTCGTGTCGCGTGCGTATTGGTACGAATTGTAATAAAAACGAATTGCGTTGCGACAGTCTCATCGAGCTGCCTCTCAGGAAGGGGGAAAAAATAACGGCAATACCAAAAACGCACCCAGATACAGTCGAGGAGTCGGTCGTCATAAATCGGCTTTACTCCAACAGCGGGGGAGACAACAAACCAGAAAAAAAAAAAAAGCAACGGCAGCGCTCACGACGCCAACTGGGAGGAGAAAAAAATAGAAAAAAGAATACGCCGTGAACAAAGCAAGTGAAAAAGGTAATAGAGGAAAAGCAGCAAGAATAGCACAAGCACGCACGCTCAAATAAAAAAAAAAAGGAGTTCGATAAGGATGCACAAAGCCACTCTGACGCACAAAAACTTCTGAATGCAGCAAAAAAAAAAAAAAAGAAGAGAAAGTATGTGGCACGTCGGTCGCTTCTTATGGCAAGGGGAGAGGAAATTCATTGCGCACGTCACAAAGACTGCGTACGCCCTCGGCTTCAGTGCGCTGAATTACGCTCCATACGGAAGGCTTTGGATGATGATCTGCTGCTCATTCACGATCCGCTGCATCTGCGCCAGCACCTGCGCCACCGCTTCTATCGAAGTGTGGCAGCAGCGCGCCACCGTCCGCTCGTAGATCAACTCCGACTTTTGATCCCGCACGTACAGCTTCATTCGGCACAACTCAGCGTGCTGTGCCTTAAGCGTGCGCGCGAGGGCGGCGTCCACGGTACGGCACTGCAGCTCCTCCACAGTGCGTGCACGCCGCTCCAGTAGCTCGAACTGTTCATCCAGCTGTGAGTGCAGCGTCGTAAACTGCTCCTGTTGCGCCACCTCCGCAGCATTCAGCACCGGCTCCATCCCAAGTGCGCTCATCGTCAGCGGGACGGCGGTACGCGGTGGAGGCGCTGACGAGGTAATGGCGGCCGTTGCTGCGGGTGGCGGCGATTCAGCGTACGCATCGACGTCGTTGCTGGTCGGCTGCTCGTAGTAGCCGTCACGGCGGATCTGCCGCGCCTGCTTTGACGACCTGTGCCGCTCCACAATGTGAAGACAGAGAAGCGGCGCCGACTCGCGGAACTCCCTGCACCCTTTCAGCGGGCAGAAGTGGATGTGGAACATCGAGATGTCGTAGGCGTCGGCCATGAGGACGGCCCGCAGCGTCCAGACCACCACCTCCTCCTTCATGAGCGAAATGCGTCGCACCTCAGCCTCGCACGCGACCATGAAGTCCGCGAAGAGCTCCGCCACCCACACCTCGAAGTTCGTGTCGTCGTTGTCGTAGCGGGGGTAGGCGACCATTTCACTAAACATCGCGGACTGCCGCTGCGCACAGGTCTGGGCAGCAGGGTGGCCGTCATGTGTGTAGGGCATGTTGCGCAGATTAATGCGTGGCTTCCGCCGTGCAGCGCCTTGGCGAAACTTGGCGGCTTTGTTGTTGTTGTTGTTATTGTTGCCGCGACGCCCACCGCCTTGTTGTCTGTCAGACGGCTGCTGGGGTGTTGCTGCTGGGGTGTGCGCGACCACCTCCCACTGATCGGTGCCCAGCACGTGCTCGTCCTCCTCGCTGTCGCTCTCGTGCGCGTAAAAGTCGCCAGCGTCGTCGTCGTCGTAGTCATTGCAGTCGTCGTAGTCATCATAGTCGTCGTAGTACGTGGCAGCCGTGGTGGCGGCGTTGGCGACGCCTTGGCCACCGCGCCGCGATCGATTGCGTCCACCTGCCATGGAGACTGAACGTACTCTCTTGTGGATCTGCAGCCTCACACGTGTCGCTAGTCGATACTTGCCAGAAAAGAATAAGCGGTCTGTTTGCTTCAAAAGAGATACGATGCACTTAAATAATTTTTTTTTACAGTTGAGTGGTGTCGCCAAGAAGTGGCGTGCGTATCGAACAGAGAAAGAGATTTTAAAAAAGTGAATTTAAAAAACCGTTAGGAATAGTAGTACTCACTCGCTCTGTCCCGATATCCTTTGTCTCTGTGTGTGAGCCTATTCGGTTGTATCAAAGAGTGGAGCCTACTAGGCTTGCCTTTAATGTATGTTTGCTTTTCTGGGTGCGGCTTTATTGAGCTTCTCGGTAGAAAGTCTGTGCTCACCGCTCACCCTAGGCGTGAGAACGTCTATCAGCTTCTGTAATTTGAGAGTGTGTTCATTCATTATTTTCGGGAAGGTAGAAGAAGGGTGCGGAGGAGCAGAAATGGATGCGACTGGTAACGTGTGGAGCAGAAGGACTGGTGCTTTCGACGCGCCAAGAAGCAGCGCAACCAGCCCACTTGATACCTGAGGCCTCAGCTGGCAAGGCGAATAGGCCGCACAAAAAAAAAAAGGATTTTGACACGCCACACCGAGAAAAGATGTGCATCATTCGCTACATCCTGCGTACTGAATTAGAGAGACTCTTCTTCCTTTTCTTTTTTCTCCTTCCTTCAACTTCAACAACCCGCTGCATTCTTTTAGATATTTTTATTTTGTTTCTGGCCTTGAGAATATATGCGTATCTGAGTCTGAGAGCAGAGGACGCAAGCAGAGAAATACCTCCACGGCACACCACCACAACCTCCTCCTTTCTGCGCCGTTTATGTGAAGGTGAGTCACACATAAAGGAGAAGAGCATCGTTCACTGCCTACGCCTCCGCCTCGGCCTCTTCTTCGTCTGTGTCTACTGTGCTGGTGTCACTCTGCGAGGCCACAAAGGACGCCGATGACCGCGTTGCCGAACTGCTGCTCTCTGACGTGAGCTCCTCGTCCACCGCCTCCTCTGCGTCTTCACAGCTTAACGAGGACAAAGCCTCGCTGGACGATGAGCGGGCACGTTTGCGTCGCGTAGTGGCGGTAGCGTCGGGGGCAGCAGCTGTTCGTCGTCTTCCTCCTGTCGCGGCTTTGCGGCCACGGCCACTCGCCGATGGCACTGCTGCCCCATCACCACGTCCCGCATCCTCTGCGGACGGCGTGAGGAGCGCCGCTTCCAACTCCGATGCGACAAATTGCCACGCCGTCGTGCGCGCCGCAACGCCCTCCGTACCAGCCGTAGCCACCAAAACAGGCTGCAGTGCCTCCACCAACTCCTGTAGCCACCGCAGCACCTGCGCTGTCATCCCCTCGCCGTCAACAGACTCACGTCGGCGGAGCGGAGCCGCACCGTGTGCGCCACGACTTTCCCGTGCCCGGTAGCGCTGCACCTTCGGTGTGGTGAGGCGGTACTCCGCGATGAGGGCACGGCGGAGATACGCGAGCAGCAGCGAGCCAACCGCCTTCCACGGAGCAGCGGCTGCCGTTCCCGTTACCGCCATCGCGGACTCTGCCGACTCCTTCTCCCTCAACCAGTCCAGCGCTGATTGACCGTTCAGGTCGAGCGCCACGCGACACTGCTGAAGCACATGCAGCACGTCGCTCTCATGTTGGAAAGGCAGCGTGAAGAGCACCAGCGTGAGGTGACAGAGAAGAAGTATGGGGTGCAGCACGGCGAAGACGCCAGCAGGGCCGGCAGCGGATGAGACGGCGGCAGCGGCTGTGAGCGTCGACGCCCACACCGCCAGCTGCTCCGCATGCCCGTCGCACCAATGCGCCACTTTTCCGTCCTGGTAGAAGACGCGCACGAGCGTCGTGACCATGTTGTCCCGTGACCGCTTGTGCAGAAGGCCGTAGAGGGCTCCGTGTGCGCTGAGCTCACCACCAGAGCCAAAGGCTGCGGTGGCGCTCGCACACTTGCGGTCTGCGGAGCCGCCGGATAACACTGAGGGGGCGGAGATGATGGCACAACGTAGGAGATTGGCGCCGCAGGCGTGGTGGAGGTCGAAGGCAAGCAGCACACCACGGCCCACGGCAGCCGCCACCACCTCCTCATGCCTGTCGCAGAGGCCTGCAAGACTGGCAGCTGCCTGCTGACGCAGCGGTGCGTGCACGTCGGCGGCGAGGGCGATCAGCGTGCGCACATACTTGTGCGGGGGCAGCAGGCCGCCCTGTAATGCTTGCTGAAAGAGACGGAGGCAGAGGCAGCGGACCGCGGAGTTGGCGCTGCTCGTGGCGAGGCGCGCGATGTCGTCGTGGAACTTCTGGAAGATCCAGGTGGACATGCCTGTGTTGAAGTCTTCCGTTGGAGACGCTGTCGATGACCCAACAGCAGCAGCAGCAGTCTTCGGCAGAGGTGCAGCGTCGCCTGCCTCGGTGCGCGACTGCTTCGGCGCTCGCCGACCCTCGATCGCAGTAGCAGCAGCAGTACTTCGCCTCATTGCCTTCACACCTCGCTTGGCCTGCCGCTTGCCCTCTTCCTTCTCCTCCTTTCCCGTCTCCCCACTGCGACTGCGGCTGCGACTGGTGGATGCGGACGCACGATTTCCGAGAATAAGCGCGGTGGTGTCGAGGCGCGCCGCATTGCGCGACGCCGCGTCCACTCGCTCGTCCTCCTCTTTCAGAAAGTCCGACAGCAGCGAGAGCCCCTGCAGTTGCAGGCTCGCGTCGGCTGAGGTGAGAGCGGCGCGAATTTGGCCCTCGGCACGGTAGAAGTACGTCGTGGGCTGCAACATGCAGAGGGAGGCGACGACGCGCAGGGCGATGACGGCGACGCGCTCTCGCGTGGGGCCGTCGCCGCAGCTCAGCAGCACGTCCTCCAGCAGCTGATACGTGTTGGCCATGATGCCACCGCCCTTGGCGAGATGATTCGGCGTCCCGGCCGCACCGCCACCACCGCTGCTCGTTGCACTGCTGATGGCGGCGTCATCGAGCAGCGCAGGGTGGGGCGGCTGCTGGCGCCACCCGGGGTACATGCGCAAGAACTCGGACAGCAGAAACAGAAAGCGCTGAGTGTAGGCGATGCTCTGCGGCTGCGTCGCCAGCGTCGGCAGCAGCGCCCGCACCCGGCAGTAGTACGTGTTCATGAGCGCGTAGCAGAGCCGCAGGTAGGGAACGTTGACCCGGGTGGAGAGGCGGTGCTTTGCGCCACAGGTGATCAAGGCACAGAGGGCCCCGCAGGAGGCGATAATCACCCGCTGCTGATACGGACCGACGTACTTGGACAGCAGCGCGGTGAAGCAGCGGGAGAGGTAGTCGAGCGAGAGCAGCGGCAGCTTCGGCGTGTGCAGGATGCTGTGGAGCACCTGGCACAACTGCAGCAGTGTCCCGCCCAGAGCCTCCGGTGCGCTGGCGAGGGGCGACGTCGCAGGTGGTGGATAGGCGAGGGACTGCGCAAGGACGTCCGCCAGCGGCACCACCCACTCACTGCGTGCCAGCGTCAACACGCGCAGCGTGGCCAGAGAGGCGACGGCGTCATCGCTGGAGTGGAAGCACTGGTAGCGCATCCACACGGACTGCGCCGCACAGCGCATCACGTGGAGCAGCTGAGCCGCGTCGACGTGGTGGCCACGCGGACGGCGACGCGGGTGCACCGCTGCCAATGCCGACCCTTGCACCGCACCTTCGCTCGGGGGGTCGTACGCTACCACGTGTGTGTGCATACCCTGCAGCAGCTGCACCAGCGGGTGGTCCGGCGTCACGTCGAATGGAAAGTGCGGCGCACTCATGATGGTCAAGGTGACCAACTCCTTCGCCAGCTGCGCGTGGGCACCGCTGAGGGAGTCGACGCTGTCGGCCAGCGTCACCACCCAGCGATGCACAAAGTGTTTGATCACCTCTTTGCGGTGCTTCGCCTCGGCGATTGGCCCCGCCACGAGTAGCAGCAGCTTCTGTTGCACGAAGGAGACGAGCGAGGCGCCGTGTGGGGTGGCGAGGAGAAAGTGATAAGTCGGGTCTGTCAAGAAGCTGTCAAGGGCAGCGATGGTGCGTGAAACAACAGAGAGGCTCTTATCGCCCAGCAGGTGAAGGAGGCTGCTGATCACCTCCGCAGCGATGCTTTCCGGTGCAAAAGGCGACATCTGCCCTGCCGCAGGTGCGTCTCCGCTGGCCTCCACCTCCGCGGCGTCGTTCAGCAGCGTCAGCAGGAGGGGCACGATCGACTCACGCACTCGCGCGCTGTCGTCGCGGACGCACTGGCGGACAGTAGGCCACAGGTAGTGGTGCAGAGGCGGGTGCGCCGCCGTCAGCCGCGTCAAGTGCGCCAGCGTCTTCTTCTGCACCACGTCTGACACAGCGACGGACGCTCCTTGTGCGTCTTTGAGGTGAAAAACAGAGAAGAGCATCGAGACAAGGGTGTGGCGGGTGTGCAGGCTCAGCATTGAGCGCGGCGACTGCGTGGCGATGGCCTGCGTCCACGCGCACACATCTCTCCAGTTGGTTGCATGCCCACCGCTACCACTTCCAGCAGGATTCTTCCAGCGCAAGATGGCGTCAAGATGGGCCGCTGGAACCCACTCGGGTTGCGTGGCATCGTGCAAGCACAACCACGTCAACAAACGCGCGGCCCGCACGTGAAACCAGGCGTCGGCGTAGTCGACAGCGGTGGTGGGGTCTGAAATAAGTCGCGAGTCGGCAAGGTACACCGCTGCTATCAAGTCGTGCAGCTGCTGCTCCGGCTCTGTGGTGTTGGTTGAGGCAGCCGCGGTGGTGGCATCTGCAGCAGCCCCACACAGGCGCTGCCACACCAGATGGTCCTCTGCGTGCAGAGAGGAGGGAAATGCAGACAGGACGTGGTGGAGTGCCATGCGGGCGGCCTCGTGGCTCGTGCTCGCCGTCTCGCCCAGCCGCTCCATCTCTGCGGCGATGGCGGCTGACACGGGAAACCGGTGGGCGTCGAAGAGGCGAACGGCGACGTGGCCGAGCACATCCACGGCAAGCGGCCGCAGTGCCTCGGCTGACGGAGAGGAGGCCGCCTCGCCGCTGAGCGTGAGATGCGCCAGACCCATGACCAGGCTGCGCAGCAAGAGATCGGCGCCTGGCCACTCTGGCACGCCGAGGAGATCGACAAGGTCTTCTGCGACGCGGATCGCCGTCGTCCACGCTAGCACGTCCTCGGTCCTCTCCCGCTCCCCTGCTGCCGCGCCGAGAAGAAACTCGTGCACGAAAGCGTTGGCCCACAGCCCACACTGCCACTGCAGCGCCTCCGCGGCAGCAGTGGCTGCTCCGGCCGGGAGTGGCGTGGACTGCGCAGCGGCCAGCAAGGACACCGTAAGCGGTAGCACCGCACGGCCGTCGAAGTGCGTCTGATAGGTGCGCTGCGTGAGTGCTTCGCACACCGGCAGGTGCTGCATGAAGTGCTCGGCGGTGGACTGCCGCTGCGCCGTCAGGCAGTTCCACACACAGCGATAGAGATGCACGGCGCTGTCGGTGACGTAGGTGGAATAGACAGTGTGCAGCTCCTTGCTGCATGCTCGTGTCAAACGGAAGAGGCAGTGGTGGCAGAGCTCCTCCAAGCGGAGCAAGTCGGAGTCGTTGGCCAGCCGCACCTGTGGATTACACAGAATTGCCGCGAGGGCGGCGAGAAAGCCGCGCAGCTGCTCGAGCAAAGGCGGCAGCAACGACTCCGCATCAACGCGCATACCACGACCACCAGCGGAACCAGCCTGCGATCGCTCTCCGCGAGCACTCTTACCACCGCTCGTGAAGGCGGCGCTGCTTCTCTGCTGATCATTGTCTTGCAGCTGTGTGGCAACGTCGCGTACGAGGCGAGCAAAGACGTCGATGATGCGGCTCACCATTCCCTCTGGTGCGGCCGCCGTTGCCGGGAAGTGTGGGTGTGCGAGACACTGACAGCAGAGCAGCCCTCGTGCCGCAGCTGACAACGCTGCCTCTCCATCTTTCGTCGCCTCCTCGTCCGTGTCAGACACCAAGGAGGAGAGAAGGGCGAGCAGCTGATCAGCCTCCATACCCTTAAACGGATGTAGCTGCAAGGGTAAAGCCGCGACCACCTGCAACAGAGCTGCGACGCTCACATCACTGCTTGAGCCACTGGTGTGCTGCCGCACCCACTCCGCAAACGGAGTAGACGTATCGCTCGTGTGCGCTGACGTCGTGCTCATCGTCCCTAACGCCGCCGCGACAGCGCCGGTGCGGGGCTCGTAACAGCCAACTGCCGCCATAAAGCGACCGCCAGACTGTGCCGCCCGCGTACCGCTGCGCCGTTCGCTTGATGCCGCAGGACCCCCAGCACTCCCCACCGCTGAGTCGAGAGACTCGGAGGAGGTCGTCACCCAGGCACCGCCCAGCCCTGTCGCTGTCGCTGCAGCTGTGGATGGCGGTGCACGGGGCCGCAAGCTCATCGCCGACGGGTCCTCCCGCCGCGTCCAGGACTCTGTTGTAGGAACGCGGGTGAGCGGCACGCGCTGCCGTGACACTGCCTCGCCTGGTGGGAGAGGCGCAGATGACACGTGGGGCTCACTGCGGCGAGTGGACGCCGCCAGCACGGCGCTCTGCTGCCCTGCGGAGGCGAGGAGGCGGCGCAGGCCGGGTGCGACAGCCGTGCGGACGCGTACCAGCGTACTTTGAGGAGCAGAAGCGGCAGATGAAAGGCCACTTGCCATCTCTGTTTCACTAGGGGTGGTTTCGTGGTGCAGCTGCTCCTGAAAGAAGCGAGTGTAGCTGCCGGTGAGAAGAAGCTCCTGTGCCGAGTGTTGCATGCCACGCACGATGCCCTCCACTTCATCAGCAGACCACGTTTGGGCTGTTGAGTTTGTACCAAAGTTGGTGGCACCGGCAGGGGTGTCGTCGTCGACATCGCTGGATGGCCACGGCGTCTCGAGGCGTGTCTGGGACAAGAGCCGCGGGACAGGAAAGGAAAGAAGCAGCTTGGGGATGGGGTTGATGGACTCCTGGGCGGCGAGGATGACCGGGCGTGGGGCGGCAGCGGCAGAGGCAGGCGGTGAAGCGAAGCCCTCCCTCTCCTCCTGGAGGGGAAGTGACGGTGTAGGTGTTGTGAACATTATATGCGGTCTGGCGTGATGCACGTGGCGCACATGTCACGCAGATCGCTAAGCGGACCTGCTACGTGCTGAAACTATCTGTTCTATGTGGTATTCTGCTTCTATACGGTCGCGAAACGCAGCGAAGGTGCTCAGAACCGGTCGTAGTTAAAAAAAAAAACACCAAAAAGAGGGTGTGACGAAGACGTGAGATGAGTAACGCCGTGACTTCGCGAAGATAATAAAAAAGGTGGTGAAAGCTGTCTGTGTGCGAGGAGTACCCAGTGACGTTGTATAGTGCTGTGTTCGCGATTAAGCTGGTACGCGTGAAGAGCCAACTTGGTCGCTTTCTCTGCCGTTCTATGATGCGCTGCCGCAGTGCGTGTCTGTGCGGAAAGAGTAGTGGCACACGCACAGCTGCAGTGCTGCTTCTGGAAGAAGAAACAAGTTATGCGAGGAGATAAGCGTTCCACGCCCTTGTCTCTCTTTATCTCTTTCTTTCTTTCTGTGTGTATGGAGTGTGAGTGCGTCTGATCTTTAGCGTAACTTTGCAAAACCGCGGTGCACAGCTTCTAAAAGAAATTTGAGGGCGGAGCAGCATCATATGGAGGCCAGAACGGATGCAAAGAGGATGAAGAATGAGGAGATGAGATGCGATTGAGCTTCATTAAAAAGAGAAAAAAAAGCAATTGTTGTCGCTGTAGTAAAAGAGAGACTAGCAGGACTCGTTCCGTCGCTTGCTGACTCTGGTCCGACGCTCCAACGGATCAAAAAGGGGTGACTCGTGTGTGTGTGTATTAGACGCACACAAAATACTGCGCTGGGCGTTAGATGCTTGTTCTGATTAAGCTTAAAGGTCTTGCAAAAATTGTTCTATGCAAATGGTCAACTCTCAGTTTTTTTTTTCCCGTGTTCGATCAAGCGCGATTATAGTGGTTGTGTGTGAGGAGTGGTGGCAAGTGCGTCAACTTCCGGCCCCTATGCGCAAGGCACTAGAAGTCGCCCACGGTTTTTTTTCTTTTCTTGTTTTCTTCCTCCACGCGATAAACGCGAAAAAGAAAAGGTTTCGCGCGAGGACAAGCGGTGTCGCGAACGGACCCGTGCCTTACGCAGACTGCGTCATCTGTGGAACGAGCAGCGGGCTCTCCGCAGCCTCCGCCTCTTCTGGAGCCGATGCCGCCAACCCCTCCGCCCGCGCAGCCACGGCTGCGAGAATAGGAAAGCCGCGACACCGCGCCGACACCGTTCTCTCCAGCTCTGCCGACTCGCTGCAGTCCGTCACGAGCCGCGCAATGAACTGCTGCGTCGCCGTTTTAAGACGCTCCTCCGTGTGCGTCGGGATGCGGGACACGCACCCCCGCTCGTGCCACAGCAGCACCAGTGGCAACACCTCCTCCACCATGCGGTGCAGGAGAAAGTCGCAGGCGAGCAGGCGGAGGGACTCCATGCCATTCAAGGTTTCAAAGACAGCAGGCGTCACCGGCACCTCGGCGAGCTTGCGGCGCTCGACACCACTGCGGGCAGCCGGCCCAGCCGTGGCAGTCGCGAAGGCCGCCATCGGCTCGCGAAGGAGTGCAAAAAGCGAAAGGTACACGCGGTACACGGTGTGGAGGTGGCTGCGCGGGAGCTCGATGCTGTCGGTCGGTTGTGCTGCTTCTGACGTCGTCGCCGCCGCAGGGACGTAGTGCGTCCATGGCCAGTCCAGCGGTGGCGGCGCGGGAAGGGCAAGGCGGCCTTCGCCAGCACCACCCTCCTCCTCCTCCTCCATCTCTTCCTCGCTCTTGTTTCCGGCATCATCGCTTCCCTCGTCCTTCGCTTCGTTGTCGCCCGGGTCGAGCAGCTTCTCCATCACCCTCCGGACTTTCCCACCGCGTCTGCTGCCACCGCCGCCGCTCTTCTCCCTTGCAGCTCTGCGGCGGGCCATCTCGGCGTCGTGCAGGCGTTGCCGCGCCTTCTCCGCCCACGTGATAGCAGTGTTGGTGGTGAGGAAGCACGTCAGGCCGCGCACCACCGTCTGCACGGCAAAAGGCGCTGTTGCGTCGTGCACGGTGCAGTACTGAAGGACCGTAAAGACAGCGTCGAGGGCGGCAGCCTGCAAGGCGCGAACCCGCGTGTGAGCCGAGGTGGTGTGCCGCTCCTGGTCCTCGTCGAGCGCCTCCTGCGGGGCACAAAAGTTCAAGAAGGCCGCCAAGTCGAAAGCGTCGCGCAGAAGCGCGAGTGCGGCGCGGCGGCCACTCAGATCCTCCGCGGTGGTGCTGCTGTTGTAGCGGCTGCAGAGGTAGAGGGTGTCGCAGGCAACGTGCAAGGTGCTCCCAACAAAGTCGGCGACCTGCGCCACCGTCTCCAGCGAGGCCAACGGTGAATCATCACCACCACCGCGCTGGAAGAAGGCTGCCATTTCCGAAAGAGAGAGGCGCTGTCGCACCACCGCGGTCATCTGCGTACCACTGCCGCTGAAGCGACCCGCCTCCTGCTCCTCCTGTCTCCCGCTGCGTGCACTGCGCGTCAGACGTGCCTCGAGGAGGGCGAGACTGCCTCGCAAAACACTCGCTGCGGCGGGGCGTAGGTGTTCCTCTCGCACCGCACGCGCCGTCTCGTCGACGATGAGCGACGAGTGACCGAGGAGGAAGGAAAGCGTGTCGGCTTCGCGCGCAGCGTTGCTGTAGGCCTCAAGGCACTGCATCGCCGCCTCGTGCACGACGCCCCTCGCCGTGGCCTTCTCCAGCACCAGGTAGAGCGTCAGTGCGTAGAGACGCTCCAAGGCATCGACACCTTCTTGCCGCCTCTGCGCAGTGACTTCCGTTTCCTTGTGAGATGCGTTTCCACGGGCGTCAACGCTCAGCAGGTCGGCGGTTAAGGTGAGAAAGCGGAGAAGGGTGGCGGCGACGACCTGGCGGTGGTGAATTTGCTGGTTGTTGCACAAGTCCTCGTCCTCTGTAATGGACCAAATGTGAGGGGGAGCGACCGTGCTCCAGAGCTGCTCAAATGCACCGGAGAGAAGAAGCTCCGATGGAAAGGGGTAGGCACACACTACTACGCTCGCGTGCAGCCTCGACGAGCTAAGCTGCGCCTCGCTCTCTCTGTCGCACATGCGTTGGTGTGAGGGGTGGAACTGCCACGCAACAAGTCGCGTCAGCACGTAAAGTACGGGCGGGTGCGTCGCGTAGGCGTCCCAGTCCTGCAGCATCGCGCCGTAGTCGTCCAGCAACGCGTTCGTCACCCGCTCCCCCACCGTCTCCTCCTCACTCGCCACGTTATCGCCGCTGTCCTTGTCGCCACCAGTGACTGGTAGACGTGCCAGTGCACCAGACAAGGACAGAAGGAACTCGTCTACCACACCGGCAGGATATTTGCGTGGCTGCCGGTGCGTGTAAAGGGAGTCTTCGCTCATCTCAGTGCCGACGAGACGCACACACTTGCGCACGACCGAGAGGGTGAGGGCGACAACGCTCTCACTGGACGCCGCACCAGGCACCACTGACCTGCTCCCTTCGCCATCTGTTGCAGCAGTGCCCCTCGTTGCACTTGCGCAGGAAACCGGGAGCGGAAAGAGACAGTCTCGCAGCACAGGCAGTCGTACCGCTGTCGTCGCCACGTGCAGCAGCTCCACACCACGCAGGTACTGCAGCGCGTCCTGCACGGCAGCCACCGCAAACGGCGAACTCACTACTGCGCTGATCTGCCGCGCTTCCGCCGGCGTGTGCGAGATGCGTGCCTGACGTGAGTCCGCAGACGCTGTGGACTCCTCGCCGAGGTGGTGCAGGTGGTCCATGTTCGTCACCGCAGCGAATGCTACCACGAGGAGCGAGCCGAGCGGGGTCGCGAGGTGCGCCGCCATTCCGGGAGACACCAGCAAGGACGTCACCAGCGCCTCCAGAGCAACAACGACAGAAGGACTGAACGCACCACGCACGAGGGCTGCGGGCTCCAGAATGGACCGCAGTGTGCCCGTCAGGTGCGCCACCGTGTCCTGCCCCCACGCCACTGGCTCAGGCGACGAGAAGGACAGCACCAGCGCCGTCCGCAGCAGCCTCAAGGCGGTGAGACACACCTTGCTCGAGTCCTTCCCATGATGCGAGCGATGGACGTAGCGGGCACCAACGGACACGACGCCTGGCAGGCACAAGCGCACGTTGTCCATGCCGATCACCTCCACAATGGCGAGGCAGGCCTCCAGGCTGTCGAGCTGCAGCTGTCGAAACCACTGCTGGGAGTTGCCACTGAGGGACTTGAGCAACTCGAGAATGAAGAGAGCGGCGTGAGGGTGGTAGTCGCGGCGCTGAAAGAAGTCACGGTGCCGACTCGCAGCCCCGCGGCGGTGAAAGTTGACAACGGCGCGCACCGCCAAGAGTTTGGCCTCCTCGCCCGCATCAATTGATGTTGTCAACGGAGGGCTCGCTGTTGACTGCGTGGTTGTTGTCGTTGCCGCCGTAGCACTCGGTCCTAACTTGCTATCTGTGGGGAGGCTCATCTGGAAGGCCTCGATGAAGTAGTGCTCCAGCATGCTGAGCAGCTGGTCCATCTGCGCCACCTCACCTGCATTCTCGGTGAGAGGGATGAGCACGGAAGACAAGAAAGCGGCGGTGTCCATCGGTGTGCTTCCGAGTGTACAGAAAGGGGAAAAAAAGGTTGGTTGAACAAAGACCTTTTAAATAATAAATAAAGAAACCGCGCCTGGCGCGGATGGTGTGCAGCGGCTGAGATGAGAGAGAAAGAGCGTCTGCGTCGCTCTTCTGCACGTACTCGCTACTTGTCTCCAGCCGAAGCAGAGGACGAATAGGCTGATAAATGTTCCTTTTTAAATCAGCAAAGCGCCGCGCATTAAAGGAAATATATAGAAAGTGTGTGACGGAAAGGTGAGGGGTGAGGACAAACAAAGTGGTGAAGGCAGAAGCAGTCGCACGTTGATGTGAAGGGAATAGAAGAGCCGACTTCGCTGAGCCTACGAGACAAGAAGGGCAAGGCAGAGAAGCTCAAGCCGGAAAGAGGAGCACCAACGGAGCGCCGAGAAAAAGGCGAAACGCGGTACATCGTCAGCTTTTTATTCGCTGCTCTTCAGAACTTCGAAAGCTGCGTCAGGTAAGCGGGTGTGACTCAATGACCATAAAAGCAATCACTGACACATTCAAATCCAATGTGAGCGACCACTTTTTCGAAGGCGCCGCTTGCATCGCGCTTTCCACTTTCGTTGCGTTTCACAGAGGAAAAAAAAAAGTTGTGATCACCTATGCGAGCGTCTGTGCCGGGGGCAGCGGCTAAGAAAGTACTGAGAAGGCGAACAGCACCGCCCCTTCTGCCAGCGACAGACAGACTAAGGTGAGAGAACGACGAGTCATGCCTTGTGCATCGTCACCAACAACAGCTCACCAAATCCAAGAATCAAGAAGACGAGAAAGAGGAAAAGGGCAGCAGAAAGTGTGCGTGTGTGTGTGCGTCCACAACAGAAGAGAAGCCCCTAAAACAAATCATCGTAGTCGTCCACCGCAAACCCGTAAAACTTCGGCGTCTCGTCGTACAAGGCCTCGAAGTAGTGCACGTAGTGATCTTCAATCTTCTGGCGTGCGTAGCCCATCTTCACCGTCACGAAGCCGTTGGCCAGGGTGAAGTCATCGACGAAGGCAAAGCGGCGGACGTGCGAGCGGGGCGGCAGGTCCTGCGAGACACGCCGCAGCTCGGCCCGAATGCAATCTGCCTTCTCGCGGTCGTTCACCAGCGGCACGCCATCACGCCGCTCCACCTTGCGCAGGTGCATCGCGATGGCCTTGGTGTTGGCCACGATGAGGGCAACCACGTAAGGCCGGTTGTTGCCAAATACAAAGGCCTGCTTGATGAAAGGGCTCTTAATGATCGCCGCCTCCACCTCGAGCGGATTCACCGTCTTGCCGTTCGCGAGGTTGATGAGGATGTCCTTGTGGCCCTTCACCGTCATCCAGCCACCGGTGAGGGTACCGTAGTCGCCCGTGCGGACGAAGGTGCGACTGCCATACTCAACAAGCGAGTTCTTGGCCTCCTCGGGGTCGATGTGCACGTCGAAGTAGCCCTGCATCGCATTGGGCGCCTCGATGAGCACCTCGCCAAGGTCACCCGGCGCGACGATCTCGTTCTTTTCGTTCACGATGCGCACCTCCACACCGGGCAGGGCCTTGAGCCGCTGCGGCACGTCCACGTCGGTGGCGATTAAGCCGCCCGCCTCCATGCAGCCGTAGGTGTTCACCACGAACACATCCAAGTCCGCCAAGAGCTCGGACTGGTCCTTGGTCAGCTGGTGGCCAATGATGATGGCGACACGCAGCTCCGTGCCGAACTGTGACTTAAACTTCCCGAGCAGCGCGTGCGAGAAGGCGCGCAGCGTCCGACCGGGCTTCTGGAACATGAGACGGTTCTCTGTGATGCGGCCGATCGTGAAGCGCGTGATGTCTTTGGTGAAGCTGCCGCGGTTGACGATGTCGTCCACGATGTTCGAGTAGGCGCGCTGGAAGGGCTGCGCCACGGACACGATGACGCTGGGGTTGACGAGCGGCAAGTCCTGAAAGCCCTCCAGCAGCTCCGGCGGAATGCACACACTGGCGCCTTTGCACAGCGCCTGGTAGAGCTCGGCGGTGAGGGCACCGGCGACGCACCACGAGCAGAGCGACATGAACATGTCCGAGTGTGTGAGGGCCTCGCCGAGGCTGGCGTAGATGGAGCTGACGTTCGCCACCACGTTGCGGTGGGACAGCATCACGCCCTTTGGTGGGCCGGCGGTGCCGGCGGTGAAGACGATCATGGCGGTATCCTCAGCGCGGATGTCTGTCCGCACCGGCGTCTTCTCCGGCACGTCCGCGGCAATGTTCACCGCCACGGCGTAGCTCGCCTCGCCGACCTGGTCCTCGAAGCAGAGAACTTGTTCCAGCTGCCCGACGCGGCCAATCCAGCCTTTAATTGCCGCGAAGGAGGCCTTCGTCTCGACAAAGACCACCTTCGCCTGCGTGCTCTTCACCACGAGCTGCGCCTCGGACGGCGTCACGTTCGTCGGCAGCGCCACGAAGTGGGCCCCGAGCTGCATGGTGGCGAAGTGCACCACCACCCACTCGTAGCGGTTCTCGCTGATGACGACGACGCGCGAGCCCTTCTCCACGCCCATCTTGTGCAGCAGCGTCCGCATCGCCTCAATCTCGTTGTTGATGGACTCGTAGGTGGCCCAGATGTAGCCCAGCTTGCCGCGCACCCACATCTTGCTGCCGAGGAAGCGGCGGTGCGGCCACGCCTTGACCGCCTGCTCCCACAGCTCGGCCAGGGTGCTCTGCGGCTTGATCACCAACCCAAGGCGAAGATCGTTGTTCATCTGCGTCGTGCCGGCGGTGTCGGACTCCTGGTAGTACGACCCACCAACGCTCGTGCCGTAGCGGAAGGAGCAGCTGAGTGCGGTCACCTGCCGCGAACCACGGTAAAAGCCGCGGGCTGGGCGGAAAATGTGCTGCAGCATCTCGTAGAGCGGTCTACCGTGCCTTCGTTCACTAGTTGAAGCCCGTCTGCTTAACAAGGTGCGCTACGAGAGCCGACGGTCGCCCGTGTGCGTGCGTGCGTGCGTGCGTAAATGTACGAGAATGAATCTTCCGCTTGGCGTGCCAGTGCGCTTCGCAAAGGAAGGAAAGAAGAAGCCTGTCAGCAGATCGCCCTCTTTTCCGTTTTGGAGATGCCACACATCACATACACACAAAAGAAGCAAGAACAAAACAGAGCAGCGGGGAGAGAAAAGATAGAGAGAAAGAGTCACGGAGGACGTGAAAGAGGTGCGTGCATTAAGGGCCAGGCAACAGAAGGCACGAGATATCAGGAGCACGTGAGGCGTGTGAAGTCCAAACAACACACACGCACACAAGCGTAAGGACAGCAGGATGGAACACAGAATAGGGAGTTTAAAAAATATGGCTTGCTCCAGTGCTGCGCGACGCACGCACATCGACCCGCACGTCTTGTCCTCTCGCTTTGCTTTGCATCCGTCTTTTCTCCCAAATCGCTATTCAGTGTTTCTTTATCTTTTGTGGTCACTTGTGCAGAACTCATAAAGACCATCAAAGGCAAAAGAAGAAAAAGTAATCATACATGGAGGAGAAAAAAAAAAACGAAGTGTCTAATAAAACATGAGTAACTACACACACACACACGCATCGCACTGCTGGTATGCGTGATGTTAAGCGTTGACAAAAACATGGCCTTCCGCATCAGCTTAAAGAAAGATAGTAAAGAGGGCATCACATGTAAAGCGCACACATCAAAAAAGACAAAGACACAAAAAAACCTACATCTATGCAAGCAGAGGTGTTGTGCTCCCGAAGAAAAAAAGAAAAAAAAAACTCAGCGTGGGGAGACAAGTGCCACGTATAGCACCTCTACTCCCCACTTCGTGCGGTTTTTTTTTTTTTTTAATCTCCTTCAGCGCACACCGGTCTTAATTGTCATCCTCCTCCTCCAGCTCGTCCGCCTCGCCCTCGCTGTCCGCCTCGGGAATCTCCTCGCCGCGGCGCACCAGCTTCTCCACCGTCGCCGTCGGGTCAGCCACCTCGACAACGTCGGCACACTCGGACTGCACTGGCGCCGCCGGCGGGGGCGTGTAGGCCGCGTCCGTCTTCTTCAGCCCGTTGCCAAAGTACACGCAGCCCCACTTCTTGCCGCCTTCAGCTGCGAAGGCGGTCGCGCCGGGCCAGCGCAGAGACTGCACGACGGCGACGCGGTGGGCCTTGCTCACGTTGTTCGCCACCCGCATCGTCCAGCACGGGATCTTGATCTTGCTAGGGTCGTCATCGGGGACGTCGTCGCTGCGGAGCGGCTTCAGCGGGGCGTTGTCGAGCTCCGCCGGCTCTTTCTCCTCACCCTCCTCGGCCTCGTCCGCTGCCTCCGGCTCTTCCTCGTCGTCGTCGTCGTTCGCCACCGGCGGCGGCTGCGGCACGTCGACAACAGCGTAGAGGTGGTCGTTCTGGATAGGAGCGAAGAGCTCCACGTCCTCCTCCTCCTCGGCCGGCTCCTCCTCGTCCTCGCCAGCACCCTCCGCCTCGTCCTCGGGCTCGCCGGCCGCCGGCTCCTCCTCCTCCTCCTCCTCCGGCTCCTCGCGCTTCGGCACCTTCGTTTCCCGGCCGTTTTGGTAGAGGTAGCCGCCGGCGTGCACCCAGCGGTCGACCGTCATCTGCGCCACGTCCACCTCCTCCTCGCCGTAGTCGGCAACTGGCACGGTCAGCGGGCGATACTTCGCCTCCTTGGGCGGCCGCGCCGCACCGCCAGCGGCCTCGCCGTCGTCTTCCTCCTCCTCCTCCTCCGACTCGGCAGCCGGCTCCGGCTCTTCAAGGGCACCCTGCGGGGCGATGGAGGCCGCGCTCGTGATGCGGGCCAGCTGAGCGCGGAGGTAGACGGCCTCGCTCCACGGAAAGGTCGCTGAAACGGCCGCGGCGAGGTCGCCGGTGAAGAAGCGCTTCACCTCGCGCGCTGCGTTGATCTGCTGCGGCGTCACGTCCGGCAGCTTCTGCCACCCCGCCGACGGCGCCGCCGCCACCCAAAACGTGTAGCGGTTGGCGCCGACAAAGCCGGGCTCGGCTTGCACAGGCACCACACCCTTCTTCCGCAGCGGCTTCGGCATCGTGTTTGTCTCCACGTACACCTTTTCCCCAGGCTCGACATAGCGCCGTGTGCGTAGGACGAAGTAGTCACCGATGGTGCCGAAGATTTTCCCGGCGAACTTGATGTCCTGCAGGTCCTTCTCCATCGCCAAGTTTGTGATGGAGCGGTCGAGCAGAAATGCTTCCTCTTCGGCCATGCCGCAGCCCGCGGCGGTCCAGTACTTGTTTTGCGCCGCCACCGACTCGAAGGACGGTGCCTTAAGCGGGACGACCGTGGTGGTGGTGATGGTCGTGAAGGGGTCCGGCTGCTCGATGATGGTGCGCACCTCTGGCGGCGGCCGCTCAAAAAGCTTCTTGTCATCGTGGTACCGCGCCAGCTCCTCCGCAGAGAGGGGAGAGGCCTCGTTGCTTGGTGTGGTGCTCTCGCCGCAGGCGAAGCTGTGCGTCTGGATAAAGCTGAGGATGTCGTGCAGCTTCGACGGGTCGCCAGCGACGTTCTCGGGGTTGCTTTCCAGCAGCGCCTCCATGAGCCGCGTCAGCTGATCGTAGGCGCTGACGCCATCCTGATCGGCCTGCATCAGATACGCCTTGGCGTTGGCGAACTGTGCCTCCAGCTCTGTCTCTGACATGATCGCTGAGGACATTTCAGATCCGCTGCAAGTGAACAACAAGAGGGACCAGAGGAAAAAAGTAGAGAGACTTTATGTGGGGAGTATGAAGGAGAGCGTTCAGCACCGTGCACTTAAAGTAGGGCCGGGCGAAAGAACCGCACAAAAAGACTTGCCACTCTAAAAAAAAATGATCTGAGTTTTTTTTTTTTTTTGCGCGACAGATGTGTGCGAGCCGCTACTTGTTTTTTCTCTTTTCGCTTTGACGTGCTTGTAGCGTATTTACAGTGCTGATCAGAGCGCTAAGGGAGAGAAGAAAGAAAAAGGGAGAGAAAGAAAGATTTGAAAGTCGCACTGCGTTGCGAACAAACGATGCAATTTTTTTTTTTTGGTGCACTGCTCGCCGAGCGAAAAAGAGAGACCATGTACCGTTTTTTTCCTACGCTGTGCTTTCGTGTTTTTCCTCGCCAGCTTCAAAACAAATAAGAAAAAAGAGGCGGAGCTGTGTGTCAAGCGTGCACGGCGTCGTCGCAGTACGCCGCGGCGGCGCATGCGAGGTGAGAAGTAACTCGCAATTTTTTTAGCGTACTATCGTGGCTCAACACGCCGCCTTTTTTTTTTTTTCACTGCAAGAACAGAAAGGGGGCTTCACAGAAACTGACCCAGCTGTAGTGGCGCTGGGCTAACATTTTTGGGTCTTTTTTTTTTTTTGCGCATTTGAATGTGCTTGTGCGTGTGTGTTTGCGTGTCGCGTCCCACACAATCACACATCGAAGCTGGAAGCAGTCTGCGCAAGTTCCACTGCGTGTCTGTGCTTGTGTAGTGTCATTACGAGACGGAAAAGATGCCACACAGACACCAGGAAAAAAAAAGAGCAAAGATGCTGACAAATGATTAACAACACAAAACATGATCTGCACACACAGAAAGAAAAGAGAAAGTAAGAAGAAAACTATGGTACAACGCGGAAAACAGAAACAAAAGAGGAAACAAAGTAAACACAGGGTCTTTGGTGCGTGGCGCGCGCATCATCCAAGGCGGTCGATGAGCTTGCCCACATACTTCTGGATCGAAGGATCCCCGCGCGCCGTGGAATCTTGCTGCAGCTTTCGGATGTCCTCTCTCAAATCCAGCTCTACAAACTTGCGACGGAAGACGTCGTACGTACAGAAAGAGTTGATTGTCAGCACAGCCACCTTCTTCGACGAGAGCGAGTCGTCGTCACGCAGCATCTTCAATAGCGCCTCCACCACTTTGGAGGCCTCCAACGCACCGACGAGCTGGTCGCCGTTGCGCACAAAGTTACTCAACGCGCCGGCTGCGTTCTGCCGCGTCTTGGCGTCCCCGCAGGCCAGCAGCCCCACCAACGACGGAATCGCCGGTGTCAGCAGTCGGTACAGGTAGTCGCTGTGGAAGGCTGCGTTGCCGATCGCGAAGGCCGCGAGCTTCTGCGTCTGTGCATCGCTGTCGCTGCAGCACTTCACGAGGCGTTCCACGATGTGGTTCCTTTCTAGCGGTTGAAAGAAGTAGTCCGAGTGCTTGCACAGGTTGCCGATCAGGGTGCACGTCTTTCCTCGCAGGTCCTTTTCAGAGTGCTGCAGCAGCGCGGCGATGCAGTCGTAGAGATTTGCCTTGTGGATGCTCTCGTAGAATTCGGCAGACATACGCGCCATTTGAGAAAGAACAACGAGGCCGTCGGACATGAGCCCCGTTCCCGCCTTGTCAGGGTCCAGCACGCGCCGAATCCGCGCACTCTCCACACCGCCGCAATCCACAAACGCCCGAATGAAGTCAGCCGAGTTGGCGCACAGCTTCGCCACGATCGAGAACGGACTTCCCAGAAACACCCCCTCCGAAAAGTCCATGGCGTTGACAAGAAGCTCGACCACCCGCTCCTTGAAAAGCACCCGACTCACATCACTCAGCAGCTTCTCCTCCGCCGCGGTGGGGTTCGATGACGAGCTGGCCGGCCGCAGCGAATCGGCCAGAATCTGCGACACAATCGTCACGTGTGCACTCACGCCCGTGGCACCACCGCCACGGCAAGCGGGCCAGTTGAAGAGCTGCTTAAAGTACTCGGTTTTTAGGGTGCGACACACAACGGCGAGCCAGCAAGGGTTGCCCGACTCTCCCGCGTAAGGCGGGACAGTGTCCATCAAGAGACTCATCGACGCGGTCTGCTCCTTCTGCTGCTGAAAGATCTGCTGAGCTGCCCGTAAGAGTGTCTGCACGCCATTCGGCGACAACTCCGTCCGCGAGTCGCTGTCGCGCAGCAGTGCGATGACCAGCAATGCCAGATTCTTTGTGTCGCTCTCCAAGAAGCGGTGCTCCGCCTTTCCCGGCAGCTTTGCGTACACCAGCGAGTCCGGGTCCGAAAAGATGAGGGACAGCATGTGCGCCACGCCGTCGAGCAAGCCGTAGTCGGGGTAGCCGTAACTGCTGCCCACCGCGCGCGGTGTGATCGGGCGGCTCGGCGTTGCGGACACGGCGTCGACAATCGAGTAGATCCCGTCGAGGAGGGCGTCGTTGACGGTGAAGGAGACGATGTCCTTGAGCTCGCGGTGCGCAAACGCGATGAGGAGCGCGGCGGCAGCGGCGTACGTGAGCGGCGGTATCTTGTTTCGCTGCGCGTCAATTGCAGAAACCTCGTAGTAACACACCGCCGACAGCGCCTGCGTTACAAGGTGAAGCACCTTCTCGCGGTTGATGCGCTGCGGGGCTGCCAGCTTGATTTGCGGGATGACAATGGACACAGTGTGAAAGACGAGAGCGGCGTACTCGTACGACACCTTGCCTTTGGAAACGCTGTCGTGATCCACCGACGAGAGCACCGCAGACCACATCTCAGGAAAGGCGCGCAGCTGCGTCACCGTTGGCCCGAAGCTGTTCTCCCATCGAAAGCACTGAAAGACGATCTTGACGCACACCTCCGCCTGCGCGTTGCTGTTGCTGCCGATCTCGCCAATAATGTAGTCTAAAGCGTCGTGCGGCTTCTTTGTCAGGCCAATTGCAACTTGCTGACGAACAAACAGGTCTACTTGTTGATGAGAGTTCTTCTCCACCAGCACATCGACACCGTCACGCTTTGGCCGCTGCGACGGAAACGATACCACGTCACCGCCCTCCGGAAACAGCAGCGCCTGCAGCAGGTTCAAGATCAGCTGTACCGTTGTGCGCGGCTGCTTTGGGGCAAAGAGCTTGAGCGTTGCTTCAAGAACTCCAAAATCGAAAATGCCAAGCAAGACAGAGCACTTCGACAAGTCCCCGCTGGCGGCGTTGACTGCGCCAACGAGCTGCCCCAGAGTCAGCCGCACCTCGGACTCGCGTCCCGCTTCTAGAACGTACGCCGTCTGCGCGTTGATAATCTCGTCCTTCTGCGCTACTTGGTGCTTTGGCGCGGCCCGGCTGGCACCTCCGTGAAGGCGCAGGCAACCCAGCTTGTCCATTCGACCCTTCATCTTTGAATCGTGCCGCATGATGGCATCCTGCCACGATGCGTCGCCCTTTGTAAGCTGCACGAAAGGGTGATTCAGCAAGTCTGGCCAGTTGAGGCGCGATGAGGCGGACTTGGTCAGCAGTCCACTAAGAAAGTTCTTGAACTCCGGACTAATGGGGTCGTCCGCCTTGTTGTCGAACTTGACGGGCTCGCACACAATCTTCTTGATCAGGGCAAACAGGTTGTTGGTGTAGAACGGTGGTTTTCCGTAGTAAAGCTCGTATAAAATGCATCCCAGCGACCACAAGTCGACGCGGTTGTCATACGCGCGCTCTTGCACAAGCTCCGGCGCCATGTACAGCGGGGTGCCCTTGATGCTCGTCAATACGATGGTGTTGTAGCTCATGGAGCGTGCAAAGCCGAAATCGGCCAGCTTGACTGCGCCGTTCTGGCCTATGAGGATGTTCTGCGGCTTCATGTCGCGGTGAATGATGCGATTAGAGTGCAGGTAGTTTAGCGCCTGAATGAGCTGCTTTGCTATCTTTTGCACCTCCTTAGCCGGCAGCTGTTTGTCGTCTTCTAGAATGTCGTACAACTCACCCTGCGCATACTCCATCACGACAACAAAGTCCGAGTCTGTCTCAAATGAGTCAAAGAGCATGATGATGTGGGGGTGATTCAGTTTGGTAAGAATCTCGATCTCACTGCGCAGGTTCTTCAGCTCCTTCTCATTCTTTCCCTTCTTAACAATGAATTTCATCGCTACAATCTGACCCGTTCCCTTGATGCGTGCCTTGTAAACCTTGCCAAAGGAGCCCTCCCCAATGGACTCTATAATTTGATAGTCCTCCATCGCAACTACTTGCTTTCCTTTTTGTTGTAAATAGAGAGAGAGAGAGAGAGAAAAAGAGAAAAAAATTGAAAAAACTTAGAAGAGAGTGAGAGAGAGAGAGAAAAAGTGTGCAAGAGAGCACACGCAGCATTCACCAACACAAAAAATACGTTACAGCTGGCACCTACAAAAAGGGCAACTAGCAGAAGCGCGGCTCGAACTTGCTGCATAAGACCTACCTTTTATTAAGTAAAACAACGCTGAGACGCAGCGCGAACGGAAACACAGAGATGAAAGTAGATCAGCTGCGCTAGCAGCCCTTACTTGAGCGTCGCACCAGGTGCCTTAGCGGAGTAGTATACTCCCTCTCTCTTTCCTCCGACTGCTGAACTCATCCTTCGCTGCATTTGCCGTTGCTGCATTTGTTGTTGTAATATTTTTTTTTTCGACCGTTAAAAGAAGACTAGTACCTTGTCAACATTCCCATCGTCGAGTTGATCCGTTGAACCTGCAGGCGCTTCATTCTACAAGTTACATGTCTTTTTTCTCCCCCTTTTTTCCGTTTGTCCTTCTTCGGGTGCAAAATCCTAGACTTTGAAGATGATATTCAGAAAGGTGTGACAATCTACCGTGATCAGCAAACCTTCCCAAATCAACACTCCGAAAGTACATGTATGTAGTGAAGCTCTACAAGCTGAAAGGCCTGGCAGCAGTACCTCTGCTGCCAGGCTAACGCTCAATAAATTAAAATAGTAAAAAAAGAGAAGCTAAAAAGTCGTTAACAAAAACAAAGAGGATTCAGTAATATCGACGTTATCAGGGAAAGTCTAACTAGAAAAGTAAAAGTAGACGACCTGGTTTTCACTTGCCCCATCTCATCGGAGTCGAGTGCAAAACCTAATCGTCGCAAAATGGAAAAACAGAGTGAGGAAAACGAACAAGATAAAGACAGAGAAAGCACGATTACTCCTTCGGCGCCTCGGCATCGCCGTCCTTGGCCTCACCCTCCTCGGCCTCAGCGGCCTCTGCCTCGCGGGCAGCCCTGCGCTCCGCACGAACCTTCGCCTGCTCGGCGTAAATGGCGTCAAACTCCGGCGTCTTGGCAACCTTGATCTCAATCTGATCACACACACGGCTCTTCTTCTCCTCCGTGTTAAGGGGACCACGGCGAGTGTAAATCTTGGTCACCTCCACCATCTTCTGGTCACGCAGCATCTGCGCCACGATTACAGCAGAGCTGATGGCGAGGTCCAGCGCCGTGATAGTGATCTCACCCGCGCCTTCGTGCAGGCGAAGCTTCGCCTGCTCCGCCGAGACGGCGTTGGCCTTCTGAAGACCCACACGCACAACGTTGCTCGGAGCTTCGGTAGCAGCCGTCATTTTTGTACGGGAGTGTTAGTACGAAAAAGTTTTAAATGAAAAAGAAATTAGTGTGGCGTTTTTTTTTTTCTGATTTGATTACGGTAGAGGAATGAGCGTAAATATAGGTCTGCATCACCGAAGAAGCAAGAAGGCAAGTAAATTGGGATGAAGAAAACAGGACGGACGGAAGACCTGTCCTGCTGGCTGGCTCAACAAAAGTGTCTGCCCATCCATCGCTCGACCTAGCGGAGCACAAAATTCACAGTTAAATGCTCTTCAAGCCTCACTTCTTCGCATAAAGTATGTGGAACAGCAGAGCGGATGCGCACGTCGATTAAATACAGCGACTGACGCTACTTTGCACCTTGTTCCCCGTCTCTCCCTCTCTGGTTTTGCGTGGCGCTAAAGAGCAATAGATTTTTTTGTAGGCGCTTGTTTGTTTACTTCGATGGCTTTCTACAGGAGTGCCGCAGATCCGCAAGGAGTGCATGACTCTTTGACAACTTATTTAACGGCCATTTCTTTTTTGCTTGTTTGCTTCGAGTGCAAAACCGTGAAAGGCAAACTCCAAAAAATAAAATATTTTCAATTTTTGATTTTTTTCCATAAACAAAGACATTCTGTCGCACTGGCAACGAGTATTGACAGCCGAGATGACAATCAGACGCGATGTTGCTGGTGAGAACTTTTCCCGATTGTTAAAGGACCTTTGCGTGGAAAAGACAAATCCTTGTGCACGCAGAAGATAAACGATTTCGTCCGAAATTAAAATAATAAACTGAATGTCTTTGTATTTTGATTGAGTGACAAAGAAAAAGAAGGAAAAGAGACGAGTATACTGGTTTACACATTTGTCGCAGGGGTCCACCTCGCGGAACCTGCAGACTTGATCTATACCGTGTACGACTGCCATGTTACTCATCGCCCTCCTCCTCCTCACCCTCCGCCTTGGCCTTGGCCTTGGCCGCCTCACGGTCCTTCTGCTGCTGCTCGTAGATGGCATCAAAGTCCGCGGACTTCACCAGGGTGATCTCGATCTTGTCCGTCGTGGTTGAGCGCACGTTGTCGAACTGAGCACGGGACGTGCGAATCTTCTTCACATTCACGACGCCCTGGTTCTTCAAAAGCTCCACAACGGAAACCGCATCAGCGATGGCGGTGCCGAGAGCGGAGATGATGACCTCGGGGTAGTTCTCGTGGAGGCGGTGCTTGGCGTAGTCGACGTAGCCGAACTTGCGCTTGTTCGAGCTCACACGCACGACGTTGTCTTCGCTCTTCTCCGCGGACATGTTGATGCCTTAGTTTGCGTGTGTGTGTGTGTTTTCAGAGAAGGACTGGGCGGGAAGATAAAGAGTAGAGTGATCTCTAAGCGGTTAGAAAGCAAGCTGCACACAGAGCGACAAGCAAAGAAGGGAAAAGAAAGAAGAGTGAAGGAGGTGGAGAAGAGGCGATGGAGACGAGTGGAAGAAGGAGAAACGAAGGAAAAGACTTGTGTGAAGGGTGTTGAAAGCCTCGCGCACTTTAATGAGAAACACATACCGGAGTGGTAAAAGGTTGCCACATTGAACCTGCCTTCGTAATGGCGTCGTTTCGTTCGCGGCCCCACAAACGAATGAAAGTGGCGTTGGAAAAAAAAAACTTATATGAGCGGCAAAGCCAGCAGCGAATCGAGAATGCTGCAGCGTTTCGTCTGTCACTGAAAGAATAGATTGCGCGTGGTGCTTCACGTGCTTTTCAATTTGCGCAGCTGTGGTGCCTGCGCGTTTGTGACGTGAACTTTACTTTCAGCAATTCAAACGTCTTGGACAGTGATCTGGAAACCGCTTCTTGTCGATGCGGTTGCACTGCGCGGCCGCACGTTGCGCTTTGTCTGCGGCAAATGGTTGGCGAAAAAAACACCGTGCCCTGAGAACGTGATGCCTTCAGTGGGTGTTTTTTATTTTTAAGCTGAAGGGGGGGGGGGGGATTATAATGACTCAGACGCGAATGCAGGGGATGAGCAGTGCAAGGAGATTTGCTGCGCACATAGACTTTCGAGTGGGCATTGGCCTTTGTCCGCAGAACTAATGTATTTTTGTCCCCGTTGCGGCGTATGCATGTTGTAAATTGACATTGACTGCAAACAGTAGTGCAAACTTTTGATCAAAGTAGAGTTAGCTGCTGACAGGTGCGTGTTGCATCGATTGATTGTGCGTTTAAGATCCAACTAAAGCGGACTACTGAAACATAACTTTTCTGTGGCTCTTTCACATAGAAGCGAAATGCAGAAAGAAAAAAAAAATACAGTATGCCAAGCAGCATCAGCAATTTTAGTACAAGCAACAGAGTAGACGCTTGTCTTTCAATCATTCATTGAAAATAAACAACAACAACAACAAAATAATTACGTTTAAGGATGGACCACTTATGATTATGAAAATTTAGAAAATGTGGCGCTCCTGACATGTGCTGTCGTCTTTTGCACCGCTTTCCTCATCCTACTTACCGCTCTCTATCTTCACTCTTTGCTCGGCGTAGCTTGCAAAACGCCGCATCAGGAATTAACAACATTTGACTTTAGTTCCGTGCTTTTTTTATTTTTACCCTTTCCTGATTTCACGTTTAGTTGATAGAAAAAAACAACGCATTAAACGCATTCAGCACACCAAAGAAAAAAAAAACTATTAAAGAAGTTTAAGGTGACGACAACAAAAAAGGGAAGAACGCTTTCTTCCGAATAGTGCTGAGAAGCAATAATAAAAGAACCACTGAATCGGAAACGTTTTGTTTTGAGCGCGATAGAACTTGTACCCTCCTTTTTTTTTTGCTGTTGTTGTTCCCCTACCTATAATAGTATTATTCCGGAAACGCACAAAACTCAGTGTGTTTTTGTGTTGTATTTGCTTACGTATACACTCAATAAAAAAAGGTCATTTCTTCCGTTTTTTTTTTTTACAAATGGCGAGTGCTGATGTTTCAAAAAAGGAGGTCGTATTCGACGGAAGCTGTCAAATTGTCCCAGCTGGAAGCCATTTTATCTGGCTGCGGTTGCTAGAAGACAAAAAGTGGGCCAATGTCTATCAGCAGGCTATGCTAGAAGTTTGGCGCTCACACAATAATCCCGAAAGAAAGGTTCAAATTAATGTACGGACACGCAGATCAACTGCAACCGCAACAGTAGATGCCACGAACGCAGATGCGGCTTCTCTTAACTCCATCGGAGACATCGTTGCGAAGCGCTGGATCGGCACACGAACACCCGATGTGCTTACGCGGTTATTCCTTTCGGCCGAGAAGCACGAAAGCAAGTCAAGTACGCTTCTTCTCACCTCCCACGAAGAAAGCGAGTTCCGGCGCAACAAAAAAGAGCGTTCTGCTTTACTGGAGCAATTGTGCTGCAAGCGCCTCGAGGAGCTGGGAAGCAATCAGCTACGCGATTGGCTGAATAGAATCTGGGTTCTTTTTGTCACTGGTATCGACAATGACCCCGCAGGTCAGCGGGCTCTGAGCTACGATGTCCGCAAAAGCGTGCACGACGCTCAATTTACGAATGAAGACGCTGTTGATTTGCAAGCATCGCTGTTGCATTTCTTGATTCCTTCGCTCAAATACGAGTCGTGTCACTCAATCGCTGAATCGGATTTTAAGGCTGCACCGATTGTAAAAGCAGCGGAGCTGACAGGTTTCGAATCGTCGCAGCGACGCAGTACGCCGCCCCAGCAGCAGTTCACACGAGTGTTTGTCAGCTTTGTCGGGTGTTTCCTGGACACTTTGACGGAGGCCGAAATTGTGAAAGCAGCAACCATTTTTAAGCCTGCGGTGTGGGACGCTCAGCAACGCATTTTAAAGCGACCCAAGACACTGCCCGCTGCGCGAAAAAAGAGCGAGGACGCTTCTGCTCTCAAAGGTGATGGTATTCGTATTGAACATCTAGACAAGCTTGGTCGTAGGAAGCTCATCCAAAAATTCGCGTAGGTTCTGAAGCGTTTCTTTTTCTGTTTAGCTGCTGCTTTACTGCTTTTCTATGTCAGATAGCATTTTTTTTGTTGATTTCTACTCACCTGTTTACCCGGATACTTTTTTTTTTTCGGCGCCAAGTATGCACAACTTCTTCTTTTTTGTTTTTCTTCCCCAGTATGTGTTCGCTTTAAAAATACATACTTCTAGTTTTGTTTTATAGCAAGCCGATACCAAAATGTAAGCTTTTTTTTTTCTGCTTCAATCAATGTAAAAAAAAAAAAAAGGAGTATAGCGCTTACTCGCTACAAATAGCGCAGCGGCTTTTTTTTTTCACCTCTACACGAACGACATACAAGCCGATAATAAATGTACCCGCTTTTTTATTACTATTTCTTTTTTCAAATTCTTTTTTGTATATTTAACTGGTTTCAAGCTTGAAACGCACTCAACTTTCTTCTTTTGCTCACCCGTCTACGTTCACAAAAAAAAAACTTGAAAAAAAAATATTAGTTTTACTCTTGCAGAAACAGAAAAATCGATACGTCCGGTTTACATTCTGCTCAAGAAAAGTGCTTCCCGTGCTGCGCGGCGTCTTTCCTCTAGTTCCAAGGTGCTCTTTACGTGCCGTTGCTTAAAAGATACGTCATGTGTTTATATATTTTTTCTTTTGATGCAAAAAATAAAATAAACATGCGCTTGCTTGACATTTACTAAAATTAAATGAGCCACTTTTCCTCTTCTTCCCTTCTGTTAGTTGATTTCTTTTTTTATTTTATTTTGAGTTTCAAGAAAAGGTGCTTTTATTGCCAGTGGCACCCAGATAAGGAGACTCTACGCTATCACACAATGTTTCTTTAGACGAAACACAATGCGTCTACTTTTTCGACTGTTGCTGATAGGGTTGCTGCTCACAGCTGCTTTCAGCAACGGCTTACGGATTGCAACTGCTCCTTGCAACGGAGTGATTCCGATCGATAGTCAAACAAATCTAGATCCGGTATGGTCCCTAGCCTACTTTCGAAACAGAGTAATGCGTCTTAGCAACAATTCAATTTCGTTGTCACACGTGGCTATAGATAAAAATGAGGAGAGGTTCTTAGTCTCTGAGACGGGCTTGCAAATTGATAGCATTACGGTGTTCGCGATTGCACCTGTCGCATCAAGCAACTCAGCGCAACTCGGGTCACTAGCAGAGGCGACTGCGTGCACCGCTACCTTAAATCCCCTTCTTGGTGCGATGGACGGGATGACGTCACGAGCGGCACGCTTTTCAGTACTCCGCGCGAGTGATGCAAGCGGTTCAGCATGCTCTTTTCCACTAAATGTGTCACTCGTCAGCGGCGATCAAAAAAATGCGATTAGCATGCTGGTGGAAAGTGGGCCTTCTGGGTTCAGCAGCTCTGTGGGATTTAGTGTAAGCGATAAAAGCACGTGGCCACTGAGAGTCAGTTTTAGCTCGCAGTGCGCCTTGCAGTTTGTTTTAGTCCTCGATCGCTACGGCGCAATTGATCGCTGGTACGTCTGGATCCCTGCAACGGTTTACTCCGCCATTATCACGGTTGCTTTTTTTCCAATTATGGTGTGGCGTCGGCAGCTTCCGGTGCATCTTGTGGCAGTTTTTCTCTTCTTGGTGTTTTTCGGCTTTCTCGGGTCCTGCATCGGCCTCGTCGTTGAGTTGCTTCAGTGGCAAAGCGCGTTGAGTCGTATGTTCCCGTTTCCGCCGTCCGTCACACTTTACTGCTGCCTGTGCGTTTTGTACATCCTGCTGTTCTTACCTGTACTTTTCCGCGAGGGTAGTAACGCCGTTTTGTTCATGGGTGCAATGCGCTTTTTCACTTACGGTCTGAACTGTGCCTTGTGCGTAGGGTACTGGATTGCCGGATACGTGGTGCTGGGCTCGTTGGCTGTGTTTCAGCTGCTGGCGACTAGTTGCATCCTTACGTGGTACTACGCCTACGTGAGCGTTTACCTTCGCCGCGCCGTACGCGGGACGTCGTCGCTGCCAAAGTTCTCGAACAACTTTCTATACTTGTGGTGCGTCCCTGTCACACCGTTTGCGTGCTGCGGATTGATGTACTTCGACCTCTACACACTGGTGCAGCGAGACGTCAAGGCAGACGCCAGTGTGCAACGTGCGCGCGACGTCATTCGAGTGTACAACAACCAGATATCCTTTCCGCTGGTCTTCTTCCAGAACGTTTACGGTGTCGCCCTACTCGCCACCGCGACCGCGTTCCACATGCCCTTCGTCGTACTTCTCTTTGTAGCTCTGCTGCTGGGAATACTGCACATCGTGTACGTTTGCGAGCAGTACGGGAGAGAGTGGTCGCGGTGGCGCCGCAGCGGTGGCTTTCTCGACCGCTGCGGTCGTCTTTCGCTCTCCCCTGTTATGGCAAAACTGCTTTCGAATCCTGGAAGCGAATCCGCTACTGGTGCTACCGCTACTGCACCCTCTTTCGTTACACATGTGGTTCCCGAAGCCGCTTCCCCGTCCCCGCAAAGCGTGCGGCGGCGCGGCATCCCGAGCCAATACGAGGCAGACATCGCGGCGTACCGCGAGAGTCAAGCGCTGTCGTCCACCGCTTCGGACGACGACAGCTCCGAAGACCCCTCGCGCCGACGATCTCGCCGACACTTCCGTGATCATTCCGCAGCCTACTCCACACCGTCCCATCAGAACGTCAGCGACGCGCCAGAGTATTGGCCCAGCAGCGTGGAGCGCTGAGCCACGACACGATCTAAACCTCACAGAGAATACGCCTTCATTGTTTTAATCTGTACAATAGATATTAGACCCGTTTTTCTTTACCCATCTTCATTGCTTCTTCAGATGATTAGCAGTATCTTTTTTTTTTTTTCACCCTTCTACAAATGAAGGTTACTCTGGCCAGAGCCAAAGTGCCACATAAAAGAGAAAAGTGAACACAAATGACGACCTTTTGTATTTCATCAAAGACTCTCCGGCGTTTTTTCTCCTTTAAATTCCCAAGACTCTTGAAATTGAAGTCTGACGCGGTTTACTGCAGAGGTTACGGCTCCCATTTGCCGTTTCATACTTCGTGTATCTCAGCGGAAGATAGGGCCAGCTTACGTCTACGCTGTCTGCTTTGTAATTTTGCTTTAAATGTTAACGGTGTTCTGAGAGGCGACGCACATTTACAGTTTTCTCTGGTCTCCCCTTCTCTCCCGCCACACTTTCATTGACACCGTCAGCAGCAGTTTCGTTTTCGCGCAGCAGCGGGGCTCTATCGAGAGCTCGAAAAAAAAAAAGTCTGCTATCTTTTTTCCTTTCCTACGCGACGAACCAAGTTTTACGCCTTCTCGCGACTCTATTAAATTTTGTTTTCCTGTAGGTCCCGGCAGTAGTTTAACTTCTCTGTCATCGTAAAGCAAGACGGTCCATGGTCCCTGCGGAGGGTGACAGTACAAATGTGGAATAGCTTTATCGACCAGATTCAGCAGCGGCTTGATGATGCCGCCGATTTGCTTGGCGACGAGGAGGCCGAGGAGGTGGAGGTCGAAAGCCATACACAGTATCCGAGCGAGCTTTCGAAGGCCGCGCCGTCAAGGAGCTCGTCAGCACTGCCACCAGCGTTAATTGCTGTTCCCTCCGTAATCACGGGTGCAGCCAACGTTGGCGAAAGTGCTGAAGGGTGGTCTAATGAAGATGTCGACAATCTTCTTCCCGCTGCTTCACAGACTCCCTCAGCTCCTGTGGCTTCTCACAAGGATACAGCGGAGCTTTTTCCTCCGCCGGCAAATTGTAGCACACCTCTCGTAGCATCAACAGCGGCAGCAGTTGTTGCAGAAGTATCGACACCGCGAAGTGGCCAAACGCAAGGACTTGAGCTGCCTTCCGGTGCAAACGAGGCAGCAAAAGAAGCTCCTAAAGAAGCAGCCGAAGCGGCTTCCGCATCGGAGGCGTCTGACTCTCCGTGCGCGAATTCGGAAGAGGCGTCGGAGGCAACGGGGGCAGTGGTAGCAGGAGAAGAGCGGGATGCCTCTGCTGCACTGCCGATCTCGGTGGTGCCGCCGCTTCTGACAGACGATCAGCAAGGCGCTTCAAGTGGTAAAGGGCGTCTCAGCGCCGCTCCTCCTGTGGAGTCGGCAGGCACCGCTGACCAGATCAAGGCTATCGCTGTGACTCCCGTTGCTTTTGCTGCTGCTGCCGCTGTCACCAACACCGCCGCCGAGCCTGCGTTGGTGGGGAAGTTGGAAGGACCTCAGGGAGACACGCAAGAGCCCTCCGAGGCAACTTCAGTCGCAGCGCAACACACAGATTCCGCTAAAGAGGGTCTGCCGCAGTCTGCGGTGTCCGGCGCGCAGGAAGCGGTATCAGCTGCACCATTGCCTCTAACTCTACCCACCGCAAAAGCGTCTGGTGATGAAGCCCAGCTGCTGCGCTTCCAACAGCTGCTGGCGGAGGAGATGGAGAGCGTAGCGAGTCTGCAGAAGGAGAACTCAGTGTTGAAAGGTCGTGTATCTGTCTTGGAGGGCGAGCTCGCGACTGCGAGTGCGCGTCTTGCTAGCACAGCCAACAGCGAAGAGCAAATCTCGATGCTAATTGAAAAGCTAGGAAGGGAGAAGGAGCGGCACAAGGCGGCCGCGAGCGAGCGTAGCGAGCTTGAGGAGCACGTTCAGGACCTCGAGGAGGAGTTGGAGGAGTACCGCGTGAAGGAGCAGCGGTGGATCGGAGGAAATGAGCAGCAGAAACAAAACGAGAGCGCCGCGCAGCAGCGGATCGCACAGCTGGAGAAGGAGCTGCGAGCGCGCGACTCTCTGACGGAGGAGCTCAACGTGCGGGTACGCGAAGCTGCTCACCAGAACGGCGTTCTGCAACACCGAGTGGAGGAGCTGACAGCATCCTACTCCACTCAGCTGAACACAGTAAAGGAGTCGAACTCAGACACTGTTGACCAGCTGCGCCGCGAGGTGGAGCAGCTGCGCTCCTCACTGCGGAGCATCACCGTCGAGTACGACACCCGCACCGCTGAGCTGGAGCGGGAGGTGCAGCAGTCGACGCTGCGCGCGCACCAGGCCGAGACCCGCTTCAGCGAGGTGGAGTTTGGCTCCGTCAGCACGCTGCAGGATTTACGCAGCGAGCTCGAGGACTCGCAGCGCAGCATCGCGACGTGGAAGGCTGAGGCGCAGAAGGCGCGGAGCGAGTACGTGGAGCTGCTGGACCAGTACGCCCTGTTGAAGCGGTCGCGGACAGCTGCAGAGGCGGATCTGCGGGAGCGCATCGCGAGCGACGCCTCCGCGATGGCGGAGCTTCGCAAAGGGCTGCGAGAGTGGGAGACCCGCTACCAGGCGCTGCAGGAGACGCTGCGCGCCGCGCAGGCGGAGTCGGAGGAGCAAAAGAAGGCGATGATGGTGCTGGAGGTGGCAAACCAGAAGCTGAAGATGGTCACGGCAGACAGCTTCAACCGCTCTCACAGTGAGGCGTCGCTTGGCAGCCTCGCACCGACTAAAGGAGCCTCGCTGGATGGGTCGTTGTCGAGTTCCCCTCTCCTTGGTCGCCCAGCCGTCCGGGCAGCGGCCGCTGGCGTGCCGATGAACCCTTTTACCCACCGAGAGCGTACGTCGTGGGGCGACTCTACCGATCGCAAGACCCGGGAGCGGCTCGAGCAGGAGGTGCTGCGACAGTCGGCTGAGCTGGAAGGTTTGCGGCACGTGGCGGGTGAGGCAGCGGAGTGGAAGAGGAAGTTTGGGCAGCTGCAGACGGAGCACGATTTGCTTCTTCAGCTCTACGGGCAGCTGGAGGACGACGTGCACGCGTTGAAGCGCGAGAAGGCGGCGTCTGTCGTAGCGTTGCCAGTAACACCCGCACCAGCCGCCGCCGTCTCAGATGTCTCCCCTTCAACGCCTCTGTAGCGTCTTGCTGCAGCACACAGCAACCAGCGGGAGGCAAATCGCGCTGATCCCTGACGTTCTCGCGACACCGGTCCCCTCACGCTATCTCATCTACTCGAGGTGCTTTTACGTCCTGGTACACCGTACGATGGGCTTCAAGACGCGGTGTATTCTTATTGCTATTATTCTCCACCCTTAACTCACGTGCCGCTGCTGCACTTTCAGCACGCTGTTCTTTTTTTTTTTTTATTGCGCCTGCTCGTTTGCGACACCCCACATCAACAAATCCGAATTAAAAAAAAATAAGTTAAAACTCATGTGCTCTTTCTACGTGCTATTTCTTTACTCCTTGTATGCTGCTTCTCGCGTCAGCTTTCCTCCTCCTCCACTTCGCAAATGCACATCTTTGTTAGGTCGGCTTCGTCGAGGGGTGGGAGGAAGCTGTCTTTCCAGAACAGCGAGGCGGTGTTGAGTCTGATGCTGTTTTTGCTACTTCTCTCGGCGCGCTTGTGGCTCTGTGCCCGACCTTCATCCTTTCTGAACATCTCCGATGCCCGTTGCTCAAACACTGCTGTCAACGTGCTGCTCCCTTCTTCCTCTTTTTTTTATTTTCACTTTGTGCAACTACCAAAAACAAACATGATGCTGTATTTGTAGGTTGCAAAAGTACGTGCCGCTGCCACGGCTCTGATTGAAAAAGAAAGGAAAGAAAGGAGGCGCTTTCTCGTCTCTCTTACCGTCGTACCGTAAAGTCGTTGGTCGCACAGCGAGAGAAAGCGAGGCTCAAATATTTCTTTGTTTACATTGATGGCCTCGTGGTGGTGAATGAAATAAAACAATAATAATATAGGCATCCATCGACAAGAGGAAACAAACACCTTGGCTCTCTCTTCACAACGGAGAGTGCTTCACCAGCGCGTCTGTTTGGCGCTGCTGCGGCGGCAGTTGTTGCCCTTGTCCTCGTGTGGGGTCTAGCACGGTGCGGACTGAAGCGCACCGCCGCGGCGATTATGCCACCTGTTGGGTGCAGCCCCAAAACCAGCGCACAGCAGGACAGAGAAAAGAGCGGCACGCATGGCGCGAAACGCAACGCAACTGCTGCGGCGCCTGCGGACATCGTCACCTTCTTGACGGCTCCTCTTTTCGCAAAAGCCACGAAGAATACGCAGAGCACTGCGCGTGAGCAGGAGGAGCAGCTGAGCGACCTGCTCGTCTTAATTCGACACGGAGAGCGCCAAGACCACGTCGATCGCGCGTGGAAAGGCAACGCGCTTCTCCCACTGTACGACCCGCCGCTCTCCAACGCGGGCCGCAAGCAGAGCTTCGAGACGGCACTCAAGTACTACACCCTGCGGCAGGAAAAGAAGGTGGAGCAGCGCATTCGCGGCACCTTTACGATGTTCCTGGTGTCCCCCTTTCACCGGTGCATCGAGACGGCGGCTGTGCTAAACATCATCGCATTTGAGGGGAGGCTACCTATGTACGTCGATCCGCTGCTAGCGGACTGGCAGCAGGGCAAGGTCTTCCGCACCGCTCCGGTGCTTGGCGGGGCCTACGCCACCCAGGCCGACGTCGCGAAAGACGGCGTGCATGGTGATTGTCTCTTGTTCTACCCACAGCTGGAGGCCCTCCGCTGCACCCTTGTCCCCTTTCTCAAGACGCGGGCAACGGAGGAGCGCGAGCTGCTGGCCGAGTACGGCATCGCAGAAGAGGTGGCGGCTGCGTGGGCCACCATAGGAGAGCAGTGGCTAAGCAGCCACCCCACTCTCCCTGTGTGGACCTCGGCTGCGACGGCCGCTGGCATCGCGGAGAAGGTGGGAGCGCAACCGCCGCCGCCGCCGTCAAGCAGCCGCGGCCCTAACGGAGAGGCGGCACAGCAGCGGAAGGGCGGAAGGAGCCCACTGCCCCCTCCTTCACCCCAACCGCCCACCACCGATGCCGCAGAGAGCGTCTATAAAGGCTGTGGCGTGTCGCACCCGGAGAGCAAGTCGGACCTCGTGCGGCGCTGCGAGCAGGTGATGGCCACGCACTACCTGCAGGGTGCGCCGTCCTTGTCGTCGTCACCGCTGTCAATGGTGCCGCGCGCCGTACAACAAGCCGCCACGGAGGAGCGGAAGGTGCGGCTGCCCAAGTACTTCCAAACGTGGGCAGAGCGGCCAGAGGACGATCGCGACGCCGCCGGGCCGCCTGCGCTGCTGCCACCCATGCACGTCATGGCCGTCACCCACGCCGACGTCGTGTCCACTCTGCTGGAGGTGTGCTGTCCAAAGTACCACGACAAGGGTGCGGGCTACTCGGTCGCCTACTGCAGCATTACGGCGCTGCAGCGGCACAACAACTTTTACCGTGTCCCGCCGCTGGAGGAGCGGCAGCGGGTAGAGGCGAGCGTGAGTGCACACACAGCTGGACCGCAGCGGGGCAAGGGCTACGGGAAAAAGAAAGTCAACGCGATGCCGTCCAAGGGCCTGCTGGCAGCACCGGTGCGGAAGCGAACGTTGCCGCCGCTGTCGGTGGACTGGACTGTCGAGTCCGTCGGCTCCACCGATCTGCTGCGCACGAAGATTGTCATTCAGTACAGCAAGTGAACTCTGCAGTGAACCGAAAAGCAGAGAGCAGAGGCAGAAAAGAAAAAGAGGGCATCATATTCCCGACACTTGCCTTTCTTTTTTTCCGATTTTGTCTTTGGCAGATTTAGCGATGGTGTTTGTCGAGGAGATGTGCAGACGCAGTGCCCACTCTTGCCGCCGGTGTGTCCCTTGGAAAATTTGCAGACTGCGCTATTGCTGCTATGCACCTCCTTGTGTTTTTTTTTTCTCTCGCCTGTTGCATCGCTTTAGTTCTGCTTACGCTGCGCTGCGAGAAGTGCACTCTCTGTCTCATCGGGTGAGAAGAGGTTTGACCCTCAGCGACAGCATAGCAAACAAAAAACTAGTTTTCCTTTTCTTTTTTTTAGCGACTTTGACTGGCACCTCGGCGGAGGCAGTATCGCTTGGGAGAGTTGCACCTCGTCCTTCATCGTTGCATAGCCCATACTGCTACGACGCGACTACGTAAAGCGTGTCGCTTGTGTTCTACCACTTCTTTATCTTTAACGCATTCTGCATTATTACGCTTTGTCTAAGTCTTTCGCTAAGCCTGTAAGTGTGCGTATGTGTGTCGTTCTTCTGTTGCTGCCACTTTTCTCCTCAACTTCCACCGCTCGTAAAACACCACATAGCTACCATACACGTTGCCTCTCTACCAACTCACGTGAACGAAGGGATACTAGCTGTGTCTCTTTTCTTGTTTTTTTTTCTCTTTCCATTTTCCTTCTAGCCTTCCAGCTTTGCCTTGTCGCAGAGCGAGACCACTAGCACTCGCGATACACTTCTCGCTTGACGCACTATCTGAATTACCACTGCACGTATTGACTCCAAGAAACACACAAACACACACACAGGCGCACCCCTCAGCAGTAGCACAAGTCTCTCTCTTTGCTCTGCTTTACTTCTTATTTTTTGTTCTTCTCTTTGCCACTTCTATTTGACTGCGACCAACCTTTCAAAGCCCCTTTTTTTTATTCTTTTTTTTTTGTCGACACAATGCAGCCGACGGGACCACCCCGTGGTGGACCCGCCGGTGGTGGTGATGGCGGCAGCCCAGGAAAACCATTCCTGAACGTAAATGCGGCTTCTTATCAGAGCAACGCTGGCGGGCGGGGACGTGGCGGCGTGAACCGCGGCAGCCGCAACCCTCGCCACCAAGCAAACGACGGAAACCCTCATCACTTTGATGCCGGTGCTCCGGCGAGTGCAGCTGTTCCTGCGCCTGCACCCGCAGCGGCCCCCAAAGGTTTCAACAACAGCAGTAGCGGTTACACGCACAGCACAGGTGCGGCCAACGCGTCCCCTCCGCGCGTGGCGGCAGCCGCTGCACCAGACGCGCAGGCCCCCAACGCCGGCAGCTTCTACGCCCAGGACAAGGCGGCGTCAACGGGGCGTGCGCAACAAGGCAACCGCGGTCGTCGCACCGGCAATGGCAATGTCGACGGCAACGGTGGCGGCGCCAGTAGCGTGGGCACGAGCGGTGCCGTCGCGGCAGCCATGAAGCGCCTGCAGGGGTTGCTGGCGGCTAGTCAGCGGACGGACACACGGCACCTTACCGCGAAGCAGCACAGCTCCTCGGTGCAGAGCAGTCTCGTGGAGGACATGTTTGCCGGCGGCGTTCCAGCGGGCAGCTTCGTGACGGAGTGCATGCAGACCCAGCGGCCTGTTGCACTGCTCACACACTCTGGCGAGCCGCTCTCTCCGCGTGGCGATCGCGTCGGCGGAGCAGGTCGGTCCGCATATCAGGAGCAGCGCAAGGTGTCGCTTGACATGCTGCTCTCCAGCGTGGACGACATCGTCTCGCAGGTCTACGTAAACTTCGACGAGGACCTGACCAAGGTGCTGCTCAACGCGCTCGACCGCGTGACAGCGTGCGACACGGCCGACCAGAAGGAGCGGACGAAGGTGCGTGTCATTGACGAGCTGTTGGAGGTTCTTGGCGACAAGCACTACGATCTGCTGCAGTGCATCATGTATCGCCCACGCGAGGTGTTCCTGCGTCTTCTCGAAGAGTTTTGCACGCTTGACGATGAGGGCGACACCGGTGTCAGCCAATCCTCTGGCGGCCCACAAGGACTAACGGTGCGCTTCGTGAAGAACGCGAATCAACGGTCGCAGGCGCAGGAGGTGGTGATCAACAACGCCGGCAAGGTGACAGACCAGAAGTGGCTTGCCCACATGAACAAGCGCTACCGCATCTTAATGCAGGAGTCCGAGCTGGACGAGCTCTTCAAGCGCGACTTCAGCGTGACGGGCTCCATCATGCCGGCCGGCGCCACCGTGACGAAGAAGCCGGGGCACGTCCGCATCCACGTCCCACCGCCGCGGCAGGAGATCATGCCGGAGGAAAAGCGGGTGTGCGTCACCACCTCGCTGCCGGAGTGGACGCACCCCGCCTTTCTCTCCATCACGCACCTCAACACAATTCAGACCACCATCTTCCAAACGGCCTTCCACACGTCGCAGAACATGCTGGTGTGTGCGCCGACCGGGGCGGGTAAGACGGTGTGTGCGCTGCTCGTAATGCTGCGCTGCATCAGCGAGCACTTCAACGGCGGTGTCCTCGACCGCGACTTTAAGATCATCTTCGTGGCCCCGATGAAGGCGCTGGCGCAGGAGATGGTGGAGAACTTCTCGCGGCGGTTGGCGCCGTTTCTGATCAAGGTGCGCGAGCTGACGGGCGACATGCAGCTGACGAAGCGGGAGCTGGCCGAGACGCAGGTGATCGTGACGACGCCGGAGAAGTGGGACGTCATCACCCGCAAGTCGAGCAACGAGGAGCTGATCAGCCAGGTGAAGCTCATCATCATGGACGAGATCCACCTGCTCAACGAGGACCGTGGACCGGTGCTCGAGGCGATCGTGGCGCGGACGCTGCGCTATGGGGAGCTGAACCCGGAGCATCGTGTCCGCCTTGTCGGGCTCAGCGCGACGCTGCCCAACTACAAGGATGTGGCCAACTTTCTGCAGGCAGACCTGCGGGAGGGGCTCAAGGTGTTTGGCGCCGAGTACCGCCCCGTCCCGCTGGAGCAGACCTTCATCGGCATCCAGAGCAGCGCGGGTCAGCAGAAGTACAACAAGGAGCACGAGCTGGACCGCCTCGCTTACGAGGAGGTGGTGCGGAACATGCGGGACGGCCACCAGGTGATGGTGTTTGTGCACTCACGCAAGCAGACGGTGCAGCTGGCCAAGTACTTTGTCGAGGAGGCAAAGCGCCGCGGCGAGGAGCACCTCTTCCAGTACAAGGGTGTCATGCCATCGGCTGTGGAGAAGAAGGGACGCACCCTGCAGGGACGCGATTTGTCGGCGCTGTTCTCCGCCGGCTTCGGTGCACATCACGCCGGTCTCGTGCGCTACGACCGCACCAGCACCGAGGGCTTCTTTCGGGAGGGCTACCTGCGCGTGCTGTGCTGCACGAGCACGCTGGCCTGGGGTGTGAACCTGCCGGCCCACACGGTTGTCATTCGCGGCACGCAAATGTACGACCCGAAGCGTGGTGGCCTCGTGTCCATCTCGGTGCTCGACGTGATGCAGATCTTTGGTCGCGCCGGTCGTCCGCAGTACGACACAAGCGGGCACGGCATCATCATATCCGACGACAAGGAGGTGAGCCACTTCCTGCGCCTCATCGCCCACGCGCTACCCATTGAGAGCCAGATGCAGGGCAAGCTGTGCGACCACCTCAACGCCGAGGTCAACGCCGGCACCATCTCGTCCGTGATGGAGGCCTCGTCGTGGCTGGAGTACACCTACATGTGGCAGCGCATCCGCGTGAACCCGCTGACCTACGGGCTGAAGGTGAACAACGTGCGCAAGGACCCGGAGCTGAAGATGGTGCGCTACGAGATGATCAACACCTCCTTCACCGACCTCGCAATTGCTGGGATGGTGCGCTACAACCCGGAGACGGGCTCAGTCGAGAGCACCGACCTTGGCCGCCTCGCGAGTCACTACTACATCACCTACGAGAGCATCAGCATCTTCAACGAGAAGATGCGCCGGCCCGATGACACGTGGATCGACACGCTGGACATGGGCACTGCCATGAACATTGCCGCCTCGGCGAAGGAGTACAGCCAGCTGAAGGTGCGCCAGGAGGAGCTGGACGAGCTGCAGAAGCTGCATCAGGTGCTGCCGAAGCAGGTGCGCGAGTTCCGCATAAGTGGCGAAAGCACCGACGAGACAAGCACGCAGTGGAAGGTGACGACGCTGCTGAAGGCCTACATCAGCCGGCTGGCGGTTGAGACGCACTCGCTCTCGTCGGACATGGTGTACGTGATGCAGAACATGCCCCGCATCTGCCGCGCGCTCTTCGAGATCGAGCTGGAGCGGGGCCACCCGATGACCACCTACACCTACCTGACGCTGTGCAAGTGCATGGAGCACCGCTGCTGGGACTTTGAGCACCCATTAATGCAGTTCGCCAGCTGGGGACGCCGCGTCAACATCACCGACGCTGTGTGGGTCAATCTCGAGAAGCGCAACCCCAGCATGCAGCTGCTGCAGGAGATGACGGCGAAGGAGGTGGGGCAGATGGTGCACAACGTGCGGGCCGGCCGCGACATTGCCGACCTGGTGGCCAAGTTCCCGTCGGTGAACATCGACATCGACGTCCAGCCCATCACCCGCTCCATTCTGCGTGTGAAGGTGACGATCGAGGCCGACTTTATGTGGAATCGCGACATCTCCGGCAACTCGGAGCTCTTCTGGCTGCTGGTCGAGGACCAGGACAACCACTTCATCTTCCACCACGAGTCGGTGACGATCACGCGGAAGGAGGTGGAGGCGGGCATCCCGCACGTCGTGAACCTTGCCGTCCCTATTGTGCCGCAGTACGACATGTACGCGGTGCGCCTCTACAGCGACCGGTGGATGGGCTGCAAGGAGGACTACACCTTCTCCATTGGCCACCTGCACCTGCCCGAGGACTCGCAGATGACGACGAAGCTGCTGCCTCTCAGCCCGTTGCGTCTGCACGTCATCCCAGAGGAGTACCACGTCCTCTTCGAGAAGTACAACCAGTTCAACGCCGTGCAGACGCAGATCTTCCACGCCATGTTCCACACCGACCAGAACGTCTTTCTCGGTGCGCCGACGGGCAGTGGCAAGACCATCGCGGCGGAGATGGCCATTCTGCGCGTCTTTGAGCAGCACTCGGGCAAGAAGGTGGTCTACATCGCGCCGCTGAAGGCTCTCGTGAAGGAGCGGCTGCGGGACTGGAAGGCGCGCATGAAGCTGATCGGGCGCTCCGTGGTGGAGTTGTCGGGTGACGCGACGCCGGACATCAGCGCACTCGCCAAGGCCGACATTTTGTGCACCACGCCTGAGAAGTGGGACGGAATCTCGCGTAACTGGCAGGTGCGCAGCTACGTGACGGCGGTGAAGCTGGTGGTGTTTGACGAGGTGCACATGCTGGGCACGGACCGCGGTCCGATTCTGGAGGTGATTGTGAGCCGCATGCGGTACATTGGCTGGAACCTGAAGGCGCCGATCCGCCTCGTCGGTCTGTCCACCGCTGTCTCCAACCCTGGTGACCTGAGCTCGTGGCTCGGCGTGGAGAAGAAGTGGGCCGTCTTCAACTTCGACCCGTCGGTGCGGCCGGTCCCTATGACGGTGCACATCGCCGGCTATCACGGCAAGAACTACTGCCCGCGGATGGCGACGATGAACAAGCCGACGTACAACGCCATCTGCGAGAAGAGCCCCACGCAGCCGGTGATCGTCTTCGTCTCGTCGCGCCGGCAGACCCGCCTGACCGCCATGGCGCTCATCGGCTTTCTGCTGATGGAGGGGAACACCGCGAAGTGGGTGCACATGGACGTGCAGCAGGTGCAGAAGTACACGGCGGAGCTGGACGACCCCTACGTGAAGCACTGCCTGCAGTTCGGCGTCGGCATCCACCACGCCGGTCTGCTGGAGGGCGACCGCACGATCGTCGAGGACGCGTTCCTCTCCGGCCGCATTCAGGTGCTGGTGGCGACGTCGACTCTTGCCTGGGGTGTGAACTTCCCGGCCCACATGGTCGTCGTGAAGGGGACGGAGTACTACGACGCGAAGACCTCCTCCTACGTGGACTTCCCCATCACCGACGTGCTGCAGATGATCGGCCGCGCTGGGCGGCCGCAGTACGACACGGAGGGCGTCGCCCAGGTGCTCTGCCACGAGCCCAAGAAGGGCTTCTACCGCAAGTTTCTCTATGACCCCTTCCCGGTGGAGAGCGCACTACACAAGCAGCTGCACGTGCACATCAACGCCGAGATCGTCTCGGGCACCATCAACACGCGGCAGGACGCCGTGAACTACCTCACCTGGACCTACCTCTTTCGCCGCATTGCCCGCAACCCGTCCTACTACGGCCTGGAGGACGGCTCACCCAAGGCGGTCACCATCTTCCTCTCGAGCCTCGTGAAGGGCATCCTGGCCGACCTGGAGCAGTGCGGCTGCATCGAGCCGCCCGACGCGATGGACGAGGACGCCGACCCCGACGCGATTCAGTACACCGTGCTGGGCAAGCTGTGCTCCTACTACTACATCTCCCACCTCACGGTGGCGCTGTTCGACCGCAGCATCGGGCCCGACCAGACGTGCGCCGAGCTGCTGCGGCTGCTGTGCGACGCCGAGGAGTTCAACGAGCTGCCGGTGCGGCACAACGAGGACAAGCTGAACATGGAGCTGGCGCGTCAGCTGCCGCTGCCGATCCGCGACACCGAGGCAGACAGCCCCCACGTGAAGGCCTACCTCCTCTTCCAGGCCCTCTTCGACCGCGCCGCGATGCCCATCACCGACTACTTGACAGATCAGAAGTCCGCGATGGACAACGCCGTGCGTGTTATCCAGGCCATGACAGACGTCGCCGCCAACAACGGCCACCTCTTCGCCGCGCTGCGCTGCATGACGCTGATGCAGTGCGTCGTGCAGGCTCGCTGGTGGGATGACAACTCGCTCCTGCAGATCCCGAACGTCGTGAAGGCGATGCTGCCGGTGGTGGAGCGGGGGTGCGGCGTGGCGAACGCGGCGGAGCTGGCAAACAGCCCGCTGGCGGTGCTGCAGAAATTCCGCAAGGTGCTGGAGATGCCCGTCTTCGGCTTGCAGAGGCGCGAGGTGAACGAGTCGATGGCGGCCGTGCGGGGGCTGCCACTCATTCAGGTCGATCTCGCCCTCGCGCAGCAGCCCGCGCAGCCAGACGATGAAGCCGGGGAGGCGACCTACGAGCTCGCGGTGCACCTGCAGCGTCTCTCCTTTGGTCAGAAGAGCGTCGTTGCCCCGCACTTCTCCAAGGCGAAGGATGAGCAGTACTGGGTCGTGGTCGGCCACGAGCGCACGGGGGAGTTGGTGGCCCTGAAGCGTGTGAACCGTCTGCGCCAGAGTCACACGACGACCCTGCGCATCGATTGGGACGAGGACTGGGTGCAGTACAGCCCAGACGGCGCCGTGGAGCTGAACGTGTACCTGGTGTGTGACTCCTACATTGGCATGGATCAGCAGTACAGCTTCACGCTGCCCAAGCCGCGTTGAGGATGCCGATCGTGTGTCTGTGTGTCTAGTGTGTATTTCTGTGTGTGGGTATAGGTGCTTCGTGACTTTCAAGTTCTTTCATTTTTTTTCCTTCGTGGTGGCGCGCCATTTGCGCTACCCCATTTTGCACTCCACCGCACACGCGTCGTGAGAGCAGGAGAGAGAAAAAGAGGGCTCTCCCTCAGCTCCTCTCTTCACCCACCCATACCTACGCGACGTTCGTCTCGTACATATCTCGAGCACCATTCGCACTTTGCACCTGACACACAGTTTGGTGGTCCACCTGTTGTTTGTGTTTTTTTTTCTGTTCTTTCAATCTTTTTTATTTCTTTTTGCTCCCCTCGGCAACTGGTCGGTGCTGTCCTCCTTCCTTTCGTGCTAAGCCCCCTTCTTTCGGAGAAACCGCTACGCTGCTGCGTAGTCGAGCGATCTCACAGGCAACCATAACACAAGACAAGAAGGAAAGGAACAACAACACCAACAAAAAAAACAGAAAATAGGCAACAGTATCGCTTTCTGCGTCAACTTTAACGATGAAAGATTGGAGCAGTAAACGTGGAGAACATGGTGGCATCTCGGGTGACACACAAAAAGAAATATAAACAAACGCAGAGAGATATTAGTGCTAAGTCGACTGGTTTGCTACTGTGGATCTTGCCGCCTCACCCAACATGCCTTACCGATTGACTACGCACCGCAGACCATGCGAAGCCACTCTTGCTACACTTCATCTCTTCTCACCAATCTTTACTTGTTTTTTTCTTTTTTTGGGTCACTCTTTGGACTACAGCGCATCCGAAGCACCGCAGACGATGCACCTTAATCAAAAATGAGCCCTTTACAAGGACAATTGCCACGAGGTGTCCACCAGCGCTTTCCAGCGGTGCGGCTCACCGGCCGCTGCTTTCTCTTGCGGCCACGCCGTTCCTCTCCTACGTCGACGTTGTCCCACAACGAAGTTGAGTGCGTCGACCTCACCCACGGAGATGCCATGTCGTCCCGTCAGCAGCCCTCGATGCCTGGCAGCCTGATGGGGAACAGCTACTACACGCAGCGCTACAAGAGCCGCATCAGCAACAACGCCGCCGCCACCACCTCATCTGCCACCACCGCCCCACGTTTTCTTAGCGGTGATGTCATACTGCGCTTGCAGCTGTCTGCTGTGCCGCATGCCTTATCGGGTCGGCGCATCGTGGATGTTACCGGGACGCAGACGAGCTACTTTAACTCCGCCGAGCGCGATCGACACGCACTCGCGACTGTGGAGGAGACGCTGCAGACGATGCACCTGCATGACGGGCACGAGGTGCCGGCACTGCAGCGTGGCGACGTGGATTTGGTGCGTCTGCAGCCGCAGTGCGTGTATGCGCCGATGCTGAGTGAGAGGCCTGAGCACAGGAAAAGTCACAGCGGCGGCGCTGCTGCAAGCTCTTCATCGTTAGACATCACCAACGTAGCCTCTGCCCTTTACCCACTTGACAACCCTGGCGTGTTGCTCGCCCAGTCCCGCCGTCTCTCGTTCCGGTCGGAGATGGACGCTGTGCAGGTGGCTCGTGTGATGGCGGCCTCCGTGGCGGCGCTGCGGCAACGAAGCGGTGGCTTCCATGCAGCTCCGCCGTCAGGTGCGGTGCTGAAGCCGCTGGTGCGCGACGGTCACCTTGTCAGCGTCGCGTTGCGCTTTCCGCGAGGCTCAGGAAGGAGCGGTTAGTGTTTTCATTTTCTCTGAAAGATTTCTCCGTTTTCACAGCACTCTGCATGAGCCCACAAAGCACGTCACTGAATTGAGAAAGTAGAAGTAAAAGAGAGAGACAAGCCGAGAAGGAGCTGTTGAAGATGTTTTCCTTTCTGCGTGTCGTGGCGAGAAGGGTGCGGCGCCGTTTCATTACCGCGGCAGCTCCTTCAGCTTACTGGACTTTTGCGAGTGTGAGGAAAGGAACCAATATCAAAGAACAGAAAGCACTGTTGTATTTCTCTCTCCTCACCTCTCTCCCTCTCTCTTTCTCTCTCCTTTTGCTTGTGTTCTGTATCTGGTGCGCCTGTGCAGATTCATTCTTACTTGAGGCAGACTCTACCCACACTAACACACATATCTATCGTCGCAGCTATTGCTACCGAGACAACAACAAAACAACAAAAGAGCGAAATGCCGAGCGGTCCCAAGACGAACAAGTTCACGAATCGCCACAGCGAGGAGGCGCGGCTGCGCGATGAGGAGCGCCGCATCGACGACCGCGCCGCCCGCGACGCGGCGAAGGAGAACGCGAAGTGGGCCGAGACGGATGCGAAGGTGCTGAAGAAGCTGGAGAAGCAGCGGGAGCAGGAGGAGAAGGAGGCGGCCAAGGCAGCACGCGATGCGGAGAAGAAGGAGCAGCTGGCCCAGGAAGAGCGGGAGATGAGCTCCAAGGTGCCCGTCAAGGTTTCGAAGCGGCAGACGCAGAAGGACCTGTCGAAGATGCTCGCCGACTACGACCGCGAGCGGGAGGCCATCCGCGGCAAGGTGCACGACACGGTGGTCGAGCCCGCTAACGCGGAGGAGGCGGCGCTGCCGAACGGCAACGTGAACCGTGAGCGCGGCATCACGTCGTTTGCCGGCGCCAGCGCGGACGCAAATGTCATCAACGCGTCTGGTAAGGCGGGCGACGTTCTTGCTGCGTTGGAGGGCAAGAACGGCGGTGCGGCCGCGATTCCCGACAACCGGCACATCGGCAAGCGTGCTCGCGTGCTCTACAAGGCCTTTTATGCGGAGCACTGGGAGGCGGTGAAGGAGGAGAAGCCCGGGCTGCGCCGTCCGCAGTACAACGACATCATTTGGGAGATGTGGCAGAAGAGCCCGTCGAACCCCTTCGTACTGCGCAGCGAGAAGATTGCGCAACAGCGCCTTGATGAGGAGCGGCGGTGGATGGAGGGGGACTCGGAGGGAGACGAGGAAGACGAGGAGGGCGAGGAGATGGCCAAGGGCAAGCCAGCAGCTGCTGCTGCCGCTACAGGCAAGAAGAAGTAGGATTTGTTGGCTGCTTGCTGTCTTCCTCGTCACCGTCGTACTTTTTGTTTACGCGTTCACCTTCGTCGTCTATCGACTTCTGACATCGTCACTCCTCATTGGTTGCTCAACGGCTCCTCTTCTCCTCTCCAGTAGAGGAGCGCCAACCGTGTGCTAGTCAATGGATATTCCCCTCTCTCTTTCTCTCACTTTAACTTTTCTTGTCAACTAATACCCAACAGTTGTTTGCTCTCGTGAAGGCCCAATAAGTGTGGGGAAAAATGGACGGCGGTGTTTGTTGCGTGGCGCACCGGTGCCCATTCCCGCATCAAAAACTGCCACAGATTTTCCTTGTCCTCGTTTCTTTGTGCTACGCTCGGGGCTTCTCCTTTCTACATTATTTTTATTATTATCGTGGCTCGACGTTGTTCTCTTCTTGCGTTGCCTTTTTGTGCAAAGAGTGCGTCCTGCAAGTACTATTGCCTGCATGAGCGCCTATTTACGTCTGCCTACATGTGCTGGAGGGAGAAAAAAGAGGAAAGAAATACACACACATACTTGCTAAGAAACGGCACATTGGATGCGTAGCAGCGGCTAAGCTTCCTTAAAAAAGAGGCGAAGTACTGGTGAGTTTCGCCTCGCTTCTATCTTCTTCTCTCATCTGCGTCACGGTGTGCTCTTCTCGTATATATGTCTACACGCGGGAGAGTGTCCTCCACGAGCGGCGTTCATTCAACTGCTTTCGCTGCTTCCCCCCCTCCTTCTTCCCATTATTTCATTTACTGCGCCTTTCTTTACTACTAAAATGATCTAGTGCCGTGAGAGAGAGTCTTTTGTTGCCTCTTTATCACATTTAAGGACGAGATAACGGAGACTTTCTGTTTCTCCTTTCTTCATCTGCTTGTTCTTTATTTTTTTTTATGCATTTCAAATAGAAGCACACCAACATACAAACACAGAAACACACTCACAAACCCGCACACATAGACAGAAACATCTGAGTCGCTCTGGGTACATACCTTACAGCCTAGATTGCGTATTTCCGTTAAAGCTGGAAACGGGAGTCGACGTCGTCAAAACAAGAAGCTTTCACGAGCCTCATTGGCAAGGGTTGTACGCCACAACCCCTTCTGGTAATGCGGCTCTACAAGTCGTCATGAACTTTCAAGACCCCTTTGCGAACGACTTGAGCAACTTCCGCTCCCTCGCTGCGGGACTGCGGCAGAGCGGGGCGTCCTCCTCCCCCACGGGCGGCAACGCCAACAACAGCAACGTTGGCCGAGGTGCTGCCGCGTTTCTCGCTTCCCCCGTCTCCTCCCTCGCTCCCTCCACGCGAGGTCAGCTCGGTGCCGCGTCGGCCTCACCGCTCCTGGGCGGGGCAGCCAGTGAGGCGTCTCTCTTCCCGCCGTCGTCGAACCCTGCACCAGTTGCAGGCCGACGTGCACTGGCCACCACGCCTAGCGCGGCCTCTCCGCTCTCCGCGGCGCCGTCGAGTGTGCCACCGAGTGGGCAAGGCAATGCCCCTGTTTCTCCCTGCTTCACATCACCACCGCCACCACCGCCGACACAGACTGCTGCTGCGTCCCCTCTTGCGTGGCTCGATGACGTCGACCCTTCTCCTCCTCCTCCTCCGCAGCAGCAGCTTCCGCCGCCGCCCGCCTCTCGTCGAGCGGGTCAGACACCCATGCCCGCATCCCTCCCTCCTGCTTTCCCTCCGACGAGTGCACAGGCAGCGTCGGGCTTGCCGTCCTTCCTGGACTTCGACGCCGCAGATGGAGCTGCAGGAGCCGGCGTCGCGCCACCGTCGGCACAATTACTTGGCCCGCGTGGAGCTGCAGGGAACACCGTCTCTCCCATTCCCTCAACAGCAGCAGCTGCGACACCTGCTGTGGACAGCGCGGCTGCGGAGGCGGAGCGGCAGCGAAGAGAGTTGCGCGATCTTAACGCGACGCTGGACGCACTCGCGGCAGAGCAGCAGCGACTCGAAGAGCGTCTCGACACCCGCGAGGTAAAGGAGGAGACGGAGCTGCTTGCTCTTGAGACGAGCGTCATGACCAAGACAAACGAGTTGGCCGAAAAAGAGGAAGAGCTGGCGGCGAAGCGCATCGAGCTGGCGCAGCACACGGCAGAGCGGCTGACAGCGCTGTCGAGTCGCTACGGGCGTGAGATGGAGGCTCAAGCAGCGGAGGTGCGGTCGCTTGACGGGGCAAGGTATGAGAAGCAGCTGCAGAACGTGCGAAGCCAGCTGAAGACGGTAGAGGAGTCCGTGAGGGGTCTGCGTGAGCAGGCGGCCCTAGCCGTGGCGATGGAGCCCTTCAGTGAGACGGGTGTTCGCGTCGCCGTCGCAGCTGCCACGTCGGAGGCGGCAGGTGGGGAAGGCTCCGCTTCTGGGCAAATAGAGGAGTCAATGGAGGGAAGCGTTGCAACGTTGTCATTGGAGAGAGGGCTGGAAAAGGCAGTGGAGCTGCTGCGTGTCTACTGCGACCAGCGCCTCAACCACGCGCGCAGCCGTCTCGTCGACTACGTCCACACCGAGTCCCTCGAGGCCGCGCATGCCGTCCGACGCACCCGCGAGCAGTCGTGGGCCGACGACGCCTTACATCACAAGACGCTTTTCAACCAGTACATGGTAGACATGATGCAGCGCTACATGGTTTTCTACAAGGAGCGGGCGTCACTGAAGCAGCAGAACATCACGTCTCTTCAGGCGGAGCTGCAGAGCACCGCGGCAGAGCTCCGCCGGCGCGCCGCGGCTCGACTACAGGAGTTGCTGGCTAACGTGACGGCGAAGATGTCACTGTCGGCATCGCGTCAGACGAAGTCAGCCGAGGAGGCGAAGCGCATGCTCCATCAGAAGATGCGGGCGGTTGTGGAGGCGGATGCAGCGGCGGCAGTGGCGCAGCGCAAGGAGCTGGAGAGCCGTCTGCTCATCGAGGCCCAGTCACGGCGGCAGCGACTGGTGGCGGAGGAGCAGGCGCTGCTTGATCAGCTGCACCGCCTGCGCCACTCCAGCGAGGCGGCTGCGCGAGACAACTTTCAGAGCCTGCTGGACGCCGCGACGTCGTCTGGTGTGTCGCTGGCGCAGTCGCTGGAGGTGGAAGTGGCGAGTTTGAAGGCGCGTGTGGCGGAGAAGGTGCAAGGAGATGCGGCATCCTTGACGGCGCTGCGCACGGCGTCCAGCACGGCGCACATGCACGCCGAAGAGCTCCTCCACGTGGTGCGTCGCTCACTGGGTGCAGAAGCGGCACAGCAACACTCTCTCTCCTTGTCGCACCAGCGCTGCGATGAAATGCGTGGCGAGTTGCTTGTGAAGCTACGCGAGGATGTCGTGGGGCAGCTACAGCAGAGTCGGTGTGCCCAACACGCCCATCAGCTACGCATTGACGCGCAGCGCAAGATGTGGGAGGCCGCACACCGGCAGAACCTCGCCGCTGCGTGCTCGCTGCTGTTGCCCGTCTCCGGCAGCACCGCCGGCACCGCAGATGCGCAGTACGCCGTGGAGACGTACGCCGCACCGCAGGACGCTGTCTCTGTTGCGCTGCTCGATGTCCTGCGCGACAAGCTGCAGAGCCGCGATGATGCCCGCCGCCGCCTTCTTCAGGAGCGCAGAGCTTCGTCCACGCGGTGCCATCGTCTAATCGAGGGCGTGCGAGAGCAGCGTGAGGTGGTGCAAACAGCGTGGGACGATGTGTGGACGTCCTCGCAGACGCAGCAGGCGCAGCACCGTGTCTCGCACGAGGTGCAGCTGGAGGTGGAAAAGGCGCGCGTCAGCGTCGCGGCGCAGCAGCAAGCAGCTGAGCGGGAGCGCCGGCAGATCGCACGCGAATGCCGCCGCATCGCTGACGTGACGCGCCGCCTGCAGACTGAGGCTGCGGAGTGTGGCGTGAACCGCGATCAGCTCTGTGCCCCACCCGAAGTACTGGAGGCTGCTGTTGCTGCGGCGGTGGTGCCGTCGTCCTCTGCTGCCTTTCTGCGTCCCGTGGACGCCGCCACCATCAACCAGCTTCCCAGCGCGAGCAAGTTCACCACCGTGCACGCCTCCACAAACACCGTTGCCGCAGCAGCACCGGCGGCACACGGCGCGGAGGCCGCGGCGTCACGTGCGGCAGCGGCACCTCTCTCCTTTGATTCCTCCCCGCTTCCTCTTCCCCCACCAAACGTCAAAGCGGCAACGGCGGCTGCGCAGCAGCTCGGCAGTGCGCTGGACGTGGCGGAGACAAGCAACGCGACAGCGACGCAGCCGTGGTCCTCTGCACTCTTGCGAGCAGAGCGCCTTCTCTCGTCCTCCAACGCTGACGACACCGATGTATTGCCCCGTTCTGCGCCACGGTCTTCCATGGTGGCCGACGGCGACACCCGTCCGTCTGTTGGGCCAGATACGAAGAGCAGCAGCAGCAGCAGCGGTTGTAGTGGCAGTCGTGAACAGCGTGGCGGCGATGGCGCGGCAGCCTCGACCTCGCCGAGCCCCAATACAGAGGAGAAGCACCGCAGCTCCGCCAGTTCCCGCGGGCTTGACATCCCACCCCACATGATCTCCTCCACCTGGCAGAACACCAGCGAGACGGCGCCGCGGGAGCGTCGCACACGGCTCTCTGCTGATGCCGCTGCCGCGTCCCTTTGGCGGCTGCAGCAGCTGCCGAGTCGCACCTCTGCCCTCGGCGAGACGTGGTCCACGCTGGAGGAGTTCGGCAGCGGCGTTGGCCGGCCGAGCTCGGCGCTGCGAGATCGGCAAATAGCCCTGGAGGAGGGGACGACGCTGAGTTTTGATGACTCGACCAACTTTGTGGAGTTGCTGTCGTGCAGCGACTCGCCGGCGTCTTCGCACCGTGCCTACTGAGGTGGTCAGAGGACACATCTGATGCCAGAAATAAAAAAAAGAAGGAAAACGACTAAATCACCACATCCGCACACGCGACCGCTTCTTCGACTCCGCGTACGTCGTCCGCTTCTGCGAATGCCATGAACCCCAACTCGAAAAAGAATCAAAAGCTGACCGCAAGAGAGTTGCTTTCAAAAAAAAATATGTTTTGCTAAGCATTCCGCTTCTCCTCACCAACGCTTTCCTCTTTGTACTCGCGTTTCCTGTTTTCTCCGTCATTCGTTCCTACACCACCTTACATGCACATGTCAGGTACGCAAAGAAAAAAAAAGAACTGTGCATCGCAGTCGTACCTGAAATCTTGACCGCTTCTGCAAGAGAAGGCGGTATGCAGGTTCCTGCGGCGGCAAACACGAGCGCCAGCCCGGCGCCCGTCATTTCCAACAAGCCCTCTGGGCGGCAGATCCCCTACGAGGAGATCTACAAAGCCGCGAAGTGCAGCGTGCTGACCGACTTCTACCGCGAGAAGCGCTACCTTGATACCCGCCGCAGAATCGCGGAGAGGGGAGAGGACGTGCTGGTCATTCCCATCGGCGCAGATGGCGAGGCCTCCGCGGCGCTGGTGCGGGCAAGCACATCTCGCATGCTGAAGGAGCACGGCAGCGCGTCGTGGAGCGCCTTTCTTTACCAGTCCGGTGTCTACGGCCTCACCGGCATCAGTTCCATCGCCACCGCCATCGCCCTGTACATTGGCATCTACCACAACCGGCTCATGCTGCCGATTGTGCCGATGGGGGCTGCGGTGACGTGGCGCATGTGGGGCGTCGTGGAGGATGTCTGGAATGAGCAGCGCTACATCGACAACGCGGCGAAGTTGCGAGAGGAGCGGCAGGGCAACCCGATGAACGCCGTGGTGAAGCGGCGACGCAAGTTCGATGCCACAGCCGAGGAAGCGGAGCCCGTCGCGGAGTTGCTGGAGTAGCACGTGAAGCTTCTTTTGTTTTGGCGCGGATGGTGATGGAATCCATTGTTGTTTTACCTCAGGTCCCCGCTTTCTGCTGGGCAACTCTTCTTTATTTTATGTCTCTCTTTCTCTCACACACACACAAACAAATCCGCCGCGCAAGCTGCATCAAAAAAAAAAAAAGAGGAATCGAAGCGACGATGTGTGGCGACGGATGCGGGAACCGCCTCTTCTTTTCGTGTGGACGCTGCCGCAGTATGTGTGTGTGTGAACGCTCTTGAGAGACGCGCCTTCGTGACCAGCGCAATCGTTTCAATTTAGGTCGAACTCTATGGGTGGGGCAACTGTTTCCTTTTCCCCGTCCCTTTATCTCACTCTACGAGACTGCATTCCCAATGGACCGCGTGCTTTGGCCGTCACCGCCGAATTCTGCCACCCTTCTCTGTCAAATTGCCTCATTCGCTCTTCTTACTTCTCCTCATATTGCTTTCGACTAACCTCCGCTGTAGTGTCTTTTTTTTTTTCGACTTTAAAACAGGGTGAGCTAATTTTTACTATTATTCATAATACGCGCTCGCTCGCATTCACACAAACACACACGCTTACCCACAAGCCGGCACACAGGCAGGTGCAGAAAAAAATAAGGAAAGCAAAAAAAGGTGGATTAGGAATCATTCCTCGCTGCACTTAAAACGCTATTGCGGGTGCGGTGTCTCTTCACAGGTGTCAACTACTCTTTTTTTTTTTCTCTACCCTTCCGTCTTCTTGTTGCAGTAGAAGACGCAACTCTTATTTTATCTTTCTTCCGTGTCTGTGTGGTTGTCCCAAATGGAGAAAGTGGTGCTCACCACGTACAGGAAGCTGTACCGCATGTGTCGGCGTGTCGACGCGAGTGTGGCGATGCGCACCCAGCTCGTTTGCTGCCCCCTGCAGGTGTACGACCACCGCTTAATGGAGTGGCAAACCTTCGACCTCGCGCAGATGGACTGGGCAGAGTCCCGCTCCTACCTCGACGCCCTTATTCGCCGCCTGAACAACGGCAGTCCGCAGTACATTCCCCCGCTGCCAGAAGAGGTGACGCGGGCTGTGGAGGACTACAAGGTGCAGTGTGCTTCTTTCTTTGCCGAGGAGGAGCGCAACGCTGCCGCTGCTGCGGAGAAGGAAAGGGCAGAAGCAACGAGGGAAAGCGCAACGGACAGCAGCGGCGCGGCCTCGACGTCGAGCGACGCTGCCTCTGGCACCGGCCGTGGCGCTGCCGTTCCGCTGAATGTACTGCCCTACAGCAAGCTCGTCGTGGCACTACGCCAAGTCTATGAAGAGACACCTTTTTCTGTCGCCAACATCGCCAACGGCTTTGCCGTCGTGAAGGAGCTGCAGTACGTCTGCGACCTCGACGAAGCTGGTCGTGCCAACCTCGTACTGCTGAGCCCCGCACCAGCTGAGAAGACCGCGCCGTTCTCGGCGCTGAACGAGATCCCTCGTCTGCAGCGGGCTCTCGATGTGGCGCCGTTGCACAACTCCCTCATGAATGGCCTGAGCGCCGAGCAGCGCGTCTCGCTGGACCTGCAGTCGCGGCAGGCGCGGCGGCGGGCAGCGCGAAAGATGCAAAACGGCCCGGCAGCGTCGATGGCGGCGGCGACGGCGGCAGCGGCTGCGGGTGTGTCGCACGGGCGTCGGGAGGCTGGCAACGCTTTTGACGAGGCTCCAGACCTCGAGGAGGAGATGGAGATCATGGAGGAGGAGGAGGGGAGCGTGGAGGGGGCGGAGGGAGAGGTGGACCTGAGTGACCGCGTTGAGGGCGACGCGCCACTCGAAGAGGCTGCTGCTACTGCTGCTGCTGCAGCACAGGCTGGCGAGGACGTGAGCGCCGGTCTCCCCACCCACGCCGAGCTCATGGAGGAGCCAAAGCAGGTGCAGCTTCTCCTCTCTCACCCCACCGCTCGCGGCTTCTTCCGGCGCACCGCACTGCTGATGGTGCGCCACGTCACGCACGAGTCGGCCGCCTTTGTGCTGAACAAGCCCCTGCGCAACGATGAGGGCGTTGAGATGTCCATCGAGGCCACGGTGCGGCTCGGCCGCGTCCACCCCATCTTTCGGCGCTTCCTCACGCAGCACACGCTCATGATCGGCGGCCCCGTCATGTCCGGCAGCTCCTTCGACGAGAGCATCTTTCTTCTGCACCGCGTGCCGGGCATCCCTAACGCACTGCCGCTCGGGTCGGGCCTGTGGATGGACGGCGACCTCGACGTTCTCATGACGAAGCTCGAGGCGAAGGAGGCGTCTGCCGAGGACGACATCGTGGTGTTGTGCGGCTTCGCTGGCTGGGGCGTGGAGCAGCTGAAGGGGGAGCTGGGCAACGGCTACTGGGTCGTCGCCAGCGGTCCGAGCGAGGAGCCGGCCATTGGTGCCTTTGTCATGTCGCTGGCGCAAGGGACGACGGGACGTCACGGGCCGGTGGTGGTGAGTGGTGAGACGCAAGCAGCAGCAACAGCATCCGCAGCGCCTGCACCCACCACCAACAGCGCTGATGGCGGTAGTGAACCTGCACCTGCTGCTGCTTCTGCAGAAGAATCAACGGAAAATTTGGAGGAGGCGCCAGCGGGTCCGGCCAGCATCGTCGCAGAGGCGCAGCGCGCGGCGGACGCGGCGGCAGCGCGCGCCATCCCGTCCCTCAAGCACCGTCGCCGTCGCGCTGAGGCGGGCAAGGGGAGGAGCAGCCGCGTCGAGACGCTGTCGTGGGTGCGCGCGTATGCGTCGCTTGGCTCGCCCTACGCAGACATGGCGATGAATCAAAAGGCGTACGCGAAGGACGACGACTTTCAAGAGTGAGGGTGCGATGCTATTGGTGCGCGGTGTTGTCTCGTGCTTCGCGTACATGTGGGAAATACGGGCTGTTGACGGGCCTTTTTTTTCCTTCCTGCGCTTCTTAGCTCACAACAAATTGGAAACTTGGAAAGCTGCAAAAGCAATGAACCTTTTTTTGTTTTTTTTTTTGTTTCCTCTTCCTCTCTCCTCCTCTGTCTTTGGTGGGCGGAGTGCTCTGCGTCGATGACGGTATTTACATTTCGATCTTGTAACGATAGTCTTAACAAAAGGAATATAAAAGAGAAAAAGGAGCAGGAGCGCGATTGCCCTTTTTTTTTTGCTGCACGACCCACTTCAGCAATGCATCGGAAAGGCGAGATATTCGAGCTCCTTTCTTGGTAGAGGTTCGTGCAGCATGGCGCGCTCTGACTGTGATAGCTCTTGGAGAGTCTTGACCTCTTGTTCTCTCTTCGTGTACTCACATTTGAGGTGCGCCTCTGAAGATTTGTGTTTTTTCTTTTCACAATGTGTGTGTGATTGGCGCTTGCGTTGCCACGCCATACTGCCTTTTGCGTCTCCTTCTTTCTCTCTCCTTTAATACACCACGTACTCTTTTCTTCTTTTTCCTTCCCATGTCTCCCTCCCTCTCTCTTTCTTTAATGCTGTTCACCACGAACACATGACGCCGCACCCGCTCCTCATATTCCTCCCCTCCAAATACAAACGCCTCTGCTTCTCATCCTTTTTCTTCTCTTTGTCCAAAAAACAAACGCCACTTCACGTACAGTGTCTGTTTAGACCCTTCTGTAGATCAGAGCAGATCTTTCCGAACCAGAAACACTCTCATCTCAACCATGGGCGTCGATCTGACCGGCATCTCGAAGAAGAGCCGTGTGATTCGTCACCACACGTACTCGACGAACCCGTACATCAAGCTTCTCATCAAGCTGTACAAGTTCCTCGCGAAGCGTACGAGCTCTGCCTTCAACAAGGTCATCTACCAGCGCCTGGTGAAGAGCCGCAGCAACCGTGCCCCGATCTCGCTCAGCCGCATCGCTGTCGTCATGAAGCGCAAGGCCGTCTTCACCGAGAAGAGCAAGAAGGCGCCGATCGCCGTCATCGTCGGCGACGTGCTGGATGATGTGCGTATGGCCCGCATCCCGGCGCTCCGCGTGTGCGCGCTGCGCTTCTCCAAGGGTGCCCGCCAGAGCATCGTCGCCGCTGGCGGTGAGTGCCTGACCTTCGATCAGCTCGCCATGATCGCGCCGACCGGCAAGAACACCTACCTGATGCGCGGGCGCAAGTCTGGCCGCGAGTCCGTCAAGCACTTCGGTGCCTCTGGCGTGCCCGGCAGCCACGCCAAGCCGCACGCGTCGAACCGCGGCAAGGAGACCAAGCGTGGTCGCCGCGCGGGTCGCGCCTACAAGCGCAAGGCCTTCCGCCACGTCTAAGCGTAGGGTTAGTCGTGAAGGTTTTCGGGATGTTGGGGCGGGTCTGCACGCCTGCGCACTGGCCAATCAGCGACAGGGGCGATACGGCGCGGGAGAGAGATACGGCGCGGAGGGAAACCGGCCACTGCGCCTTCCGTCTTGGTTGCGCGGTGTACGCTGCCTCCTCTCTACTGCGGTGTTCTCGTGTGCCGTTGCTGCGCTGCTGCTGCTGATGGGTTGGGCACGCATGGTGGTCTACATGTCCGACTGACATTCACCTTCTTTTTTTCTGAGTTTCACTCTTCTTTTTCATTTCACGTTTACCAAAAAAACAACAACTAATAATAGAAGGCATCCGTTTTGCGACGACTGCTGCACGGCGCTGTGGTCGCTTCGACAGCGTACGTCGACGCGAGTGCACTACGGTGGCGAAGGCAAGAAGCTCACCTGCGTTGGCGCGTTCATCTAGCGATGCTGACAGTACTGGTGCGCCATGCACGTTTTCGCCATCGCGTTTGCGCAGCCTTTCTGCTAGTCATTGCGACGCATGGATTGTGGGTTGCTTTGACGTGCGAGGGATTGGTGGAAAAAGGCTGGTTGCTCGCAACTCGACTGACCGCCTCGCTCGTCTAGCTTCCTGGCTCCGCTGTAGTTGTCTGTGACGAAAGCAGAAGCTGTTCCTCATATCTTTTCCCTAAATGCTAAATTTGTAGTTTCTCTGACACTTGACATCAATTTCTCACCTCCTTCTTCTCTCTTTTCTCTTTTCTCTCCTTAACCTTGATATTTACCTCTCTTCTTCCCTTCACCCCTCCACACACACATGCACATACTCTGTGCTCGTTCCCCCTTTTGCCCGCACTGCGTCAGATTTCGTGATCCACACACTCACTTTCTCTCCTTCTTTCACCACCACCAATCCAACCACAATGGCTGAGGAAACCGCCCGCGTTGAAGTCCCTGAGGTTGAGGAGCACGTCGTGGTCGATGTCGCCCCGGAAAGCCTGGAGGATGCCGTCCGCATTGTGATCCAGAAGGCGCTGGAGGCCAACGGCCTCGTTCGCGGCCTCTCGGAGGTGGCCCGCGCGCTCGACTGCAAGACGGCGCACATGTGCATTCTTGCCGACGACTGCGAGGATGAGGAGTACAAGAAGCTCGTGACGGCCCTCGCCAAGCAGGGCAACATCGACCTCATCAACGTCGAGGAGCGCGAGAAGCTGGCCCAGTGGGCCGGCCTCGTGCGCCGCGATGTGGCCGGTGAGGTGACCAAGACCCTGAAGTGCTCCTCGGTCGCCATCCGCGACTTCGGCGAGCGCACCAAGGCCCTGGACTACCTGCTGTCGCAGCTCCACTAAGCACCCCCCACCACACAGAGTGGAAGGCTCTTCCAAACCCTCCCTCCCGCCTTCTCCTGTGCTGCTCTTTTTCTACGAAGAAGGGCTGAAAGACAGAGAAGGTGGGAGGGCGGGAGCTACACCGGACGCCATCACGTTCTCCTCAAGGATTTCTGCGTTGTGCAAGGAAGCCGGAGATGTGAAGCTGGTGTGTGATAGGGCGTCGTTGCACGTGTGTGAAGGGCGAGAAAACACTTTTCCTCAATAAAAAAAGAGTCGAAACGGAAAGAAGACAGAACACATGTATGCGTTCTGAGTTGAGAGAGGGAGAGAGAAAAGGGAAAAGGATGGAAGGACGTGAAGGTTGGTGACGTTGGTGGCGGTGGTGGTGGGGGCGATCAGGAAGGGATGAAAGGCACCACCTCGTGTGGTGCTTTGAGTCTACTACCACACTCTCGCACCTTCCCACACTCACAACAACACAACACCTGCCTTCCTCTTTTCTGATTCCCTCTCTCTTTCTTCTTCTTCTTTGCGGTGTTACGTCTTCCTATTTTGTTCCTCTCTTTTGTTTTCTGGTTGTGTATGTCTCCACATGGGCAGTGGCAACGAAATCACTTTTTTCTTCATTTCTAAGCGTTGATTTATCTTTACTTCCCCAAAACCAAACGAACAGAAAAAAATGAGAAGAGAGGCCTCTGTGGGCGTTTCCTTCGGAGAAAAAAAACGAAGCGGATGCCGCGGTGGTCGCTTTTCCTTAGTGGTACACGACGGCGTCTAAAGGCGTGTTCTCAGACTGAATAGGCGAGTCAAGGAGCGTGCTTGATAAAACTATAAAAGAAGAGGGGAAATGCGTCGAACGCGCTCATGCGTTAGTCAGTTTTCCTCTCCTCGACACGCTGACCATCTCACAATTTTTAGGCAGCAACCGCTGCCGCTGCATTTGGCCCCTGTTTCCTGTGCTTTTCATAATACACGAGAAAGAGCAAAAGGAAAAATCAGGGTGACGATGATCAAAGATAGTGCTCCCTTTTCAAAAACGATTTTCTCCCACTCATTAACTCTTTCATCTCGCTGCTCTTCTTCTTTGCGTTTGCATCTCTTGTCTCTCACCAGTGAAGCTGCACGACGCCGCACTTTACCGAGTCTGCGAGGAACCGTAAGATCCTTTTTCTTTTCTAGCGTCAAAATCTGATATTCCCAATCGCTCAACCGGTGCGGGCAAAGGCACGCGCCGCGTCACAAAGTCCAACTTCTCCCTTGGCTATAAAACTTCTCCCCACACTTCAGCTGTCTCTTTCGTCGCTTGCACGGGCTCATCTACAAGACGAACCGAAAGGCACGGCACTGTGGACCAAGTTTGCACTTTTTATACAGTAGACGAGCCTGACATTGCAGCAGCCCACAAGAATTTGAGATTAAAGAAACACAATTCACGCACACGCACGCGCATACGCACACGAACACACGGGGTGACGTTGCGGTGGTGTTCTGCCCTGGTTTTTCTTCGAATGCACTCCCGTTGTTGCCGGCGTGCGCAGACGTATCGTTGACGCTTCTCCGTCTTTCCTTTTGCTTTTTTTTTTTTGAATTTTCATTTACTGCCTGTGTGGCAGCCCCTTTCCGTGAACACACAGTCACAAAAAAACACACACACACACGGCCACAAACGCGCGCTTCTCTTCTTCCCTTTATTTTCTGTTGTTTTTTTCCTCATTGGGTTTAACTGAAGAAAGGACGAGAACAGAGAAAGGAAACAACAACAGCAACAAACAAAAAAGGTTGTTGGCAAGCACAGGCACTGTATCATATCCGTACTCTTTCGTCGTCTTCTTTCTTTTTTCTTTCATTGCTGCTCGGACACGAGCGGCCTGTCTTGTCTGCCTTCTGCTCTCTCTCTCTCTCTCTCTTTCCACCGAACATCCTTTTTCGTTTCTCTACAGCCTCGTTTTTTTTTTCTTCTTGTTTACTCGACGGATCAACAAAAAGACAAAAAAAAAAGAAGGGCAGAGAAGCAGCGGCTGTACTATCTACAAGTCTCTACTTCTTGAGTCTCCACGATTTTGATTTTTGTGCAGGTTGTGCGTCGCTGCGTTCTCCTTTTCCTATCCTTCGCCATCGAACATTGAAAGTACGCACACAAAACGGTCAACGTAGAATTCTTTTTTCTTTCAAATAGCGCAAGACGCGTCGCGTTGTGCGTGTTGATAGGATTGAGTGTGAGATAATACAAAAAAGAAAAGCAAGAAAACGTGTAATTAAAACCAAAAGACGTTATTAATACATTCACCCAGCTCCTTTTTTTTCTTTTTTTTTCTTTACATTTTTGACTCCGAGCTGTTTTGTGGAGACGCGTGTGTGCGTCCGTTGTCAACTTTTTTTCTGGTGTGTGCGCCTCTCTCTCTTTCTCTTTCTATTTTCCTCCTTCACTTTCTTCACTTCTTTGTCGGACTTCGCAGTCATCCACTCCTCGTTGTTTACGAGTCAACGCAGAGTTTTTTCTGTTCTACTTCCCCCTTTCTTTCTGAATCAATTTGCTTCTCTCCCTTACCTCCTCGCGCTTTTGGGTTTCTCCTCCTTGTGTGCGTGTGCGTGTGTTTGCATCGTTGACGTCTCGTCGCTCTTGAGGCAACGGAAGAGCAAGAAGATTGAAGGAAAGAGCAACCCAGCTTATTTGATAAGGGGAAGATTTCAGTGGCCCAACGCTGTCTTTTTTGATTTCCTTCTCCTCTGCTCCCCCACTTTTTTGTTGCTACGCTCTCCCGCAGCTTTTCGTACGCAGTGCGACCCTCTGCTTGTCTTATTTCAATTTTTTTTCTGTTTGTTTGTGTAGTGCTCTCTTGTAGACCCTATCATGCCCAGCCACGGAAGAAGACGCCGCGACTCGTGGTCGGAGGACGAGGGGCCGTCTATATCGGGCCGCAACACCGCAGCGAACGCGGTTGACTCGCAGGGCACGCAGGGCGACGGGCACGCCGCGCCAGGGCCCTCTCCTACCAACAGTAAGACTGGCGGGGGCTGGAGTGTGGGGCCCTTCCACGCCTACTTCCCCACGCACGAGGATCAGGCGCTCCGCGGCCGCGCCGCTGTGTTCCAGGGGAGTCCCAACGAGCGAGGCAGCAGCACAGCCACGCCAGAGACGAGCATCGCCGCTGTCAGCCGGTACAGTCTGCCCACCTCCGGCGCCAACGGTGCCGCTGGCGTGGGAGAAAGCGACCAGCAGCTGCATGCAGGAGAGGAGGGCGAGGTGCCGGCGAGGGACTGCTACTTCCCACCCGACCAAGACAACGGCGACGATGACAAGGACACCTTCGTTGACAAGGGCAGTGCCGCGGCGCTGGATGTGCCCGCTGAACACGCCTCCGCCTTCGCCGTCGGTGGCGGTGGGGCAGCAGCAGCAGCAGCAGCAGCAACGTCCGGATCTGTGGCAGCAACCAACATGGGTGCGGCCATGACGTCTGTGAAGCGAACGGGCAAGGTACGCCCCGCCGTCACGGCGCACGGCCCTCCGTCGTCGGTAATTGTGAGCGGTGGCGGTGGTGTCTCGTCGACACCTACTGTGGTCACCTCCGGCCTGCGCTTCGGCAGCGGCGGCACGACTGGCACGCCGAGCCCTAGTGGCTCGTACGCGATGGCCGCTGCATCAGGCGGAGGGAGCGGTGGCAACACCGGTGTTGCGGCCTTCTCCTCTCTTACTCCAGCTTCCACAGCGGCGTACACCACAGCAGGGAACACTGCCGCGACAAGCGGTACAGGTGCCAGAGAGGGTGCGAACGCCTTGGCAGCACCCACTACGGTGGCGGTGAGCAGCAGCGGGGCGGCCGGCCAGGCGACCCGTCTCTCCACCTCCGCGGGTGCCTCGCCGCAGCAACACGCCACCGCCACGACAAACAATAACACCACCCCACTGCGTCGCGGCGCGCCTGGCAAGTCTGGCACGAACAACCCTACGAACGCCCCGCAGTACTCCCGCCTGAACTCGAGCGAGGCCGCCCCTGGCGTGGTGTATCGCGCCACTCTGGCGGTGCGAGCCATGGCCATGGACCCCGAGCAGCCGGTGCTGTGGGCCGCCGTCGGGGACGATCCGATCGCTGCTCTCCGCATCGACAGCGGCGAACTCACGCACTCGAAATCGGTGAAGGACATCGAGCAGGTGCACTGCATGGCGGTGGTGCGCATCGCCGAGGAGAGCGGCACCACCTTCAAGTCGGCCTCCGCGTCACCGCGCGGGGCGTCGAGCACGCCGAAGATGACGACCCCCAAGACGGGGCGTCGTGGCAAGAAGAGCGGGCGGCGCAGCACGTCCACCCGCAAGTCGGGCCGCCCCGGCTCCGGCACGGGCGGGCTGCTCACAATCAAGAACGCCGACGCCGACCGAGACGGCGACAGCGACAGCGACGACGATGGCAACGGACAGCCCGGCAGCCCCGTTGGCGGGCGTGACCGGCCACGCTTCTCCAACTACCTGTGGTGTGGCTTGAGCCGTGGGCACATGGCGGTGGTGAACATGGCCACCCTCGAGTACCAGGTCATCCACAACGCCCACATGCAGACGGTGAACCGGATATGGTACTGGGAGGCGCGCAACAAGGTGTGGTCGGCGGGCCGCGAGAAGGGCGTCCACGTCTGGGACCCGCAGCGGCGCGTCATCTTGAAGAAGCGCAACATTGCCGCGATCTTGACGGACGCCACCTACGCGGATGGCGTGGATAAGGTCTTCGCCGTCGCCGGGGACCCCTGCGTGCGCGTCTTCGAGCCTGGTGGTGAGAACGTGAATGTGCCGAAGGGGCAGGAGAACCGCATCAAGATGAAGTCCGACGCCTCCGTCATTGCGTACCACCGCAACTCCGGCCTCGTCTGGGTCGGGCTGGCGCGTGGCAGTGTGCTGATGAGCCCCGTGTCGATGGACGTGGAGCGGACGCTGCCCTTCACCTTTAGCGCTATTCTCTTCCAAGGCGAGCACGCCATCCTCGCCGGGCAGGAGTCGCCAAATGGGGAGAACCGGCTGATGGTGCTCGACCTCTCCAACCCGCGCGACCCCTACGTGCTGGCCTACACGAAGTTTGCAAATCCACTGCAGCTCGGCATCCACGTCATCCCACACACCCGCTTCGCCATCGTTGCGCAGGACGACCCAAAGAAGGGCATCGTCGTCGTTATCTTTGTGCACACCGGCACGGCGACACTGACGCACGCCGTTACGCCCGTTAGCCGCTACCCCGAACAGCGCACGGAGCGGGTGATTCGCGGCCCAACAGCCGCCAGCGCTTTCCCCGCCGCACAGCAGCAGCTTGCTCTCACGTCCCCCGACGCGACCGAGGCAGCTGGTGCCCTCGCCGGACACGCCAGTCCCCACTACGTCAACCCTTCCACCAACAACAACGGCGCCGCAACGACTAACAACAACCACAACGGCACTGTGGTGATGGTAGACCGCACCTCGCTGCACCGGGCGGCGGTCGTGAAGTGTGCCCCGGAGCCGCGCGCCGACCGCAAGTTCAACGTGGAGGCGGATCACTCCACTCTGGTAGAGGCGATCGGGCCGGAGGCGCAGGAGATTAAGAGTGCGCTGAAGCATCTGGTGAAGACGACAGACGAGGTGCGGCAGTCCCTCGTGCAGCAGCGCTCCGCAGAGGCGACGCTGGCCGACTTCAGCCGCCTCCTGCGCAGCCGCCAGCAGTGGCTCATGGAGCAGGGCCCCATCACCCATCTCCCCGTTCTCCCACCCGCCGTCGCGGAGACGATCAACCGCGACTACGTCACCCCGGAAGGCAAGACGATCGCGACGGCGGTCGAGCAGCTGCAGCAGATGTACGCCAAGGTGCAGCTCAAGCTCCAGCAGCACCAGCAGCAGCAACAACAGCAGCAGCGCCAGTCCCCGAACTCGGCGCTCCTCACGGTCAACAGCCCCACGGCAGCCGCTCGTCTGTCCCCCTCCTTCTCCAGTCCCCTCGCGCCGGGCTACATGAGCGGTGGTGGTGGTGGTCCGTCCGACAGCAGCGGGCTGACCCGCCCGAGCGCGAATGACGAGCGCCGCGCGCCATCTTTTCCGGACGCGGACGCAGGCAGCAGCAACAACGTGAACAACAACACCCTGCCCTGCTACCCCAGCGTCCCACCATTAGGCGGTGGTGGCGGCAACGACGCGACGCTGCCGATGTGGGCCTCGCAGCTCGCGGCAACGCTTCAGCGCGAACGTGTTCTGCACGAGCAGCAGCTGGGTGCCCTGCAGCTGAAGATGGAGCGGCTCACCGAGCGCAACGCGGCGCTGTCGAACGCCTTTGCCCGTGTGCAGGCCCACGTCGCCGCCCTCGGCCAGCAGAGCCTCTGCGCGCTAGAGCTGGACTCCGCGGACAGCACCACGGTGGTCGACCCGGATGAGCTGGGCGGTGTGGCGCAGCGCCACGCCCTGCCGCTGCTCTCGTCGCAGCACGAAGCCGCCGTCGCCCTCTTTGCCCAGCTGGGCCGCGGGAAGTATCACAAGCCAAAGTACGTGCGTCACTCCACCGAGGTGCTGGTGCGGGCCGTGGATGAGGTGGTGCGGCTGACGACGGTGAAGAGCTCGCGGAGCCGCGAGCGTGACGCGCTGGGCGGGACAGCCGTGATGCACCACTCGAGCTCTGTCGTGCTGGGCAGCGCGGTTGCCGCTGCCGCTGCCGCCTCGGCTACCGGAGATGATGTGGTGGAGAGCAGTGACCCCCTTCACTCCCTCTCGCAGGCGCCACGCTACCGCGGCACGCCATCGCCAGCCCCAACCTCACCACTGGCTGGCTTTCAGGCACGAGCACCACAAGACTTGTCTGGCGTTGTCAGCGGTGCGGGCGTGGGGCAGCACCTGCACCAGCACTCGTCATCCGGCGCGTTGCAGGGCGGCATCGGTGGTGCTGCAGCGGACCGCATGGCACTGCTCGACCTTCCCGTCTCCTCGTTTCGCGGTCTTTCGTCCATCGCCGAGGCGGAGCTGTACAACCTGCGCACCCTCAACGAGGAGGTGGCCTCCTTCTGGGCACGTCTGCAGAACACCGCATCGGAGAGCGACACGAACGCTAATGCTGCTGCTGCAATGCCGGTGAGTCAGGAGCAGCCGACAGAGAGCAGCCTAGCGCTTCTCTCCTTGGCGCCAAAGGACGTTGGCGCGTCGCCGGCGCTGCTGCACCTCATGGCATCCCGCGTGCTGCAGTCGGTCTGCTGGGCTGAGTGTGCGCAGACGGTGCTGCGTGAGCTGACGAGTGCCAGCGGTCTGGAGAACCCCTTCGTCGCGGGTGGCGTGCACAACGCGTTGGTGTCGGCGCGTACCATCGGCACCGGCCTCGGCGGCGTCGCCTGTGGTGACAACCAAGATGAGTGGTGGCGGCAGGGGCCGCTGCAGGTGCTCGACTACGAGTCTGCGCAGGAGCGTGTTGACATACTGCACAGTGTCAGTCAACTGCGCTCCTCGGGTGGGATGGAGCTGGTAAACACGTCGCGTATTCGCGAGACGCTGCTGGCGCGGTGCCTTGCCTCGAAGGAGTGCACGCTGGCGCTGAAGGAGAGCACGTTCCATCTGCACCGCCTGCCTGGTGCGCTGTGGTGGTCGCAGTCCTCACTGCGCCACCTCTTCAACTTGTTGGAGAGCGCGGACGAGATGCTCATAGCCACTGCTGGTGGCGGCTCATCATCGGCTGTGGAGGCTGCGATCGCGGCGGCAGGCAAAAACGGCAGCGTGCCGCACAAGACAGGCCCGCCTCCGTCGCAGGCAGATGTCGCCACCCGCACCGCCTCTGCTGTTGGCGTCGCCATGACGCACTGGGCCCTCTTCCTCATCAACCTGCGTGCGGACCTGCTGGCAGTGCACTACGCCACGCGTCTCTTCCACGCTTGGTGCTGGGGCTCTGTCCAGTCGCCGCCGCCTCTCCCTGCGGCACCGTCAGCCGCGAAGCCAGCGCGTGCAGCCACCAACGCCGCCCAACCTTCGCAGAAGGCGGCGACAGACGAGGTGATTGCGCCTGCCGTGCCGCTCGCCGACGCAGCAATGGGTCTCACGTCGAAAGGGAAGCTGTTGCTGCTCTACATGCAGTGGTGCTTTCCCGCCTTTGGATCTGCCAGCGACGTCTCCGTCGGCACCGGCAGTGGCGGTGGCAACGGTGGGGCGGCTGCCTCTCTGCAAGGTGCCCCCAACTCCGCCAGCGCCACCGTCAACATGCCCCTCCTTTTCACCGGCGATGGGGAAAACGACGTGGCCGCCGCCGTGACGGTGCAGCGCAGCACGGCAGAGTGCTCGGCGATGCTGGCCGACGTCGTCGTGCTCACCGCGCAGCTGCTGCGGCGGGTGGAGCTGCTGCTGTCCTACTGCCACGCCATCCGCGGCCACGCGCTGACGGCGCTGGAGGGCAGCGGGGATGCGGCGGTGGCGCGTGTGGCGACGTTTATGGGGCCGCCAGGCTCCGCTGACGTCGAGGCTCGTTTGCCGACGGAGCAGGAGAGGGCCTTCCTCAGGAGTGAGCCGAGGCAGGTGGCGCTCTGAACCACTGATTCTCGCTAGCGGGACTTCACCTGAACATCGGGCAGGCACTTCGAAGCCGTCGTCTTTGGCAGCCTTGTAGCTGCGTGTGCTTTTTCTGCCTGGTGCTTCTCCTAGCCTCTTGGGCAAACATTTTTTTTTTTCTTCCTCATCAGCGCTACGCCTTTTTTCCTTGTTCTTCTCGTCAGAGCTGATCGAACGTGCTCCTTTTTTTTTTGTTGGAGAGTAGGTTATGCACTGACGACTGCTGCGTTGCTCATCGAAACCCTTCTCACGCGGAAAGGGTGGGAGAAGAAGCAGAAGCAACCTCTCTTTAATTCTGTATCGTCTCGTTCTTACTCCACACTTCTACACTGCACTCTCTGTGTTCCACTGAAGGTCAACAATAAAACAAACAAAAAAAAAACAGTTGTTTTACTCTCGCGAACTTAAAGGTGTGGACCTTGTTTGCGTGCCCGTTGAATCCATTATTGGGCTCTGAAGATGCTCCGCATTTGTATCTCGCACGTCTTTTGTGGACGCAATTGATGACGAGGCAGCGTACCTTAAGCTGCCGGCCCCACGCTGTTGGTCTTTGTAAAGGGCAGTTGGAGGCTGGAGGAGCGGTGCTTCTGCGTGTCGCTCGGCATGCTCCACGGTTTGTCCTTCTGGCTACGCAAAGGAAGCAAGTTGCTACTTTCTTTCTCTTTCTATGTGTTATTTGAAACGCAACCATTTGAGCGCAAACGTGCTGTTTTTCGCAGCATCTTTTGATCAAACTTGCTTTTCAACTCCCCTTTTTCCGCGTCCTCTTGCTTGTTTTTCTTTTCCTTAATTGGAAGGCAACTCCTCTCCTCCATTTTGTGCTGCGAACGTGTCCTGCTTTTCTTTTCACCTTTCGCCTCGTACCTCTCCGTGCATCGCTCGCTGGGACAGCACCGCGCATTTTGCTCTCCCTCTCGTTAAAAAAGAAAAAAAGGAGGAAAAAGCACCTTATCGTGGTGGTTCGTCAGCGATGAGCATTCCGGCGCTGCTCAGGTCGACAATTGATTTGCGCGACTACCCCGACTACGCCGGCTGCGCTCGCGCCAACGCGTACCCGGGTGCGACGCTGTGCGAGTACTACGCCGCGAGTGGCATCCGCGTTGCCGCCCCACTCGGCTACGCCGCCTCGGTGCTCTACTTTTATCTCTACCTCCGCCCCGGGCTGTCCTTCGCCGACCGCCAGCTCGTGAAGCTGCACCACTACTTCTTTCCCAGCGCGGGCTACAGCACCCCGCTCGGGGTGGTGGGCGGCGTCGGCATCGGGCTGTACCGGTGTGCGCAGGACCTGGCTCCTGCTGGCTTGCAGGCAACAACCAAGATGGAGAAGGCGGATGCGTTGATGGTGGCGGCGCAGCTCGCCCAGCGCCGCGAGGCTGCCGAGAAGACGCTGCGGGCGGAGCAGTCCTTCGCCTCGACAGCGCTGGTTGCGCTGCACGTGCAGGCTGACCCAGTCAAGGAGGAGCTGCAGCGACTGGGGCTGGGTGAGGAGGCGATGTCGTGGGAGTCCCTGCTCGTGCCGCATGGCGTGCTGTGGACAGCGGCGCACTCGACAGTGCACGACCCAGCACGCTACAAGGATTATCACGGGCCTGTCGTTGCCAACATAGCCCCCGCAAAGTCCTCTTCGTCGTCGTCTGCTTCACCAGAAATGCTGAAGGCAGCACCGTCATCGACGCCTGCGTCAGCGCCGCCCACCGCGACGTCATCAACGGCGTCGTTAACGAAACTGCAAACAGACGCGCTGGTGAGCAAGGTGGCGACGCTGCGCACCTCAACGGAGGAGGATCGGTGGATGTCTTCTGCCGGACGCTACAGCGCTTACGGCATTACTGTAATGCTGCTGGCATGGAACAGCGGCAATGCGCTGTTTCGGTTGGGCATGGGCCTCGGGCTTGGCGTCACGGTGGGCGGGATGATCTCCGCGACGCGACTTGACCAGATGTTTGTCCACATGTGACGAAGGCGGCTGCTCCGAAAAAGAAAAATAAAAAAGGAAACCGAAGGAAAGCGTTGTAAGCAGGCCTACGTGCGCTACTCTCTTCACATTGCAACGCGAAACATCCAAATATACAAGCATATCCGCGCGTTTCTTTCACACGACGCGCGAGATACAAGATAGAGAGAGAGAGAGAGGAGATATGTGAAACACAGAAAATGTTACTCAAAGAGACAACCATAAGAGAGCGGCAAAGGCGAAATTTAGACAACCGTCGCAAATGATGGCGTCCTCCTAGTTTATGGTGGCTGCCACGCACACTTATCCGCCCTTTCGGTGCAGAATATACGTCATTTGCTCTTTTGCGCTTTAAGCGTGTCGCGTGCTTCATTTATTCTTCTCCTCTTTCTGGTTTCCCTCGCAACACTTGTCACCTCGCTTGCATTTGGTGTGTTCACATGAAGTGTTACCCACGACTCGATTCGTCTCCTACCACAAACTTCAACAACAAGACGAGCCACCAATGCTCAGCCCAACTCCGCTTGCTCGCCACTCAATGCGCCGCTGCGTCTGTCCGTGCAGCGGCGTTTCTTCTCCCTTTGCTGTGGCGCGGCGGTGGTCCGGCGCTGCTGGTGCTGCGTTGGTGTCCCCTCGCCAACCACTGGAGCACCTGTTTCGTGTCAGCCGCAAGACGGCTGCTGCTGCTGCGGCTGCGGCGCCGTCCTCTGCTGTCATCCTCCACACCGGCTACCACACGCCCCTCTCTGGCAGTGCGGGATGCGACCCAACGGGTGCTGCCTCGCCGGTGTCCTACGAGGTCAGTGATGTAAGCGCCTTTGAGAAGCTTATAGAAGATGCCCTCCGCATCACACCAATCACGGCGACGCATCAGTCAGCAAAGCCATCCGAGCCGTCCGCCGCAACACCGGCTCCTTCCACGTCAGCCACCAAGACGATTCTTGCCAATCACACCGTTCGTGAGCTGCAAACGCTGTTGGCGGAGGCAGAAGGGGCCCTGAAAAAGCCCGCCGCGCGCAAGGCGGAGGTGGACCGCTATGTCAAACACGTTTACTTGCCTCTGCTTAAGTACGGCACCTTCGCCTTGCTGGCGCTGCAGTTCGGTGTCTACTTCAACTGGATCTTCTTCGTCTTTGACTGGAACCTGGTCGAGCCCACCACGTACTTCCTAGGCTACACAAGCGTCTTCGGCAGCTTAGTCTACCACTACTACCGCTGCGGCGAGGACAGCTTCTCGTGGAGGAACCTCTTTCAGCACATGGCGCACCATGAGGCGGAGAAGATGTACGTAAAGAAGAACGTGGAGGAGAAGCAGGTGGCGCTGCTGGAGCGGCGTGTGGCGGAGATCAAAGCAGAGTTGGCTCGTGTGACGATCTGACGCAGACAGTGGATGGAGCAATGGTCTGAGAAGAAAAAAGAAGTTTTTGGTCTGTACTGTGAACGTATGCCACACACACACATACACAAAAAAAATGTATAATGCTGCTCTTTCTAGCGTTCATCAATACACACAAAGCAACAACAGAAAAAAAAACACTACCACGAAGGAGCGTACGAAAGCAGCGGAAGCCAATCTGTGCTTTTCCATCACTGCGGGCCGTCGCGGCAGCTTGTCCTGCCATCTTTTTTTTTTCTCTTTGCGCAGCTGCAAGTATTGAAGGTTGTGCAGCCATTCTGCGCGGTTTAGATGTCTCTCTCTCTCTTAAGCTGTATGTCTGTGCCTCTCTCCTTCTACTCTTTCATTGCCGGCGAACGGCGCCAAAAAAAGAAGTGCCCAGTAGACAGACTCTTCAATCTTCTCTTCTCTTTCCTATCTCGCCTCCTTCCCGTTTTTCGATTGCATCGCCTCTGCGTTTTTTTTTTTCTTTCCGGTTAGCAGGCGACAAAAATCCGTTGCAGCTATCCATCACCACCACCACCACCGCAGCGGCAGCAGTCTCGGCTGCATCATTAGTTCGGAAGGTGCGCACTCCTACTTCACTCCGGTATCGCAAGGACTTTCTTCACCATCAAAAAAGAAAAAGAAAGCTAATTAGAGTTTTAGTACTTTTCGTACCGAGAATACTTGGCACTATTAACTTTTGTCAATCGCTTAACGGATCTTCTCTTGTTCACAGGCAGGATTTGCTTGTTTTTTTTTTTCTGTTCTCATTTTCTGCTTTTTCCGCCACTTTTCATTTGTGGGCACAATAGCCAAAGAAGGTGCTCTGCTACCCTCAACTCCACTCTCCTCAAATTGCATCCTTTCCTTTCCCCTCACTATGAGCTCTTCGCAGGGTGACGAGGCGGCTGCGTGCGCCAAGGCGACCGCCGCGCTCTGGGAGAAGCTGGACGAGGTGGTGAAGCTGCTTGCCCACCAGCCAGACGCGAAGGAGCTTTTCAACAAGTATACCGTCATCCGCTCCGTCGTCGGCGAGGTGAAGCCTGTCTTTGCCGATGCACTGCGCATCCGGCTGAAGGTGTTCGTGGATGAACAGGGCGTGGCGACGCGCACCGAGTGCGACGACTTCGAGGCCATCTCCATCCACGTCGTGACGTACTTCAACTACACCCTCTTTACGGAGGAAATGGAGGAGCTGGCGGTGCAGGCGCGACTGCTGAAGAGCATCGGGATGGAGGGCTCCGGCCTGCGCTTCCAGCGTCGCAAGGCAGCCCAACCAAGTAGTGGTGCGGCATCAACGAGTAGCAGCGGCAGCAGCGGGAGTTCTGGCAAGGCTGGTGGGGATCGTGAATCCAAGCCAACAGTGAACGTCGTCACGGGTCCACCAGAGGGTCGCTACAAGCCCGCCGTGCTGATCCCCGTTGCCTGCATGCGTCTCCGCCGCGCAGCCAAGGCCCCACGTGCCGGCAAGCTGCTCGAGGTCGTTGCCCGGATGGAGCGACTCTGTGTGGTGAAGAGCGTGCGCAACTACGACATGGGCCGTGTGCTGATGGCGGCGGCCGAAAACATCGCGCGTGATGTGTGCCACGTCCGCTGGGCCCTCGTGTACGCCCCGCTGGAGGCGCGTGACTTTTACGTGAAGGTCGGCTACGTGGCGAAGGACGGGTGGGTGTTCTACAAGGCGGAGCGGCCACACGTGGTGATGATCAAGTGCCTCGCAGACGCCTGCCTCTGAGTCCCTCATTCTCTCTCTCATTTTGAGTGCGCGACTGCCGCAGCAGCTGTTGGTGCCCGCAGCGCCGGCATCGTCTCCCGCAATCTTCTCTCCCTGCGCACTATCTGATTAATTCGCACTCGGAAAAAAAAATTCGTCGCGTTGCACAAACGCCAGAAGCTGTCAAAGAAAGAGGAAAAAGTAAAGATGAGCTTTACGGCTTCGAAAGGGAACAGCACTTTTTTTTGTTTGCTTGCTTGCAAATAGCGAGTGTGCACGCACGCGCACACGCTTGTGTGTTGTGCTGCTTCATCTTCTCAGCCATCGTACTGCAGCACAACGACTACTCATGTGTGTAAGTGTGTGTGTGTCTGTGTGTTAAATGCTGTCTGATTACTGCAATAACGCCTAAGGCTGTGGAGCGTATCAACAAAGATTAACAAAGAGTCGGAAAAGAAATTTTCTTCTCTCGCAGCTGATTCAATGGAGCTGAGGTTGTCGGCCAACCCATGTTTCTTACTTGACTCACTTCCCGCCGTTTTCTGGCCGTGTCGCTCTCTCTCACTCACCCCTTTCGAACCTTCTTACTTCGCTGACTCCTTCGTCTTTATTTTCCTTTTTTCTGTCAGCTGCGGTGTCACGCCTGCTGCTATCGTTTCGGTTGCCTTTCTGCTTTGCCTTTAGCACCTTCATGACCTCCTTCGGCGGTGCCGCCCGCGACGGCCGAGGCAAGTTCAGAGAAGCCGCACACAACACACGCACCACCGCGACGACGATCCCCTTGCCAGCGCTACGCGCCACCGCTGCCACGACCACCGCCGCAGCTCCTCTGCAACTCATCACGTCCATCCAGTCCCGTCCGCTTCTCGCCAACCCCACCCAACCGCTGCTCTGGAGCACCGGTCCGGGCAGTACGAACAGCACCAACTGTAGTGGCAACGTGCCATTGGCTTCGCAAGGCGGGAGCAGCGGCACTGCACAGCTGCCACGCACAGGATCCACCGCGTCGTCATCATCGTCCCTGCGGGGGTCTGTTGACGGGCAGCGCCACGGTGTGCAGCGCAACGGCAGCCACGCCGGGACCACCGCGCACAGCGTCGAGCCGCACAAGCCCGACAAGATCCGCACCACTGCTGCCCCCGTCACCTTCATGCGTGGCGCACCACAGCCCGAGGTCGCATCGTCCTCGTCTGCTGCTGCTGCTGCAGCTGCATCGGGGAAAGCCGATCGTGCCAAGAAGGCCACCGCAGTAAACTACAATGCTCTCTTTCAGCAGGAACAGAATCCACCGCCGTCGAGCCTCTCCGCCGCTCCGTCGCCGGCGCCAACATCGCCGCCGGCCGCAGAGGCGGCAGCACCGCAGACACAAGAGCACCAGCAACAGCAGCAGCAGCAAGTCGCTTCCTCCCTTCCACTACCAGCAGATTCGCTGGCTTCACCTGCTAACGTGGTGGCCGGCCCACTGCCGCCAGAGGTACGTCGTCTCATCGCACAGAGCTGCGGCGGCACCACAGCCGGTGACGTGCTTTCCCAAGAGGCAGCCGAGCAGCAGGCGCGGCGCCTGATCAGCACGGGTCGTCGCGTCAAGGTTTACCGCGAGGAACTTGCCGCTGCTGAGGAGGAGCGGCGAGACTGGGCAGCGGCGTCGGAGCAGCGCGCGCTTGTGCGGTCGGTGCTCGTGAGCGAGGTGGACGACCTCAACGCCCGCATTCAGGCCCTTCTGCAGGAGCGGGCGTTGTGTGAGGCGCAGCTGCGCGAGGAGGACGAGGCGGCGGCGCGGGAGACGCAGCAGCTGGCCGAGGCGGAGGAGCGGGTGACCGCGCTGCGCAGCACGATCGACGGCATCGTGGAGGAGACGGTGGTGCCTCGCCTGATGCTGCAGGAGCTGGTGCCCTCTCTTCTCATTGAGAACTACATCTAAACGGATACGAGCGCTTTTGGTGAGTATTCTTTCTTGTTGTTTTTTTTTCGCTCGTGCATGCGGCCACACTACATGTACATAGGTGATACTACCTCTTTCTGTGTTGTTTCTCTTTCCTTCAAAAGATGTGCGCATTATTTTTTCAGTCGCTGTTTTTCAACCGCTTCACGTCTCAGACTGGAGTGCGCGCCGCTACCTAGATTGCAAAGGGCTCTTCTCTCCCCCTTTCATTCCACAATTTGGTTTCTCTCCACTATCAAACGTGTAGTGGACGGCGACTCGCTGATGTGCGGTGAGAGGGAGGGTAAAGCAGCTGCCTCGGCAGGAAAAGAACGAAGGAAGAAGTATATGTGGAGAGCGCAACGCGTTGCAGGTCAGCTTCATGACTACCGACATCTCTCAGTGCTGTCTCGCAGCACCGCCGCTGAGTGGCATCAAGATCGAAAATGCAATAAGCAACGACTTGTCGTCAGACACATCTGCACATGAACGTACGTTTCACGTTTGAAAAGCGCAGGCAAAGGTGGAAAATAGGAACGAAGGGAAGCTGCGCTTGTCTCTGCTGGACTCATCTGGCCGCAACCATTTCAATGAACATGTTCCACTTCTATGCCACTTGCATCTCTTAACTCGTTGCTTCTCTTATTCTTTTTATCCCTTGTCCCTCACTCTTTCTTCTCCGTTCCTCTGCTCCGTGTCTTTAGTTTCGGTGCTTTTGTATTTCTCGACGTGATCAGCCCTTTAAAAACGAGTTGCACTTTGCCGGGTGCCTGCTGCTTTACCTTTGTTGCACGTATATTCTCTTCCTCTTCCTTTTCAATCCTTAAAAAAAAAATGCAGTCTGACTTCACCAATGTGGAGACGGAGCTGCGCGACATTGAGAACGCCTTCGCCACCGGCCGCATGAACGCCTTTGGCTCCGCCTCTACACAAGACGCCTTCGTGCACGAGCTGAAGCGCATCGCGGAGATCGAAACTCAAGTTTTCTACCGCACCTGCGCTCTCCTCAAGTCCAGCAACACGAACGAGCACACCCTCGTGACGAACATGTACGCCAGCGCACAGCCGCCTCCGCAGTCGCAGCGGACGCCGGCGAATGGCGCCAACCTTGGCGATAGCAGCTTCCGCGCCAGCAGCACGGCTCTCGACAGCAGCATGATGTACCGCAGCAGCATCTCGGCGACCACAGCACCTCATCGAGGCTCCTACGCGTCGGCGCCACCGTCCGCGATGCACAATGGTCGCGGCGGGACTGGGGTGAGTAACTCGCAGTCCCGCAGCGGACGCGACAGTGCGCCGAGTGTGTCGCAGACGGCGTTCGGGACAGGCAACGAGAGCTCGCTGGGGACGAACTCCACGGCACCGCATATTCGGCAGAGCGACTGGGCAAACGAAAACGGATTTGCCGACAAGGCCTTTGAAGACGTGGCGGCCCACTTTGACGACTTGGAGTCGCAGTTCACCTCGCTTGGCGACTACCTGCGCGAGATCTCAAAGCACGTGATTCGCTTGAATGACATGTCGGAGCAGGTCAACAGCGGCACCGCGGGTGGCGGTGGTGGTGGGGGTCCAATCAACCCAGCGAACATCGGCAACGGGCAGGGCAACGGGCAGGGGTCGGGCAGCGGAGGTCGGCGCAACCGCAACGAGTCCCTTGACGACGACTATAATAATTGACAGCGTACCAGTCGGCGTGTGACCGAGTTTGGCACTTTTATTTTGTTTCTTTTTTCTGGTTGCTGGTGCGCTGCTTCCCACTCGCAATGCTCTATTTTTCCTTGTGCACAAACACATACATGTAGTCACTGGGGATGGAGGCGCAAGAGAGAGAAAGAGAGAGAGCACATTGCGAAGAGAGTCTGCTTTTTATTTGATGTGCTTTACCATGTGCTTTGAAACGAGTTGCTACTCAGTAGTTTGTGAAAAAAGGAACACCTAACAACAAAATCTACAGCGATGTCCGAAGTAGCGTATCGTGATGCGTCACACAATAATTGATACTGCCAGTGTTGAACTTCTGCGTTTAGTCCTTCAGCCTTTTCTTGCTCGCTTTTGTTTTATAAAACCAGTCAAGAGAGAAGAAGGGAGCGGTGCTGCCTCTGCTGCGAGGGCTTGTCGATAACTCCTGCCCGCTTTGTTCTCCCTGTTGTCATTTTTTTTCCCTTTCTGCCTCTCCACTCTTTCTGCCGCCATCTTTGCTCTGGTTCTCGTGTTCTTGTTCCGCAACAGACGCACCGAGCTACGTCAGGTCGCCCTTTCACTGCACCCACGGCAACGATAGCGCGCTCAACGGGAAGAAAAAAAAAGAATAACAGGCAACTTCAAGGAAGAATACCTTATACTGTGTGTATTATCGAGAAGTCGGTGTACTCGCGCACGTTTCGCCTAACTTCCATCGTTGTTTTTTGCCCAGCCCGCACAACGCCACGAACAGAGTAACTCCAGCGCGCACTCGTAAAGCGTAGTGGCGGAGAACTAAAGTAAACAGATGAACAACGACGTCGACATTTACGAGCGGGACCTCATCGGCTATGGTGGGCAGCCGCCGCAAGTGCACTGGCCAGGCGAGGCGAACATCGCTGTCAACTTCGTCGTCAACTACGAGGCCGGCGCCGAGCGCACCGTGTTGAACGGCGACGCGTGCTCGGAGCGCTTCCTGTCTGACATGGTGGGCACCACCTCCATTGAAGGTGCGCGGTGCGCACAGATGGAGAGCATGTACGAGTACAGCTCCCGTGCCGGCTTCTGGCGCCTGCGGGACATCTTCGTTGCGGCGCAGATGCCCGTGACGGTCTTCGGCGTCGCGCTCGCGATGGAGCTGAACCCGGTGGTGGTGGCCGCGATGCAGGCGGCGCAGTGGGAAATTGCCACGCACGGCTACCGCTGGGTCGACTTCCAGAACGTGCCGATGGAGGAGGAGCAGGCGCAGCTGCAGCGCGCCATCGACACCCACACGCAAGTCACGGGACGGCGTCCCATTGGACACTACATTGGCCGCACGAGCCCCAACTCGGCCCGCATCTGCGCCTTGGAGGGCGGCTTCCTCTACGACAGCGACAGCTACGCCGACGACCTACCCTACTACACCCAGCCGCTGCGCCGGTACAACGGGGACGCCGGCTACCAGCTTGTCGTGCCCTACACGCTGGATGTGAACGATATGAAGTACGTCGCGTACAACGGCTTCACCGAGTCGCAGCAGTTCTTCCAGTACCTGAAGGACCAGTTCGACGTGCTGTACGAGGAGGGCGAGCGGGGCCAACCGAAGATGATGTCAGTTGGGCTGCACGCCCGCATTGCTGGGAAGCCGGCTCGTGCCGCCGGGCTGCGCCGCTTTGTGGAGTACATTCAGACAAAGGAAAAGGTGTGGGTGGCGACGCGGCAGGCGATCGCAGAGCACTGGCTGGCCCACCACCCGCCTCCACAGGCCACCTTTTATCAGCGCACGCACGCCGCCGAGAGCGCGGGAGAGGAACGGAGGGTGTAGGTGCTGGCTTATCGTAGTCTCTCCGCAACTCTGCAACACCCGATGCTTATGTGGATAGATATTTGCAAATCTTGTCTTTGTCTCTTGTGCTGCTTGTCCGCAGTGGCGTCTGTTCCGTTTCCTTTCTTTATTTATTTTCCCTATCCTATCGAGGTCGCACAACTGGAGCAGACCCACGCAGTGGCCTCGGCGTTTCGGCGTCATTAACTACGTGTTACGTCTCGTGGTGGTGAATGCCTCTCTTTCTGTGTATTTTTTTTTTCCTTCTTCACTCTTCTTACTTGTTGGACTTGTTGATCGAGAAGGATCGTACGCGCAGTCCGGGGACCCGCTACTCAACGCCCCCCGTTTTGAGACTGCAACCATGGAAAAGCAGGGCAACACGAAAGACACAAAGCCGACTCCCTTATTCTCTGCTGAAGAAAAAGGGCAACACAAAGAGTGCGGGCCATGTATCGAGGGAAACAATCAGTGAAGGAAGCAAGCCGCTGTGCAAGTGCGCAGAGGCACACCTGTTCCATGGCAGACTTGCCCCTTTTTTGGTGCCTTTTCAGAAAGAGAGAGGGAGGCGAGAGATACGACAACATTCTCCGCTAACCTGCTCCCACACACAGACATGAACCCACCTTGTACTGCTGTGTCGCCACACCTTCACCTTGTTTGCCTCCTTTTTTTTCTTCTCTAATTTTATGCTCTCTTCTTGTCCTGTATTGTCGTGCTACAACATGCTCACTATTCCGCAAGTATCCACCAATTCTCTAGGGTACACTGGTGAGCGACACTGACAGCTCCCGGCAGCTTTCCACACGCGTCTCCCTTTCTCAACGTTGTCTTCTCTCTCTTGTTTCCCTTCGGCTGCACCAACGGGCGTTTGCGATCATCTCTGAGGAGCACCTGTTTTATAGCGCTTTACGCATTTTTTTTTTCCCCGCGGCACCAGAGAGGAGAGGCATCCAAAAAAAAAAAAAAACCATGTCCGCCGACACCGCCGCTGGGCAGAGCAGGAACATCCCTGACCGCCTCTTCCAAATCTTCTCCGCCACTCTCTCACCCGAGAAGGCCGTCCGCCAGCCCGCCGAGGAAGCCCTCGCGCAGATCGCCGAGCAGGACCCCCACTTCGTGCTTCACCTGCTGGAGCTGGCCTGCCAGTCGCCCACGGTGTGTGAGCACAGCTTCCACACAAGCCCGGCAGCCACGCGCAGCACACTGCAGGCCGGCGCCATCCGCTTCCGCAACGAGGTCGGCCGCAGCGACTGGAACCGCAACCCCCACTGCCCCGACAGCGTGAAGGTGCGGGTGCGGGAGTTGATTGTGCCGCTGCAGTGCCAGCCGCACGTCTCCGAGGGCATTCGGCGTCAGCTGCTCGCCGCCACGGTGGAAATTATCAATGTCGACTACCTCACGTGCTGGCCGCAGCTCCTGCCGCAGCTGACGAGCCTCATCGAGCACAGCATGTCGGCCCTGCGTGGGCTCTACGAGACGAACTCGAGCCACACACGTGACATTGACGACGACATCGTGGTGATGATGCTGTCCCAGCTGAAGGGCTGCCTTGGCGTGCTGCGGGGTTGCTGCAAGCTCTACGAGGACCCGCTGAAGGTGGACGCCGAGGCCGCCGACGCCTTTGCAGACCAGCTCGCCCCTTCTCTCGTGGGCTTGATGGAGCTGCTGACGAGCCGCTGGCAGGGCGAGCTGACCACGCTGGCAAGCCAAGGCGCCGCCGCCACCTCTTCTGGCGGTGCCATCTCTGCCCCCTTCCGCTTCTCCGCCGAGCTGGAGGAGCTCGCGCACTGCATGCGGCTGACAACGAAGTGCATCTTCTCCCTCTTTGAGAGCCGCTGGCCCGCCTGCCTGTGCGAGGTGGCTGTGCTGGACTATCTTTTCACCACGTGTGTGGTGCAGCCGGTGCAGGTGTTTCAGCAGGTGGTGCTGCCCATGTGCCAGAGCCGTCTGGAGCACGCCCTGCGCCACCCGGGCGACACCGGCATGACCGTCAGCCACCTCCGCGGCGACCACTTCGACGACTTTCAGCAGTCCCCCACCTTCCGTTTTCTCAAGTGGGTCTTCAGCGTCGCCTACAAGCTGACGCAGGAGTTTGCCGCCCCAGCCAGCTGCGAGCGACGCTGCCGCACAGTGGCGAAGCACTTCTCAACGCAGTACCTGCTGCCGACGGTCGAGGCCGCGCTGCATCTTGTCCGGTGGCACGCCCAGCCGCTCCTCACCCTCACCTCGAAGGCCTACATCTTCGCGCTCGAGGTGCTGACGATGGCGGTGGACCACAAGGCGGCCTACGCGGCGGTGCTGCACCCCAACGCCGAGGAGCTCATGACGGCGCTCCTCTTCCCCCGCCTCGCCTTCACCGCCGAGGACGAGGAGCTCTGGAACGACAACCCGGAGGAGTACGTGCGCAAGCAGACGAACCCCGCCGGCGACATCTACAGCGCCAAGGTCGTCTCCACCAGCCTCCTCATGTCCCTCGCAGTCGGCACGAAGAAGTTTCACGACAAGGAGCTCTTCGCCTCCTTGGTGAACTTCTTGCTGAACCAGCTGCAGGCGTACGTGTCGGCGGCGGCGCAGGCGAGTGGGGCGGAGGCGGACCTCTACACCCCCGCCACAGAGGCCGGCCGCCGCGTCGACGCCGCACTCTACTGCCTCTACCACTTCAAGAAGATCCTCCTCGCCATGCGCTTCGGCGACGACAAGCTCGAGTACGTGCTGACCACCTTCACGGTGCCCGTCACGCAGTACCGCCTTGGCTTTTTACGTGCCCGCGCGGTGCTCGTGCTTAGCACCTTCGCCCCCTCGATGCAGTGGAGCAGCCCACAGGCCTACCAGCAGGCGCTGCAGCCGGTGCTGGGCCTGCTGAACGACCCCGAGGCGCCGGTGCGGGTGCAGGCCTGCGTCTGCTTCTCCCGCCTCGTCTGCCACCCCTACGCACGCGACATCATCAACCCCTGCATCGCCGAGCTCATTCAGCACTACTTCAACGTAATGCGGATGATGGACAACGAGGCGGTGGTGCGGACGCTGCGCCGGACTATTGCCTTCTACAAGGACACGCTGTCGCAGTGGGCGTTGGAGCTGACGGAGATGCTGGTGAACCACTTCGCCGTGGTGCTGGAGCGGGTGACGAGCAAGTACAACGCGCTTGAGTCCATGACAGCGCCGGCTGCTGCTGCGGCGGCTGGCAGCGGCGACGGCGACACCTGCCTGGACGACGACGGCTTTGCCGATGTGCTCATGGCGGCGGACGAGCTGTTGGAGACGCTGACGACTCTCGTGCGGGCCCTGCCGGAGAGCGCCAGCACGTTGGCCGCGCGCCACGCCGCTGCCGCTGCGGCACACGCGAGGGAGCCGAACAGCTCCTCCGCGCCGCCTGCTCCCTCTCCCTCCACTGCGTCCCCCGCGCCGCCGACGCCGGAGGCGCTGCAGATGGACATCTTCGTCCAGATCCAGCTCCGCATCGCGCCGATGCTCTTCGTCATTCTCGGCCACCAAGGCGGCAGCTCCTACGGCTTCATGGACCCCGCCCTGTCGCTGCTCACGACGCTCATCGCACGCAGCCCGGCGATTGCGCCACCGATGTGGAAGGTGCTGTGGTGCCTGTATCACCTCATCACCCGCGGCGGCGCCGTCGACTACATCCAGCAGCTGCTCCCCCCTGTCGACAACTTCGTCTCTGTAGAGCCTGTCTCCTTCCTCTACCACGCCCTGACCGAGCTGGCACGCGAGCCGCTGCCCTCTGCTGTGCCACCAGAGGATGCCGCGAAGACGCCGGCGCAGCTGGTCTTCGGCATGTGCGAGGCGGTGCTGGCGAGTACGTCGCTGCGTGAGCGGGAGGTGGCAGCGGTGCCGAAGATGTACGACGCGATGCTGCAGAATGCATGGGCGTCGGCACAGAGCACTGCTGCTGCTGGTGGTGCCAACGCACAAGCGCTGTCGCCTGTCGCTCTCGTGCAGTACGTCGCGCAACAGGCGCTGACCACGGCCGGCACACGCCCCCTGCAAAGCCCGACCTTCCGCATCTTGCTCGCCAACAACGTCCTCTCATGCCTCATAGTTGACGTCCCCTCCACGCTGGCGGTCTTGCAAGGGCTGCAAGTAACCCGCGCGTTCTTGGAGCAGTACGTGATGCTGCTCGCCCAGACTGTTAGTGTGGATGGCACAGACGAGCCGATGGTGGGCCTCCTGCGCAGCTACGACCGCAACCTCTTCGTCTACGCTCTCGTTGCCCTCCTGCGCTGTCTCGCTGCGGGTGCCGCCGGCAGCGCCGAGGCCGCCGCAGAGCTGCAGTCGAGCCTCGAGGGCGTCGTGCAGTGTGGCGTGCTGGAGCAGCTGGCTGAGTCGGAGGTGGTGCGCAACACGGCGGAGCTGCAGGTGCACACCCGTCGAATCGCGAAGCTGCGCGGTGGTGCCGCGGCGGGGAAGGAGGAGAAGACCGCCGCCGGCAACGGTGAGGACGAGGAAGAGGAGGAGGAGTGGAACAGCGACGACGACAGCGAGGAGAACGACGGGTGGCTGCAAGAAGAGGAGGAGGACGACTTTGGAGAGATGGACGATGACGATGACGACGAGGACGGTGGCGATGTCGGCCGTGGTGGTGGTGGTGGTGGTGGCAGTGCCGGCCTGAGTGGCGACAGCCGCCTTCAGGGGATGGTGCGGCAGGCACAGATGCTGCGGCAGCAACACCAGCAGGCCAAGGGCGGCGCCGACGACGCCTTCGAGGACGCCGAGGAGGACAACTTGCTCGACGACGACGACTTCTCCAGCCCGATCGACGGCGTCAATGCGTGGGCGGCTCTTGTGCACGAGGTGGAACGGGCCGACGGCGGTGCCGCTGCCGCGTCGATCGTGGCGTTGCTGCGCAGCTCCGCCTGTCAGGCGCAGGCCGCCGCTATTGTGCAGGCTCGTGACGTGACGATCGAGCTGCAGGCCGCTCGCCAAACCCACCACGCGCTGCTCTCTCAGTAGTGTTATGCGGCCCTTCCCCACACCAAATCGCCTTGTCCGCTTCGCGGCGACGCTGCTCAGCCGATGAGGATGTGACACGGCAGCCGGCAGTCGTCTCCCCATCCGGCTGCGCGTCTTCTCGGAGAAGAAAAGAAGTGTTAAGAAGAGTAAGAGTTCACAACCTATTTCGGATCGATTTAAGCCTAAACCGTTGCAGCAACGGTGGACGTATACAACGCGTAAACGAGAATACAATCAAAAGAAAAAAAATGGAGGGGTTGAGGGGAAGGACGAGCTGCCTTCTTCTTTTTGTACCCACAGTTGCGTCACGTACCCTTTTTTCTTATTTTCCCAAGGCCACCGCATTGGGGAGAACGCCATCCTGTAATTTGAGTCACAAGAGTGCGAGAGTTTAGTGCTACGGCGCCGTGTCTGACGTGCAGACGCTCCACTCATGCTCTGGCTTTTTCTTTGCTGCGCTGTCTTGCGATCGTTTTCTGCTATTCGAAACGAGCTTTATCGGGAATACAACTGCGTCTCGCCTGCTATTTTTTTTTCCCTCTCTCCTTTGGCTGCGCCATCGAGACCTTTTCCACTTCACTCGCTTACTTCTTCCCATCTCCTCTTTCGTGTAACGTTTTTCTTTCTTTTTTTGCCTTTTCGCGCTCGCTCTCTCTCAATAGCACTCAAATAGCTGCAAACTGAACGTATCAGCAACAGATTTGAACAAGAACGGTGTCGACGTCTCCGTGGAGGACTCTTAGTGACACGGCAGACTACTGTTGTTGCGGAAAACGGGCCCGGTGGCGTGTTTCTTGTTGTTTGATTTCTCTTTTTTTTTTTTTTTGACTCTCGCTCTCCTCGTTCGTGCTTCTCCGCATCACAGGCGTCTGCCGCGTTGGTAGTATCGGGAAAGACGAAGGAGAGGGAGGGCGGCTGCCTGGGCATAGCAGCCTTGCCAAACTAATCCATACCACCGCAAGCTAGCGCAACTCTCGCGGTCACCATGAGCCCCAATGAGCCACGGACAAACAACCCCGGCCTGGGAAATTACATCGGCCGCACCGCCGGCGTCGCCGCCTACCTCGCCATCATCCTCGCCTTCACGGCGGTCCACTTCTTCTACGCCACCTCCGCGCTGCTCGACCTCTTAGCCGTCTTCATCCTCTTTGTCTTTCTCTTCTTTCTCGGCCTCTCGCTGACCTGTCTGGTGCTCTGTGCCCGCGTCGGCCCCGGCGACTTGCCCTCCCGCTTCTCGGCAGCGCGGATGGAGACGTTCATCCGGGCAGAGCTGCAGCGCATCGTCGCAAAGGCGCGTCCAGCAGCACCACCGGCGACGGCAGAGGGGGCGAAGTCGGCAAGTGAAAGTGAAAAGCCGTTGGACGGGGCGGCGGCGGCGACGGTCGTGCCGAAGCCACAGCAGCGGTGGGCCGACATCGACGCCGCGGAGGCGCAGCAGCTCGCCAACTCCGCCTCTCTCGCCGCGATGGCAGAGCGGGCGAGTCCGACCGCAGCCGCAGCCGAGTGGGAGAGGGCCGCTGCGGAGGCCCGTCTGCGCGTGCAGGAGGAGCGCATCGACCTCTCCAGCAGCGACGCGGAGGGCGATGAAGAGGGCCACGACGAGGAGAGGAGGAAGAGGCGGCAGCGGCGGCGTCGGCAGCAGCAGCAGCAGCAGCACGGTAGTACACAGGAGGGGGACGGAGTGGTGCAGGAGGACGGCTCCATCGCCAACAGCGCGGATGAGGAGCCGGAGGTGCAGGAGCTGCCGGCCTACATGCCAGAGATGATGCGGCTGCGGCGGCTGCGCAAGCTGCGGCGTGGGCTGGACGTGGTGCGGGTGAGCGATGCGGCGAGGAAGGTGTTGGAGGCGCTCGACAGCGACGACTTCGACCGCAAGCGGGAGGAGATGGGTTACCTCATCCCTGGTGCGAACTGGTGTCGCTTCTGCAGCTTCTACCAGATGAACGACACGCGCCACTGCACGGTGTGCTGCCGCTGCGTCTACCGCACGAAGCTGCACTGCGTCTGCTGTGGCAGCTGCATCGGCTACGCGAACAGCAAGTACTACGTGCTCTTTCTCTTCTACTTTGTGCTGGCCTTCCTCATGGCCAACTTCCTCGACCTCTACTGCATCAACACGGGCTACACGTACTTCTTCAAAGCAAGCGGGGAGTCGAACTCGGTCTACTACCTCGTCTTTGTCTACTCCTACTCCGTTGTTGTGCTGGCCTTCTCGCTGCTCGTTCAGTACCTTCTGGCGGCGGGCCGCAACGTGGGCCTCCTCACAGAGCTGCTCCGCGAGCAGCGTGAGGAGCTGGAGAGCGTGCAGGCGCGCAACAGCGGGGAGCTCTACCAACCCGTCCTGTCGGAGCGCACCGCCGACATCCACGACGACGGCAACAGCAGCCCGGATCAGGCCCGCGAGCCCTTCAGCTGGCAGCGGGCGATGAACACCGTCGGCGAGGGCCTGCCGCTGCCCATGTGGTTTTGGCCGGTGCCGACGCGACCCGCCGTGAAGGAGATGGACGACCCGGAGGGGTTTTGGACGAGCCTGACGGAGGCCATTCGCATTCGCCTGCGTAGCGTCGCCGACGAGGACGACGCCTTCACAGACGAGGACGAGGCGGTGGAGAGTCGCCACGACAACGATGCTGGCGACGCAGACGTACGCGTGCAACCAACTTTTGCCGCTGTCGCTGCTGCTACTGCTGCTGCTGCTGCTGCTGCGCCTCGTCTGCCGCCGGCGCCGATGCCTCACCGCGCCAAGAGCAGCGATGTGACGGTGGTTCCTGTTCCCCCGCCTGCTGAGGTGGACACTGACGTCACGGTGGCGAGCACCGCGGAGGACCGGCACTCACTCACGCCGGTGAGCGCGGTGGCGCCGCCGATTGCCAAGGCGGCACCGGCATCACGGGTGAAGAAGGACTAGCTCTGCTGCCTTGTGCGAGTATCGTTGGGAACAGTTTACTTACTCTGTGTTGAGTACTTTTATTGCAGGAGCAAGGTTGCCCTTACTCTAATCTCCTAATCTTGAGACTTCTACGGTTTTTTTTTCTTGCTTGCCTCTTTGTGCGAGTGATGGAGCAGCCAATGCGTCTGTGGGCACGCCTTCTAGTTTTCTTTCTCGCTGTTTCTGTGTGTTTTAGTGACGTATTGAGTGGACAGCGCTTCTCTCTCTCCCTCTCAGCGCGATGCACCGCTGCTTCCTTCCCCTCTTTCTTCTTCTCTTTCTAAGAGCTCTTCAGCGTTTTTTTTTTTTCGTTTGAATGCGCTGCTGGCATCAGAGTGAGGAGAGCGAAGCGAGCGGAAGAAACAGGGAAACTGATGCGGCCGCAGCAAGACAGGAATGCCGCGCATGGAGGGCAAACAGCGCGGCTTCTTCCAACACCTCCAAAAAAAACTAAATTGACAGAACACAGAGACCCCCAAAAAGCACACCTTTTCTTGTTGCACTTCCTGTTTTCTCCTTTCTTGTCTCTTCTCCACTGCGGGAGATGGGCGTTTTAGCTCCCCACACACACAAAATCAAAATTCCAAAAGGATCAAGGAAACATGTCGTATCGACCTTTCTATGTGAGAGACTCAATGTAGGCCACGCAAGCGGTAGAGCCTGGAAAGAGTCGTGGCGGCAACATCACAGCTCTCAGGCGAGCAGCTCTCCGTGGGTTTCCCATGTGAACCGGTCCTTTTTTTTTTCTTCGTACATCGCAAGCCCAAGCGCACCAGTTTCCACTAGAGCATCCCTCGTCTCTCTCATTTTCCACTTTTCATTTTAACTTTACTTCATCTTTACGTGCTTTTTTTTTTCCAGACGTTGCATTATTAGTTGCCTTCGCTACCACGGCAACGACGCTTCAAGACACTCCGATTCACTCCACCTCACGTACTTCTTGCTGCTTCCTGCTTGACGCAGCAGCTGTGGCCATCACCGCCTCCCTCAACTCGTCACTCGTGGACTAATTTTTCCCTCACTCGTCCAACGCATACACACACACACACACACACACACACACACAGAAGGAAAGACACTCTCAAGCGACCAAACAAAAAACAAACAAACAAAAAAGAGTCCGATAAGCAGCTATCAACCACAATTTACAGCGGGCTTTCTACCACCACACGGACACACAGCATCATTACCGTCGACGTTCTTTGAACACACAAGGAGGTTGGCCGGTGCAATTAACTCCACCACCCACCTTTATTCTTCTTGTTCTTTTTGTTTTGTTTACCCACCTCTCTCATTCTCTTCCTCCCGCTCCTGGCAACGTGCAGACGTCGTACTTCCTCTCTTCTCCTAGGCAACGTCACGGGAGTGCCCATCACCATCGTCAGCGATCTCCCCTTTGCTGTCTCTTTTCCCCTTTACACACACTCTCTCTCTCTATCAATCGTTCCCCTCTTCATTCACCCACCACCCACACACGCCAATGTCGCTCCACCCCGCTATCAAGGCCTTCGTGGAACAGCCGGTAAACGCTGTCGGCCTCACCGTCGTCGCCGGCGCCGTCTCTGCGCTGGAGGACGTTGCGGTGGCCGCCGATCTCATCCAGAAACCCGAGCACGCCAAGGCACTCAGCGACGCACTGAAGAAAAGCATGGCCATCCTGAACAACAGCGCCAAGAACTTTGCCCTCCGCCTCGCCTGTTTAGAGTTCCTCTACCGTCTTTCCCAGCCCTCCATCCCCAGCTTCCGCACCGGACTTCTCTGCAGCACGGTCAACGACATGGACAAGAGTGTCGAGGAGATGTTGTCGCGGACCGGCCCCAACGCAGGCGCCACCGAGGCCCTCGCTGCGGCGTGGGAAATGTTCACCGTTCTCGTCTTCCGCTTCTCCAACTACGACACGACGGTGTGCCGCTTGCTGCTGCAGCACACGTCGGACGGTGACGTGGGCACGATGGCGCAGACGCTGTTGCGGGTGATTGTGCAGCACCGCGACAGGTGCGAGTGGCCGCTGCTGCTCGCCGCCCTGCAGACCCTCTACGAGCTCACCGTGCCGTCCACCTACTTCAACGCGGAGGACAACGCGGAGGAGGTGGCCAGCGGCCGGCGGGGCAGCCAGATCTACGCCTTCACGGTGGACAACTTTCAGGACAAGATCGCCGTCCTCCTCACCACCCTGCGCGACCAGCGCGTACTGGAGCAGCTCTTCGCCTCGCTGCGGGTGTCGTGGCACGAGTCCACCCACAACCGCAGCCCGGCTGCTCTGGCGCAGGGGTGCCCCGAGTCGATGGCGCTCGGCGCGCTCGGCCGCCCCGACGTGGCGCACACCGTCACGGCCGTCTCGCGCGACCAGCAGATGGAGCTGCTGAACTGGCTGTCGGCGCTGAAGCTGGTGTGTCGGGCGGTGCACAACATGGTCGAGTTCGGCCGCGACGCGAAGGCCGCCAACGAGCTGCGGACGCGGCTGCTTCGCGACCCCGGCTGCCACGACTTCTTTGCCGCGGCTCTCGTGCCGGCGGTGATCGCGGCGATGCAGGCCTGGACGATCGACGTGACGGCGGTGACGACGCCGAAGAAGGACGCGGCGAGCGGGTCGTCGGCGACGGTGAAGCACAGTCTGCTGATGGCCGGCGTGGGCCTGCTGCGCTTCCTGCGCTTCACCCTCTACAAGCCTCTCGCCGGCTTCACTCCTGCCTTTCTCAGCTCGATGGAGCGCCTGGCGCAGCAAATCCAGCGCGAGGAGCCTCGGCTGCGCACTCAGTACGCCGGCATCCAGCTGATGCTGTTGACGGTAGAGTGCCTGGCGAACATGAACGCGACGGCAGTAACCTCGCCCGTCAACCTCGCTGAGGCCTATCAGTCGCTGCTCACCACCATCGCATCGGACAAGACGTGCTGCTCCCTCTCCAACTCCTACCAGGACGGCACCGATGCAGCGTCTGCGGCAGCGGGTGTGGTGGCGGCACCGAGCGCGAACACGTCGACGATGATGACGGTGGCGGAGTGGTTCATTTTGTGTCTGCGCGAGGAGGAGTCGCCCTTCTGCGAGACCGGCACGGCCAACACCGGCAACGCCGCCGTGCAGCTGCTCCACCGCCTCTTTTCCGCCGAGGAGGCCGTCTTGGTTGAGACGGAGGAGCGCGTGGCGGAGCTCATCGCGCTTGAGTCGCAGCTGGAGATGCTGCAGAATTTTCTGCTTCTCATGACGTTGTCGGAGCTGCTGCATGGGATGCCAGACCGCGGGCTGGAGCGGCTGACGCGGCCGGACTCACGTGCCGCCGCCGCAGCGAATCCATCGCCGTCCGCCACCACAACTACCACGCCATCGAAGAAGTCGAAGCCGAAGCGGAAGAAGGGGGCAAACCACCCGACGGAGTTCGTCTGCGATTTGACAGGTAAGCTGATGCGGGAGCCTGTGGTGCTGCGCAATGGCCACCGCTTCGAGTACGACGCGCTGCAGAACGTGGTGGCGCAGGTCGGTCACGTTGACCCGCTCAACGGGGAGGCAATTGAGGAGGACGTGGAGGTGGACGAGGGGCTGCAGCAGCGCATCGCTGCGTATCGCGTGGAGCAGGCGGCGAACAAGCGGGCATAGCAGGGTGAAAAGAGGGAGGGCAGGGCGATGTGGAAGGGCTCTATTTGGCTAAACAAACAGGAGGGAAGCATGAAGGAGCAGAACGGAATAGATGAGGGAAGAGAAGCCGAGAGAAGCAGCAGTGCTCCTCTCTCTTCAACCCCCTTCTTTGTCACCTCTTTGCAAGGCTGTGAGGAAGTGGGCACGAGGCGTCTGAGCAGCGTCCGTACGCACTCAGCTGGCGTTTGCGCAAAAGCTACGCGTTGCAGCCTCCCACCTCTCCTTCCTCTTTGTTTTACCCGATGCTTCTTTGGCCTTTTGTTGTTTCTCGACACGTGAGAGAGACAGTGGCAATGTGTGTGCTAAGTTCTATATTTCTATTTTCTCGCGGTTGTGTTGACCGACGCAGCCTTCACACGCACTGGCACACCAAAACAAACTTTTTTTTTTTACACTCCATGTTCACCAAAAAATGAATCGCTTCTTGACTTGTTCATTGCTCCTCTTGTTATGATGACAGTTGGCTTACCGGATGTACAGACTCTAAGACAGGGGGACCGCATTCATGACAATGTGTGCGGCTGCGGCTGCGCGTGTGCGTGTGTCTGTATGTATGTGTGTGTGTGGGTGTCGCCCACGCCTCTCAGCAGCGCAGCAGGCGTGTGGACGTCTTTTTCTTGCTCTTTCTTTTGCATTTTGCTGCACAAGAGCACAACCATTTAAAAAAAGAAAGAAGAAACAAAAAACAACAAAGCTTCCACTGGACTGCTGTGCTGCTAAGCGATGTGAAAAGGTGTGTTTCCGGCTGTCGCAATTAGATTTAAACTAAGATGCTTCAGGTGCTAAGCGGAGGAGCATGAAGTGGGCCTCGTATCCGAATAGTCGTTGCGGTGCGCTTAAGCCAAAAGGTGCGCTAGATTTTCGCACTTGAGCGACGTTGCTGCTGCTCCATCAGGGCGACTTTATCACCACTTTTCAGAGGAAAACCGAGTGCACCCGCACTGTGATGATGAGAGCTGTTTAATGGTTTGGCTGGCCAACGCTTCACCATCTTCGTGTTGGAAAAAAGAATACTCTCTCTCTCCCTTCTTTTGGCTTTTCCTATCACTACAAAAAAAAAACCCACCACTCTATGTGTCTGCAATCGCATGTTACAGAGTGACCCACAGTATTTAAATCTATTGCGGGCTTCGTAGCGTATTGCACTCCACCACATCAACGTGCGACACCACCATCAACAGTACACACACCCACATACCTTTTATTAAACGTTGCGTGATATCCTTTAGAGGTTCGCAGTGTGACAGTCGAATCATGACGTGCTTGCCTGTAGCCGCCACCCCCTCCGCGAAGCGCGGTGGCCGCCGCAGTTTGTGGACGGTGGCGCTCTTCGCCCTCGCTCTCAGTCTCGGCGCGTGTGAAATGATCGCGCTGGCCGCGGCGGATCGCGTGCCGCACCTCACCGCCAATCAGCAGAAGCGCGCCGTCACGACGATCATCAACCACCACTCCTTCTCCCCACCGCTGCTGCGGCAGTACTACGGCGACGGCGAGATTCCGCACTGGCACATGTCTGGCACCACCGTCGTGACTGACAACTACGTGCGCCTGACGGCCGACCAGGAGAGCCAGACGGGGCACCTGTGGAACACGGAGCCGCTCGACATGGACGCTTTCGAGGTCACCTTCGGCTTTCGCGCCTTCCGCATAATGGGCGGCATCGGCGCGGATGGGCTGGCGCTGTGGGTGGCGCAGCCGCCGCGCGTCGACGGCAACATTTTTGGCCGCCCAGCGAACTTCAACGGCTTCGGCATTCTCTTCGACTCGTACGACAACGACAACCGGCGCGACAACCCGATGGTGAGCCTCGTCTCCAACGACGGCAGCGCCAACTACAAGCTGACCCCGGACACCGACTTTATGGGGCAGACGCTGGCCCACTGCATCTTCGACTTCCGCAACATCCTTGCGCCGAACATGGCCACTGCACGGCTGCGCTACAAGCAGGGCACGCTGAGCCTCTACCTCTCCCGCAACAGCGAGGTGGATGAGCAGCACTGCTTCACAGTGTCGAACCTTCCGATGCCGGTGGGCAAGTCGTTCCTCGCCTTTTCCGGGCAGACCGGCGGCGTGTCCGAGACGCACGACCTCATCTTTGTGCACCTCTCCCCCATCGAAGGCGAGAGGTACGAGCGCGACGTGCACGAACCCACCGCAGATGATGAGGGGGAGGCGGAGCTGTACAACAACGACGCGATGGTCAACCGCCACACGACGGAGCCCACGACGGAGACCGCCGCACCGACGGAGACACCAACACCGCCGCCGACGCAGTCGCCAGAGGACATCGAGGAAAGGATTCGTGCTGAGGCGGAGCGTCGAGTCGCGGCGATGGAGCGCCAGCGTTTAGAGGCGGAGCTGCTCCGCCAGCAGCAACAGCAGCAACAGCAGCAAACGACGACGTCCACCATCGACCCTGTCGAGGCGGATCGCCGCAGGATTGCGGAGCTGGAGCGGCGCATCGCTGATTTGAAGCGCCAGCAGCAGCAACAGCAGCAGCAGCAGACCCCGACCGAGTATGACGAGGAGGAGTACGAGTACGAGGACGAGGCACCCAACCAGCCGCCGCCTCGCCGCGTCCGTCGCGCGCGTACGCCGCGTCGCAACGCGGTGGACAACAACGAGTAGTATGCGTCCTCTTTCTCCTCGTTTCGTAGGTGTCTTCCTTGTTGGCGTTTCGAGCTACGCGTTGCACAGCGGGCCTTTCCGGCCGCCAGGCTCTTCAACGCTGTTCGTATCTCGGAAAACTACTTCTTTTTTGGTGTGCGTATGTATTGGTGGCTGCACTGAGCGTTTTTTTTTCTGTTTGCGTTGCTTGCTTTTTTTTTTCCTCTCTTTTTTCTTTCCTTCATGGGCTACGCTGATCGGATGGCATTGCCCAGGAACGGGCCGGTGTGCACAACGCCTCTGTGTGCGCGAGGAAAGAGGGAGAGGCACGTGCGGGTTGCGATGCCGCTCCTCTTTTTTTTTTTCTCTTTGAATCTTTTCTCATTTGCTGCGTTTCGGCTGAAACGGAGGGAAGGCAAAACACTTGTGAAGCTCGCGTTTGTGCACGCATTGCTGCGAATACCTGAAAAGTGAAAAAAATTGAAGGCGACACTGAAGCGACGGGCGACAGCGCCGAAGGTGCATGCGTCACTAACACAGAAAAACGAACAACGCGCTGCACACAATGAAAGTCGCAGCGAGGGTGGCCGCGTCAAGCTCGCCCACAGCTGCACCTCTGACTGTGTTGTACTTCGCCGACATTTTCGGCGTTGCCATAGGCTCTTATTTTTTTTTTCTCTCTCGTTTGCTCTGAAGCCCGCAGGGGTTGAGTGGCGGTGGTGACGGTGGTGCCGCGTGTTGTCGCATCATTGCCTCTTCGTAAGGTGCACTACGCGGCTCTGTGCTTATGGGCTTCCACTGCTTTTTTTCTCCTCTCTATTGGCTCCTTGTCTACTTTTTGTTTTCCTCCACCTTCTCTCACTTCATTGGCACTGCTGAAAAAAAAAAACGAATTATTTCTGCTCTCTTTCTTCTGTTGTAGCACATTGCACGCACATCGCCACTTTCCCGTGTGTTGGACTCACGCATTTACCTCATCCACGTCGGTTACCGGATCAACAGGAGAGGACGCATATAGCACCTACTTACATACAACCACATACTCACACAAGAACGAGTTCGTCATGGGTCGGGGATACAGTGCGAGCCGCAGCAAGAGCGGGCGGCCGACGCTGCGCATGAAGCGCTCCCGCTCCATGTCGCTGCACGCGCTGAAGAAGAGCATGGACGCCCACCACGCCGCCGCAGAAACGGAGGACAGCAGCAGCAGCAACGCCACCAAGCAGGGGGCAGAGGCACCGCGCACCATCCTCAAGGTGGCCCGCCAGCGCCGCGCTCCGTCGTCGTCGTCGGCGATGGCCGCATCGCAGACCACCAAGCCTGCTGCCCCAGCCCCCAAGTCCAAGTCGGTGGAGAAGAAGCCTGCTAGCGCAGAGGGACGTACGCGCAGCACGACGAGCAACAACGCCGGCACCCGCCGCACCCCCTCCGCGCAGTTCCGCAAGAACCTCGAGGCGCTGGAGGAGAAGTTCGAGGAGGCGATGGACGCCAGCGAGGACGAGGACGAGACCGTCATGAACACGACGACGATGACCAAGTACAAGGAGTGCGGCCGCGTCGTGGACGCCGTGCTTGGGCTGCTGAGCGACGCCTGCGTCCCTGGCGCCAACACCAAGGTGCTCTGCGACACGGGCGACCAGGAGGTGGGGAAGCGGCTGAAGGGCCTCTTCATGAAGACCAAGAACGCGGAGGGCAAGCGGCTGGCACGCGGCCTCGCCTACCCGACGAACATCTCCGTCAACGAGACGCTGTGCAACGACAGCCCCTTCCGCGAGGAGGAGGGCACCATTCTCAAGGACGGCGACGTCGTGAAGCTCCACGTCGGCTGCCACCTCGACGGCTACCCGGTGAGCGCGGCACGCACCATCGTCGTGAACACCGCCGCCACCGCCGCAGCGGCCGAGGGCAACGAGGAGGAGGGCGGCGCAGCACAGCAGAAGCAGGCGTCGTCGTCGTCGTCGTCGTCGCGTCCGGCGGTGGGCAACGCGGTGGAGGCGGCGCGTGTGGCGCTGCTGGCGATGATGCACGCCCTCCGCCCCGGCATGCTGAACGCCGACATCACCGACCTCGTCGCCGCCGTCGGCCACCACTACGGCGTGCAGGCGGTGGAGGGTGTGCTGTCGAACCGGACGAAGCGCTGGGTGCCGGATGGCATGGACTGCATCATCGGCCGCCGCGTCACGACCGAGGACCCGCACCAGGACGTGGGCGAGTGCGAGATCGACGAGCACCAGGTGTGGTGCCTTGACGTGGCCTTCACGAACCACGACAACTACCGCATCACCCTTTCCGAGAAGCCCGTGACGCTCTTCCGCCGCACCCCGGCCGAGTTCGAGATGGACGCGCGTGTGAAGCAGGCAAACGAGGTGCTGCGGGAGATCACCGACACGCACTACTGCTTCCCCTTCCACTTCAAGAGCCTCGAGAGTCCGCTCAAGGCAAAGCTTGGCATCCACGTCCTGCAGAAGAAGGGGATGCTGGACAAGCTGAGCCCGCTGCGGACGAAGCCGGGCTGCGTGACGACGCGCTTCAGCGCCACCGTGGCCGTGACGGCGAAGCGTGTGACGGTGCTGTGCGGCGCGCCACCTGCGACGGCGGTCAGCGTGCCACCGGCGATGCAGTCGACGGTGTCGGAGAAGACGCTGGCAGCGGAGGTGCTGGAGGTGCTGAACCGGCCGTGGGAGTTCGCGGACGCGCGCGCGGTGGCGGTCAAGACGGACGCCAAGGACGCGAGCAGCCCGGCGCTGAAGCGGAAGCGTGTTGAGCCGACGGCGAACGAGGAGGAGGAGGCGTAGATTTTCACTGTCCCTCCTCGTCAGAAAAATGTGCGCTTCCGTCTGCACCTCTTTTTTTTTTCCCCCCTAAGGTGTGTTGTGTACGCGGTGCTTAACCTTGTTGTCGACTAATGCGATGCCCTTAATCGTTAACAGGGCACATAACTGTGAATCTTGTCTTTCCTCTTTTTCTGTTACCGGTACAATTTATTGGGCGTGTAACGTGCATTATTTGCCGTCGGCTGCCGCTGGTGCGTCGGCGTGACAGCTGGTCGAGTAGTGGAGAGGCGCGACTGCGTAGAGGACGCGTTTTCGTTCTACCGACAGCTTCCCAGCGTCATTGTACCACTTCCACGGGGATATGTTCGAGGATGACGGGTAGATGCAGCGAACAAAAAGTTCGCCATCTTTTGACGATGCCTCCGTTTTCTCTCGGGGTTTTTCATTGTTGAAAAAAGTGTCCTCCTGTTCAGGCGGTGTGGTTTGCGGTGAGGCACAGCTGACATGCACGCTGCAGCTCTTCACTCAACTGTTGTTGCCGTGAGTGTACCCCCTTCTATCTTTCTCCCCATTTCTTCTCTCTCTCCTTTGTTGCCTCTAACTTCCCACAGTGCGAGCCACTAAACTGATTCTTCTTACCACGCATACGCACAGTCCCACTCGAGTATTACGCGTGCAATTGTATCCATCCGCCCTTTTCATAAAAAAAGGAAAAAAAGAGGAGCATAAACCGCGCAGACTCCGCACACGCACACCCTCCCTCACCATCCCACACGAACATTGCTATTTTCTTCTCCTGCACTCTCTTCAAGTTTACGTATCTGCGCTTTTTTGATTCAAAATAAACCTCTCGTTTTACGCCGCTCTCTTTGTGACGGAGTTATCCCTCCTCTCTCTCTTTCACCTCTCTTCCGCTCTCCGCTGTAGTGCCCACACCATACAAGGTAGTAGTTGGAGGAGAGGATCAGAGGCAAGGAAGACTGATTCGACACAAACAACGTTCGCCTCCTTCTTAACGTCATTTGTAGTGCAGCTGAGGAGGAAAACTTTATATATTTTTTTCTTTCGTTGCTTGTTTCATTGCAGCCTCCTCTTGCACGTGCTGCAACGAGCTGCGCACATCTTGTTGCCGGTCCGCATAGACTCACAGATACACGCACCATCATACATATACAACGATAGAGAACACTTATACGCACACGCAACGCAATAACAACAAAAAAAGAGAACACTCAGTTAAAAAAAAAAACAGAAGCAAACCGAAAGAGAGAAATTATCGCTGCTCAGCGTGTGTGTGCATCTCATCGTCTTTTTTATTTTTAATTACTCTCTGCAGCGCGCGTTTCTTGGGAAGCGCACGCGCCGCTTTCTCCATCGCACAGACCCCGCACTCTTCATAGATTACCCTTCTCCCAATACAAAAGCTCATAGAAGCAGCGCAAACGCTGCGGCTTGGAGTTGCTGCTTCCAGCCACCTCCACCTTTGACCGAAGTCCATAAAAGAAAGAAAAAGAAAAGACAGTTTAGGCAATGTCTTCCAAGGCGAACGGCGCTGGCAGTGCGGGCAGTGGGGCCGGCGGTTCCTACAACACGCAGCGCCACAGCGGCGGTGCGAGACGGCGTCGCTCCTCGGCGCGGCACAGCGAAACCACAAAGAGTCGTGGTGCAGAGGAACAACCGGCTGCTACTGCAACTGCTGCTGCTCTCGCTCCGGCCGCCACGCATACAACAGCGAAGACGCGTGGGGACAGCTACCGCTCCCACGCCCCTCGCGCCACAGCCGCTACCAACCGCCCGCAGCACTTGAACGAGAAGAAGTTGGACGGGCAGGACAGCGCGGCAACCGCGACGACAACAGCCAACACTGGCGCTGCCGCTACTGCCGCTGCTGCCCCCACGCCAACTTTCTCGAAGGCGCTGAATGCCCTCTCCCCTGAGTTCGTGCCGAGGCAGCTGCAACAGGCCACTTCTCAGTCCGGCATGGAGGTTACCAACGCCCTCTCCTTCTCCGCCCTTACATCGCCGCTTGCCTACGTGGGCAGCACCGGCATCGCAAGCTCCGTCTCCTCTCCACTTATGTTCGCCACCTCAACGGCGTTGGCGGCAGCAGCAGCAGCACCAGCAGCAGCAACACACGGGCGGCCCAGCCTCACATCCCCTGCCTCCCCATCCCTCAGTGAGCACATGAGCACACCACTGGCACTGCCGCTCCACATGTCGGGCAGCTCTGCTGTGGCATCACCGCCGTCCACTTCGGCGATGCAGCTGCGCGACGCCTACGCACGAGCGGCGGCAGCCAAGGCAACAGCAGCAGCAGCAGCAGCGGCAGCAGCAGCGAATAACGGAGAGACGCCGTCTGCCTCGTTGACCTCGCCCTTTTCCACGCCACTCGTGCGGCCTGCGTCGGCGGTGCCACCCGGTGCAGGCGGTAGCTACACCTTCAGTGTGGTGGAGGGCAGGGCGGTGCCGGTGGTCAGCCCGCAGCCACAGCCGCACTCGCAGCGCTGCTCCGCGCGGAACACGGTGAACAGCACGCCATCGGTGGCGCCTGCGGCGACCACAGGCACAACAGCAGCAGCAGCACCGGCCGCCCCCGCCGCTGTCTACGGCCCCTCCGTCGCCGTCTTCCACCCGCAGTTCGTGGACGTGGCGACTGGAGCCACATCGCTGACGCCCTTCGCCCTTCGCGACGACTACGTCGACGAGCTGACGCTGGAGAACACGGAGGCTGCTGCAGTGGTGGAGGGCGAGGTGGCTGCGATGGCCCAGGAGATTATCGACGCATTGCCCCCGCCCTCGCAGCAGCTGCAGCAGTACCACCAGGTGGAGCAGCAGCAACACCAGCAGCAGCTGCAGCATCAACAGCAGTTCGCCGCACAGCATCGGCGCTCCTCCGCGACGACGGTGGCGATTCTGGGTAGCCACGACGCCCCGACAGCGCAGCTCGCCATGCCGGCCACCACGCGCCGCGCTGAGCGCCTTGTCACGCAGCCATCTCAGCAGCAGCAGCAGCCGTCGTCGCAGCCGTACACATCGACCACCATCCCCGCGATGGCCACTCAGAGCATCGACGAGTGCCGCAGCGAGGAGGCCGTTACCGTGACGGCGCGTCCCTCGCCGTCCTCCCAGCGCCGCACAACCACCACGGTGCTCACCACCACTACAAGCACCACTACGAGCATCCATTACAGCAACACAGCCGAGGCTGTGCCCGGTGAGGAGACGCCGCAGCGCCGCACACGGAAGGTGGCCACCACGTCGTCTGCGTGCACCACCGCCACTACTGCTGACGTCAAGAACAGCGGTGCGACGACGGTGGAGCGGCTTTACGCCTGCCTGGCCAACACGGACGAGCGCACCGAGGACGGCCGCAGCGCCACCTCCAAGATGGGCCTGACCGGATCGGTCCGTCGCAACCCGCAGCCCCGGCGTCCCTCTGCCGGCTACCGCAATTACTGCAGCGACGACGACGACCAGCACAACGACGCAGCGGAGCGGAGCAGCACCGCCAGCGATGTCATGACGCCGACGCTCACGCCTGCCAAGGTGCTTGCGGTTGAGGGCTCGCCGTTTTTGGCCGCCGCTGCAGCGGAGAACGCCCACGTAGCGGCAGCTGCTGGTGCTGAGGAGCCCCGAGCAAATCGCCGGCTGTTGGCCGAGGAGGACAACGCAATTGTGTTCTCCGAGGCGACGAGGCACGGCAGCGGCCGCGCTCCGCAGAAGAGCAATTGCGGGCACCTGCAGCGGGCGATGATCCAGCTGATGGCGCAGATCCAGACGAACAACAGCAAGGCGACGGCTGCAGCGGCAAACAAGCCGGCACCGACCGCCGCTGCCACGGCCTCTGCGGGCACTCCAAAGAAGGCTTCCGCCACCACAAATGGTGCTGCGAGTGCTGCTGCGGGGACCGAGTCGACCCCGGCGTCCTTCAAGACCCCCGAGGTGGAACGCGTGCCGTCGGCCCGCCCGAGCGCGTCGAAGAACGCCACCTGCCGCACCATCACCACCATCATCCAGACCCCCAAGAGCGCCCACAGCAGCAGCACTGCCGAGGCGACAACGGCGACGAAGGGTGCGCAGCGCTCACTGGCGAGTTGTCTGGAGGCCATCGCCCCTGTGAAGCGCATCGCCACCCACGACAGCGCCGCGTCTCCCCTCTCTGCGGCGGTGGCTACGAGGCCACTCGCGACGCGTCCGGTCAACACGACGAGCAGCAGCACCGCTTTCGAGAGCTCTGCGTCGACGTCGTCTGCGTCTGCTGCGGGCGTGGCCGCCACGCACGCCAACCCGAGCGCGATGCCGGTGCCCCGCTCGCAGCGCCGCGGTGGGCGGCAGGCGAGCCCGAACCAGAGCGCCTACGCCACCTCCGCAGTGAACAACAGCAGCATGGCCTCCAGCACCACCATCGCCACGACACCGACAACGACAGCCGTCACGAGTCCGCTGCTGGCGTCGCTCTCCACCGCCGCCGCACAGGCGACGCAGTACGCGGTGGTGATCGAGGGGCACATGGGCCGCCGCGTGACGGCCGTCTCGCCAACGCCGCTGAAGGCTGGTGTCTGCGTTCTCTTCGAGGAGGACCGCGGCATCGACCTCGGCCGCGTCGTGCAGTGCACCACGCTGGAGGACAGCCAGGCAGCGGGCGGGCTGCCCACGCTGGCCTCGGCGACGTCGCCGCTGAGTCGCAAGGACCGGCCAGCCCCGGTGTTACGCCCCGCGACGGCCGAGGAGGAGTACCGATGGTTGTACGCTGATGTGCGGGAGGCTGAGGCGACGCTGGAGCCGTGCCGCGAGGCCGCCGCGCGTCTTGGGCTGCCGGTGAAGGTGGTCGGTGCGGTCTATCAGTTCAACAAGGCGAAGCTGACCTTCTACTACGAGAGCGACACTCGTGTGGACTTCCGCCCACTGCTGCCGTCGCTCTTCTCGCGCTTCCACTGCCGTATTTGGATGTCGCGGGTGGAGGCGATGGAGACGGCGAAGGGGGAACGGGCGGCGCTCGCAGCCGATGCGATGGCCTAAGATGCAGATGTGGAAGGAGAGAGGGGAGAGAGAGATGACGCTGCAGCCTTTCCGCTTTTTTCTTTTCTCGCATGGCTGAGCGTCACTTTATTCTCGCTCTTCGATTTGTGTGTCACACTTGGATTTTTGAATGTTGTGCTGTAGGTTGACACTTCACTTTGCTTGCGTGCTTCGGCACCTCCGCGTCCATTTCCATTGATTTACTTTTTTTTTCTTCGAATCGTCTTCACTGCGAATGTACATTGATAATTATGTTTTGTCTTTTTCTATTTTTCCCTTTAGTGTTGTTGAAAGAGAGGGGCAGGCTTTTCATCTTCTTATTTTCCGCGTGAAATTGCATGCGCTTGTGGTGCGTGTGCTGCAGCCTCAGATGGCCGTGTTGTATTTTTCCTTCTCTCTTTTTTCTCTTACCATGTTTGTTGAGATACAGTCAGCTGCTGAGTAAATTATGTGATGCGTATGATGTATTCTTGTTTTAAATTATTCTGTAGGCGCACACCGTGGAGACAGCAACGGACTTTTTTTCGCCTCTCCTGCTCATCCGAACACATAGGGAGAAAAAAAAAGACCGAAAAGGGGTGAAGCACGCAAAGTTGCGCGTTGCTGCGATACGGCAGCCAGCGACTCCCTCGCTGTGTGTTTTCTTGCGCGTGCACTTCTCGTTGTCTCCACCACACGCTTGCTCAATGCTACTTTGTTTTTGTCTTCTTGTGTTTTTGTTCCTCCATTGAATAGGCTCGAAATCCTCTTTTTTTCCTTTTTTTTTGTGACCCGAGAGCTGCTGCTGTCTCCTGGTTTTGTTTTTGAATTTCTCGTTTTCTTTCTTCTTTTTGTATTCTTCCCAGCAACATAAGGTGCGAGAGCGAGGTGGGCTTGCTGTGGTGAGTTGGAGGCTTTGTCACTGCTTCGCGGGCACCCTGATCGTCCCCTACGAGCGAACGACAGTGAAAAACAAACAAACTCAAATCAAAGGGAAAAGGGCGACGTGCAGTGCTCGATGTTTTCTTGTTGTGGGTGTGGTGGAGTTCTTGGAGGTGACTCACGCCTGCACGACGGCAGAGATGCGCAGAAAAAAAGAAGAAGCAAACATGAGTGTGCTTGTCTCAGCTCCGTACCTCCTGCTTGCTCTTTGTGCTGCTCTCCGCTGAAGTGCGTGCGGTGCGTGCCTTCATCGACATAGATCACGTCGCTCTTCCTCTGTTTTTTTTCCTTTTTTCCTTTTCCTTTCTCGTTGAACAAGTTGACGACGAAGCGTTTTAGATTGCGTGTTTTCCCTCCTGCACTCTCCGTGCGGTAGTGAGGCGTGCTGCGGCGAGTCATGGTCTACATACGTCCTCTGCCCTGCAGTGGGTACGACTAGCATAGAGGTGGCGTCGACGTTTTATGGTGTCTTGCGTGCACAAGAGCAGCATTTTATAGTTCCTGAAAAAAAAAAAAAGACTCACACACAGTGGAGAAGAGGCACAACCGAGAGCGATGCGGGGAAACGAAACGGACAAAGCGGAGAAGCAGCAAGACCTAGGGAGAAAAAAAAAACTTGACATACTCTCTCTCCCTTTTACCGCGTCTTGTGAAGAGTCTTGCTGGTTTGCAGTGGCAATACAGACACGTGAGCGCATAAGGTCAGACGCGGAAGGTGTCTGGGGCTGAGAGAGAGCCGTGACGGTGCTGTTTGTGGATGCTCTCCGTGTCTGAGAGACACGCGCTGGCGCATCGGTAACGGCTACTGCACGTCTCCACTCCTCGTCGTTGTTCACGTGGCTGCTCGGTGGAGGTAGCAGAATGGGCTGGAAGATTTCAGATCTCGCCCGCCTGTTGCTTTGCTTTGCATCTCTCCAGTGGACCTGTCACACGGCTCTTGGACTATTTCATTTATCTCATCTCTTCTTTCAACCCCTTTCCTCTTTTTTTCTTGTTTTCTTTTACTCAAAACGCGCGTTAATGGCTGCCACCTTCAGCCTGTCGGCCAACTAGAAGACGGCGCAGTCCGCCAGCACGTGAGGCGCAGTTGCATTTCGTTCCTGTCTACATCTTTTTTGTTCTCTTTCGTGCACATCAACAGCGCCGTTCCCTTCCGCGTCTCTCTCTCTCTCTCTCTCTCTCTCTCTCTGATTGTCGTTGCTGCCGAAGCGCTCGTTTGTTGTTAGATTGCACAGTACACATCATTGTCCGCGCAGCTGGTTAGAGACTCCGCTGTGCCTTGTTATTCCCATTCTTTGCCGCTTTCATCTTCTCATTTTTTCTTGGTTTTTCTTCCTCTCCTAGATCATAGCGGCTTGTCAGCATCATTTTTGCTCAGTGGCCTCCTTTATGCACCTTCTCCAAGGTGGCTAGAGAAATTTTTTGTTAATAGGGCCATGTCACGCCTCGCTGAGGAAGTGCGTGGCGGCTCGCTGCCGTCGACGGTGGAGCTGTCGCCCTCGCCCGATCAGCCACCAGCGCTGACCGCCACCGCCGGCCCCTCGCGACTCACGACTATCGCGACGCGTGCACGCTCCGGGACGAAGGTGGACGACGCGTACCACCACCGTACCGCATGCGAGGGGGACTTGTACGTGGTGAACACAATGAACGGGGAGCGCTTCCACTTGACGGTGGCGCTGCAGGGACCGCACCATCCCCTCACCTGCGTCACCCACGCCGCGATGCAGCGGACAGTGCAGGACACCCTTCTGCCGCCTGCTGCCGCCGCGAGCACCGACCCGCCGCCGACGCTGCTGTTGGACGGCATGCCGCTCGACGGCAGCGCCACTGAGGTGTTTGCGAACAACGCCGTCGTCGTGGTGCGCCGTGGGACGTCGCTGGACGGTACGCTCGCCCTCCGCCGCAGCCGCCGCAGCCGCACCCCGTCGCAGCCGGCCGATGGCGCGATAACGGTAGTGGAGATGCTCGGCGACTCGCCGCCGGCCTCCGCCGTTGCCCCGTCGGAGCGCGAGATGTCCCTGCACTCCCTTCTGCGGCCCAGCGCGCACGGCGTACGCGGAGGCGAGGAGCGTCCCCTGCTTCACGCATTGCGTGCGCGCAGCACGAGCCCGTCGCAAAGGGTGGCGGCAGCAGCGGCGGGCAGCGGGAGGACTGCTGCAGCGACAGCTTCACGGCGACTGCCGCCACGCCGCGCCGGCACTGCGATTCAGCTGGCAGAGGCAGCAAGAAAAGCCGTCGCTGAAGCCGAAGCTGCTGCTCTCCCAACAAAAAGCAGCAGCCGTCTTTATCACCAGGCAAATAGCACCGGCAGGGCACAACACGCAGACGATGCCGCTGCTCCGCCATCATACCCGTCCCTGCTGAGCTCCCCCACCGATAAGGACGCCTTTATGGTTCGCATGCCTGCCGTCAGCCTGCCTGCCGAGCCTCCAGCGACGCTGCACGACACCACCGTCTCCGTCGCGACGGTCTCCACGGCGTCTTCGATTAAGCCGACGTCGAGTCTGCGCTCCGTGCACGACACACAGCCGCCCATCGAGACGCGTGCGGCCCCGCAAGTGGTGCAAGTTGCCTTTCCCCCGTCTCCACGCAAGGCAACCCCTGAGAGGAGCACCAGCAAAGTTCGAGATCAGCGAAGCCCCGGCGGTAACAGCACGAGTGGAACGTGGGACCGCAGCAAGGCGCCGCCGGTGACGGTTATCCTGCCCTCCTCCCTCTCCGCTGACGGCTCTGCGCTGTCAACGCCGTCGCCTGTGCGTCCTGCCACGTCCTTCACCTCACCCGTTGTCGCGGGCCCGACGCCAGCACAAGCACCACCAGTGCCGCAGCCGACACACGCAGAAGTGCGCGCGACGCCAGCGCCAACGCCTGCGTCAACAAATGCCTCGACGCTGTTGCAGTCCACGCCGCGCAACAACGCCGCGCCGACGACACGAGCCGTCAACACGGCGCTCTTCTGCACGCCGTACAAGACTCCGGCCACCGCGGCAACAGGGGCGGCGGCGGTACGTGACGACGTCAGTGCTGATGTGACGGACGACACGCACGGCACCACCGCACTCATCACCACGGCGCTGCTTTCTGATTCAGTGGACCCGCCGCTGCCGCCGCACAATCGCAGTGTGGCGACGCCGTCGCGGCCGGAGAAGGCGTGGCGGCGGCTCGACACGCGGCAGGCGGCCTACGACACGCAGCGCAGCGCCATCGCCGACGCCGCCGCCGCCGAGCAGCAGCGTCTGCTCGCCCGCCTGCAGCAGCACTGCAACGCACTAGAGAAGGAAAAGCGGGAACTGTTGACCGCGCGCCTGGCGGGGCTGCGCGCGCTGGAGTCTGCGTCGCGGCTGCGCGCGTTGCGAGCGGCGCAGGAAGACGCGGTGGCCGACGAGATCGACAGCGTGCGGGCCCGCCTCGGCCACCACCGCGACGCCATGCTCGACTGCTGGCTGCGCGTCGTGCATGCCCACAGCGACACCCACTACGCGATGCCGCAGCCGCTGCTGCGGGAGCTGGAAGACGAGGGCGAGCGGCTCTCGCTGAGCTGCCTCGCCTCCGTTGCGGGCTACCACACACAGAAGGCGCGGCTGCAGGCGGTGCGGCAGCAGCGGATGTTGAAGGAGGCGGAGGTGGCGCGGCTGCGGTGGGAGGCCCACGTGCGGCGCTGCGCCGCGGAGGAGCGGCGTGGGGCGTTGCGCGTCGTGGCCCGCGTGCGACCGCCGATGCGGCGAGCGTGGCTGCCAGCCGCGGTGCTCGCCTCGCCCGAGGCGCGTGACTTCGACCGCGGTTTTGCCGTACGTGTACCGGCGCCTCCTCCTTCTTCCCCCTCCTCTGCACCGACGTGTGTGGAGGTGGCGGACCCAACGCGCGATCTCCGGCGGCGCTACAGCTTTGCTGCCGCGTACGACGGTGAAGGCGACGATGATGTGGCCATGCAGCAGCAGCGCCTCTTCAAGGAGCAGCTGCAGCCGCTGCTGGAGCACATGTGCCGCACTGGGCAGCGTGTCGCGGTGCTCGCCTTCGGGGCGGTGGGCAGCGGCAAGACGTACACGCTGGTGGGGCCGCCTGTTGAGCCGCTGCCGCCGCCGCGAGCAGCGAGCAGGAGAGCGGATAGCGGGCAGGGCAAGGCGAACGCTGCTGGTGGAGGAGCTGGTGGCCGTCGCCGCAGTGCCAGTACTCTCGCCTTCTCGGACGATGATGGCGACGACGATGAAGAGAGTTACGAGAATGAGCTCCCCTCTCCACACGCGACGGCTGTCGAGGGCGGTGGTTCCCGTCAGCTGCAGGGCATCAGCGAGGTGCGTGGGCGGGAGCGGTGCGGCATCACCCGCTGCCTCGACCCCGCCACAGAGGCGACGCAGGCACGTGTGCTGCGCTCCACGCAGGCCGCAGAGGAGGAGGCGCGCCGGCAGCGCAGCAGCGAGCGGCACGATCGCGAGGAGCGTCGGTGGCGGATGCAGGCGGGCGTGGTGCTCGAAGACGGGCTGCTGCCGCGTGCAGTGGCGTGGCTGACGGCCCACCTGCGCGAGAACACCAGCGAGAATGCTGCAGGCGGGCCGGTGGTGGAGTCGGTGGTCTTCTCCATGTACGAGGTGTACAACGACCACATCTACGACCTGCTCCCCGTCCTTCCGCTGCAGCATGCCGCCTCGTCGTCTCCGACTTCTGCGCACAGCGGCGAGGACGCCGAGGACGACGGTGATGGTGGGCGGCGACGCGTGCGGTCCGACCCGTCGACGTGGCCGCGCTGGAACGCGGGCTGGCTCCCTGCGCCGCACATCAAGAACAGCAACCCGGCAAAGCTGACGGAGCTGCAGGTGGAGCTGGTGCAGCCCAGCCACGGCGGTGGTGGCGCCGAGCCGGCTGTGGCGAACGCGCAGCCGCAGTGGCGAGTGCGGGCGAGCGAGGTGGAAGTGCGCTCCGCTGCGGACGTGCTGCAGGCGGTGGAGCTGGGCATGCTGCGCCGCCGATCTGCCGCGACCCAGCGCAGCGCGCAGTCGAGCCGCAGCCACCTCTTTCTGCGCTTCCGCGTCGAGGTGCAGCGACCCGCCGCGCCGGAGAAGGCGTCCGCAGCAGCCGCGAAGACCGTCACGTCGGCGGCGGGTCCCTCGAACGGAGATAAAGACGGCACTGCGTCGGGCGGCGCGCGGCCAAAAGGCTACCCCTTCCTCTGCGCCGCACTTGTCCCCTCCACCGAGCCGTCGTCTCCTACCGCTGCTGCTGTCGCTGCTCCCGCCCCTGCGCCGACGTGCGTGACAGAGCTGCTCTTCACCGACTTCGCGGGCAGCGAGCGTGTCGAGCTCAGCAACGCCACAGGGGACGCGCTGCGGGAGGCGCAGTACATCAACACAAGCCTCAGCGCGGTCGCGGACGTGCTGGCTGCCGTCGCGCGTGCCAACCCGGCAAGAGAAGCCGCCAGCGAGAAGGGCGTCGACAAGAAGGGAGCGGAGGCCGCTACGCCTGCCGCTGAGCTCGTGGAGCGGTGGGGCGGCGTGGTGAGCCGGCCAGGCGTGTCGCTGACGCGCAGCGCGCCGGTCTTTCTGCAGCCGCGCTTCTCGCAGCTGGTGGCTGGCGGTAGCGGTCGCTTCCGCGTGCCGTCGGCGTCGAAGGGCAGCGACAAGGAGGCGGGCCTTCCGCTGCGGCGCCGCGTGCTGTCGCTGATGGACTCGTACGTGGCGGGCCCGGAGGCGGCGCAGTGGTGGCGCGGCTGGCGTGCCTCGTCGGCCTACGTCCCCTTCCGCACGTGCAAGACGACGCAGCTGCTGCAGTCCGCGCTCGGTGCGCCGTGCAAGACGCTCGTGCTGGCTTGCGTGCGGCCGTGCTCGGTGGCCGAGGTGGTGCTGCCGGCGAGCATGCAGGACCGGAAGGGCAAGCAGGCGCGGGAGTTGGCCCTCGCGCTTTTCGATCGCCAGGCGCCGCTGATGCTGGCCGAGGTGCACTCCACGCTGACCTTCGCCGACCGCCTCACCACCGCCGCACGTGGCGCCGAGGACGGGCGTTGACTTCTTTTGTTTTCCATCTACACGAGCGCTGCTCTCTCTTGTGTGTGTGTGTCACCGCACTCCAAAGCAAAAAAGAAAGGATGAATTTAAGAGGCTCGTTTTGGTGTTGCGAAGCTGGTCTGCGTTCGTGTTTTTCCCTCTTCAACCCTCCACTATGCCTGACTCTTTTCCCTCTCTTTCGTTGTCTTCTAAGCCCAGGGCCAGGGTTTCGATCCCAGTGCGCCAACGTTCATCCAAACGGCCTCGGCAGCAAGCTAGTTCCATTTCTAGGAAAGAAAAATGGGTTAAAGGGAAAGAGAAAAAATAGGAGAATTTTTTGCTTTCCCGCTCGCTTCGCATCCGGCGCGACATGACGCAGCGGCTGGTTTGCCTACCTCACACGGCGACGACTCCTTGACGGCTTCTCATCTACTTTTTTTTTTTCCCACATCGGGGAGTAGCACCTCTTTCGCATTTGCTTTTGGGGGAGATGCAGGGCAGGAGAATCAATGAACAGCTTACCAACAGGCAAAGGGAGTCGGACGACGCCTCGCCAACACACACGTCAACGCGAACCGCGAGAAAGAGACAAGAAAAGAGAAACATAAAAATGCCGCGGCCGCTTACACACACATACACATACACACGAAAACAGAACAAAAAATGGGAGGCGGCGCAGCAACCGATCAGCGCATATTAACCAACGCTGTCAGTGCATCTTCCTCTCGCCTGTCGTATTAAAGGTCGTCGAGAAAGTTCTTCACCGCGGCACCCCACGACTCGGTCGTCGAGGCGGCGCTCTGCTGCACCTTCTGCGCCAGGTCCGACACGTTCCAGAGCATGTCGTCTGTGGTGTTGCGGTAGCTGCTGCCGCCACCGCCACCGCCGCCGTACCCGCCAGACGGCGCGTCGGGCACGTAGGCCTGGTTGCCCAGCCCGCGGAAGTCAGGTCCGCTGCGTGGCGGCCCGTTCTGCGCCGCAGTGCTCGCCGGAGCCGCTGCGGAGGGCTTCACCGCCATCCCCGTCGCGCGCGTCGCAGGAGCCGCCGTGTACGACACCGGCGCCGGGGCTGGCGCGCGCGCCGTCTCGTCGAAGAGGTCGCCCGTCACGTTCTCGGCCGCCTTGCTGATGAAGCCGGTCTGGCGCGGCGGCGGCTGTGGGGTGCTCTGACCGCTGCTCCGGTTGCCACCACTCGCGAGGGCGTCCGGGTCGACGGCGCGGCTCGCCGCTGCGGCGAGGTCGGCCTGCCGCTGCCGCTCCTGCTCCTCCTCGGCGAGACGGCGCTGCTCTGCCTCGCGGTCGTAGAGCAGCTCCGCCGCGACCGGCTCGGTGGACTCCTCGATGGTGCCCTCCAGCCGCGCAATGCCGCCGAGGCCCTTCTTCTTCGCCTTGGCAGCGCCACCACCCAGGCCGCCACCGCCCACCTTCTTCGCGCCGAGGCCCGTCGCCTTCGAGGAGATGGCGATGATCGGCGCCGTCGTGACGGGGCTGCCCTGCGACGTGACGTCGGCGGCCGAGTTGGACGGCGAGGAGGGCGACGCAGCGGCGCCGAAGGACGGCGGCGGCGGCGACGCGTTGCCTGAGAGCACCGACGCCGGCTTTGGCGACGCGGGCGTCGTGCTGACCGCGACTGGCGCCACCGGCGGCAGCTGCCCGCTCTGCTGGAAGTCGTTGATGGCCTTGTCGATGATGCGCTTGTACAGCGCAGCCGACGGGGAGGTGTAGAAGGACTTGGGGTCCATGTTGCCGTGCTGCTTCAGGAACTGCTTCGCCCGTCCGTTGCCGCCGAGAGCGATGCGCAGCGCCTCCAGCGGCCGCCAGCTGTCCAGCTCGGCCGACTTCATGAAGGTGATGTGCACACCCATTCCGCGGTGCCGGCCGCAGCAGTCCATGCAGAGGAAGATGCCGTACGTGACGCTGCACCAGCTCGGGTTCTTCTGCGGGCAGTCGAAGCAGACGCGGTTGTCGGGCAGCAGGCGCGCCGTCGCCACCATCTCCTTCGCCTCCTCCGCCGTCTCCGGCATCACGATCTTGCCAGTGCCGCTCATGACTGAGGTGTGTGGGTAGGACCTTTGGGGGTTAAATGCACACGCGTGTAAAACAGAGAGAGCAAATGAAATGAAGGGGGGCGACTGCACGTGAACAACAGAAGAGAAGCGCAGCGAATGAGAGAGAGAATGAAGGATTTAGCTGTGGGTGCTGTACACGGAGAAAAAAGAAGAGAAAAAAAAATAAGAAAAGAAGCGCAAGCGAAGACGAATCTGCGCAGAGACAGACAAGAGGAGAGAGAGTAAAGAAAAGCGCTTCACGGCAAGCGAGAGTGAGCATGAGCTCGCAGACCGCGTGGAACAAGAAGAAAGGTTCCACCGGCTTCGTTCAACTCTACGGTGAACGTGTGCGTGTTTGTTTGTTTGTGCAGCACAGGAAAGCGTGCTTGTCATCTACCAGGAATGGGTTGTCGTTACTAGCGGCGTGAGCGTCATGTAGCCAACGGAGACGGAAACACAAAGACAGTAAAAACAACAAGCAGCGGTGCAGTGATGCGACCTTCTCAGAGCTCCACCATCACCTTGCCGCAATTCTTACGCGCGAACATGAAGTCGATGGCGTCGTAGACACCCTCCAAGCCCTTGAAAGGCGTCGGGTCAATGAAGCACTGCACCACGCCCTTGTCGTGCAGCGCGCACAGCTTCTCGAAGTGCGCGGCCTCGTACTTGGCAAAGTGGGGAAGAAAGAAGGTGGAGAGCGAGGCGCTCTTGGCGAGCAGCTGCAGCGGCAACGGCTTGCGTCGCGTCGCGTCCTCGACGGAGCCGCCTTGGTAGGTCGAGATGCAGCCTAGCGACACGATGCGGCCGCGGAGGGCAAGGCTCTCGATCACCGACTCGAGCAGGTCGCCACCAACCGACTCGTAGGCGAGGTGGGCACCACGCGGAAAGTGCTGGTGCACCGCCGCCACCACCGCCTCCCGCCCACCACCGCCGCCTTGGTAGTTCACCGCACCATCGCAGTGCAGCTTGTCTTCCAGAAAGGCCACCTTCTCGTCAGAGGAGCACATGCCCACCACCGCGCAGTCGTACACGTTCCGCAGCAGCTGCACCGCGAACTGCCCCGTCCCACCCGCCGCCGCCGTGACGATGGCCCGCTCGCCCTTCTGCGGCTTCAGCACGTGCTCCAGTGCGATGGAGGCGGTGGTGGCGCTGAGATCGAGCGGCAGATACGCCTTGGCGAGGGAGGGGATGGGCTTGACGTGGCGGCGGGCCACGGCTTGGTACTCCGCGAAGGCGCCGTACTCCCGCGACACGACCGCTGCCCCGGGCTTGAGGTCGCGCACGGCGCTCCCCACCTCCACCACCTCACCGATGGACTCAAAGCCGCAGCCAAACGGCGGGCGTACATCCGGCTGATAGATGCCTGCCGTGAAGTTGATGTCGCTCGCGTTGATGCCGACGTACCGGTTTTTGATGAGCACTGCCTTTGGGTGGAGTTCCTTTGGCAAGTCGGCGTGCACGATCGACGTGGCGGCGCGGAAGTCGACGGAGAGGTCGTGCACGACGATGCGGCGGAATGCGCCGGCAGTAGCCGCAGCAGCAGACATGGCGAAGAAGCTAGTGACTACGATAGGTGCGTGCATGTGTGCGTGTGTGCGACGGGAAATGTGGGGAAGAAATTATCAAGTAGAGAAGAGCAGATAACATGAAAGAGGCGACGCACATGCATGCTAAAGAGCCCACTGCTCCTTCATCTCGGATTTCTCCACGTTTGCGCCTTCGCTGGCAACTCCGCTTGTTTTCGCCACTAGAGAGAAACGGAGTGACGTGGAAGGAAGGTATTGTTACTGCCTCGATCACGCAAGCAGCGCAACAGCGCATCCTGCTCAATTCCCGTCCCCGTAAAAAACTTATTTTTCTCATAAGTTCATCCGTATGGTAACGTTAGAAGGGCAATGATAAAGGCTCAGCGGGCAAAAAAAATATTACAACAATGCAAAAAAAAAAAAAAGCGATGGGGAACAGTCCTGCAAGCATTTGTGAGCTTTTTCTCGATGCTGGCGCGGCGCACGACGGACACCACCGCCATCGAGCGCAAGCACACTGCGACCCACAAGGAATTAACAAGCAAACGATAAAAAGGGGTACGCAAGGGAAGAAATTGTTAAGTGAGAAGCAAGCGCGACACGTCGAGTTGCGAAAAAAAATGTTTAAAAAAAGGCGCCTGTGTATTTCTTGAGCGGGGCTTTCGGAGGACGCCGTTCTACAGCAACAAAACTACAAGAGGAGCAACGTCGACAGGATTAAGAGGCGAACGCATGTTCGTTAGCTAGTAAGAGAGAGGAAAGAAAATACACAAGCAATTATAGACGCTACACACTTCTTCTTTTCCCTTTTGTGCGCATCGGCTAGCCGCGCGGAGCGGAGGGACCAAAGTGGCCAGCATCGCGCGCTACCCAGTAGTCGCTGGACCGCACGCTCGAGCTGACGGGCTGCGGGTCGCGGTAGAGGGAGAGGTGCGAGGGCATCACAAAGGACGGAGCCTCGCCGCTGGACGTATCGGCCACGTTCGCCGCAGAGGTGGTGGTGGACGGAGCGCTGGCCTGCTGCTCGTGCTGCGACGACGAGGAGTGCGACTTCTCGTTGACGCTTTGTGGCGTGCTGCGAATCCCCTCCCCACTCACGACACCGCCCCACTGACGAGGCGCGTTCCGCGTGGCCGGCAGCTGCTCTTCAGACAGGGCAGATCTGCTCTGCTGCACTTCGCTGGTGTTGCCCACCGACGCCTCTCTTCCCTCTAATGAGCGCGGCACCGAGTAAAACCCGGAGGGGTACAGCGGCGGCGCCACGCTGAACAGGTGCGCGGCCCCACGCTGCGGCGACGCCGGCACCTGCTCGAAAACGGCGGCGTCGTTGGCGCGCTGCATCGTCGCCTCGTACTCGCTCTGCCAGCCGGCTAACAAATTCTGCATCAGCGGGCTGAGAAAGCCGAGAAAGGGCTGCACGAGCGGAGGGGCTTGTGTTAATTGGGGGAGGGCACCGGCGATGGCAGCACCGAAGGCAGCGCTGCCACCATCGAACCACACCGCAGCACGATGCATGGCCATGCCCATGTAGCGGACGATGAGCCGCCGCAGCCCACTGGCCCACTCCATCGCGTCGGTGGAAGTCTGGCGGATGTGTAGCATCAAACTGAGCAGCAGGTGCTCGAGGAAGTTCGGCAGCTCCCGCTCAAAGACGGTGGCGTAGCGTGGCGCGCTGCCGGAGGCGTCGATCAGGGCCCGGATGCGAGGTTGCTGGACGATGCGGTGGGCGAGCTCCTGCGCCTCTGTGTGCCCGAGCTCCATGAGCGCCGTCGCCGTGTCCCCGGCGCCGTCGAGGCGGTCCTGGAGTTGCTGCTGAAGCGGCTCGCGGAGACGGGCGAGGGACTGCAGGTTTCCCTGGTACAGCTCACCGAGCTCCACATAGCCGAAGGAGGTTGTGGCGGTCTGGAGCGCCTCGCCCACCCACGTGCGGTGCCGACCTGCGGCTTCGCCTGCCGGAGCGGGCGGCTGGGCTGGCGTACAGCGCGGCTGCGACGACTGCGTGGACCGCGACGACGGCGACTCGGTCGATGTAGTAGACGTTGTCGTCGTGGTGGTGGGGGTGTCAACACTCGGCGGCGTTGGTGGCGTCATGACACCAGCAGCAGCGCGGAGCGGCTCCGTGTGCATCTCCACCCGACTCACGGGCAGTTGAGCCGCCAACGCACGCAGACGAGCTGGCATCTGACCCAGCTCCTCCGGCGTGCAGTGAACGTGGAGGTGCACGACCGTGGGCGGCTGTGCGTTGGCCGCAGCTGCCGGCGCCGCAGCATAAGCACCACCACCGGCACCAGAACCAGAAACGCAGCCAGCGCCGTCGCCCAACAGGACAGTTCGCGGCTTCCCAGAGGCGGCGGGCGGCGGCGCAGTGCTGTAGAAGTACTCCGCACTGCGGCGTGCCGCCTCCTTCGCCTGTGCTGCCGCCGCCTTCGCCATCTCGCGCACCCGATGAGCCTCCTCGCGGGCAGCGCGGGCCTGCTCACGCGCGGCGCGACCAGCTTCTGCGGCCTCTGTGGCGGCCATGTCTCGCAATCGGCCGGCCTGCTCGCGTGCTGCTTCGGCCTGCGCACGCGCTGCTTCCGCCACCGCGCGGATAGATTGCGGCGATGGTGGCGCTTGCGGCGCCTGCGGTGTCTGCCGCTGATTCATGGCGTTTGAGATTGCGTTGGAGATGAAGGAGGAAAAGTGGTCCTCAAGCTGACGCTGCCGCGACGGTGGCACATGTGAGTTCCCATCCGCTGCCGGCCCGTCATCGCTGCTGATGTCGGCCGTGATGGTGACGCTGGGACGGCGCTGAGCGGGCGGAGCAGCAGACGCCCGACCGCTCCTGTCCGCGGAGGCACCTGCTGGCGTGGAAGGAGTGGAGGGCGGTGTGTTTGGCGTTGTGTTGGCGTTAGGGCGTTGCTGCTGCTGCTGCTGTTGTTGCTGGAGGGCCGCCGAGATCGTGTTGGAGAAAACCGTCCCAAACGCACCCCACGGGAAGCTCCCCGCGCTAAAGCCCGGCTGCTGCTGCTGCTGCTGCTGCTGCTGCTGCGGTGATGAGGTGTCTGACATCAACGGCGCGCTCGCCGCGCTTCCGCTGGATGCGTCGTCGGCGGGTCGGCTCTGCACGACAACGTGCACGGTGCTGCCATCCTCGATGCCGTAAAAATGCAGTGCGTTGGCGTCCTGCAGCAGACGGCCGCGATAGATGAGGCGGATGGTTTCGGTGGCGGGGTTGATGCGGAAGTCACGCGAGAGTTGCGAGCGCAGCTCCGCGACGGTCAGCCGGTCCGCCACCTCCATCCCATCGCGGTTGTACTCATCCCGACCACGAATGGTGATGCGCATCGCCCTTTAGGAGGGAGGGTGGAGGAGAAATGAAAAAATTAGACGTGTGCAGCGCTGTCACAGACGCTGTGCAGTGTGTCTGTGTTTCGACCTCAACTCGTTGCACGTTTTTAATGGGAAGAACTTAAAGCAAAGCGAGTAACAAGAGAAATGGAGTTTGCAAAAAAAAAAAAACCTGCACACACAGAAGGACACTAAGGTGGTAAAAGAAAAGAGAAGCACTTACGCAGGGAGATTATTTTAGCTTAAAGGAAGCTGCTAATAGAGTGAGAGTGGGAGTGAGAGACGAGGCGACGGAGTGGCGATTGGACCATCAAGAAAGCAGCACGTGACGCAGAGGAGGGGAAAAATCAGTAGGAGTCGTAAATTCCCACTTTCTGGTGTTCTCCACCAGCCGTCTAAAGCTGCGTGTCGGGCAGGTGCGTCACACTGCGGACATTCTCCGAAGACTCGTCGACAGCCACCGAGGAAGTCAGTCGTGCTGTCTGCTTTTCCAGAAGAAACACGAGTGCAAATTGGAGACGAGGTGCGCTATACTACCTGGGCCGACTCCGCGCAGGTTTGCCACTTCGGTGGCATCGATGTGTGTCTGTGTGCAGATGCGGGAATCCCGCTTACTTTGACGTGAGGGGGACGAAGAGAGAGAGAGAGAGAGACGAGAAGGTGCACTTCTCCAGGGTATGATGGGCAAAAAAAAAAATGAAAAAAGCAATGGGCAGCGAAAACGAAAAAACAAGATTCTAGGCGTGGGCCACGAGACACAAAAAGATAGGCGCAGTGGGCCGCGAGGTGCCCCGTCAATCGCGGGACATCCGCTCGTGCAGCTTGCGCTCCATGTAGTTCCGCACCACACGCGGCGTTGACGGGATGCGCCACATCAGGAACACCGCCACGAGCCCCATCACGTGCTCCATCACCATCGAGTAGAACATCACGACACGGCCCCTGCCAGGAATCATGTTCATCTCCACATCCGTATTGCTGTTCGCCAGAGTCGCCATACTCGCCGGACTGGTCGAGGCGTCCGCGAGAGAGCTGACACCATGCATTGAGCCGTAGGGCACGGCGGTGACTGTCGTATTCGTCACGAAGTACTCGGGAAACCACCGCGCCATCTGGTGCGATGTGAAGGTGAGGAGGAAGGTGTTGGTGATGACGGCGGCGAACACAAATACACGCATCACGCCGCACCACGTCGCGTTCTCCTGCAGCCCGAGCCGCGGCACGGGGCGGCGCACGACGTAGCACATCTTGAACAAGTCGGAACGCACCTCGATGACGTTCGACAGCAGCGCCACGAAGGAGGCAAGGGGGTAGGCGGCGGCGAAGAGGAGGATGTAGCCGAACTGGATGATCATCTCGATGAAGTCGACGTAGACGTCGTAGGGGTCTAGCATCTCGTCCACCTCGTCCAGCGGCGACGCGGCATCGCCGCCGTGCGCCACCATTGCTGCGGCTGTCGTCGTCGTCCCGTCCACCACCACAAGCGCACCCGGCGCGGCCTTCGCTGCCGCCCCCTTCACGGCCTCCTCCTTCTTCACGTCCTCGTGGTGCTGAAGAAGGCGCCGGGTGACGCGCTGGCGGTGCGTGATAAAGAAGGGCACGACGGTGTCGGACATCATCCGGCTCAGCACCGCCACGTAGAGGATGGACTGGAGGTTGGAGGCGAGTTCCGGCATGCTGCCGCGGCCGAAGGCAATGAAGAAGAGCTTCGCATATGAGTTCACAAACTCGAAGACCACCCGCTTCATCGTGAGTGCGCGGACGTACTGTCCGCGGTAGCGGTAGTTCTCCATCTGTGTGAGCCGCGTGGCGAGCAGCGTGAAGACGTAGCTGAGGGTCGCGATGCACCCCGAGTACCCGATGCGCGGCAGCATCGCCAGATAGGGGTGCACCGCAGCATCCAGCACGTTGCCGTTGATGGTGTAGCGGCGGAGGGCGGGGATGCACAGCCGGCTTGACGGGTCACTCACCATACCGTCGAGGTTCAGCGAGCAGACCATGATCACGATGGTGCCGGCCATGAAGAGCAGCACAAGGGCCCACGCAAGAGGCTGTAGCACCATCGCGCGGTACCACGCAGAGTAGTTGAGCTGCGGCTCGCCGGTGACCGGGTTGCGGCCTGGCGTTCCGTGGAAGTCGCGCCGCGGCTCATCTTTGCCCTCCTGCTGGAAGAGGTGGTAGCGCATCGTGAGCAGGCTGCAGCGACGCTCCCACGTCTTGATGCAAACGACGCTGCCGATCACCATCACCGCAATGAAGAGCGGGAGGAGGGTGGTGTCGAGACCGTACTGCGCGTAGCGCCGCACCGTGAAGTGGAAGGCCGTGAAGGCGGACATGGGCGGCACGTACACGCCAGACATCACCGCAGGGTCGACGAGCTGCACAGAGCTGAGGAGGGAGACGGTGACGCCGACGACGCCAGCGCCGAGCAGCCACTGCGCGTAGTGGTTCATCCAGGCGTAGTAGAACATCACCTCGGTGCCGAAGTAGCTCGCGATGGCCTCTTCCGGCACCGACAGCAGGCGCGTCAGCGAGCGGGCTGACCAGACCGAGTCCCACAGAGCATCGCGGATGGCGTCGACGTGGGCAGGGAAGATGGTGATGCTCTCCGTCACTGCAGGGACCGGCGGGTGGGCACCGCCGTGGAGGAGGTCGTCGACGACGCGGTGCAGCAGCCGGGTGCGGTGGGCCGCCGTCCACTCCGTCCAGCTGTCGGGGTATGGCGCGTCGATGGCCAGAGAGAAGAGACGTTCCTGACGCTGTGCGTGGGCCTTGTAGAAGTGCTCCGCCAGGTAGTCCTGCACCGAGACGTGGATGGAGACCTTGCGGAGGCCAAAGGGGACGAGCTCAAGGCGGAAGCAGCGGGGGACGGCGTAGCGCGACGGCCCGGACGGCTCCTCCGGCTGCTGTTGCAGGTAATTGTTGTTGTTGTTGTGACTGTGGCTGTGATGGTGGTGGCTGACTCGACGACTGCTGTGAATGCGGAAGGAGTCGAGCGTGGCTGCGCTGTCGGAGGCGGCGCTGCTCGTGACCGAGACGGAGCCGCGGCGGCCGGCCATCGGCATCACCACCCGCTCCGACGACAGGGCCCGCAGCACGGGAATGAGGTACTGCATGATGGCATCCGCAGAGGTGATCTCGATACAAAGGTCGCACGCCGGGCAGGGAGCGCCACCGGTGCCACCCATCACCCCCGCGGCCGGGATAATCGGGATGTCCTCGACGGAGGGAGTGATGTTGCCCTCAGCGAGAAGACGGCGCAGGCGGGCCACCATCTCCGCCATCTCTGCCCGCTGCAACGCCCGCACCTTGCCCGTCACGTCCTCCATGACGCGGGCAGGGGAGGTCAGGCGCTTGTGTTGTCCGCCGCTCTGCTTGCCTCTCTTCCCTTCTTCTTTGTCCGGTGCGGGAACGATGCCCAGGCGTTGGTGGAGGTTGGCGGCGAGGTGGGTGTACTGGTGCTCCTCCTCGTACCGCGCCTCCGCCGTGGCCTTCTGCGCCGCCAGGGCAACGTAGCTCGGCTGCCCGAGCTGCTGGCGTGCGTCGGCCGCAGCCGCGGCGACCTCCTTCGCGTTCGTCACCTTGCGTGGCTGCGCCTTGGCCTCCTCGATCTTATTCAGCCGCGCAATCTCACGTGTCCGCATCGCCTCCTGCGCCTCGCGGGTCATCGACGCAGTCTCGTGCTGGCGTGCGCTGGTTGGAGCTGCTGCCACCGGTGCATTCGTGTCCGCCTCTCGTGGGTTGCCCAGCACCTCCAGCGGTTGGCTGCGAGAGGAGGAGGAGCTGCCGCTGGCGCGGTTGGTGGGGGAGGGCCGTGGCGCGACGTACCGCGGCACGTCTCCGGCAGCGGCCTGGGCAAGGGGTGGAACGCGCTGCTGACGCTGCAACTCCGCCTCGCGCCGCTTGTCCACTGCTGGTAGTTTTGCCGTCGCAAATACGGGGTCAGCGAGGAGGGGCTGATTGGGGGCGTAGGAGTGGCGCCGTGGTGGGTCGATGTGGATGGCTCCGTTGCCGGTGGGGCGACTCCCAGAGGCGGTGGCGGCGGCGTCGGCGGAGGGATGCGGCTGCAGCGAGCGGCGTCGCGACGGCGCCGCAGTCGTAACGTTCATCATTTTTTTTCTTATCCTCTTTCGAAGTAGAAGATGAACGTCAAAGAGGAAGAAAAGTAATCGACGGAACGTTAAGTGATTTGTGTATGTCACTGAGATTGGAAAAAAAAAAAGACAATGAAATTAAAAATAACGAAGAGTGCGGAAATTGAAAGTGAGTATCTCGTAGTGCAGGGAAAAAAAAAAGGTCGAAGTATCGAAGGAACGGGCGGGAAGTGAAGGCAAAAACGGGAAAGAGAGATTGAAAAGAAGATTGCAGAAGATGCTGTGAAACCACACGTGCAGCCGTCACGCCTCACCACCAATGGAAATTCAGCGAAAAGAAAACGAAACGGAAAGAAAAAGAGTTTGATGGTGTTGCGGTGTCGAGAAAGGGAGGCGAGTATGAGTGTAGAAGACGACAGCGATAGCAACAGTCAATCAACCCCAAAAGGCTCGCCCACGTACTCTGGAGGTGGTAGTAGTAGTTGTGACAGGAAAAAAAAAAATAGTGCTCTATAAGAGGGAGAGAGAGGCACAGTTACAGCGGCCTTCTTGCTTTGGATAGGATAAAAAAAACAAGAAGAAACGGTGAAAGACAAAGGGGTCTGGCGTGAGCTAGCAGAGAGAGAGAGAGAGAGAGAGAAAAGATGAGAGGTGTACTGGTGCCGCTCTAGTGTCTCCCGCAAAGAAAGAAGTCAGTAGTAAGAAAACGAGAAAATAAGAATAGTGTTCCTATTTCCTTTTGCGTGTGTTGTATAAAGGAGAAAAAATGAGAGCCCTGCTTGCGTACGAGGGGAAATGTAACCAGGGAGAAGATGATGAGGAGGTGTATAGCTCAAGTGTGTGTGTTGCCCATAGATCGCGTTTCTGCGTTCAAGGGTCGGGCTGAGATCAACGAGTGCGGTAGAGGGGAAGAGAAGAGGGACGTTGTCAGAAGCAAAAGCGAACAATCAGATGAATAAGAAGACACATTTTTTGTTGTTGCTTCTGTAGAGATGCGCGACACACACCGTCGTTGCTGAGCTTCCGCTGCGACCGCAGACTTTAAGCCACCATTGCAGCGCAGAACTGCGGCTCTCCTCGCTTCGCCTCGCGGTGATCATGCCAACACCCTCGCAGGCAAACACACGCAGACGTTCTTATCTGTTTTTTAAAGATGCTGCGATCGAGAATGTAAAAACAGACGATGTGTGTCTTGTTTAAATACGTGAAGCACGAATCAACATGTACAGCCCGCTATGAGCAACAACAACAAAAAACAAACACACACACAGCACCACCAAGACAAACCCCTTCTCTTTCCCTCCACGCTAGTCGAGGTCGAAGTCATACTTCACCTTCGCAGCTAAAGCCCGCACCTCCTCAATCTGCGCCGCCACGTCGTCGTTCATCCAGCCTAGCTCCAGCAGCAGCTTCTCCGCCTCGTTCACCATCACCTCTCCCAGGTTCAGCTGGTACATCATCGACAGACTACCAAAGTCAACGGCGTACCGAATGCGCCGCTCACCGGCGCTGAGACGGTTGACGATGTACCGCAGCTGCAGGGAGGGCCGGAGACGCTTAAACGCCGCCAGCGGAGCCTCCTCGTCCTCGGGCCAGTCTGGAAAGAGCTGCGCGTGGGAGTGGCCCTCGATGGCCTGCCGATACGCCTCCTCCTCCTCTGATGCGAGCGCCTCGGCAAAGCGGCTGTGCATGCCGTCCTCGAAGTGCTGGCGGCCAAAGAAGGACTTCTCCCAGTGCTGACGCACCTGCCGGCGCTGCTGGGCGTTCGCGGAGCCGCTGCCGTACACGCGTTCATCCTTCACTCGCTCCGAGGTCGAGGAGAAGGACGACGACCGCGGCCGCTCCTGCTGGTTGGCCTCTCCCTTTTCCTCCTGCTGCTGCTGAGACTCGCCGCGTGGTGCTGACGATCCTTTCTCGTAGAAGGAGTGGCGGTGGTAGCGCCGCTGCTGCTGCTGAAATTGCTCGTAGTCGCTGCGGGCCCCGGCGCCGCCGCCCTCCCCAGCCGCCGCAGTGCTGCAGCGGCGCAGGGGGAAAACAGAGACGGCTGCTTGAGCTGCGAGAGACCTGTGAGGGGCAGCGTAGCCCCATCGCCGAAGCATGGCACCCTTCATGCTAGACTGATCAGAAGGGGGGCAGAGAAGAATGCAAGTGGGAAGAGGGATTATACAAGAGAACAAGTGGAAGGGGTATCCAGAGTCACGACACGATGAGCCAAGCTAAGGTGTTGCGATACGCCACGCACTTTAGATGGGAAGGCAGAGAAAGTGGGCTTCGCATTGTTTGCGCACTAAAACCGCACCCGAAGCAGCGTGCTACATTGAAGGGCATCAAGAGGCACACGTAAAGAAGAGAAGAAGATGAAATATTTGGGAGAAGACGAGGCGCAAGCAGTCGTGAGAGAGAACAACAGTAAAACAACAAGAAGGATGCACATAACAACGATAACGGTTTCACCAACAAGAGAAGAAACAAAGGAGGTAAAAAAGACATATCACACGAATCAACTCTACCAAACTTAGCAAGGAACAAAGCACACTCCTCCACACACACCTCGGTCGCAGCTTCCCCTTCAGCGCGCATGCGGCGGGCCATCGAGAGGCTCGCGCGTGTCCGCCCTTCGCTCTGCTTCGGCGGCGGCGGCGGCGTCGCGTGACTGCGCTGACAGGGCCCGTCCCACCCACCGCGGGTCCTCTCCAGCCCCCACACGATCCAGCCGCACCCGCGCATCCGCCACCGGGGTGCGCACGCTGAAGCTGCTGCTCTGCGACGGCGTCGGCGTGGCGCTGTCGGCCGTCGTGCTGCTGCTCACCGTGTGGCTCGACGTCGAGCTGCTGCTGCTGCGACTCCGGCTGTCCCGGCTGGTGGTAGAGGACGACCGGTGATGGCGACGGCGGTGGCGCCGCTCCCGCGAGCGACGACGGCGTGTGCTGCGACGCCGCGACGTGCCACGGCGAGACTTGCGCCGCTTCGTGGCGGCGCCGTTGCGGCTGCCCTCGTCATCGCTGTCGTCAGGCGCCTCCTCACCACGCGCACGATTGCGCGGCGTGCTGACGCCCTCCTCGTCGGTTGAGCCGCCCTCCTCCTCCTCGCGATTCCCGCCGTAGTGGTGGTGGCGCCGCTTTGTGGTTCCGTCACGACTGCTCGTGCCGTGGTACTCCACCGCGCTCACCTGCACGACGTCGCCGGTGACGGTGGCGAAGAGGAAGGCGCTGCCCGAGCCGTCCGAGTCGCAAATCTCGTGGTACACGATGCGGTGCTTCAAGAGAGCGTTGCCACCCATGAGCCGCACGACGGACTGCACCATGCACATGATCTCCATCTCGGCACGCTGGAAGAAGACGTTCAAGTCGTCCCCCGTGTCGGTGTCGTAGTCCTCGCGAATGAAGTGCTGAGAGAGGCGGCCGAGGTAGCGCACGATGGAGCGGCCCGCGACGTAGTCCAGCGGGGTGAAGAGGACGACAGGGATCAGCTGCTGCAGCTGCGACATGTCCTGCGGCAGACGAGCTGCAGGGTGGCTGTAGTTGGCATCGCGCAATCCCATCATCGACGGGTCAGCCGAGTTGTTCGCAGCCGCTCCGTCAGGGGCGACGGTCATCGAGTTGCCGTCCGCAGTGGAGCTCAGCCACCGACGTTGCTGCTGCAGCCGGCGGTCGATGCGGTCACCCGTGCCGCCTGTCGCGCGGTCCACGAGGCCTTTGATCGACTGCCCAGTCGCCCGCACAAAGGCGTGCCAGCGGCGCGTCAGCGATGTCGTGCGGGAGCCGCGGTTGTCGCGGTACTCGGTGTAGGTCGAGGTGTGCCGCGGCGGCGCCGCGGTGTCCTCGGAGAAGGCGGTGGCCACGCCGCTCCACACACGGGGCGGGGGCAGAGTGATGTCCTGGACGTAGGGAAGAGAGAAGGGGGCGTTGCAGGTGAGAAAGAGGCGCCGGGCGTCGAGGTAGGCGGGGCCGGACTCGATCAGCGGCAGTAGCGTGCCGCTCGACGCTTTTCCGCCCGCGGCTGCCGCCGTCACCGCCGCTGCGGCTGCCACGGCTGCGGCTGCGGAGAGGTGGCGCAGGCCGTTGCTGCTGTGCAGGTGCTGCTGCTGCTGTTGAGGAGCGGAGCTCGCGTTGTTGTTGGTGCCCTCTCCGCTGAGCATCGGGGAGAGGACGGGCGTATTGGGTCCCCACGGAACGGCGGGAGTGACTCTGCCCGACCCGTTGGCGTTGGCAGCCGACACGAGCGGCGTGCCAGCAGACCGGTGAGGGGCCGAGCTGCTCCCACCGCCGCCGCCACCACCACCAGCGTTGCTGTGGCTCGCCTGGCTATGTTGCTGCTGCTGCTGCTGCTGTTGCTGGTGGTGGTAGTGCCACAGCCCGGAGAGCGACTCCAGCGTGTGGTGCATGCAGACGCGAAAGGCACGGTCCTCAAGGATGCCGAGCTGACGCGCACCAGCGCTGCTCGCGATCATGACGCAGCCCTCCAGGCGCAGCTGCAGGTCGGCGCTGTTCGGCACGAACATCATCTCCACGCGGAGGTTGACGACGCGGAGCCGCAACGGCTGGTGCGCCAGCATCGCCATGCGACACGCGCGGTGCACAAAGGCCCGCTTGGCGTCCGCGCAGTATTCGTTCAAGAGCCGCGTGGTGAGGGTGAGACGACCGGCTGCTGCTACGCCGGGTGCACTGGCGGTCGTGCCGCTCTGGCCAGCACCACCATCAACGCCGCCGCTCATAGAGCCTTGTCCCGCGTCACCGCGACTGCCGCTGTTGGCGAGCGCGGCAGCACTGCTCATGCTTCCCCGCATCGCCGCGTAGCTGCCCGCCACGACGTTGATGCTGCTGTTGTTCAGTGCACTCCCGCCGACGAAGGACGGCGCCGCAGCGCGTGAGTAGCGGCGGTCCAGCACGATGCGCTCCTGCCAATCAAAGGCGTTCGCGCTGTCCGGCACATAGGGCAGCGTCAGCAGCACCCCGTCCTCGAAGTTGGTGGAGTCGACCATGCCTAACATCATGTCCGCTTCCTCCACGTCGTCGATCTTCACCACGTAGTCGCTCGTTTTGGTGCGCACACCGCTGCTCGAGGCGTGCCAGTCATCGGCCGGTGCGTAGACGTCCTCGTCCGACTCGCTCGCCTCGGTTGGCACCCACGAGTCGAGGGAGCTGCTGCCGTCCCTGGAGGAGCGCCGCGATGAGCGCGACGACGACGTGTAGGACGAGGACTGTGAGCTCGATGAGGTGGAGGAGGAGTCCGTCGAGGACGCGCTGTGCGAGCGCGATGCGCTGCGCGACGGTCCCGCAGCGTTGTCGGCTGCTGCCAGCGAGATGGTATGGCTCTCCGGGTTGCTCGCATGAAGACGGCGCGCGCGACGGCGACGACGCCGGCGGCGCTCTTTCTCTTTCTGCTGCCGCCGCTGCTGGCTGCGGTGCTCCTTCGGCTTTCGCCCCCGCACGTCGCTGCTGAGAGACGCCCCTGCAGAGGACGTCGCTGCTGACACGTCGCTTGATGTGGAGTCCGCCGAGGCAGCAGCAGCCGAGGACGCAGAGGCGCTCCCGTCCTCCCCGTCGCCGCGGCCACTCGTGCGCTTGCTGCTCTTGCGGTGCCGGCTGCGGTGACTGCGCCGGTGCCGCTTCGACTTCTGCTGTTGTTGCGCGCGCTGTAGCGGTTGTTGCTGCTGACCGCGTTGCTGGCGGTGTCCAGAGGTGGTCGCAGAGGTGGGCGAGGAGACGGAGTTGGGTGTGAACGCACTCTGCGTGATGCTGCCACCGTTCATTGGCGCAGATGCAGCTGCCCGCGCATCGTCTGTGAAGCCCGTCCGCACCGCACTCGCTGAGCGTTCTGCTCCTCTTGCCTGTGACTTGCCGCCGCTGACGGAGGCCCTCGAGGAGGACGTAGAGGAGGAGGCGGAGGAGGAGCCGCTGCTGCTTGAAGTAGACGACGTGCTTCGACTGCTACTACTGCTGCTGCTGCTGGTGCTGCTGCTGTGGTTGTAGCTGTATCGACGTCGGTGGCGGGATGCGATCACATCACGCAGCTTCACGACGCTCTCCTTGTTGGCGATCAGCGGGTCCACGACGGTGATGCGGGGGAGCCGTGGGACGGGAAGACCGGCAAGGCGGCAGCCCGATCCTGTCAGCGTACCGATGATTGCATCTGGCCCGACAACCACCGACACGCGCAGCGCAAAGCACGCGTTCATCTGCTGCAGGCGGAGGTTAAAGAGAAGTTGTTTGTGCAGCGCAAACTCGATGAAGGGCAGCGCCTGCGAGACCGCCATGGCCAGCTCTACTCCCTTGACGTTTGGCTTTGTCTTGGAGACGGCCACCTGCACGAGTCGCGGTGGTGCCTCGCAGCTCAGCTCAACGGGAAGCGTGCAGGCGGCCAGCAGTACCTCGGGGACAGGCTTGTTGTGGCAGACGCTGCAGACGTGATGAAGCAGGAGGTCGCCCACGTCGCCAGCCAGCAGGCCGAAGCTCTGCTGCCCATTCCTGCGCCGCGGACCCTCGTAGAGGTGCAGCAGCGTGCAGTTGCGCTTCACCGCCACACGCTGCCGCTGGCGCCGGAAGAGGTGCTCCGGCCCGGCACGCATCGACGTCACCGACATGTCCAGCATCACCGCCGTGCCGTAGAGGGAGAGCAGCACGACGTCCTCGTGGTACTGCGTCTCCTCCTCGTAGCCGAGAACGGTGTTGCAGTGGAAGGCGCGGGCGTTGGCGCGCAGCTCCTCGCGCAGCTCCATCCACCACGCATCCCGCTCCTGCGAGATCATCTGCCGCGACTTCACGCGTGAGACGATCTTGACGGAGCGGGCACAGATGTAGCCGCCGATGTGGTGGATGGCCCCAGCCGGGAGGTCCTTCACCGTCAGCATCGAGATCATCACCCGCGAGGAGGCTCCAGCGCCAGCAGCAGCACTGGTTGCGTTGGCTGTTGCTGCGCCGAGCGCTGCTGCGGGCGGCATCGCTGTGGGGGCCACCGTCGCGGCGGACGGAGACAGCGGCGCCGCACCGCCCTCCGACTGCCCGCCACGCGCCGCACTTATCTGCCCGCTCGATTGTTGCTGCTGCTGCTGAGGGCTCTGAGCGACCAGCACAGAGGAGGCCATCGCGGCCAGTTCCGACGCGCTGCCGCCGTACGGTGGCGTGCCCGCCGCACTCGCGCTCACGACGGCGGCGACGAGGGCGTAGGGCGAGTGCACGTCTGGCGGAACGGCGGCGAGGTTGCCCACCGAGGCGCCGCACCCGCTGCGGTTGAAGAAGGGGGAGGAGGTGAGTGAGGCGGCACCCGTCGCGCCGGCCACCGTTTGCGCCTGACTGCTCTGCAGCGGCGTCGGCGGGGACACCATCTCCGCTCCAGGAGGCGACCCAATATGGTCGTCCAGCGACAGCGCCGGCGGCTCTCTGTACGGCTGTGCCGCTGCCGCTGAGGCCTGACTGGCCGGCGTGGTGGCGGGCGACTGCATGGCGGTCGACGTCGTCTCTGGCGGCATTTGCGCAACTGCCGCCGCTGCTGCCATGAAGTCGTTCGACATCGCGCCGACCGCTGGCGGCAGCAGGTGATCGCGTGAGGCGACGCTCGCTGGTGGGGAGCCGGTGCTGCCGGCGTAGGTGGCGGACGGCACTGGTGGGGTAGCCGGTCCAGCCAGCCCCCCGCCACGCGGCAGGATGGAGGAGGGCGAGGGGAAGTAGGTCGGGTTCAGGCTCGCGCTGGCGTTGGCGAGTGCGTTGCCTCCCATCAGCGGAGATGCGATGTGGGAGAGAGAAAGGGGGCTGCACTGCAGCTGCTGGGCCAACTCGCTCTGGTAGGCAGCAGCGATGTTGGACCCCAGGTAGCGCGTTTTGCTCCGCAGCACGCGCTGCATCTCGCGCTCGTCCACGTACTTGACCTTCGACACAACGCACGGGGTGCCGTAGGCGCGGACGATGATGCCGTTCGGCTCCATGTCGAACTCCTCCACGTAGCCGAGCACCGCGTTGCACTGCAGCTCCACTACTTTGCGTGCCAGCTGACGGCGCACCTTGCCGCTGAGCTTGAAGAGCTGGATGACACGTGCGTCGTTGATGCTGCGACTGCTGCGCAGGTTGGTGAAGCGGACGTGCTCGGGGTCGGCCTTGACGATCAGCTCTTCCATCATGCTGTGCGTGCTCTCCACGCGGAAGACCGCCGGGTCGAGACGCCAGACACTGAAGACAAAAACGCCCTCCTCCTCCGCAGCGAGGGTGGGGTGGTCGACGCGCGCGGCCTGCAGGGGGTCGAGGTCCTGCTCCATCAGGAACGGCAACAACGAGGAGGAGGAGAAGTGCGCCGGGCTCGTCATGTCTGGGTAGGGGGACATGGACACACTGGCGCTTGGACCGGGGTTGATGCTGCTGGCCAGGTTGGCAGCGCTCGCGCCGTTCACACCCGCCGAGGAGCAGTCGGCGTGGTAGAGGCCGGCAGGGGATGCTTGCAGCACGCTGGCGTGTCGTGAAGCCGATGTAGAGTGCACCTTCGAGGGTGGCGAGCGCAGACTTCCGCCTCCTGCTGCTGCTGCCACGGCGTTGTTCGCAGCGGTGCTGATGCTGTTGTTGTTCTGCTGATTCGCCGCACCCACGTTGCGCAGGGAGAGCGTTATGGGGTCTAAAGTACTCGTCGACGTCTGCTGCGTGCTTCCCATCCAGTTCGCATCGCCACCCGCGCTGTTCAACACGACAGAGGGCAGGGCGGAGAGACTCGTACTCATGTCGACGGCGTTGGCGGTGTTCGATGCTGCTTGCGGTGTTGTCGGCGGCGACGGCATCGCCACCCGTGGGTCGAGGCGACGGACATAGCGCTCAGGCAGCGCCGGCGCCAGCGGGTTCTCTGCTGCGTGGAACTTGATGCGGATGGTGAGGCGGATGTCGCCGTGCAGGCCGGCGTCGGAGTCGATCAGCGGGAACCACCCCGAGACGGCCGGGTTGTCGCGGTAGATGATGCTGTTGCAGTCCAGCAGCACTATCCCCACAATGTCATCACGGCTGATGATGTCGTGGTCGTACACCCGCACCTCGAGTGGGTCCTCCTGCAGCACGAGGAGGTCGGCTGTGTCGAAGCGGACGTCGTGCTCCCAGACCGGGTTGCGGGTGCGGCGGGCAATGTCGGTGGTGTGCTCCATGTCATCGAGCTTGACCACGACGTAGGGGTCGGCGAGGCCGGTGGTGCGGTCCATGATGGGGAGGTCGCGTGCCTCGTGCACCGTCACCTTCAGGGTCGCCATCGTGAAGTGGTAGACCTTGCCTTAAGGAGAGAAATAACAAAAGTATTAAGGGGGACAGTTAGGGAGGGGCGAAGCTTGTGCGACGAGGTGGAAAGCCACGCACAGACACACGCACAGTTGTGAGCGGGTGTCTCCTCGTCGAGGCGCAACAAGAAACAAAAGCAAACAAAATAAGCAAAACGAGGAAGTCCAGCCAATGTCAACACGGAGCAGCGGACTCGAGTCGGCTGCCGACTTGAGCTTCCTCTTTTTTTTTCTTTCTCTCCTTCCTTTTTTTTTGGTACGATCTGCGGTGTGATGAAAAGTGATCGTCAACGGCTTTACTGCAGCGGCGTGCGTCGCACTGCACCTCGCCGGGGGAGAATGAAGTTGAAAAGGAAATTCACAATAAAAGAAGAGAGAGATAGAGAGAGGGATATGGAGGAGCGGGAAGGAAGCAACATTGAGCAACCGGCATCATCAGAGAGAGAGAGAAAAAGGGCGGAAAGGGTCTAAATGGACAAAGGTACAGCGAGGTTGGGGAAGGTGTTTGTGTAGAGGCACACCATTCGTCACAATCCGTCGCCTACACGTTGCGAGCATCAGAGCTTAAAAACTGTTTTTTTTTTTTGGAAGTAAATGTAAAAAAGAGCAAAGAGCAGAAATACACTACAATAGACACTTCTATGTGAACTCTTGTTCTCGTCACCTCACACAGACACACGAAGCGGAGACGATGAGAGTGCGTAGGCAAAAAGAAATACACACAACACTGTAAGCGCTCACTCAACTCGCAATGCAGCGCCGCCACAGCGACAGCAGCTGCACCGCAAAGCACACATTCGGCTTCACTCGTGGCCGCGCTCGCACCAGCCCGTTGCGCAGACTGTAGAACACCTCGACCGCTGCAACGGGGTCGATGCAAGTGTCTGCGACTGTCGTGGCATTGCCCGTCAACGTGTCCTCGGCCGATGCGGATTGCTGTGTCCTGCGCAGCGCGGCACGGCACCACTGCGAGCGAAAGACGCTCATGTAGAACAGCAGCACGACACTGGGGCTGCGCGAGACGCCGAGCTGGCAGTGCACGAGGCTGGCAGGTAGCAGCAGATCAGCCGCGCAACTTTGCGATACATCCAGCACACCAAAAACGGAGGCAGACGCGACAGCGTCCAACTGAGAGTGGATAAATAGCGTCACGTAGTCGCGCAGCCGACAGAGGCGCGATTGCGTGAGCTGCAGCGTCTCGCCTTTCGTTCTCCACGCCCGCAGCTGCTGCAGGGCCACCGTCAGCGGACGCAGTGCGCTCTCCTCCCCTGTTGCTGCGCGTAGCAGAGGCGTTGTAACGTCACTCACTTGCTCAAGTCGTGTAGTCTGATTGTCGTCCACGTCAAGGACAACACCGTAGAGAGGAACAGAAATCCTCACTTCCACCGGCGATTCCCGCGCGCTTAGAGTCTGCTGCTGCTGCTGCTGCTCCAAACAGCGCAGAAGTTCTTCACAGGCCTTAGCGATGGCGCGCAGAGAGCGCAGCTCGTGGACGCGTACACAGCCATGAAACTCGTCCATCGCAGTAGCGAGACACGTCGCGGCTGCCGTGGCGTCTTCTTTTTCTTCGCGTTTCTCACCAGTATCGTTGTTAAAGGTGATGGGACGAGTGGATCGCCAGTGGTGTGCGAGGCTGCGTGTGGTGGCAGGCGTAAAAACTGGTACAGGGTAAGACGTCAGCGCCACACGACACGGAAAGCCGCCCACGCCTCCGTCTTCATGGCAGCACTGACCTTCGAAGGCCACGTCCGCTACATTTCTTTCTAGCATGTGTGTCGAGGTCCATGGAAGCATCAACAGCGCTGCATCGGCTTCGTTGTCCAAGGACACATTAGAAAGAGCATCAGCGGCACCACTCGCGGCGGTAGTTGTGATAGGAGGGGAAACGAAGTTTTCTGTGTGCGAAGAGCTGAGTAGCGACAGTACAAGTCGAACAAAGACGGCGTCGCTCCCCGCTGCTGATACTGATGCTGCTGCTGTCGATGTGGCGGTATCGGTGGCAGCACGCGTGGTTTCGTGAAGGAGCAACGCTCGTTGGCGTGCAAGGGTAGCAACACGCGGCAGACCGGAAAGAAGTATGTGTCCATGTATCGCTGGGGGTGCAAGGGAAGAGTGACAACTCTCTGCGGCATCTGCGACGCCGATGTCGTGCAAAAGACGCCTCACCTCCGGCGTGGTGTCGCTCACCACGTCTCCGCGGAACATGTTAGAGGCGGTGCTTCACTCGGCTGCCGTGGTAATCAAAACAATAAAAAGATATTGTTGAGGGAGGCACAGTATCCGTTGGGCTGTAAAAACAGTCAATGCCTTGGCGCAGCAACACAGCAGAGGAAGAGAAAAAAAAACAGCAAATTAAGAGACGCGAAAACACGAGAGCGTCGAAGAAGAGTGAGGAGTGGAGGAAAGGAATTGCGACGGCGCAAGCATCATGATGCACAGGCATCACGGAATCTAACGTCGGAGAACATAAGCACCGCGTGGGGTGAAAAAAAAAATTGGTTCACTTTTCTCTTTCTCACCATCCATCAAGGATGCCCTACGTCAGCTTGAATGCTGGTGTGCCATCAAGATTGCATCCGGCCATGGACACACACTGAGCACACCTATGAGCACCAACAATAGGCTAGCACAAATTCTACTCAAGCGAGAGAAAACGGGCTGCAACCCCAACGCCTGCTCGCTCTCTTTGTGGCACACAACGCTAATGCACGTCTCTTCAGCAACTCCTTTCATTTTCCCTTTTCTTTTAGCATCCGGTGAAGTTGGTGGTAATCGATCCGCGCAAGAAGGGGGAAACAGAGAAGGAAGAAATAAAAAGGGGAAAACATAAAAACGAACAAAGGTGCGAGATGTGGGGAGAGGGAACGACAAGGCTACATCGACTAGAGAACAGCACACCATAAAAATGATCCGGAAACACACAAACGCACGCAGAAATGCTTTTTGCTTGACATGGGGGGCTGCAACAGGCATCAACCGCCATGAGCCACGGGACTCCAACGAGAAATGCTTGAGAGAGAGGGAGAAAAGGGATGTCACCAAGGTGGACAGAGAGAGAGAGGGAAGGCGAGCGAAAGAGAACAGCCAGCAACGACAAGCACCGCAAGAAGAGAGTGGCACATGCAAGACAAAACCAAATAATAATAATAATAGTGAAAATGAGAAGCAGGGCGATTCATCGTGAGCTACGCAGCACCCCAGTGCAAGTCTCTTTACAAAGGAGGGGGAAGAGGCGACAGGGGCAACTCGCTGACAGCCGGTCCACACACACGCGCGCGCTACACCGTCCAAGGCGAGCTCCGCTGCAGCTCGACCAGCAAACAACAAGGCAGTCGCGAGAGCGCAGCACAACACAACAAGCGTGACGGCGAGGCACTAAAAAATAATAATAAGAGGAATCAAAGAGCACGTCGCCATTCACACGCACGCAGGAGAAGGTGAGAAGGTGACCTGCACTGTGCGTGATCTCGTGGGACGCCGCACGACGCAGTTGAAAGGTGCTCCAAAGCACTCACCAAAGGACACACGTCTTCTCCTACGCACTCGCTGTTGCTGCGCTTGCTGCCGCCGCAGCCTTTACCTCCTTTTCGTGCTTCGCCACGAGTGACTTCCACAGCTCCTTCACCTCGGGGTGACGCTCTAAAAACAGGTTCCACAGAAAGGCACGTCCGCTGACCGGCTCGGAGATGTCCTCTGGACGCACCGAGGGCACGCGCTTTGCCGTGTCATCTGGGTCGATCGTGGGGTCGTACTTGTCCTTGATGAAGTACGGGTTCTGCAGTGCGGCCTGGATGGTGATGCGATCGCGTGGGTCCCACTGGAGGCAGTCGATGATGAGCTGAATCTCGTCTTCGTCCTCGTCGCCGAAAGGGCTGCGGAGGAGCTCCTTCAGCGTGAGCTGCAGCGACGCGGACGGCGGGGCGTTCTTGATCAGCTTCTTGATCGAGTTCACAAAGAACTCCTTCGTGTCCTTGTCGCGGTACTCCGCGATGGAGTCGATCGCCTTCACGGGCGGCTCGCCAAGCAGGCGGAAGATACTCAGCAGCTGCGCCTTGCCTCCCATCGCGGCTGTGTAGAAGAGGGGGCGGCCAATCAGCATTTCGGCCGCGATGCAGCCAATCGACCACACGTCGACGCCGTGGAAGCTCTCGTGGTCGATGAAGCCGACGGGGCTGTTGATCGCCACAGTCAGCGTCTCCGGCGCCGCGTACCACTGCGTGCAGTTGTCGAGCATCGTCTGCTCGTAATCCGAGGCGGTGTTGACGCCCACATCGCGGCCCTGGCCAAAGTCGGTGATGCGGGTGCCGTAGCTGCGGTCCAGCATGATGTTCTCCGGCTTCAAGTCACGATGGATTACTGGGCAGAGGTGCAGGTAGCCGACGCCGCGGAAGATTTGGTAGAGGATGAACTTGCGGTAGTCCTTGGAGAGGGCGTGGAGATGCAGGCCGGTGAGGGCACAGCAGATACCGCCCATGGGAGCTTCTCCATCCTCGGCTTCGGCCTCGCCTTCAGCTGTGGCATCTGCGGGTGCGGAGGGAGGAGAGACAGGAGTGACAGCGTGGGCCGCCTCCTCTGCCCCGGCAAACGCCTCCGCCTTCTTCGGCGTTGCGTCGCCCTCCGTGGCGGTCGCCGTCTTCATGCTGTCCGTTGGACCGTCAATGCTGCTCCCCACCACGGTGCTCGTCTGCGTGTCACCCATGGTCGCCGGAGGAGAGCTGTTCTTCTCACCGCCCTCGCCTCCCGCGGAAACCCCAGCCGCCGCGGCCGCACTACCATCGTCGCAACTCTTCACGAGCGCGGAGAGCCGTTTGCCCCACTCCGCGTAGCCGGGGTCGAGCTCCTCCTCCGTCACCTCGGTCGAGTCGAGCACCTCGCGCAGCGTGTAGTCCATCTTCTTCATCACTACGTACACGCTATCAAAGCTGCACTGCAAATTTAGAATCGAGTCGTACGTCATCATCTCCACCCCACCCAACGGAATAAAGAAGTCGGTGGCCGCAATGACGTTGTCGTGCTGGAAGGCCATCATGAGTTGAATCTCACGCGTCGCGCAGAGCCACATGCGGGGCTGGTTGTGCTCAAAGAGCTGACGCAGCTTCTTCACCGCGACGAGGGTTTGGGTGTCGTAGATCTCTTCCCGGTCCTCTGGGGTCAGCGACGGGTCCTCGTACTCCTCAGGCGGGTCCACCTGGAAGGTCTCGACCAGATCGTTGTCGCGGGCGGAGCAGACGTAGCCGTAGGTGCCCTGGCCAATCGGGCTCACAGCCTCGTAGCGCGAAAGCAGCTCAAAGATTTCCATCGTCTCTTCGCCGTTGGCGGTGAAGACCATCATGCACCGCTTTGAGGCCAGCGGGTGGCGCAGAATGGTGGAGAGAGGTGCCTGTGTCATTGCTGCTCTTTCTTTCTCAACTAGTTAGTGTAGTGTGGATGGTTGCCCTGCACTCTGCAGCAGGTGCGGGGGGGGCAAAATGCACCGCAGCTCACCAGACGCCACAGTAAAGGACCGCAGGAGTCGAGCGCAGAAACCTAACAAAGAGAGAAAAAAAAAAGTTTATATATATCCTATCAAAGGGCGAAAAAGGGGAAAAAGACAAAGCCAGAGTTAGTGATGTAGTCGAGGGGCAAGCAAAAAAAAAGAAAAAAAAAGACAACGGCACTACGCAGGTAAGGGCGTTACAGACGGGAACTCAGAGAGAGCAAAAAGGAATAAAGAATTTCTCCGTTGAGCGACACACACCCTAGCACGTACTTTCCTTTTTTGTGTGTGTTCTTGTTCTCTTTCGCTCTCCTTCTTATTGCGGCAGAGAAGGTAAAAGCAATAGTGTCAACCACGCAATTAACAAATAATAGAGCGAAGAATCTTGAGGAAAAACAGGGTAAAACGCGGCTTCAGGTTCAAAGGTGAGGATTAATTTTGACGGTCAATCGCCCCGCGCTCTATTTCCATCACCGCTCTCTCTCTCACACACACAAACACACACACGAGAAGACAGAGCAGACAAAAGTGTAATGACAATACTGGACAAGAAGCGACGAGAGGTGAAAATGAGAAACAGCCACAAAAGAACAAAAAAGGCACCGTGTGTGTATGGTCAATTCAACAATGATGGTGTGCCAACGCGTGATAACTGGCAGTGCTTTGATTGTGCGTTCGTGTGCAGATACGTTCTTTTTTGTTTGTTTGTGTGTATGTGTGGGTGTATGTGAGTATATGTGTGGGTGAGGAGAGTCCGGCTTTGTGGTGTGCTCAGCGGACCAGCCTCGCTTTACTACTACTACGTTAGAGGAAAGGAGAGAGAAAGAGAGAGAGGGAGGTGCAAAACGTTGGTGAGCTCAGAGTCCACAAGTGGAGAAGAGGAAGGCTCAGCGGCTCCGCCTCGAATGGGTCTTGAGGTCTATTTCGCTGAAATTGCTTACCTAGTACGACACATAACACACGCACGCAAAAGCAATTTTTTTGTACTTTGATAATTTGTTTTTCTGCATTTTTCCCGGTGCTGTCTTATGGAGTTAGTCGAACAATTCAACAAGAGTAATCGAAGGGGAACAATTCGGAAGAGGATGGCGCAGAACTCCAGTTGCCGCCTTTTTCGCTTGCTTCTCAGACTGTTCCGAGAGCGGTTTCCCCTTCCCGCCACCGTCAGACGAGTGGGTGAAGGGCCTCCTGTTCATTTTTTTCTTTCTTTACCCTTTCCTTACAGCAATCGGCATCTGCGGCCTTCTTCTAGTCGGCTACAAAAAAAAGTGAAGTTACGTATATGAAAACTCGTGGCCAACACATACACACACGCACACGGAAAGAAAAGGAGGAGGTAATACTAATAAAAAAAAAAACTGAAGTGCGGTGTTGCTCCGGGCAGATAAAAGGCTCGAATGGCGCATCACATCAGCTTGCGAGTACTGAGTTATGACGTCCAGTGGGAGCGGGAGAAGAGAGAGAAACAAAACGGGAGAGAAATGGTGAGAGTGGCGGGATGACGTTTTCAAGCTTTCGTTACTAGAGAAAATTGCTTAGAATTTGTTTTTGATCCATCAGGAGGACAAAGGGGATCCAAAAAAAAAGTAAAGGAGCGTTTGTTCACCACAGCTGCGCTCGTCAAAGAATAAAAAAAACCTTTCAAGCAGACGGCGTCCTTTTTTCTTTACCCTCTTTGCGCCGTTCCTTTACGCCGAATATAACAAAGAAAAAAGTGGTCTCGCATATTAAACAGAATAGTAAGAGTCAAAAGAGAGATAGAAAACTAATAAAAATTAAAGCCCGACGTATGTGACATCGGTGCGGTGAGGTTTGTCCTCATCCACACGTCACTTAGGGCTATGCGTAGGCAGAAGAAAAAAAAAAGAGGAAAGAGAAGGGGGAGGAGAACAATAAGGGTAATAAGAGGCCCGCACCGCTTCATGCGTTCCTCTCTACACCAAGAAAACAAAAAGTCGATTTGCTATTTTATCCATTGACTTTGTGTGTGTTTGTGTGCGTTTTAGCGCTCTCTCGTTGCAATGGCTGTTTGGGCTCCAGTTGAACTTTGGAGGACCAGTTCACGATGCGGCAAGCAAAACAATAATAACAATAGTAAAGAAACAATTACATAAAGGGAAGAATTGTTGCCGCAGCTGAAGAGGACAAAAAAAAGCAGAGAGCCGAGGAGGTAACAGAGCAGACGGCGCCTGCGACAACAACAACAACAATAAAGACGACAATGACAACGACAACTGGCAAACACGAAGATCAACAATTACACACTCACGGCTCCTTCGTGTGCTGGTTACTATCGTTGATACTTAAAAAGAAGATGAAAAAAAGAGTTATAATTAAACGTGGTGTGATGTCGACGGCATTGTGTCGTCTTTAGTGCATAGGACGTGGAAGGGGTGTTTTGTCCAAGTCCTTCGGCGTCTGCGCTCGCAGTTAAAAAATTTAGGAGAAGCCCTAAAAAGCCCTTCTTGAAAGAAAAAGTGAAAAAAAAATTACAAGTTTTAAAAGCTTACGTACGAAGAGAAAGAAGAAGTATTGAGATATAGCGAAGCAAGACAGCCGACCGTGGCGAGAAACAAGACGAGGAAGGGACTTAAACCACTATTCAGCGAAAAACAACAAAACCGTAGATGACAGCCGTGTCATCGTTAAATCTTCTCTTTTGCCTTACCTCTTCTCCCTTCTTGCAGGTGGGGCGAGGTGCTTTAATTAGGAAAAAAAAAAATACACCGCCTCCAGCCTTCGCTCACGCATCGCCTACTGGCCGGCTTGTCTTGTTCGCCTGCTTCTCCCACGGCAACACAAACCACAGAAAGCCCAGCTGCATCGGGATGGCCACCATCGAGCCCGCCGCCAACCCGTACATCAAGCCCTTCACCCCGTAGCCGAGCTTCAGCGGGAGGACGATGGCCAGCGGCACCGCCACACACCACATCCCAAGAATGAGAATCACGAGCAGCACGCTGTTGTACCCCGTGCCACGAAACGGCCCCTGCAGGGCATAAAACACGGAATCCACAAAGAAGGTAACGCCCACAATAAACGCCATCGACTCGCCCTCGCGCGTCACGTCGTCGTTGCCCTGAATGATCTTAAAAATTGCCTCCGAGCACGTCCAGAGCAGCACCACCGCCACGAAGGAAAGCGTCGAAGCCACGATCACCAGCGCGTAGGAGTAGTGCTTTGCCAGCAGCCCTTTGCCACGGCCCATCGCGTTGCCTGTGCGTACGGCGCACGCTGAGGCAAGGCCGACGAAGCAGCCGAAGAGCACACTGTAGACCGTGCGCACAACGTTCCAGACAACCGTGCTGATCGGGCCAAGCCGTGCGGCGATGATGCCGAGCACCTCGAAACACCACGTATCGGCGCTGTCTGCGGCGAGCACCGGAAGACCGACCTTCGTGAACTCCCAGAGCGCCGTGCCGTTCGTCAGCACCGCCTTCACGTGCTCGAAGAGCGAGCGGCCTGCCCAGCACTGCCGCAGCCCGGGGTTACGCATCACACCCACCACAACCACTGCCAGCGTGAAGCACCGGTTCACACTCAAGGCGATGATGATGCCCGGAATCCCAGCATTGCGGAAGGCAAAGAGCAGAGGGGGCAGCGCCACCAGTCCAACACCCGTGCAGACCACCCCGAGCTGTGTGACGCGCTGCGACTGGGTAAACTTGAGAAGGCTGTTGACGACCATCATGGGGGCTGCGATGAAGATGGACATGCGCAGGAAGTAGGCGGTGTCGGCGACGAGGTCGGGATGGATGAGGACGGCCAAGAAGGGGTCGCAGAAGAAGTAGAAGACTGCGATGGGGAAGTAGGCGACGAAGGTGCACACGATGCTGCGCAGGAAGATGGCGGCGATCTCGGGGCTGTGCTTGCGCCGGCCGTGCTCCTGCGTGGCGAGGGTGTCGAGAGCGGACGCAAAACCAGAGCCGATGCTCATGGCAGAGAGGTTCGTGAAGGTCAGCCCAGTCGCTGCTGCGGCAAACTTTTCAGTGGAGAGGTAGTGACCCATGAAGACTGTCGTCACCATGGTCATACCGTGGCGCAGCATCGTAGTGACTGCGACGGGTGCTGCCAATCGCAGCAGCAAGGAGACGAGTGTGAGCAGCGGCGTGTGCTCGTCTGCGTCGTCGGAGGCGATGTTGCTCGCTTGTGCACGCATCTGGTCCGTGACGGAGAGAAAGGGTAGCTCCATGTAGCTCCACTGCGCTGGACCAATTGGCAGGGGGCTGCCGCACTCCTCGATCAGCTCCTCCGTGGCGGCGTCCTTCTCAGCTGCTGCGTCGTCGTGCCCATCCCGCGGAGCGTTGGTGGCGCCGTCGTCGCACGCTGCGGTGAAGACGGACGGTGTGGCGGGGTAGAAGTGCGAGAGGACCTCCGTGGTGGTGCGGAGCAACTCCTCGTGCGGTGCGGGCAGCGGCACCGTCATCACTGCTGCTGGTGTCGTGTCGGGCTCTACCGCTGCCGGTGGCGCAGAAGCGGGAGTGGACGTGGTGCCGTTGTTCCTCATGTCAGTGAGGATTTGTATGGAGAAGCGAGAGAGGTGAATATGGGACTTAATCTCTGAGAGTTTGTGTGCGGCTGTCGGCGTTGCAGGTATATCTAAATATGCACGCGTCGAACAGCGAGGTCTTTTTTTTATTTTATTGGAGAGAAGGAGGAAGAGGGAGGTGAAGCTCGTAACGAATAAGAAGTTGACCTTAAGAGAATACATAAGAGAGTCCGTATGGCTAGTGAGTATCGCCATGAAGCTGGTTTGCCATCCTGATTGAATCTACGGTGCTGGGGAAAAAAGGGAAGAAAAAGCTAAAAGTGAAGAACAGCCGATTCAGCTTCCCTTAAGGCGACGACGATCTTCTCGAACACGCTGCTCGATAAAACGCTTTTCTTCTCCCAGCGGAAGGCCGAGCTGTCGAAATGGGAGACTGCGTGCGTTACATAATTTTTTGTTGTCTGTATAGCGGAGTGTGCCCATACACTTTCCAAATACTCATCATTATCTTCCCTCCGCATGGGCCAGTCGGTAAACGTATGAAACGCCTCCTCAGCACGCAAAAAAAAAAAATTACTCATGTTTTCTTAAGCGGTCCGCGTCCTGTGCTGCGCGGTGCTTCCCCTGCGTACAATGGCACCTCGCAAAGAAGCAATACCGCATCGAATTAAAGAGCCAGAGGAGTGGAGAGAGCAGAGAGATACCCTTCCAAAAGACATCACATTAGAGCACTATGGCGGCTTCGGCAGCGAACGAGAAGAAGTCGAAGAGTCCGCTCATTAAAGTACACCTTCCACCTTTTTCACATCTCCTCTGTGACGGCCAAGAAGACACCCAAGAAGCACACAAACACACAGGCGCTTAAACTCCCCTCTGTCGCCAAGGGAGACAAGAAGTGCTAAAAGAGAGAGAAAAAAAAAGACGAGAAGACCACCGCGGTGTGGGGCGAAAGAGACAAAGAAGGGCACGGAGAAGGAGGGAGGAGAGAGCCGCTTTGCTCCCCTCAACGCCTCTGCATCTCCCCACCCTCCCTACCCCACACACACAACAAGGCGGTGGACTTCTGCTCTTCCGCTTCTGCGCTGCAACACGACAGATGAAGCAGGAAAAAGGAAGTAGAAGAGGTAGATGAAGAAAAAAAGTAGCATGATCGATGGGCATGTATCGAAGCTGAACGTCGTCAAAAAAAAAAAAAAAAGAGTGAGAGAAAGAAGGAGAGATACTGGACAACATCACCTCAGCCTTCACGCCTCCACGTCTTTCTTCTATCTTGCAGCCATAAAATAGAGAGATGGTGCTTAGAACAACGAAATACCACTGCGTCCGGAAAGATCCGCGTGAGGCATGAACATTGAGAAAGAGAGAGAGAGAGAAAAACAAGAGACTAAAGAAACTTCGCGACAATTGGCAAGACAAAAAGGTTGCTGCCTTGGCAGGAGAGAAGAATCGAAGGTCCGTGGGCGGGCACCAGAGTCGTGCGTCGAAAGCACCCGTTGTGCAAAGCGCTGTTGAGTAGGCTGCGCGAAAACTGTTGAAAAAAAGCTCACCACCATCACTATCGCACCGACAAGACCAACAAAGAAAGCTGAGGTAAATAGTGAAGATAATAATAGAAATGGCAACAACCGAGAAAAGAAAATACTAAGGGGCCAGTGGAAATACACAGAGGAAGACTTGAAAGTTTTAAGCTGGTTGCCACCAAGCTCGGTCACAGACAACAGTCAAGGCGTACCACGTTGGAGGTAGATAAGGCAGAGAGAGAGGGAGGGAGAGGTTTCCGTACTCATCCGACAACAGCATAGAAAAAAAAAGTAAACAGAGAAAAATCAGAAGCTTTTTATTACAATTGTTCGCAATAACCAAAAAAAATGGAGAACGAATTCTCGAAAGGTGAAGAGAATACGATAGAGCAGAACTGAATGCACACACACGAATGCACGTTGTGCGTATTTAAATGTATTATATACAAGTGAAAGACGATCAAAGCAAGAGTGGGTAACAACAGTAAAGAATGACCGTCAACCTCATTATGCACTTCGACAACACGAAAAGAGAAGAAAATAATATAATGGCTTCGATGCCTGAAAGCAGAAAAAGAAACGAGAGAAGAAACGAGACAGCAATTCGAACTTAAAAAAAGACGTTATCAGAGCAGTGGTGATGTACGCGACGTGCTGCAGATGGCCGGCTGCCACAAAACACCTACTCTTTTTCTCCCTTTCTTTTGCTTTCAATGCTGGTCGACACTTGGCTTCCTTGCTCGATGCTCGTCCTACGGCCCCGTTGTGTCGTCTACGCCACCTCTTCCTCGCCGCCATTCTCAGCCGTCTCCTTCGCGCACTTCTCCCACGGCAAGAAGACCCACAAGAAGCCCAACTCCAGCGGTGTGGTGAAGATGACGCCGGCAAGCAGCCCGTACATCAGACCATGCACGTCATATCCAAGCTTCAGGCTCGTGACGAGCGACGTCGGCACCGCCACGCCCCACATCCCAACAAGGACAATGACGAGCAGCACGCCGTTGTAGCCCACCCCACGAAAAGGCCCCTGCATCGCGTAGAAGATGGAGTCCACCACGAAGGTCAGAATCACCACCGGCATCAGCGACCGTCCACGCTCCGTCACCTCCTCGTTGTTCTGCATGTACGCAAAAATGGCACCGTCTCCCATCCACAGCAGCAGGGCAACCACAACAGTCAGACCGCTGGAGAGCACTGCGGTGGCGTAGGAGTAGTGCCGACCAAGCAGCCCTTTGCCACGGCCCATCGCGTTGCCGATGCGAATCGCACCTGCAGCGGCGAGGCCGAAGTAGCCGCCGAAGAGAAGGTTGTATGTCGTCATCACCACACTCCAAACCGCCGCGCTTGTGGCGCCGAGGTTCGCGGCGGCGATGCCGAGCACCTCGAAGGCCCAAGAGTCGGCGCAGTTTGCCGCGAGCACCGGAAGACCGACCTTCGTGAACTCCCAGAGCGCCGTGCCGTTCGTCAACACCGCCTTCACGTGCTCGAAGAGCGAGCGGCCCGCCCAGCACTGCCGCAGCCCGGGGTTGCGCATCACCCCCACCACAACCACTGTCAGCGTGATAAAACGGTCGATGATGAGAGCGAAGATGATGCCCGGAAGGCCGCCGTTGCGAAAAATAAAGAGCAGAGGGGGCAGCGTGAGAGCACCCGCAGCAGAGCTGATCACCCCGAGCTGCGTGACGCGCTGCGACTGGGCAAACTTCAGTAGATTGCCCACGACCATCATGGGGGCTGCGATGAAGATGGACATGCGCAGGAAGTAGGCGGTGTCGGCGACAAGGTCGGGGTGGATGAGGACGGCCAAGAAGGGGTCGCAGAAGAAGTAGAAGACAGCAATGGGGAAGTAGGCGACGAAGGTGCACACGATGCTGCGCAGGAAGATGGCAGCAATCTCGGGGCTGTACTTGCGCCGACCGTGCTCCTGCGTGGCGAGGGTGTCGAGAGCGGACGCAAAGCCTGCACCAATGCTCATGGCGGAGAGGTTTGTGAAGGTCAGCCCGGTCGCTGCAGCGGCAAACTTTTCAGTGGAGAGGTAGTGACCCATAAAAATGGTGGTAATGAAGGCCATACTGAGTCTCAACACTTGTGTGACTGCGACGGGTGCTGCCAATCGCAGAAGCAAGGAGACGAGTGTGAGCAGCGGCGTGTGCTCGTCTGCGTCGTCGGAGGCGATGTTGCTCGCCTGTGCACGCATCTGGTCCGTGACGGAGAGAAAGGGTAGCTCCATGTAGCGCCACTGCGCTGGACCGATTGGCAGGGGGCTGCCGCACTCCTCGATCAGCTCCTCCGTGGCGGCGTCCTTCTCAGCTGCTGCGTCGTCGTGCCCATCCCGCGGAGCGTTGGTGGCGCCGTCGTCGCACGCTGCGGTGAAGACGGACGGTGTGGCGGGGTAGAAGTGCGAGAGGACCTCCGTGGTGGTGCGGAGCAACTCCTCGTGCGGTGCGGGCAGCGGCACCGTCACCACTGCTGCTGGTGTCGTTGCCGCAATGGCACGTAAGGGCTGAGTAGCTGCATTGTCAACAGCGCCGTTGTTTGGTGCTGCTGTCGGTGCTGTGGGTGACGCGCCACTCCCTTTCATGTTGTGTGAAGCGGAGGAGAGAGACAGAGAGAAAGCGGGGTAAAATATCGCTGATTTTTGATTCTGAATAGAAATGAGAAAAATTAAAATAAGGTCGGTAGTTGCAACAAAGCGGTGTTCTGTCGCGTTGCAGCGTAGAATAAAGGTGACGAACCATACAAGAGGAAAAAAAAGAGATGGAGATGATGGAAGTCACGTGTGGTGAAAGTGAATAGGTGTCGTGCACGAGACGGGGAAAATAGCCTCGGAGAAATACTTGAACAAGACTCAAGCACAGCGAAGTTGTCGGAATAGTAATGTCCATTTTCTTTTTATTATTATTATGCGCGGAAGACCAATAAATGCTCAGCGACTGTGAAGAGTGGACATCTACACGATGCAGGTGCGCAGGAAGGCCACAACATGACATACAATTAAAAAAAAAACATAAAGGAGACATCAGCGACGCCGCTTTACTGGAAAAGTGCGCAGGCCGCATGAAGAGTATTCGTTGGCGCCGTGCTTGCCGCAGGCTCTCGCTGCTGCGCATCCCTGTGCTCCGTCGAAAGCGATGCGGGAGCGGTCAGCGCTGTAGCTGGCCAGGCTTCGAGAAGGCTGCGGCATGCGTAGCAGACAAAGCAGTCCAGCACGGTGCTGTCCGTCGTCGTACAGTTGGCATCTGTGTTTGTCACGGCAAGCACGCTGAAGTCACGTGAGGCGGCTGGTGTGGCGTCCTTGTTGTCGCGGCAGTCCGGCAGAGAGGTGGGGCAGCCGCACACGCAGCATTGCACGGCGACGATGCGCTCAGCCCACCTCTCATCGTCTTCGCCGTCCTTCTCTGGAGCTGCACCGTCTCGTGCACCACTTGCAGCCTGCAGTGCCGATGGCGTGCGATACACGACGGGTGGGTGGCAGGTGGCGAGGTCGCGCTCGTTCTGCTGCGCAGTGCGTCCCGGCAGTGCCTTGGCCTGTCCCCGCACACTCGTCTCGGCAGAAGAAGTCGGTGTGGTCAGACGACTACTGCTGCGCTCACTCATCGCAGCGGCGAAGTGCACGAGATGCTGCAGCGCATTGGGGTGCACCTCCAACTTTTGAACGGTGTTCAGCACGTTGAAGATCATCGTGCGGAAGGAAAGGATCATATTATACACAAAAGACTCAATTACCTGCCGCATCGACCGCAGCGACGTTCCCGTGCGCAGCGCAGGGGTGTAGGTGGCTGAGATGCCATGCAGGCGGCTGCACAGCACCGTCTCCTTTGGCAGCATCGCACGCATGGGGCGTAGGCACACCACGTCGTGCAGCAGGCCCCGAAAGGCGGAGGTGTGCACGACGCCGTCACCGCCGGCTCCCGTTACCACCGCCTCAAGCGCTGCGGCAGCGCATCGAGCGGCGTTGCTGCCAATGAGAAGGTGGTACCACCCAGATGGGGTACTTGGTGGCGATTGCGGGGCTGTGGCTTTGTCTGCATCCATGCTGCTTCTGTTGCCAACGGCATCGTCAGCAGTGGTTGCCACGGGCGGAGCAGCATAGAAGTCGTCAATGACGCGCTTTGCGGCCCGGCAGAGCACCTGCTGACGTACGCGGTCATAGAGAGCTTCCCGATCGGTGAGGGAGAGCTTACTGACGTGGAGGGCGTGCCGCACCTCCTCCAGGTAGGAGGGAGGGAGAAAGTCGGAGTAGTGGAAAATGCGCACCTCACCGTGCCGAAAGAGGTAATCGGGCTCCACCGACGCCGATGCCGTTGTGCTCGCCTCCTCCTTGCCTTTCTTTGCCTTCTTCTTGCCCTTCCCCTCCGCGGCCTCGTCGGCGTAGATCCACAATGGTGGCTGCTGCGACACCAGCTTCTGCAGCACCGCGAACTGCTCCTGCATGGTGGCCCGCACCCGCGCCACGGCGGCCTCGCGGAGGTGCGCATTCGTCAAGGGTGAGGCAGAGCCTGATACCGAGGGAGACGACTGCGGCAGGGCAGACGGAGGAAGAATGAGCTCCTCCTCGCACAGATGAAAAGGCAGGACGACGAGAGGAGAGGAGAGAGGCGAGGAGGAGGGTGCAGGACCCTTCACCACTGGTGGCTGTCGCTGCTGTTGACGTCGGTTTTGATCTGCCACTTTCCGTCGCAGCTGCCCGACTTCGCGGAGCAGCAGCATCGAATTTGGGCCGCCCGACACGCCGACGGCGACGGCGGTGCCGCTGGGGAGGCAACACTGCTGAAAGAGACCATCCCGCACTGCATTGGCACAGTAGCCGAGGAAGCAGTCGGTGCAGTACAGAGTGCGCGGCCCATCGCGGCTGGCGACGGTGCCGATGCCCTGCTTGCACTTGAAGCAGGCAGACATAATTAGTGTGTGTTTGTGCGCGTTTGTGTATGTGCGCTTCCTGGCGGATTATGTACGTGCCTGGTCTTGAATGGAGACGAACACGGATGGAAACAACTTTTAAAGTGTGACAAGGCTGCGGAGTTCCTTCTCGCTCCTTCTCCCTTTCTCGCAGCGCCGTGGCTTCTTTACTTCGTTTGTGACGCTGCTGCGTTGGTGAGGGAAAAGAAGAGGGTTTTAAAGAAGGAGAGAGGGAAAGAGAACTAGAGCATATGCATTGACAGTAAAATTATATCGGCTGTAGGAAATGGGAAGCCAACTTGAAGGGCAGCGGAAAAATCGTCATTCTCTCGTCCTTTTCTTTTAAGCGAAGGTCAAGTACGCACTTCGGTGAGGCTATCACGAAGCTCTGTACAAAAGAAGAAAAGAGTAAATTGAGAGAGAGAGCGCTACGTACATGCAGCAGCAGATCAGCCGCCTTGAAGGAGCCAAGAGATCATGACGCCATCATCAGCACGCTGGACATTAGCTATTGGGATATTTTTTTGGTCTTAGAAAGACACCAGCCTTTTTTTTTTCTTTAGACAATAAAGAAGAGGGTTGGAATCGCTACTGAAGAGAACGATAAAATCAGGGAGAGAGAGAAAGAGAAAGGGCACCGACAAAGGAAGCAGCACAACATCAACAAAAAGAGATAAGATGAAATCGGAGCAACTCACGCGGCGGCAAGAAAGCAGTACAAAACACGTTTTAAGGCGCAGCAAGTCGCATGCGCCTCACTAATGAAAAAAAAAAGGTACCTTATTTCCTTGCCCCTCCTCACGTCATCAACGCTTTTACGCAGATAAAGCTGTTTTTTTTTCCAATTTAGCTCTCCTCTCTTGCTCCGCGCGTTCTCGACCACTTCAGAGGTAGTGAATGACGTCCACAGACTGCTTTCGAGCCTTCGACTTCTTTGATCGCTTCCGCTTGCTGCTGCTGGACGCTGCATTCGTCGTCGGCGCTTCCGCGTCAGCGCTTGACTCGACGGGCGACATCCCCGTGCTGCGTTCTACGACTATCGACGATTGCGACTGCGCCTCGGTCGCAACGCTCGTCGGGACATCACCACCACCGCCGTGATCGCTGCGACTCGCCGCTGCTGTCGAGACCGCCGTGAGAGGAGCGGACGTCTTCGTCGACTCCATCTCACCTTCCCTTTCCCTGCGCTGCTCGGCATTTGGTGTTGACTTGGCTTGCCGCCGCAGCTGCCGTGCGGTACGCGCCTGCTGCCGCAGCAGCCCCATGACCGGCTCCTCTAGATCCCGCAGCACATCACGTGCTCCTTGCTCGCGTGCCCGCTCACTCAACTCGGCCGGCGTCACCGTTGAGAGGTGGGAGAAGACCGTGTCGAGAAACTTCCACTGAGCGTGGTGGACGCTGTGGGTGACCGGCCAGGGGCGTGCTGTCCACGGCAGGTAGACGCCCGCCGGTTCTTCCGGCTCGGGCGACGGGGCGGGGGTGGATGGCGGCCGTTTTTCCATCCGAATGGCGGAGCCGCCACCGGCAGAGAAGGCCATCCGCTGAAGCCCAACACGACGCAGCATGGCAGAGAAGTGGGTGTTAAGATGAAACAAGAGACTGTGACGAAGACGAAGAAGAAGTTGTGTGTAGACACAGCGGAAAGAAAGGGACACGTAAGGTGAGGGGGGAAGCAAAAGGTTGCGGCACGTATGAGACTGGGTTTGAGAAAACCGATAGCCACTCCGTGTGTGCGTGCGTGCGTACTTCAACCTCAGAGAGAAGAGCTTGACAAAGGGAAGGATGAGAGCGGCAAAGTAAAATTGAGGTCTTCGGCGAAAAATACAAAGAATGGTAAAAGAAAAAAAAATGGACAAGCGCGTGAAGAACAAGAAGTGGAAGGTTCCTTGAAAAAGGCGGAGCCGGCGAGACGGCGGTGCGAGAGAAGAGTGGGTCCGAAAAAAAATAATAACAATTAACACAATCACCTGTACAGAAAAGGGCAACACAGCACAGAAACAAACAAACAAAAAATACAGAAAGAGAAGAGAGAATAAAGAAGTTTCTAAAGGGTAAAGGTGAAAAAAGAAAAAGAAGTATTGATGGAAATCAGAAAAGTAATCTAGTGTGAGTAGTGAATTTAAGAACGACAAGATAAAGGAAGAAAAAAGATGGTATATATATAGATGATGCGGGAACGTGCACACAGCAGTACGAACTGAAGAACAACGAGAAATAAGGCTTCAAACTTTAGCGAGATAATAAACTATTCGGCTTCACGTACAGAAAGAGAGTGTGTGTACGTATGGTGGTGTGTGTCGGCTACTTCAAATAGTACCACAGAACAACGCCGCGGCTTCTACAGCAGCATCCGCGCAGGGTGAAAAAAGAAAAGAATACAGAAAGTTGGAGAAGGAGGCGTGAACAGTAGAAGAGTGGGCAGATGAAGGCCGAGTTGAGTCCACAACAGCTGCGTACCGAAAACGTGTGTGTGTGTGTAAAGAAAGGTGATGGGATATGCGTTTCCTGATTCAGTACAGATACTTGTTTGTTTCCAGAAAACGTGACAGGAGGGTTTCTGCCGCATCCATAAAAGCCAGGCCGGGCAACCCGCGCGTGACTCAGGTGACGCACGAGACCGCTGCGCGTCAAGAACTCTTCTACGTCCCTTTAATTCACTTTGGGTGTTTTAAATCATCTTGACGAGACACCTCACGACTGGGTATCGAACTCCTTGTTTTTTTTTTTTCATTTTTGTTTCTTTTCTTTTTCGCATCTATCGGAGCTTTCGTGTGTACAGGTAGCTCGCTGCTCACGTGTGTGTTCCGATGCAACGCCGCCACCGCGACGTAAGTAAATTGGAATAAAGGGCAGAGAAAAGTAAAAAACAAATCAAAGGTGGAGAGACAGCAAAAAAGGAAAAAATAAGAAACGATGATTGGAGCTTTATTATCATCATCACCATCACACGTGCAACCGCGTCACACACAGCATAATACGCCTCTAAAGAAAAAAAAAAGTTAAGTCGAAGGGGAAAAGGTGAACACTGGCAAACAATGAAAGAAAAGAAGATGACAAAGAGCACACAAACACGCACACACGAGTCGATTACGCCAAGCTGTGCGACGATTCACACACAAAAAAGCACCTTATTAACAGGCACACCACAAGTCCGTCGGACGACCGGGACGGGTGAAGAAACCAAGATAACAGAGGCAGAAAGAGAGGGAGACACCCAATCGAAAAAAGAATTGTGTGTGCACGCGCACAGAACCGCCATGAGAAAAAAAAAAACCAGGCTAGAAAGGGAACAGTGCATCAACGCACAAAGCACAGCAATGCAGAGCAGGAAAGCACGTAAAAGAAAACTCGAAAAGGAAAAAAAAAAGAAAATTGCAGCCGGGGAATATGAGTGAGGGAATAGGAAAATATGACGTTAGAACAACAACACCGACAATTATTGAAACGCATAAAGGCCCGGCAAGTGACCCAGTCGAAGCAGCAGAAGTACACAAAACAAAAAAAAAGTGCCACAACAGGAAGAGAAGGAGACATCCCGCCTCGTTTCCCCTCCTCACGACGAGGTCGAGTCCAGATCCTCGCAGCTGCTCAACGACACCTGCAGCCCAAACAGCTCCGACACCAGCAACTCACTCAGCTTCACCAGGAAGTGATCGGGGTAGGCGATGTCCAGCGCGTCGTGCACGTCCACGCCAGCCGCCATCGCCACCGGCAGGTCCGTCGAGTTCAGCGAGAGGTCGTTGTTGAAGCCCGAGACGTTGTCGATGATGCGGTGCACCGAGCGGCTCACCTCGTCCTCGAAGTCGCGCACAAAGGCCGCATCCGCCGCGGACGTCCGCAGCAAGCGGTGCGGAACGTGGGCGAGCTGGATGTCCGACTCGCGAGGTGGCAGCAGCGACGGCTTCGGCGGCGGCGGCGATGACGCAGAGGCAGCCGGCTTTACAGCGGCCGCGCTGCCCCGCCGCGGGCCCTCGCGCATCACAGCCGGCGAGTTGAAGGCCGAGCTGAGCGCCGTCGTGGTTGGCGTGGCGCGCAGCGGTGTCATCGGTCCTGCTGCGCCGTGTGCCATGTAGCGTCGTATCGGCGACGTGGCCCCTGCTGGGACGGTGGTGGCGTTCAGGGCGTCCTCGGACGCGCTGGTAGCGATGCTGCTGCTGGTGCCGGCGAGCGTGTTCCGCTCCTTCTCCTCCTGCGTGGGGAGCAGCGACGGTGCCTTGGTGCGGTCTTTACCCGTCTTGGAGGCAGAGGCAGCACCACCCGCTGCTGCTGACGGGGAACGCGGCTTGACACCCTGCTGCTGCGGTGGCGCGTCCTTGCTGGCCGGCAGTGGCAGCGCCGCCCACGCACACGCCGCCCGCTCCTCCGCGTCCGCCATGCCGTAGCTCAGGTGGTGGAGCTGACGCAGCTGTTCGTATCGGTGCAGCGCCGCTCGCTGCAGACCCGAGAGGCCGTTGCCGCCCTTGCCGTAGTCGGTTGCGCGTGGGGTGGCGAGGGAGGTGGGGGCCACGATGGGTTGCCGGAAGGCGAGCAGATCGTCGTCGTCGCTGCCCACGTCGTCGGCACCGGCGTAGAGCGGCGACGAGGCGGGCGTGACGGCGCGCAGGTAGTCCTCGTTCCCCTTGACCAAAAGACGCGGAATGTACTTCTGCACCCGCCGGGTAAGCGGGGCGTCGCGGCTGACGTGGAAGACCTCCTTCAGCACAAAAAACACTCCCGCACCGACGAGGAAGTCCTGAATGTCCGCCAGCTTGTTGATATTGGGGAAGCACTGAAAGAGGAAGTTCTTCACGAAGTCGTAGTTGTCACGTGCCTCGCGCTCCTGGCCTGGGTCGTCGCTGGCGTAGTTCGGCAGGCAGATCTGCCCGACAAACGAGAGATCCTTCGTCGCCTCGCGCATCCACTCACGCTCACTGCGTACGCAGTAGCAGTCTAGAATGATGTCGTTGCGCTCCGCCACGCGCTCCAGACGTGCCTGGCGATCTTCCCGCGTCGGCAGCTCGCGCTGCTTCGCGTCGTCGAAGGGCGTGTGGCTGAAGATGAGCTGCCACGCGTAGATGGCCGCGGCGCAGAAGATGCGCGAGGTGAGGTTGTACGCCATCCCCCACTGCTCAAAGGGCCGGTGAAAGGTCTTGGTGACAGGGCGGGGGTGGCGCAGCTCGTTCGGGTCCACGACGCTCTCATACCGCATCGTCCCAGGCACCAGCACCATCGTCGCGCTCGTCTGCTGGCGGCTGCCACCGCGGTACGACGTGGTGAGGGAGTTGACGGTGCTGTCGAGCAGCGAGAGGCTCGTGGCAGTCCCTCCTGCATTGACCTGTGTGCGGTCCATCGCCGCGGGAACGGTGCGGGGCGGCACGCGTGCCTCGTAGGCCCCGCCAAGGTACGCGCGCACCTCGCGTGTGGGGACGAAGCAGACGCCCTTGCTGCGCCACAGCGGAGGGGAGGAGACAGCGCTGCCACGGCCATCATTACCGCCACCACGTCCTGGCGAGCCGCGGTGGCCCTGCTTGCTGACGCTGCCCGCCGCTCCCTCTCCCACTCGTGTTTCCGGGTCTGGTGGTGCCTCGCTCTGCTGCCGCTCATTCTCGTTCCCACCCGACTTGGCTCTGCTGGTGTTGTCCAGGTAGGCCATCGGTGGGTGGGTGGGGTAGTGCAGCGCTGCGGTGCAGGTGGCGTAGAGCAGCGAGGGCGGGGCGTGGAGGAGGCGGTGCATCACCGAGACGCTGAAGCTGCTGTCCGACTCGTACTCGCCCACGGCAAAGGTGGAGATGCCGCTCGCAGCGAGGGGCAAGGGCGGCGGCACACGCAACGAGCCGCTGACGTCGCGGCTGTCTTTGCCGGTGGCGGTCATCGCCTTGCGCTGCTCCTTCGATCGCAGAAACTTCTCACGGCTCGCAGAGGCGGCGAGCGTGGGGGAGGAGGTAGAGGTGCTGGTGGGCGACCTGCCGCCCCTTTTCGCTGCCAGTGTGCTGGTGGCTGCAGTGCCCGCCTCGCAGCTCGCGGCGTCAGCGGCATCACGCGCACGTCGCGCCTCTTCTGCGATCTGCTCCTCCGCTGCACGGGCCCGCAGGCGTCGCTGCAGACGCTGACGGCACACGCAGCGGAGCAAGAAGAGCCGCACGCGGCCCTCCAACAGCTTCCGTCGCTGCTGCATGCTTGCGATGGCGTGGCGGGCGTGCAGCTCTGCCGCCTGTGCCCGCCGCTGGCGAGCGCGCAGCCACCACGCCCGGATGATCTGCGCTGCTCGCCGTTCTTCTTCGCCGATGCGCTTCGGGGCGACATCGGAGCTCGCGAGAACGTCGTCTGACGTGACGGCAGAGGCCGAGGTGAGGGCGATGTGCTGCGGCAGCGTTGCGGAGAGCGCATGCGGGGCCGTTGACTGACTGGACTGCTTGCTTGCAGGTGCATTCACGAGGTCACTCTGCGTTTGCAGCCCACTCTCCTCGAGGTCAAGGCGACGAGGCACGCGGAGTGCGGAGGAGAGGCTGGCCATGTTGGCCGCTACCTGCGCGGTGGTGGTGCTGAAGGTCGGGTTCTCCTCCTCTAATGCATCCGTGTCCACATCGTCCTCGTCGCTGGGGTCCTTCAAGACCGTCGACGGCTCCGTAAAGATAGCGGTTTTGGATGGCTTGACGGTACCTTCGAGGTGCTTGTCCGGGCTGCTCATCTGAGAGCCGAGTGGGCCGTGCGCGGCCACCTCCTCGCCCCAGCTCGCCCGCACCTCGCTGTCGCGGCTCGCGGCGCTCGGCTGCGCGCCGCTGTCGAACACCGGCACCTCCACCACCACCGTGTGGGACGGCGTGGCGGCTGCCGTGGCGGCGTTCGCGGTGAGCGGGGTGGTGGTGCTGACCACTGTCCTGGAGTCCTGCTCTGCTGAGCTGACGGAGGCGCGGGTGATGGCGTCTGCTGCTGCTGCTGCTCCGGTTGTCAACTCTTCAGCCGACGAAGCGCCAGCGCCGCCGACACGCATGCGAGGAGACGTCGACAGCGGCTCTGTCTGCGACGCCGACCCTGGCCGCCGCGCGTCATCTTGTCCTTCACTCGCAGCGGCATCGGCGCCTGTGCCCTGCGGTGTTGTGGGCCGCGTCGCTACTGCCGCCTCGTGATGCGCGTCGGCGAAGCGTTGCTCCAGCGCACTCCACAGCTGCCACGCCACGGCGAGCCGACGCTGCAGCGCAACCGGCACCGCCCCCGAGGTTTGATGACTCTGCGTGCGCTGATGGTGGAAGGCGGAGGCCGTGCCGGTGGCGCCGCCTATGCTGCCGCTCAGCGTGTTGTTCAGCCCTGACGTCGATGTGGATGATTTCTTGCTCTTGCGCTTCGTGGTGGTGCCGCTGCTGCGATTGCCCTGTGAGTTCAACCACGACGCGGCAAGCGTCGCGCGCGGCGGCTCGGCGGACACGGCGGCACGCGTCGACGCTCCCGACGACTTGGACCGCTGCCCGGCGCCGCTGCCGCGCTTACCAGCCCCCGCGCTTGTTGCCCGCTTCGCTGACTTGTTGCCGCCCCCACCTCCGCCGCCGCCTTCCTTTGTGGGTGTGGGGGTGGCTTGCATCGAGTTGCCCGTGTTCGAGGCGAGGCTCGCTGCGGAGGCGGCCAAATCCATCACGGTGAACTGCGCCGAGCTCTGCGGAGAGCTGTACATGTCGCTGTCAAAGCTGGGCCGCGGCGTCAGGCCCGTCGCCGTGGGCTGCACGCAGTGGAGAATAAAAGTCTCGGCGAGGCCACTCGCCGACGCATCGGCAGCCGCCAGTGTTGCGTTCTCGGTGCTGCTCAAGCTGATGGAGCGGCGGTGCGGGTCGGCGGCATCGTTGCCGGCGTGAACGCCGCTGCTTATAGGCGTCGCGTCGTCCGCGGAGAGGCGCACGGTGAAGAGAGGCGCAAAGACGCTGGCGCTGACACTGGCGCGGTTGCGTGGCGTGCTGTCCTTCGAGGAGCGACCGGTAATACCACCGCCCGTCTCACCGCCAATGCTGCTTCCAAGGCCGCCGCCACTGCCTGCCGACTTCGCCGATTTTGGCTTCTTCACCGTCGACTTGCCTGACTTGGGTGTGGCGGCAGGCGAGGGCTTCGCGTGCGCTGACGTCGGCAGCTTTGGCGTTCCCGCCTCTGCTGGTTCCTCCTCGGCTTGCGTGCTGGCGAGTGTGGCGGCGAGGTTGTGGAGGTAGCGGGTGGGGACGAAGAATGGGTTGTCGAGCATGTCCGCCTGCTCCAGCTGCACCGAGGGCGTGGCCGTCGTCGCTGTCGTTGCTGTGGTGGCCGGCGGCGGTGTCGCGCCGCGGCTGTCGTCTGTCGTCTCCTTTGGCGCCGCCGGTGCGCCGAGCGCGGCACGGACGGTGTCGCACACCTTGCTGAGCTGCGCCGCGATCGCGCGCTCCTGCGCTTCCACAAAGTCCAAAAAGCGCATCGGCGGCGGACACGCCGTGGTGGCCGTGCTGATGCCCGTGCGGCCACACTCAAATACCGTGAGCGGCTTCGTCGACTTCCCGCCGCCTCCTGCTGTGGGTACGGTGCGAGAGGAGCCGATAGCGGTGGAAAGGGGCAGGAAGGGCACGGTGGTGTTCGTCTGCAGCGCCAGTGGTGGGCTTGCCTTGGCTGGCAGCGACGCAAGGGCAGATGGAGGAGGTGGGGAGACGAGCTGCGCCATCGTCTGCGAGCGCTCCGCCGGGGCCAGCACGGCATGGGTGCTGCTGCCGAGTCCAGCCGCTGGGGTCGGCGAGGAGGACGCGACGGGGGCAAAAACGCTGTAGGACTGCGGAAAGGCACCGGACTTGCTGAGGCTCTGGCTGTTGCTGCTAGCGAGGTCGTCCTCGGCGGGCAGCACGGGGAGGTCGGCGAGCTTCGTGCCATCGGCCAGCGCACTGAGCAGCGCCACCACGGCACCCTGCACGCTCTGCAGCCCGTCGGTGAGCGACGCCGCCTTCACGGAGGCCGCAGCGGCGGAGCGGCGGGACATGATGGCCGCAGCGGCAGCGGAGGCGGTGTTGGGCAGCGCGGCAGCCGCACTCGTGCGAGAGGTGCTGGGGCGACGTGGCGTAGTGCCGCGACTCGACGGCGACGGGCTTGGCAACGCGCCTGCTGCTGCTGCTGCTGCTGGCACACCCTTGCCACTGCCAGGAGGGCCACGGTAGCTGTGCGAGACGCTGCTGGTGCCGCTGTGTGAAGTGCCGGTGGTGGGGTGGCCGGCAGCGAGGGGCAGCGGCGTCTGCGACTTGCGATTTGCCTCTCCCCCCGCTGCTGCTGTGGTGGTGGTGGCGGGGGTGATGACAGCGGCGGCGGTGGAGACGAAGGCACTCAGCACCTCCTCCAGCGCCTGCCGCTGCTGCTGGATCTGCTTCATGTTGTCTACGTAGGGCTGCAGGTGTTCGGCGCAGTACTGGGAGACACGCTGGGCGTACACGTCCGCCACCGACTCGCGCGGCGACGACGACGGCGGTGGCAACGGCAGTGACGGGGCGGCAGAAGCTGGGTTGGAGGCGGAGGCCGCCCCGCTCCTCCCGCTGGTGGCTCCGCGAGTGCGAGGGGTGTGCACCGCGCCGCTGCCGTGTGTCTGGCTGCTGCCCAGAATGGAGGCACGGTTGACGGTCGTGATGCGGCCCACGCTGCCGCTGCGCTTCGCTGCACCACCGCCAGCTGCTGTTGCTGCTCCACCAGCCGCAGTGCCGGCTGCCCCACCGCGCGGGGACTTCGCACGCGAGGCGACAGGGGTGCGGGCACGCGGGGTGAGACTGGCGGTGCCGGCGCCGGAGCGTTGACGGGTGGCCCCACCGCGCGGCGTCAGCGTCTGCCCCTGCTGCTGCTGCTGCTGTGGTTGTGTGGTAATTTGGGAGGGAGCACCAGAGGTGGCCAGCGAAGCTTCCTGCGGGCTGCCTGCGTGTGCGGCGTGCTGCTCCTTCACGTCTGACGATCCAGCGGTGGTAAAATCGTTGCAGGAAAGCCGCTCCGCAAGGGGGATGTCGCCCAGCGCACCTCCCAGTGTCGCTGCTGATGTTCCTGCGCCGCCGCGCTCACCGACCTGCAGCCCGCTCACCCACTCAAGGTTCGGCAGCTCGCCCACGGCGGTGCAGAGTTGCACGTAGTGTTCCGCCAGCTTGGCGTGGTCAAGCCGCGTAGGGGTGGCGGTGGTCGTGTTGGTGTTTGCGTGGCTGTCCTCGACACCACGCACAGATGCGGTGCTCGCGCGTGGTGTGTGGGTGCGGGCGACAGAGGAGCCGAGGATACGACCCGATGGCGGCCGTGCTGCTGTGGCCGTCCTGCCACTGCGATAGTTGCCCGGCGCCGTCCCGCTGCTGTTCAGGTGCGCCATGCTGCTGCTGCTACCGACGTTCCCGCTCCCCTCCGCCGCGGTCGCGACGTCGCGGTCACCCGAGAGGAGGAACTTCGTGTCGATGCTGCTGTTGAGCGGCGACGACACGCCGGGCGAGTTGGGAATGGACCACGTCGGGTGCTGCTGCTGCTGCTGCTGCTGTTGATGATGGTGCTGCGGCTGCGCCTGCGGTGATGGCGTCGAGGCCCCGAGGGAGGCCATGGCAGCCACCGCACCCCGCTCGTGATCGCTCGGCTGCTGCTGCGCACTTGTGTGCGAGCGAGCCAGCTCCAGCTGCGTCGGCGACGACGGCGACATCGTGGGGGCAGCCGACACGCCGAGCAGCGGGGTGCCCGGCGCCGCGGTTGCGCGTATGACCGCCGCCGCCTTGCGGGCACGCGGGGGCCGTGACGGGGCCGGCGAGGGATCGGCACGGCGCCGGTGCGGCACGCCAGCTCCAGCGCCGCTGCGTGGGCCAGGCGGCAGCACCTCTCGTGCGCGTCCGGTGCCGCGGCCACCAGCGCCACGCCCGCTCGTTGCCACTGCTGCAGCCCGCGGCTTCAACCCGGGAGAGGCAAAGCTGATGCGTCCCCCAGCGGTGCCCGATGCATCGAGGACCGGAACCGTCGGGGAGCCGAAGTCCACCGTGTTGCCGAGGAACGCCGCGTTGTCGGTGCTGTCCATGAGGTTCACACTGCCCAGTGTCAGCGTGCCGCTACCGCCGGTGCGCCGGTTTGCCACGGAGCGGGGGCGGCGGCGGATGTGCGTGCCGGAGGGCAGGCGGTTGCGTGCGCGGGCCTGCGAGGCCGGCAGCGGGCCGACGTCGCGAGGGAGCATAATCGGTGAGGGCTGCCGACCGCCGGTGTTGTCGTCGTTGTTGCCCGCACCACTGCTGAAGGTGCCGGGAACGCGTGGGGTGGTGCCGGTGACGGTGTCCTCCAGCCGCTGCGGGCTACTGGTGGAGGCGGTGCGTGCGTAGCCACCCGCGCGGTGCGGCCGCTCATTCGACGCAGCCACCGCAACATGTGGGGAATCACAGGTGTTGGTGTCGAGACTCGCGGTTGTGTTGTTCGCTAGCTGACCGCTGCGTCCGGCTGCTGCGCCACCACCAACGTGTGAGATGGTTGGCGGCGGCAGCTTCAAGGAGAAGAAGTAGGGCTGTGCCGCACCGGCTGCTCGTGCGCCGGCGGCAAGAGCGGCAGTTGTTGGAGACTTCGAGAGGTCGATGCCCTGCGCGCCTCGCGTTTCGTGCGGTGGCGATGCTGATGCCCCTGCGTAACCGCTGAGGGAGGTGGGAGCCGCCACCGCAGCCCCGCCCTCGTCGTCGTCCTCGAGGTCGTAGCGATGGCGTTGCCCAGTGCCACCACCAACACCACCACCACTGTTGCTGCTCCGCCGATCTTCCAGAACAAAGGGTGCCGCACCAGAGCGTGCATCACTTGGAAAAGAGGAGGACAGCACAGGCTGCTGCACGGCAGTCGGGTCGTCTTCACCGGCGTCGTCAGCGCGACTTGCAGTCATGACATCGGTGTTGCTGCTGTTGTTGTGATTGCTGCTCGTGCCAGCGGCGGAGCGGGCGAGCTTGAGTTCCTCGAAGCTGCGCGGCGCCGGTGGAACAGTCATCCCGTTGCGCTTCATTGTGGTGTCCGTTTTCGGTGCTGCACACTAAAAAGGAAAAAAAAAAGTGCTAGCAAAAGAAAAAAGAGAAGAAAAATGAGAGTCAGAAGGGAAGAGTTCAAAAGAAAAAAAAAACAAGGTAGGGAAGGGATAACGATGAAATGTAGAAGAAAAGGTGGTTGCTGCTGGTAACCGCACTGCACTTACCCTCACACCGTCGACGCGATTTTCCTTAATGGAGTAGTAGCACGAAAGGAAGAGAGAGGGAAAGAGAGAGCAGCCAACAGCAACGGAAGCACGTTAAACAAACCGGGGAAAAAACAACGAGAGAAGGAAACGATAGTAACGCTACTCAACAGACGAAAGCATACACAGACGGGTACGCACACACAACAACAACAGCAAAATATCCAGAACAGTAGACAAGCAGGAAACGAAAAGTGAAAAAAAGAAAATAAAGTGGAGAAGAGAGAAAGTGGACCACTTGCCGCGCTGCTTCTCTACCAGCGAGGTGCAGGCGTCCTGTGGTGTGCCGTCAGACAAAAAACAGCAGAAAAAAGAAAAACGAGAGGCGATGGACTGCGGTACTCTTCTGCTCTTTCTACTCTGTGGTCTAAATGTAAAAAAAAAAAGAAAAGAAGGAGATAAGAAGCAGACTTTCTGCCCTTGTATACTCTTCCTTTTGGGGGAAAGAGCGAAATGGGAAGGAAGAGAAGTGACAGAAGGGAGTTGATGGCCTCGCTGACGAAAAGGCGGATTAACACACAAAAAGTCCACCGTCAGCGACAGACAAAGAGAGAGAAAGAGAGAGAAAGGTGGCAACAACACCAGCGGTACAGAGGCAAGGCTGCAAAACAAACACACAAAAAAAAAGGTCAGGAGATAAACAAAGAGAAAAAGTAGTCTGTGGAGCTTTAAGAAAAGAAATAGAAGGGTAGAAGAGGGCAAAACAGGAAAAAATACACAATATAGTAGTGGGATGAAAACTACGCCAACGATGATATCCCACTCCGATGCTGAAGGAAAAAAAAGAAAAGAGAGAGAAGAGGAACACGTTAAGGTTCAATAGCACCAGCAGCACCAACAATCAGCGAACAGCAAAAGAAAATAAAACACGGAAAAAACAACTGCTGCCGTGGACACAACCAACGGGAATCTTTGGTTTCGAGAATGCCGCACCTACAAAAAAAAATGAGAACGACAGGGCGACTCCGTTCAAAAAAGGAAAAAAGAAAAAAGAAAGGAGGAGCTCGCAACAACCTCCGATGAGAAGAGAGATCAAGGACTACCGTGGCAGAGAAACAATCAAACAAAAAAGGAAGAAGACGAGACAACCCGGTACTGAATGAATGCCGCAAAGACAACGCTCAAAGTGCAGAGTCGGGTATAAAGAAGGATAAAAGATAGAAGAAAAGGTAAAACGGTAGACTGCTATTCGAGAGAAAAAAGAAGGGGAAATGAAGAGAAGATGTTGTTGTCACTAGAGGGGAGTGGGCACAGCTCAACGTTGTATCTATCCAATCACGGTGACTGCACTACACATATGCGCCGCGATATTTTCAAATTGTTGTATGCTTGTGTGTTTGTGTGTGTGTTTGTGCTGTAATGTCCTCCTCTTGCGAGCTAGAAAGTTTTTTTTTCTTATTTTGTCTAGTAGGTAGCACTTAAGAGGGTAAGAAACACTACCTGGAGTGATCGCAGGCAGACACACCCACACCCACGACAGACAGCCAAGAGCACAAGAACGCGAGGGAGAAATATGATTAAAAAAAAAGGCGACCTACTACGATCAGCTTAGGGAACACAGTGTGCCGCCAAGAAAGAAGATCAGCGCCTTCGTGCCTACTGTCGGTTCTGTGTAGTTCGCAGCAATTTACCATGCAGGGAAGGAAGAGAGGTGAGGAAAGAGGAAATGAAAGGAGCCGAGAGAGTCCTCCATGCGTCCCAGTGGTGTGCGTGTGTGTATCAGTCTCATAACATTGTCGGAAAAAACGCAGACACCTTTTCCTTTTCTCGTGTACAAACGACTGCGGCTTTTTTGTGTATCACGTTGCACCACGTCTCACCACACCAGTGCGGCTGCGTAGACCGTTATTTTACTTTATCCTTTTGCTTGTGATGACAGCGCTTAACAGCGGCGCCAAAGTATCTGAGGTAGACGTAAAAGCAAGAATAACACCGGGAAAAAAACACGGCGCTCTCAGACACACTATCAGTGACAGTAAAGCAACACACACAAACAAACACACACATAGCCCTCACTTCACACTCGTACTCGTTCGGGGGTCCTACGGCATGTACTGGGGTTCCTTCGCCACCCGCAAGTCGACAAAGGCCCCGCGCAGCGTATTCAGCTTCTCCTTCTGATCATCAGATAATAGCCGCTTCTCCTTCTCCGTCATCTCACGGCTCGTCACACCCGAGGCGAGCTGCAGAACATAGTCGTACCACGAGGCATAAAAGATGGCGGCCGACACGGCGTCGGCGTCCATGTGGCGCACAAACTCGCCCTGCACGAAGCGGTTGCCGAACTCCTGCTGCTCCGGAGTAAGTAGGTAGCGCAGCAGGTAATCTTCGTCTTCTGCACCCGCACCCGCAGCCGGGCCTGCACCAGCGTGACTCGCGGCACCGTCCTCCTCAGCTCCGCTGCGCACGCCCGTGACGGCAGAGACCGCCGCTGCGGCCCCGGCGCCGCGAGCCGTGTTGAGCGACACCGCCACTGTCTTGTTGTGCAGGCGCAGAATAGTGCGGTAGAGTCGTACAAAGGCGCGGCGCCACTCGGGGGAGCTGTAGGCGCACTGCTGCAGCTGAGAAGGGTGGGGAAGCCCGGCGAGAGAGAGACGCAGGGCGAGGTTCGTTTGCAGCGTAACGTTGTGCATCACAGTCGAGGTGCCAGCGGATGGCATCTGCGCTGACGAAGAGGACGACGATGATGTCGCTGCGGCTGCCGCGGCGTTCTTGGCCTCGGCTTGTTCACGCAGCACGCGTGCCTTGGCAGTAGCACTGAAGGGACCGTAGCCCATCGGACGTGCAACGGCGTCCATGGTCATCGTACCGCGTCCACCCTCGCCGTCGGCTGTCGTGCCAGAGGCGTTGCGGTGCGGCGTCAGGAGGCAGAAGAGTGAGGCCGGGCTACGGCTGGGACATCCTACCTGGCTGGCAGTGGCACGGAAGACAGATCGCATGATTGCTATGGTGAAGTATCGTAGCAAAGAGCTGATCGCAGAACAGAGTAGAAAGAAAGAGAAGCAATGACTAGGGAGGTCGACTGCTGCCGTTGCAGCATGCGTATGGGATAGGCGGGAGAAGAATAGGGAGAAGAAGTGACCGATGCATTACAAGAATGACTGAAGGAGAAAGCAAGTCGTCAAGGAAAAAAAAATAAAAGCTGGAACTCGAGCGTGTGGCAGCAGCGACAGCAGCAGGTTACCCTCACATCTGCGCTTCTAAGCGAGCGCGTGCTGACATCCTTTCACTCTGTTCACCCATAAGCACTCTCTTAACTTTTCTGAACAGTTCTGATAATTCCGGAGTGATTCCAAACACAGGTGTATAAATACAGCACAAAGCGCGAAGCATGAGAAAGAGGAAAATGCAAAAGTGAATAATAATATGTAAAAATAAAGAACGATGGGTGCTGCACAGCACCTATGTACATGAGCAAGGATATGCCAAGCAAACAGAGAAAAAAAAAGCTAAGATATACGACCTTCGTGTGTTGACTTCACTGAAGGCCCCTCAAAAGAGCAGGCCAAAGCCCAGCGATAAGCTGTTGCAGCAGTCCACTGGTCGCTCTCTCTCTCTTTACATATGGTGGCTCGCAGAAAAAGAGACATTATCTTGTCTGCTTAAGCGCACCTGTCAAGCTGCTCTCCCTCAGCACCCTTAATCTTTTTTTACAGGGTGATCGAGTTGGCGTTGCCGTCCGCTGAGCCCCGCTTCAGGGCAAGGGACAGGCGGGCAGTGCGCGTGTTGGCCTGCAGCACGGCCTCCCCACTACCTCCGCCTAGACCGTCTCCCATACCACCACCGCCTAGCGCGCCGTTGTTGCTCAGCAGCGCCAGACGATTGCGCTGCGTCTGCGGGACGGGGTAGCCCTCCATGATGTCGATCTCCTTTTCGCGCCAGAGGCGGTACACCTCCTTCGCGTTCTCCGAGCGCTCCCGCTGAATTTTGACACGCGCCTGGAGAAGGTCGCCGCGCTGTTGGGCCAAGGCATCGATGCGACGCGACACCGGCAGTGTGGTGACACGCGGATCGATGCCGGCCTCCGCAAGCGCCGCCATCGAGCGGTCGGTGTAGACGCGCTGCTGGTACGTGTTCCACAGCAGCCGCGCCTGCAGCCGAGCAAGCTTCTTGCGCAGCTGTCCTTCCACGTCGTGGCAGCGGCGGGCGGCAAAGACGACATCGGTGTGGCTCGTCGGGTTGAGCGCCAGCGCAGCACAGAGGTCCTCGAGGGGCTTGCCAGTCGTCGGACGCGCACTCTCCGGCAGCACCATGTGCCCCATCACGTACTGGTGGATCGCGACGTACAGCTTGCCAAACTCGGAGAGGGAGTCGCGCAGGCGGACAACTTCAGTCGTGCCGAAGCGCAGCTGCACGACGTGGCCGAGCGGGTCGCGTGTGTTGCGCACCTTCAGCGGCCACGGGTGGTAGCCGCACTCGTACTCGCGCGTGAGCATCGGCAAGAAGAGGGAGTTGGCGGACTCGATGAGCTCCTTCGTCGCGTTCAGCGTCGAGGTCAGCGTCACGTTGTCGCTCATCGTGTTGTCCACGAGCGAGGCGCGGTGCAGCAGGCCCTGCCCGGTGCTGTGCAGGATTGCCTTGAAGAAGTGCAGCTGCTCCTTTACGTGCATGCGGAAGCGGTTCAGCTCGGCGCGGATCTGCGTCACGCTCTCCTGCAGCACCTGTCGCACGTGCGTGGTGTCCGTCAACGCACGCAGCCGCACCACCTCGGCGTGCTGTTCCGCCGCTACGTAGTTGTGCTCCGCTGTTTGCTGAAGCAGAGACTTCTTCAGCGCCTGCTGCCGCTCTTCGAACTCGACGCGTAGTTCGTCCAGCTGCTGCTTCGCGTTCTTGCGGAAGCCGTGGCGCAGGACTTCGGTGTCGCCGTAGCCCTGCTGCAGCTGCTGGGCCGCGCGGGGTGGCAGCACTGCCTCCTCCTCGACAGCGAGAAGGGCGAGATCGAGGAGGCTGTGCACGGCATCGAGCTCAGCCTGGAAGGTGTCGGGCCGCGTACCGGCCAACGCCGAAGGGCCGTAGCCAACGGGGTTCTTTGCATTCCCGCCGCCACCGGCGCCGACGTGACGCAGCTGAGGGGAGAGGCGTCCGAGGCCGCGTCCAGCAGCCCCACCGCCGCCGCCCCCGTTCGTGGTGACGCTATAGTTGCCGCCGTGCATGCTGACGAAGCTGCCGCTGACGCTCGGGTGGTCGACGGACGACTTGGGCTGCGCCGGCAGCAGTCCCGACACCCCCATCACCATCGAGGACGAGAGCACCGTCCCATTGGAGTGCTTCGGCCCGCGCGTGCCGCCGTGCATGCTCGCATTGCCCCCGCCTGTAGTGGCAGCAAGGCCGTCCTTGTTGCCTAATGTACCCATCCCACGCTGCGTGTGACCGCCTTTCCCTATCGGCAGCATCGGCAGCCCCGAGCTGCCACCCGTTGCCGCCGCCGAGGTCGTGGCGTGGTGCAGCTGCGTGCGCAACATGTTGCACTCCCGCACCAACGTTTCGCGCAGGTACTGCACGATGCGCTTCTTCTGGTCCGTGTACTGCTCCTCCTCGCAGAGCTGCTCGGCCAGCGCGCTGCGATGCTGCTGGGCGTCGGCGAGCTGCGTCTGGAGCTCCTCGACCCGTTGCTGCAAGGCGGCGTAGTCGGACTGCGGCACGGTGGTGACGCTGTTATCCTCCGTGATGGTACCGACGCTGACGAGCTGCGTTGCGCGATGGGCGGCCGCGGATTCGGAGAGAAGGAACATGTTTGCCATCGCAGCACCGCCACCCGCTGCAGCGCGCCGCTCCGTGTAGCCGCTCATCCCCGACTCGCTGACGTCGCCGAAGGATTCGTTTGCGAGTAACACCGAGGCGTTCGCTGTGGACAGGCGGTCGCGCAGCAGCGTGTGGCGGAAGGAGCGCTGCGGTTGAAGACTCGGCGCTGCGCTGCCGCTGCGGCCAAAGCTGACCCCTTCCCGCGGTTGCATCGACGGCGACAAGACGTTCGTGTTGGTGGCGTTGTTGTTCTGCCCACCAGGCCCTGCGAGACGCGCGGACTTGCCGTAGCTGGCTGGTAGCGCCACATCTGGCAGCGCCCCCTGCTTCCCTGCTGTGTTGTACTCCCCGTTTGTCCCGGCGAAGCCGCCGCCCGTCCCGCTGAGAGGCAAGATGTTGATGTTGGGCAGGCGCGTGGTGGCTGCGGCCGAGGAAAGCGTTCCCCTGCCGCCGCTGGTATTATTGGCACCGGAGGCACCAGCATCTGCGTTGCCGCCGCCCACGTTTGCCACCAGCTCAGCGCGAATAGCTCCTGTGGCCGCCTCCTCCACGTACTCACCCCGCGGCAACAGCACTGGTCGCTTTCGGAGCTGCTGATATACCCCTGTCACGGCCTGCTGCACCGCCGCCGTCGCCCCGCCGTTGCCGGACGGCGCGGACTGCTGAAAGGCGGTGTACTGCGTGTAAAGGGGAATCTCCTTGAGCAGGCGGTCAAGCAGCGCACGCGCCTCGAAGGAGAAGACAATGCAGTCGCGCAGCGAGCCGTTCTCGGCGAGGGTCAGCTTCTTCAGCAGCGTGCCAAGGACGTGCTGCACGACGAGGCGCAGCGGACGGGGGCAGGGCTGCTCGTCTAGGTCCCGCTCGATATCCGCGTCGCTGCGTGCCGCACCCCCACCATCGACGGTGCCACTGCGGTCCTCCACGGCCGACGTGCCGGCCCCGGTGGAGGAGGGCAACGGCTGCTGCTTGAACTGAAGAAGGCGAGAGGTGCCGGCGCCTCCGCCCCGCGCGCCACTGCGGCTGCCGTCCTTGGTCCCAGCCGCTGCTGTTGCGGTCGTGGGGTCCGTGTTGCTGAAGGCCCTGCCCCGGTTCTGTGTTCCAGGCCGTGAGGTGCTCTGCGAGACCGGCCGGCTGCCCTCCCCAGCCGCGCCATCAGCGTCGAGCGGCGAAGACGAAGCAGCTTCCGTGAAGGCGACACTGGTGCCAATGCGGCGACCGTCATGCTCACCGCCCTCTCCACCACTACCTCCAGCCGTCGCTGCTGCTGCTGCTGCTGCTGTGTCGCAAGCTGCCTCCGCCTCTTCCTCCCGCAGCTGCAGGTCCACGCCGTACTGCTCCGCCAGCGTCGCACGGGACAGCTCGGCGTAGTTCATTTGCCGCTGCAGCCGGCGCATGATGCGGTCGTACACGTCTTGCAGGTTGACGTGCACCGGTTCACCACGCGCCGTCGTTGGCGGTGCGTTGTCGCCGTTGTGGAGAGCGGAGCGGCCATTGCCGCCTCTGCTCTTCTGCACATGAGCGCCGGTGTAGTTGCTGCCGGCTGCGGCGTCCCCTCTCCCCCCGCCGCCGAGGATCGTACCCATCCCGCCGCCACGCATCGGCATGCCACTGTTGTTGTTGTTGTTGTTGGGTCGCCTGTCTGGCAGGTTGACGGTGGCCTGCGGGGTGTTCATGTTGTTGACGTAGACCCGCGGTGAGGCGTCGTATCCCTGGTCATTTTCCACGAAAGCGCGCGACATAGCTAGAGAGAGTTGCGTGTTTGTGTTTGTGTGGTTGTGTGCGTTGCTATCAATCACGCGTGCTGGAGTGCATATCCGAGCGCCAAAAAACAACGGCTTTTTCCTGCGTTTCACTTAACGTAGGGGTAACCACAGCGTTGGCGCGGAAGACTGAAGGGGAAAGAGAGAGAGAGGAAGAGGTGCGTCAAGAAGAAAGACTCAAAGAAAAGAGGAGGCATGAGCCAAAAGCAATGATGCTCACACGTGAGGAGTGTGTTGAAGCGGCATGTTGAACTCGCTGCCATTGCACGCTTATGCACACACACCAACAACAACTCCCCTCTCGCCTTTTCGCCCGGCGAGCAAAGCCAGTTGTGAAAAGGCATCTCAAGTGGAACATACTATGCGTGGTCAAGGTAAGCGCAACACAAATCAGTATGTCGCACAATGACGCACACTTTTTCAAGTTTCTTTAAGCTGTTGTCTCGTGTTGTACAGAAAGTGCAGCGCGTGGGCAGGAAACGGCACCGCGCGTGCAAATAGAAGAGGGGGAAGGGTGTACAAAGGTTCTCGACCACGGCCACAGAGGCGCCAAAATAGGCTCATCGGTGTGCAACAGCAGGAATAAAATTAAGAAAACAAGAAAAAAAAAACAGCGAAAGACAACACATTTTTCCACCTAGCTCCGTAGTCACTTTTACGGCGTGGGCTGTCGAGGAGGCGGGGAGGGCACTACACCTAGCGGATCGACGCCGTTCTCGTCTAACAAACACGTTGGCTCAGAGGCGCCTCCGGCTTCATCAGGTGCAACGTGTCGCTTTGGAGAGTCGCGGCGTTGCTCCTCTTGGACTGCCACCGACTTGTTCGGCACTGCCTCCCCCAACATGTTCAAAGTTTCCGGCACGTGGCTGCGAAAGGAAGAGACGGAGCTGTACGTCGTGCCCGCCTCCTCCCCGTCCTCGTCCACTTCGTCCGCTTCCTCTGCGACCACTGTCCTGTCCGCCAGAGGCGATGCACTCGCCACCTCGTAGCGAATACTCGTGCTGGTGCTGTTGCTGCCTGTGCTGTTGATACTGAATTCAGCGCCGGGGTGAGCGGCAGCGGCAGCGTCGGGGGAAGCGTCAAGACGCGATCCCGCGGCGAGCGGCACGAGCTCCCCACAGACATGTGTCACTTCAGATGCAGCTGACGGCGCCGGCAGCGTTCTCCGACTCTTCTTCCGGTTTGAATCTCTCACCACAACCGCCTGAAGTGGATCGAAGAAAACGTTCTGTTCGCTGGCACCGCTCCCAAGTGCCTCTGGTGACTCCAGCAACCGCGGTGGCAGCGGAGAGGGGGAGAAAACTGCTAGCGGCTGCTGCTGGTGTGCATAGCCGCTGACACCGCTAGACGGTGGCGATAACGGCTCTTCATCTGCCTCCTCGGCGTGTGTGGAGTCGTCCGGGAAGAGCTGAAGAACTACCAGTGCGTCGCGGTTGCAGATGGAAGTTGGCGTGACGTCCTCGATGAAGTGGCGCCGACCGCGATGTGTTGGCACCGACGTCACGGCTGTGGGCATCGCCGGCCTTGCTGCTCTCGTCGACGGCACGCGCTTGTCGTTCACTAGAGGTGATTCATCGATACGTTGCAGATCGTCTGACGGGGAAACCAACACCTGTGCAAGTTGGCGTCGCTGCGCGGCTGACGAGAGCGGCGGCGGTGACGTTGGCGGTGACGGCGGCGGTGGTGGTTGAGAGCGCGGCACGGTGCCAGTGGGAGGAGAAGAAGAAGGAGCCGCGTCTGCGTCGGGAGGAGGCAGTAGGGCGGGTGGCTTCGGCGGTGTTGGCGGCGGTGTCGGAGAGAGCGGCTGGATCGAGGAGACATGGCGCTTCGCTCCGTTTTTCTGCGGGGAAAAAACGGAAAAGACGACGTCCGACTGCGTAACTGTGCACTGTGCCGAGGAGGAAGAGGAAGAAGTGGATCGCGACGCTGCAGGACTCGCCGACGCCGCGACTGCGGGACTCTTCACCTCCTCCACGGTGTGTGGGCAACTACTGCTACTGCTGCTGCTGCTGCTGCTGCTGTCGTCACGGAGGTGGGCAGCAGCCACTGGACTGGCAAATGGCGTCCGTGATGGCGAGGAGACAGGGGAGACGGAGATGGAGGGCAGCAGCGGACTCGCCGGCGTCCCCTCCACTCGCAACGCCGCACCCTTCCGTCCCCGTCGCTGCACTTCACTCTGAGCACCGCAACCGCCACTACTACTGCCTTGCACCCGCCACAGTGTGTGGTAGTGAGCCTCCAAGATAGCCTGCGTGCCCTTCTCGTGGGAAAGGGCGAGCTGCAGGCGGTCCTCTGCCTCGGCGTGGGTCAGGGCAGCGGTGCGAGCGCCGTGCATGAGCCGAGCCGCCTCCTCTGCTGGCAGGAGAGCCGCCAGCCCTCTGCTTCGCCGTGCACGCTTTGGAGTGGCCGCCTTGGCGGGTGGGACGTCGCTGCCAGCCGTCGGCACTGCCCGAGTGCCGGGAGAGGAGGTGCAAAAGACACCACCGTTACTTCCACCGTTCCAGTGGAGCTGTCGATGCACCGGTGCTGACGCCGCTGGCTCTCCGTGCGACACCTCACTCGATACGACACGTGCGTCGGTGCTGCGGTCCACTGCGGCGACGGACATGGCGGCGCTGACGGCCGCGATGGGTGTGACGCCACGCAGCGTTGGGGTGGAGGTGCTGCGGTGCATTGACGGCGCAGAGGGAGTGACAGCTGCTGCCTTTTGCTTCTGCTGCTGCTCTTGTCGCTGGTAACCGGAGCCGCCGTCGTGATGGGCAGCACGGCGACTACCTGCTCGCTGCCATGTATTGTTCTTTCCTTTCTTCTCTTCTGTCAAACTTCTTGGGTAAATTTGTGTGCGCTGTGCCACCGGCGGTGCGGGGTAGACGACACGCGTATGAGCCGCACTGTGCGCAGCGATGGATGCGTTACTGTCGCTATGGGCGTGATGAGACGAAGCATTTAGTGGCGATGGCGATCGTTGATGGCGCTGCCGCCGAGGCGGTGACGTCGCGCTCTGTGGACTCCGCGTACGTTGTGCCCTCACTGGAGAGCCCATGTCGTCCTGTCTCCCACCTCTTCCTCCAGCCGCTGCCACCGTTGCCGCTGCGGGAAAGACTCTCTGCACCTGCCGTATGCCGAGTATTATCGTCTCCGCGCTGCGGGCCATGCCGTGTAGGACGGCGGTGCGCAAACGTGCTTCGTCGTCGGGGTCGTAGTCGCCACGCAGCGCAGCGGCCTCGCAACCGGCACAGCGCGACGCAGAGCGGCGGAGGGGTGGTGAGGGTGGGGCGGCGTAGAGCACGCCGTCGTATCGGCTTGCGAGAGAGGCGGCATCTCTTTCAGCTGCTGTCCTTGTGCGACCCACCACGTAGGGCACCCACTGCGCCGATGGCGTGAGCGCCGTCCAGTCGGCCGCAATAGACCGCTCCGCCTCCCTCTCCTTGTCATCTGCCTCGTCTGCCTCGGCATCCATGTAGGAGGACAGCTGCTGCCGAGCTGCGCGACTCCGGCGGCGACGGCTATCGTGAAGGTAAGGGTGCGGCTCCAGCTCTGCTGTTGCCGGTTGTGGCGGCGGTGAAGATCTTCCGCTACGACTCGCCTGACGTCGCTCGTGCTCCCGGCGGTTGGCGTGGGCCTGCACGTTGAAGTGAAGGCCTTCGTGCAGGTACGTCGCGGTAGAGTTATTCGTGTGATCTGCACTACCGGAGCGCGTTGAAGGGAGGGAGAAAGGAGCAGCATCACCTCCGCGCTGCTCTTCCAGCTGCTTCTCTGTGAGAGGCACGTGGGTGTCGTTCAGATGCTCCACGACTTGTCGCCACTGCAGCGTCACACCAGCGAGGAGCCGCGACAGGAAGCGTGTCGTTTCATACTGCTGCTGCAGCGCTGTCGGTGCGTCGACGGCGAAGGGGGCGGGACGGTCGCTGCCTCGTGCCGACCACGAAGGCTGCCGGTGCTGCCGTTGCTGTTGTTGTTGTTGTTGTTGTTCGTGTTGGGGATAATCGTAGACACCGCCGTAATTGCCCGCGTAGAAAGGTGACGGGGAGGAGGCGGCGGGGGAAGAAGAAGGGGCGTAGGGATGAGAGCGACTCGACTCGCAGTGCGGAGCGGAGGGTTTGCGCTGCCGCGGCGGCGGTGTGGGCGAGTTTTGTGGCGCCGTGGCACGATGCTCGCGGCTGGGGTCCATTACGTCCTGCGAGAAGAGGAGAAAAAGAGGGAGAAACGTGAAAAAAGTGTTTTAAGGCTTCTGTTGCACATCCAAACTGCGTGTGTGCCGATTCACACAGGTTCATGTAGAGGCTACGGGCAGCACATACGAGGGACATGTGACATCAACGCCATGATGGAGGTCAACCACCTCTTTTTATTTCCACGAGAATTGAGAGAACAGCACGGTTTGTCGAGAAGAGCGCCGACTTTGCCAATGGCACCCAAAACTGTCAACCGTGCTTCGCGCAGATGACCATCATTTTTAAATTTCCGGTGGTTGGTGGTCGTTGCGAGATGGAATTCCATAACACACGTGTGACCGCAAATGAGAAAAAAAAAAGGATGTAGTAGTGAGACATGGAAATACAAAGAGGAGGACAGAGGTAGAGGGGAGGCAGGTCGTCGGACACCGCTTCCTTTATGTACATGCTGGCCAGCAGCGTTCGGCCAGAAAAAAAAAAAACATGCGCCAACAATGGCGAACACGCCTAATTCGAAGTTGCCAGCCAAATAAAAAAAAAAACCAAAATTTGATGCGCTACGCTCCAACAAAAACGAGTACAAACAAACAAAGACTCGGAGAAGGGCAGAAGAGTGGGCGAGCGCGCGACGGACAACGACGAGAGAAGCTAGGGAAGGAAGAGGGGAAGAACCACCTTGTCCTGCTCTTTTTTTTCTTTTTAATTTTTTTTTCTCTACATTGTACATGAAAAGTAAACAGGAGTGGAAGAGGAGGTAATGGGACGCCTACGTGGCATTATGCGACTCATAAGTATGGACGAAGGGCCTCATGCTGGTGAGAACAACAAACAAAAGCGCGCAGAGTGCTCTACGTTGAGCTGCAAGAACGGGAGTGGAAGGTTTTTCTCCTCAGGAAAGCCCACCTCATAAAGAATAAAAAGTAGAAGGCAGATGAGCGGAGCAGCAAGCCAATACACATGCGAGAGGAGAACAAGAAAAAGAGAGAGAGAGTGAGACAACATTGGCGCCACGGAAAAAAAAAGAAAAAACTAAATGCATCGAGGAAGACACACCCACGCACACACACTTGCACACAGCTCATCGTTCCACTCGTTATGATCGCGCGTAGTTCAGGCGCGAGATCACGGGAAGAGGGGACGCCATACCCGCAGCGGCAGCATGACCACCACTCTTCACTGATTTCCCACGCTGCGCCGCTGCCGCACCGGGATACGGCTCCGCGCGAAACCCGTCCTCCCCCGCCGCGTCCACCAACGGAGACGTCGCAGTGAGGCTTCTGCGCGTCGCCGTCGCCGCCGCAATCGCCGGCACCTGCCGCAGGTGTCCCATCACGTCCACCAAGCCGTTGGCTGGCTGGGCCAGCGACGCAACACGCTGCGGCTGCCCCGACGAGACATCACGCGGGTAGGACGGGCGGCTTTGCGCCGAGGCATAGGCGGTGCGCTGGCCCGCCACTGCGATGGCGTCCTGCAGCGCTGGCGGCACCTCCGCCCACTCCAGCTTCCCGCTGCTCACGTCTTGACGGATGTCGCGCACGAGGGGGTGCGTGGCGCCGCTCATGCTCACCGTGGTAAGGTAGCCGTGCTGCTTGTCGGCCAGCACCTCCTCGATGGTGCGAGGGCGAGGGCACTGCGTGCGGTGCAGGCGAGCCATGTCGATTGACTTGGCCGTCCGCAGCGAACTCGTGCCGTTCTGGATCTCCGCCCGCTGCCGGCGGCGCTGCTGCTGCTGCCGCGCCACCTCGGCCTCCTCTCCGACCGCAGGGGTGTGCTGCGGTGTGCGGCTGCGCGACCCGGATGCTGCTCCTCCCGCCGGCGCCGAGTGGGCCGTGCGCATGCGCTGCGAGGCGGTGAGTGAGAAGGTGCAGCCACGCGTCTCAGCAAAGGTGCGCGGCGGAGCCGCGTGCGGGTTGCTGCGCTGCGTCCCTGCCGCACCCACCGCCGACGTCGCGAGGGGCGCGAATCGGGTGCCGTCCCCGAAGTCGTACATGTGGTTGTACTGCAGCATCGTCGTGTTCGGGCTCGGGTCGTGCGGCACGTAGTAGCCCTTGCTTCTGTGGTTGTAGTAGACGTAGTCGAGCTGCGGCGGGGCGGGCTTGCCTTTCCGCGGGTCGTGGCGGCGGAGGCTGCGGGCCTCGTCGAGGTCGGCGAAGGTGTTGGCATCCAGCATCTCCACCTCCCGCCTCAGCGTACCACTGCCGGTGGTGCTGTTGAAGGTCGTGTTCATGGCGGCCAGGCCCTGTGCTGCTGCAGAGGCGGCAGAGGAAGAGCGGCGCGTGCGTTGCTCGCTGTGCGAGGTAGCCGACGCTGCAGCAGCAGCCCCACGAGAGTCTTGCGGCGGCGCCTCCTTAGTAGAACTAATCCCGCCGCTCTCCCGCTCGTCGTGGTTCGTTACGCTGCGCTTCAGCGTGTTGCGGGGCACCGTGCCGAGGGTGGGCTGCTCCCCGTGGAACGTCTCGCTCAACACAATCGGCGGCATGTGGTCCGTCGAGAGTAAGTAGCGGGAGTACGAGCCCGCCTCCATGCGGTTGGTGTGGCTGTTGTCCTTGCCGCGCCGGAAGAGCCCAAGAACGGTGTTGGGCGTCAGCGCGGCGGCCGCGGCAGCGATGCGCTCCGTCTCTGCCCGCGTGTAGACGTCGGAGGCGTCGGTGTTGGTGGCGTGTGGCGGTCCGTCTGCTGAAGGTGCTGCAGGAGCCACGTCAACACGAGGCGGGGAGGCGGCGGCGGACACGGCGGTGCGGGGGGCAGAGCGCTGACGAGGCGACTTCGCGGAGCGGGGGACGGCGGCCTCTGGCTGCGCAAAGGCGACCCTCTTGGAGTGACTACTGGGCCGTGCTGCGGGCTCTGTCGGCCCCTCTTCTTCTGTTGCTGTGACGGCAGCCGGTGCTGGTGCTGACGGTGACGTTGGCGGCGCTCCCTCCTCAGCCGGCGTGGGAGTAGCACCTGCAGTCTCCTTAAGAGCGTCGTCGGTGTTTTCCGGTGGCGCTGCAACCTCGATGTCAGCAGCTGGCGTCTTTGCCGCAGGTGGACCGACCTGCTCTTCTCGAGAGGAGGGGACGGCTTCTGCTTCCGCGACTGCTTCGATGGGCGCTGCTTCGTGCTGTTCATGCGCCTCCGCCACGTCACTCTGCTCTGCAGCCGCCTCTTGTGGCTCTACGGTAGCTTCGGGCACCGCTACTGCATCCTGCGGCACCGCTACTTCTTCAGCTCGCTCCACCACCGCGTTCGACTCAACAGCGTCAGGTAGGCTCATGCTTCTTTCTTTTCTTTTTTTCTCTTTTTTTTCTTCCCTTGGGACTTACTATTTGTGACGTGTGTGTACGTATGCGCACTGCACACTCAGGTAGAGACCGCCGCTCGGTAGTTGAGAAAGGTCTATCACACGTTTGTGGTGTGGGGCGTGTGCGAGGCAGCAGAACGACGATCGGAACGCCGTTAAACAGTGGCGGACTGGGTGTGGGAGAAGAGGTGTGGGTTGGAGGGTGAGAGTGTAGGAGAGAGAGAGGAGCGGGTGTGGGAAGCGCGGCGAGCAAAAAAGAGGAGAAAAGGAAACCTCAAACGCCTCTGCACAAATCTCAGCTGCACAGTTCAGATGCACTGTCGCTATCTGTTCCAAGGCACATATTGCTTTTATTTCCTTCTCGATTGCACGGAAGCACAGTAAAAAAAAAAGAGGAATGAGGGGGAAAAAACATGTACCCGCAAAAGAAAAGGACACACTAAGAACATAGCGGACAGCGTAGAAAGAAGAAAAGAATTAGAGATATAATGTGATGAGACACGTCACCACCTATTATACATAGCGAAGAGAATAAAAGGAGACATACAAGCCCAGGAAAAAAGAAGACATGGCGGACATCGATTTAGGACAGCGGAGACTCTGCAAAGCTATCTTTCTCTTTCTCTGGATCACACATTCTCTCCTGGGTACAGTTGTAAAACACGTTTTTACCAGTTGGGCAGCTCGCGCACCGACTGCACATCCGCAGCCCGTCTTGCCGAGGCAAACATGGCCCCTTTGCGCTGGTCAAGGGCACAGCGCATGCGTTGGTCGCGGTGGTACTCGGCAACGGCATCAGCCTCCGCAGCGGTGCCACGCGCCGGCGGCACATTTGGGCCGGTCGAGGCCAGCAGGGCGTGGCCGTAGTGCGCACTGTTCGACGGCTGCTCCCCCAGCAGATTGGATTCCCTCGCGCATGTTGAAGTGCTCGGGCCGCGAGGCACATCAGTCTCGGCCTTCGCAGCACCGCCCTCCACACCCTGCATGCCTGCTGCGGTTGCAGAAGCTGTCATGGACGAGGCTCGGCGACTTTGTGCGGCCGCCAGTCGCTGCTGTTGCTGCGGCTGGTGCTGCATCATGCCCAGATCAGCCAGGGAGTGGTCGAGGGGACCACTCACCCGCGCCTTGCCGCCCCGCTCGTGCCTCCGCTGCTCCAGCTGCTCCCGCTGCCGCTGCGCGTCCTCGGCGTCGGGGTGGATAAAGCCGTCCATCGTGTTGAAGACTCCACGTCCCCGGCGCTGTGGTGCCGGGCCTCGCCGCTGCTGCGACGCCTGCCCCTCCTCCACCGCTGCCTCCCAGGCAGGAACGACGACACGCTTCGACGGCTGCCACGGCTTCTCACTGCCCATCCCAGAGACTTCGTCGTAGTGACGCCTGCCCCCATTCTTTGAGTGCAGCACGTAGTTGCCTCCCGGCGGCGTTGGGTGGTCGGCGCTGCTGCCGTAGCCGCCGCTATCACCGTGTGCGACCAGCGCGTGACTTAAGTGGTTGTACAGGATGTCAACGGGTTGGTGGGCCCGGCCGAGGTGGCGCACGCGGTGACCGGGTGTACTGCCCGGAATGCTCTGGTCGGTGTACGGGGTGGCGTAGTGGGAGTCGGTGAAGGCGATAGCGATGGTGTCGCGGCGGTTGCCTGTGGTGGATGCCATGGTGAGTTAAGAGAGAGAGAAAAAGACTGCAAGAGGAGGATGAAAGAAAGGGGCAAAGAAGTACGCAGATAGTGGGGGGGCACTTTAGAGGAATGTGTGTTAATTTTGCCACGCGCTGTGGTCCCACAGTGAAGTGAAAAAAAAAAAAACAATTAAAAGCGCACATCCAACGCGAAAAAAAGAATTACAGGAGGATAAGAGGACAAGAGGGCGATGAGAAAGCAGATGCGTGTCGAAGTCACTGCTGAAAGGGAGAGTACCTAAACAGGAGAGAGAGAAGGAAAGACACAGAGCCTTGCCTGCAGACAGCACGCCTGTACTACTCTGTGGTGAGCGGACCGCCGCGCAACTCCAGCATGCAGGGCAGAAACAAATCGCGACAGTGCCGCAGCGATGCGCGCAACAAAATGCTCTCGTACATGAGAGAAGAAAGCAATGCGAGCGGTGACGCTACACGCAGCATGTCCAAGCACGCTGTGCATAGGCGATCCAGTGTGCGTCAAAAGCAGAAACTACCGCTAATTTATATTTCGTCCAGATTGTTTCCTTGTGGTATGCACGAATACGTAGTTACACGAGCCCGAGCGGAAGCTCTTCCTTCTCCATCGTCCACCGTGCATCGCTCACCCTGCCTATTTCCCTCTCTCTTTCTCTCTTCTATTCTATTACGCCACACTCCAAAGTTTGATGTGTAGGAACAGACCCGAAGAGAGCAGCACTAACAAAAAGGAGAGGAGAAGAGGAGAGAAAAAATCAACAACAACAACGCAGTATGAGTGATGGACGAGGAGGGGAGGAGGAAGGGAGAGGAGACACACTCGTCATTCTAAGTTGCCTAAGATGTAAAGAAGTCCCATAGAAACAGGGGAAAACTGAGAAAAGAAGAAGAAAAAGAAAGGGGTTCACCACCGTTAGACCTGTCCAATATGGAACGACAAACATGAAAAGAGGAAAAGAAACACCTTCAAAAGAAGAAGAAAAAGAGAAAGCTGACTAAGAGAGGCGGCAAGAGGGCGAAGCGTCATCGACCTCAACAGCACAAGGCACTGAAGAGAGCTCTCACACTCACAGATACCAAATTCAAATAAAGGAAAGCAAGAGGGGCGACGACGAAAGAAGAGGGGGCTGCGACGCTACTCTGCTACAGTAGATTAACAACAACAACACAGCACAACAACAACAACCACGCCCATCATAAACAACGAGCAAAATAGGACAAGAGGAGTAGGTGGAAAACAAGTCAGGTAAAGTACTATCCTAGCAACGCACACACACTCTACCTCTCCTTCTTTTTTTTTTCCACAACACACCTACGGAGTGCGAGGAAGAAAGAGAGAGAGAGAGAGATGGAAAAGAAAAAAAAAAGAAAACACTCAACTAGGGAGGGATATAACAGCAGCCGCGACGACTGCTACTTAGATGCCCATCTGGCGCATCGACGGGAAGCCGAGCACCTCACCGTGGCTGTAGAGTGACGCGCGGTGCGAGAACATCATGTCGAACACTTTCTTCACATCCTTCGCGCTCACGGCGTTGATGGCGTCGACGACCTCGTCCACGGAGGTGGCTACGGTGGATTCGCAGTTTTCGATCGAGAGGCTCGTGCCGAGGTAGTCGCAGTAGTCGCGGATCGTGTCGGTGTTCTGCACGACAAACTGCGTCTTGGCCATGCTCTTCGCCACCGCGACGAGGGAGTCGGAGACGGCGTCCTTGTTGCCCTTGACGGCCTTCACGGCGTCGGTCACCATGCGCACCGCCGCCTTCGGCTCAGCCGTGGCGGTGAAGCCGAGGAGGCCAGCGGTTTCGTAGGGGTTGTAAAAGGCGCGCAGGCCGATGTGCTCGTGCGTCTCCTCCCGCGTGTAGCGGATCGCGTCGTTGAACTGGATGTCTAAGATCGCCTTCACCACCAGCGACGCCGCGTAGTCGCGCATCGTCTTGCGGTCCTTGCCGTAGGCCAGCCAGCCCACCGCGCAGATCGTCTCGGTGTCCATGTCCGGCTTCGTGCCCATCGCCTTGGCGCGGTCCTCGTGGTCCTGGCGCTCGCCACCGGTGTACTGGTCCGCCTCGTTCTTTACGCTGATCGTCGGCGCCTGCGCACGGGCGTGGTGCGGGGCGGCGGCGGAGTGCGGGAACGGCGTGTTCTCGTACTCAGCAATTAGCGCGGCGTGGTCGACGTTGACGCCGGCGATCACCACACGCGACGGCACGACGTAGCGGCTGTACTGGTCCAGCAGCACGTTGCTCGTGATCGCGCCGTTGTTCAGCGGGGGGACGAAGCGGGGGTTGCCGAGGGGCTCGCGGTAGAAGGCGACCGTCTCCAGCATCTGCTTCGCGTAGTCGGCAGGGTACTGCCAGCGCAGCTCCTCGACCTGGTTGTCGATGGTGTCGCGGAAACGCTCCACATCGGGCTCGTGGAAGCGCGGGGCGGCGATGCAGGTGAAGATGTTGTCCTGCACAAGGTTCAGCGAGAACTGCTCCTCGGCGGGGCGGCGGCTGTTGGCGCGGCGGTCAGCACGCGAGGTCGACGTCGCGGCGCTCTTCCACTTGTCGGCGCGGGCGTCGATGCGGATACCGATGTAGTGCTTGTTCTTCTCGAAGTGCGACTGCGCGGCCCCGACGCTGCGGATGTTGCGGTCCAGCTGGAAGAGCGCGTTGTTGTAGTTGCTCGTCGTGAGAGCGAGGTGCATCATCGCACCGGTGCCAGGCGCCGTCGGGGGGTCGTAGGCCGGACCTGCAAGAATGTACGCACCAACCGACACGGTCGGGCCACCGAGGTTGTGGGACACCACACGCACGCCGTTGTGCAGACGAGTCACCTCGACCGCCTTCGCGGCCGGCGCCGGGGCGGTGGACGGCGGCGCCGGGGGGAGGCGGTTCCGCGTGCCAAAGGGCTGCGTCAGCGGGGTCTGGCCAAACTTGTACTGGTAGATGCCGCGGGTCTGCGTGCAGGATGCGGCGGCGGCGGCGGCGGTCGCGACCGGGGCCGTGGCTACGACACGACGGAACATGGTGAGAACCGGAAACGAAAAAAAAAATACGGGGGTTTTTGTTTGTGTGAGTGGGTGTTCGTGTATGACACTCGTACTAGCTACGTCGACAGACACGCTACACTGAGTCGCCTTAAGAGTGTTGTGCAACGACAGAATGTTTTATTTCTTATCTTCTTCTCTGGAGGAGACTACTACGCACTTCTGCTCTTCCTTTTTTTTTTGACTTTTGTTTTCACCGCGTTGGCTCTCGTAGGAGAGAACCACTAATCGAAGGTGAAAAAAAAAGTGAAAAAGGAAAGAAAAGAAGGCACCACGTTGGTGTGCTGAGCTACCTGTGATTACCTGCAATGATGAGGCCACGAGAAGAGTAGAGAGAGTCAGAGAAGAAATGGTAAAAGAGAAATAGAGAGAGAAAGAGAGATGGCAGCACTGGTTATAATGGACAAGAGAGCGGCAACATGCATCAGTCGGTGCATTCTTCTTTTTGAGGAAAATGTCTGCTGCGGAACTGCACAGTTGATGTCCTGAGCTGTTTTTAGTATCGGCGGTTAAGAAGCTAGCAGCAGCCGAAACGAAGCGACTTGTTTTCTCTTCCCAACCCGCTGAAACACATCGTGTGTGTCCACTTGATTGTGAGCAAATTAAAAAACGTCTTATTATTATCATTATTATTATTATTATTATTTGACTTTGTTCTTCGGAAGCTCCGTCAATGACAAACCACGTCGCGGCACAAGACGGAAAGGAGAGTCGCGCGTGCACTGCAGGCGAAGACGGCGAGCGTGTGGGAGGAAAGAGGTGCAGCGGCACACACGCACAACAATTAGGAGCGCTATTATGCAAAAAAAAAAAAGAAGAAGCAGGAGCTGGAAGTGGACACGACGGAGGTGTGAAGCGTAATACCTGCTTTGGTGTAACGGACCGCGTTAAGATGTGCGATTAGAGTGAAGTGTGACTGTGTAAGTGTATGTGGGAGGGGAGAATTTTTGTGCAGGCGCGAGCAGGTGATGAAGAAGAGGGCGTAATGGAAAGTTGTGTAGACGTGCAGAGAAGAAAATGAGAGTGGGTTTTTTTTTCGGACGCGAAAAAGCGTGTAGATTCAAAAAACGACGTTGGTGAGTGCCTCTCTTCCTCTTATTTTTTGTTGTTGTTAGCATTATCAGCCTTTACTGTATTTGTTTGTTTGTAGACTCGCAGGACGTGCTGCTCTTCCTGCCGGTACCGCAGGTGTGCTCTAGTGCTGTCTCCCTGCTGGAGTTTCAAGCGCGTGGTGCACTACCGTTCTCATGAGCTGAGGCGGCAACAGCAGCGGTGAGTGTGTGTGGCTGTGTGTGCATGCGTACCTTAGCAGGTTGGTTTGAGAGAATATGCTCTTCACCACCTCCTTAACTTCCTCTTTGTTTCCAATTGCGCATGCGGCAGGGAAGAAGGCGAGTTGGGGGAAGGATCGCTGTGGCTTCGTAGGATCGCCTTTTGTGAATGCTTTCTTATTTGATTGGTTAGGTTTGTGTACTTTATCGGAAAATCGTGTGTGCCTTCCTTTACAACTGTATTTTTTATTCCTTTTACGTGACATGTTAACGAGGAATAGTGAGTGTGCTTTTCCTTCTCTCTCTATAAATGTCTCTTTTATTGCGCTCACAAAAGTATTTTTTTCCCGTCGAATCCACGAACCGGATAAAACAGAAGAGAAAAAAAAAACACAGAGGAAACACACACACTAAAACATAATTTTTTTTCTTAATAGTTCACCACCTTTTCTCACTGATGACTTCACAAAAAAAGACACATACAAAAAGAGAGATGGGACTTGAACGGTCTCTTCATCTCGCAGCACAACGCACATTATATAACAGTATTTGTAGCACTGAAAGAAAGAGCGACCCGCCACACATTGTCGAGTAGCTACAGCGAACAAAACAAAACAAAAACAAAATGAGGCGTACACAGCGAGAGGCATCTATTCGATTGGAGTACAGAAGATTAGGAAGGAGGAAAACATAATTCAAAAGGGTACTCTCAATTGAGAGACATCACACATAGCGAGAAGAAAAACAAAGATGGAAGAAAAGAGAGCTAAAAAAAAAAAACTACAAGTCTGCTGTTTCGCGATTGCGACGCGGACAATCTGTATGTATTTTTTTTTCCCACACACACACACACACATGCACAGAGAGGAACTAGACAATAACAAGAGACACTTAGTAACGTGCATGTGTGGCGTGGGTTGGGGGTGTATTACAGGTACAAAATAATAATAAAAGCAAAATGAAAAGAAAGATGCGTCCCGGGCACACGTCGGAATGTATAGGTGCCCTCCTTGAACTCGCTCACTTTACTCCGCGCGCTTACTTCTTGGCCCGCTTCGCAGCCTTCTTCGGCGCCGGTGAACGGCCACGCTTCTTTGGCGCGGGCTTCTCGGCCTTGTCCTCCTCCTCTCCGTCCCCAGTCTCTGCCTCTTCATGCTCTCCCTCCTCCTCCTCGTGCTCCTCTTCTGCCGCAGCCTCCTGTGTCGTCGGCGCCTCGGCGGCCACCGGCGCACTCGCACTCTCCTGCGCCGACGCCACGGAAGAGGCCGAAGAAGACGCCTCCGCCTTGTCGTCCTCGTCGTCGTCGTCGCTGTCCGTAATGCCGAGCTTCGCGAGCGCGTCGCTGGCCGGTGTCTTGGCAGGGTCGAAGGCATCCGCCGGCGTCTCCAGGTCCTGCGAGACACTCGTCGCCGTCATCTCCGCCAGCGACTGGCTCTGCCCGCCCAGCGTGGTGCTCGCCACCTCCTCGTCATCGCTGCCGATGTCCTGCGAGGGGTTCACCTGCGAGGCCGGCGCCGAGAAGGAGCTCTGCCGCTGCATAAGCTGCGGGGCCGTCGGCGACAGCTGCGGCTGCAGGTTGCCCTGATACGGCTGGTCGCGCATCTGCATCCGCTGCTGGCGACGTGCCTCCCGCTCGGCTGCCGCCTCAGCGCGACGCTTCTCGCGCTCCTCGCGCGCCGCCTCTCCGGCTGCCAGGCCAGCCTTGTCCTTCTCCTCGATCTCACTGATGAGCTGGTGGCGCTGCGTCTTGGTCATTGCCTTGAGCTGCACGTGGCGCGCCGCGATCAGCTCGCGCAGCTGCTGCTCGTTGTGGTGCTCGTGGAAGCAGTTGGGCCGCGAGCAGTAGCCGTAGATAAAGAAGTGCGTGCAGATCTGCTTCGGGAACAGCTCCACCGGCTTGCTGTCCTTCACCTCGTCGAAGGCGGCCTTGAGCATCAGAACGATACCATTTTTGCCAAAGACAAACTTCTTGTCCTGCATATCGGTCGGGATCGCGTGCTCGCGCAGCCACACCGTCATGTGCGGGCCGGGCATCGTCGCAATCACCAGCCGCTGCGAGGGGTTCATGTACACGTTCTTGATCTCATCCGGGATCGCCACGTCCACAGTGATCGGCTCCGGCTCGTGGCGGGCACCAGGCGCCATGCGGGCTGGGCCTGCAGCACCGTTGACTCCCATGCCTCCACGCCGGCCACCGCCCATCATCATCTGCTGCTGCGGCATCTGACCCATCATCATCGGGTTGCCGTAACCGCCGCCGTACATCTGGTTGTCACGACGACCGCCACCGCGTCCGCCGCGCTGGTAGCCGCCCTGGTTGCCGTACATCATCTGCTGCCCCATCATACCGTACGCGGCCGCGTTGTAGCCACCGGCACCGCCCATCATTGCAGCCTGCTGCTGCTGCTGCGGCATCATGTTGGGCATGTAGTGCTGGTTGTTGCCGTACATGCCTCCACGACGTCCACCACCGCCCTGCGAGTAGCCACCGGTGTTGTTGCCGTCGTCCCCGTAGCTGCCGCCGTAGGGGCTGTTGGCGGTGCTCATGTCCGGATAGCTGCCACTGCGGCCACCGACAGCACCACCGCCACTCATCATCGGGATCGGCTGCTGCTGCTGGCGCTGCTGGGCAAGGAGCTGGGCAAGCAGGGCCGCGTTGTCCATTGTGTTGCCCGCGGGCTTGTTGGCGTCGAAGCCACCGCTGCCGTAGCCCTGCTGGGCACCACCCATAGAAGATGAAGACATCTGCTGAGAGTAGTTGCCCTGATAGCTCTGCTGCGAGGCCTGCGGCGAGGACCTCGGCTGCTGCTGCTGCTGCTGCTGCTGCTGTTGGGGTTGGTAGCAGCGCTGGAGCAAGAAGCTCTGGTCCTCGGCGCAGACGCGGCGGAAGTCATTTACGGCGGCAAGGATCTCGTTTGGTGTCTTGGCGTTGGGGTTCATTGCAGCCATCTGCGCGCTCTCCTCCACCTGGACCGGGTAGTCGAAGAGGTAGAAGGAGCGGGAGAGCTCCATGGGGGTCACGTAATTCAGCATGCAGACCGGCTTCGTCTCGGTGGCGGATGGGGTGTGTCGGGGCACCCACAGCGTGCGGCCACCAGAGGAGTAGAGGAAGATCTGGCCAGACATGGTTGCGGGAGGCACAGAAAAATAGAGAAAAAAAATAAAGGAGGTGAACGAGAAAGCTGAAACTACGGGAAAGAACCAAAGACGACGGCGGACACAGGGGAGCGGGGAATTAAAGAGAAAGGCGAAGACAGCATAAGAGAGAGAATAAGAGAGAGAGAGAGAGTGGGTGAGTGAGGCGAAGACAGGCATCTTTTCTTTTTATTTAAACGGTCCTGTACTACTTGCCTCTTCTCCGTTTGCGAAAAATCGATTTGAGCACCAAATTAAACATGACAGTCGAGTCATCACATTCTTTGTCATAACGGGATTCAGACAAAAAAAGAGAAAAAACATCGTGTAAATGCAAATGTGATCGCTGCTGTGCTACTCTACTCTTTTATTTTACTCTTTGTACTCCTGACGTTGTCGTTTGCGCATGCCAGCGTGGGGCAGAAGCAAAAAGTAAAGCCAAATATCATAAAAATGGCGGTTACATGAAACGTGCGTTGTCTGTTGTCACGCACCGTAGTCGTCACGGTCACCAAGCAGGGGCAGACGCAGATCGGCACTCACCGCCGTCTCCACGAGGTCGGTGTCCTTCACCTCCTCCTCCTCCTTCACTGTATCAGGAAGGGCAAAGTGCACCTGGTGCGTTGCAGGCTGCAACACGTCCGCCGTGTTGGGATCTTCCGCCTCCACGCCGAGGTCAGCCGCATCTTCCGGCACCATGGTCTCAACGCCGATCAGGTCCAGCTGCGCCTGTCGCTGCTCTGCCTCGGCCAGCTGCCGCGCCTCTTCCACCTCATCGGCGGCACGCCGGCGCTGCGCCAAGGCGTTCCGCTCCTCCTGCAGCTCCTGCAGCTCGCGCAGTCGTGCCTGCCGCTTCAGCCGCACCTGCGTCTCGTACTCCATGACGTGGGCAACCGCCTCCTTGCCGCACCGGGAGAGCAGCTGCAGCGTGTCCTCCATCGGCAGCTTCACAAAGGTGACGTGGTTGAACTCGTAGAGCAGACGGAGGTACGAGTCGAGCTGGCGGTGGTGGTTGCGTGCGAGCTCCTCGTCGTCGCGCAGCGCAGCGGCAGAGGCCAGCTGCATCGCCATCGGTGCCTCTTGTGGCGCGGTGCCATCGCCTGGCATCGCCGTGTGCAGCGTGGACTCCGCCTCCTCCGCAGCCTTACGCTCCTCAAAGAGTGCAAAGATGTCCTCTAAATTTTCACCTACAGCATCGTTTCGGTGTGATTGGTGCTGCTGCTGCTGATGCTGCTGCGCCTCGGCCTCGTGCTGTGCACGCTCCGCCACCCGTTGCCGTGCCTCGTCGATCCCCTCCGGGCGGTACATCAGCGTTGGGTTGCGAGCCACCATCGCGTGGAGGCGGCGGAAGCCGTTTTCGCCGTAGACGACGTTGCGGAAGTGCTGGAGGCCGCGAATGTTGCGACTGCGTTTGCGCGAGCCCGCCGCGACAGCCGGGGCACCAAACGGGGCATCTCCTCCGTTGCTGATGCCGTTGGTGTTCTGCAGAGCCGTAAAGGCTGCGGAGACGGTGCCGTTGCCGGACGGGTCGCTCGTCATCGGCGGGTGGTACTCGTTGTCACGTTGCTTGTACATGGTGCGGGTAGATGGGCGTGTTGTCTATGTTTATGTCCGTCTCGGTTTGCTTGTATGTGTCGCGTCTATGCTCTATTTCTCTTGTGCTTTGTACCTGCCGTCTGGGCTAGAGAGAGGTGAGGGGAGGAAGGGTGAAGAGTACCGCTAATTAGTAAAAGCCAACCGTGAAGAGCAAAGAAGTCATCAGAGTCTGCGTGTGGTGCGCCACAGTATTTAGACGAAGGTCAACACTGGAAAAAAAAAAAACCAACATTGCATCTCCTTTTCGTAACGTACCCAAGGGACGTAGTGAACAGCAATGGCGACCTTCCAGCTCTCGCTATCTCTTTCTTCACCTAAATTAAGCGTGCATGACTTTAACGTCAGCTTCCACAATAACAAGAAACAATTTTTTTCTTAATCGTAGTTAAGATAAGGGAGAAACCAAAAGTCAGCAATGATCTCCTTTCCTTTACTTAGTCAACGCGCACAGAAAGGAAACATGCCGGAGAGCGTGCACATCACAGCTGCTCCGTCTTGGCCTTCTTGACCACTGACGCCTTCTTTGATGACTTCACCGTCTTTGCAGCCGCCTTCAGCGGTGACGACGAGTGGGACAGAGAAGAGGAGGAGGAAGACGACTCGGGCTTCTTCTTCTTCTTCACTGCGGCGGAGCTCCCCGCCTTCGGCGCCGCACCCTCCTCTGCGGTACGCACCCGCTTGCGCTCTGATGCGGGTGCTGCTGCTGCCTGTGTCGACCCGCTCTCACTCGCCACCGGTGCTGCCGGTGCATAGGGTGAGAAGGACGGCGCGGCAGACGCACGAGTGGGCCGCTTCGGTGCTACGGAAGGCGACGAAGACGTGGCGGGGGCAAGGAAGGTCCCGCTGCCACTCACAAGCTGCGCCGGCAGCCCCTTTGCCGCTGCGGTGTCCTCTGGCAAGATGCTCGGGCCCTTCACCAGGCTGGAGCTCAGGAACGTCGTGGTGCGGTTGATCTGCTGGATCGCGACGGCGGTTGCCCGATCCCGCACCACACGGCGCACGTAGGACGAGGCGAGCCGCGCAGGGTCCTGCAACACGCCGACGTCGGGCAGGCGAGCAAGAGCGGCATCTTCTTTGCTAGTTCGGATGTGTCGCTGTGACTGCGGAGCTTTCCCTGACGCGGACACCTCCTTCGCCTGTTGCACGCCTTCCTTCTCCTCGCCGTCTCTCTGTGACGCGCTGTCGCTGCCGCTGTCCTCCCGCCTCATCGCCAGCTCCACAGCCGCCTCCACACCGTCTGCGTCTTCTCCCCTTGCCTCCTCCACTGCTGCTGCGTCACCGCCGTCAACATTATCCGACGCACCGACAACAATGGTGGAGGGAGTCAGCAGCAGCCCCATCTTGCACAACGGCACCGTTTGCTTGCGCAGCGGGTCTGTCACCGTCATCTCCGCGTCCTCACCGGCCTCGTAGTCCTCGCGGAAGACAAGCCGCTTGCCGAGGCCGACGAGCAGACTCTCACGCCGCCGCTGCGCTCGCTTGGCGAGCCACGAGGCGTGTGGTGCGAGATAGTTGTAGCGCAGCCCCAGCTGCTTCGCCTTCTTCTCTGCCTTGCGGCGGACAAGCTTCTCGGCGATCAGGTCCACTGGGTGCGGGCCTTGCTGGTACCAAGCCAGCTTCTCATCCATCAGGTCATGTAGCTTGAACTCTTTCGACTGCTCCTCGGCGCGCTGCTGCGCTTCGGTGACGGTTAAGTGAAGAAAGTCCCGCCGCGCCTTGCGGTTCATGCCTTCCATCTGCAGGCCCCGCTGCGCCGCGTCGTGGAGAGCGCGTTGGTGCTTGCTGAGGACGCTGAGGGGGTCGGCCTTGGCCATCTGCGCACGCCTTTCGGCGCGGCGGCGCTCCTGCTCGGCCCGCTCCCGCGTCTCGCGCTCGGCACGTCGCTCCGCAGCGGAGGAGAAGAGATAGGAGAAGCCCGCCCCGCCTGCCCTGGCGTCAAGCGGTATGCCGTCGCTGTTCACACCGACGTCGTCTGTCGCCGCCGCTGGTGCGGACTCAACGTGGCGCTCGATGTCCGCAGAGGCCTTCAGAGCCACACCACTCGTACCGTCCCGCAGCCGCTTGAGGCTCACGCCGGACATGAAGGTGCTCCATTCCCGCTTCCACGCATTCTCGCCCTTTTCGACCGTTGCGGCGTAGCGCTTGCGGCTCCCGCTGCCGCCGTCATCACCCTGTGCGTCGTCGCGGCTGACGCGCGGCATCCGCTCGGCTGAGGAGAGGGAAGAGCGCCGGCTGAAGAAGAAGAGGAAGGAATGTGAGCAGGACAGAGCGGCCTGTTGTGGTGGTGATGCGGTGTGTGTGTTTGTGTGGGAGATAGCTGGTGCGTTGTTAGGACGGAGGGTGTGAGGAGGAGCAAGAGAGAGAGAGAGGAGGAGAGGAAGTGGAGAAAGAGAGAGAAAGCGCTTCGTTTCGTGTAGTCGTTGCCGTGCAAGAAAATGGTTGTGCCGCAACCCAGCAGCGAATGAATTGCAACTTTAAGCTCTTTCCTTTTCAGCACAAAAACAACGGAGCACCACGTAGGAACAGCGAGACCGTAGCAGTGAGTGGGTGTTGCAGCGCGAGGTTAACAAAAACCAGTCGAGCTTAAAGTACCATCCACAGAAACACACCCATAAGGGGAGAAGGAAAATTTTAAAGAGAAAGAGAGAGAAGACGTAACGGTGACGGCAACCAAAACACGCACATATGTATTGTTAAAGAGGATAAAAGAAGGTGCTCTAAAGAACATGCTGATAGAGATCTGAGTGAGACAGGATGAGAAAAAAAAATACACACAAGAGGAGGACATCGTGATCAAAAAAAAAAAAAGGGAGGGCTCGCAAGCACAAAAGGATCAAAAATTTAAGTGACAGATGTAAAGGAGACAACCAGAAAGTCGGACAATACAGCGCAAAAAGAAACAAACAGGCAAAAAAAAAAATAGAAGAAGACTTCTTTGCCACCCACAAGCACATAGTAAAACCACGTGGTTATGCAACTCTATACACTGTTTCGACAACCGGACCCATACAACAACTACGACACACAGCAAAGAAAAAAACAACAACAACATAAACTGCTGAATCACAGCTGGAAGCGACGCCACCGACGCAACGCATTGGGCTTTTTTGTGTGTGTAGTTAGTTGTATCGCGTAGAAGGCGCGCTCGCAAAGCCAGGCAAAGGCGGCAGCTTCGAGTCGGTCGACAACCCAACCTCCTTCAGCGCCATCGCCTTGCGCGTTGCCGCACTCACCTTGCTCGGTGTCGACTCCGCACGCGCAGACGACTTGGGCGACCACCGGTTGCGGCCATCCACCGACGATGGCGGGCGGTGCGCCGTGGGCGGGTGTGGCGCGCGCGACGCGGAGGCCTGCACCACTGGCAGCACCCCAACGACGCCGCTCCCCCGCGACCCGACACGCGAAAAGCTCGCCGACGTGGTGCGGCGCGCCGGTTCGGCGGAGACGGCGTACGTGCCCGGGCTCGACACCTCTGCTTCGACCATCTGCTTCGAGGTGGCCGACATCCCGCAGCTCTGCAGAACAATAGAAGAGAGCCGCGGCACCGTCTGCGCGATGCGGAGCAGCGAGGGCAGTGCGTCGTCTGTGATGGGGTTGCGGGACAAGTCCAACGTCTCCAGCGCGGGGTGGTAGCGCAGCGCCGCCAGCACTCGCGTCAGCACGCCGTCGTGCACGTTGTTGTCGCTGAGGTTCAGCGTGCGCAGGCGATAGAGGCGAGGCACGATGCTCTCCACGACCGCCGCCGTCCCGAGGTCGCCGAGGTGCAGCCCTTCCAGCAGCAGGGTCTCCGGTGTGCGGTCGGCGTCGATGCGCTTGAGCTGCTCCAGCACCGCGTCGTGGGGCCGCACACGGCGAGCGAGGCAGCTTGTCAGGTAAGCGCTGCGCAGCGGTGTCAGCTCCGTGGTGCGCAGCTGCAAGGCGTCGTACGACTGCATCGCCGGCATCACCTTCGCGTGTACGTCGCGCTGGAAGGCTGTGAAGCCGTTCTGGTACTGCTGCACCTGGCCCTGGTCGTACTCGCGTGTAAAGACGACCCCGAGTGCGTCGGTCAGCAGCGTCATGCCGTCCATCGCGTAGTGTTCGCCGTAGAGCTCCTCCAGCGCCCGCAGGCGTCCTCGCAGGTGGTGGGAGGTGTCCGCCATCGCAAACGCCGCTGGCGCGTTGCCGCCGTTGCCATTTTCTAGCGGCTCCAGCGACATCTGCTGACTATCCGGATAGCTCGTATATAGCGGCGGAGGTGGTGTATTCGGCAGGGGCGAGACACAGTCAATGGCGGAGTCGTCAGCGCGCACCGTCTCTGCATTATCAGCGCCACCGCCATCCCGCGATGGCCGCCGCGCACCAGCTGGCGGCTCCTCACTCGGTGGGTGAGCTACAGCAATGCAGCCGTGCGAGTTGTCGCTCTTGGACTTTGGTGCCGTGGACGCGTTCGACGTCGGCGTCGGCGCACAGGAGGACGGCAGCGAGATCGGTCCGCCTGTGGTGCTGTAGCGCAGGATGCTGCCGTGACGCTCCGGCAGCGCGGCGGGGTCGAGTGTTCCGGGTGACATGTCGGAGAAGACGCTGTGGCTCGTGTTGCTCTCTGGCGGGTCGACGATGACGGCGCTGCTCGGCGTGTTGCGGCGCATCCCCGGACCGCCCGCGGCACCAGGGCCATTCCCGGAAAAAGAAAAGTGGACAGGAAGGTGCGTGCTGTCTGGGGTGCTGAGGCTCGCGCGGTTGCGGGTCTGCGGTGGGCGGCGGCCTCCATTGCTGGCACCAGCGGACATGACACGCGCCGGTTGCGGTGGCTGCGGCTGCGCGGATGCATCGTGCGCGCTCGTCACCGTCGCCACCGCACCCTCGCTACCACCGCCGCCATTGCTGTTGCTGTTCGACGCAGGGGTGTGTCGGCGGCCAAAGGTCAGCGCCGACTGCGGCCGTGCGCGGGGACTCGGTGCCTTGGCGGGTGAAGTGCCAGCTGTGTTCGCCGCACCCATCGCGGCAACGAGCGCCGTCGACAGGGGGTGGTGGTGGTTCTGCTGGTGCTTGTGGCTGAGGTTGCTGTGGCGCGTTGCGGGAGGTGTGTCGGAGGTGGGCGGCTGCTGCGCATTCTGTACCTGTTGCTGCTCCTCTGCTGTAGTTGCAGCTGCGGGGAAGGCGTGCTCCAGCAGACCGGACAGCTTCTGCGGCACCTCCACGCCTGTCTCCTCCAACATCCTCCGCGACTCGAGCAGCAGCGCCTGCAGCTTGCCCATCACGCTCGCAGTCCCGCCCGGCACCACCTCCACCGCACCCGTGGCACACAGGCTGACGTCCTCTTTTACCAGCGACAGCAACACCTCGAGGGCACGCTGGTACTGCTCACAGAGCAGGCGGTAATTCACGCCGCCGTTCAGATAGCAGCAGAGGTCCTCGGCAGCAATGTACAGCTCTCTTTCTTCCCAGTACGGGGCCGGGTGGGCGTTGGCCACCACGATGGACTCCGCCATGACATCGCGTGGTGGCTGGGGTGGCAGCGATGCAGACTGCTTCGCCATCGTGCTGACATTTCCGCTACCATTGGCCGACGACGTCACCATCGCGCTCTCGCTCAAGATGGGCCGTGGCGTGGGCGGGTTGTTCGCGACGAGTGCGGCCTCAGCTGGCGTGCTGAAGGGTGTCATGGCGGTGCGCCGCTTCTGGTAGACCTCGTAGCGCCGGTTGATGGACTGAATAATAGTGTCGAGGCCGCCGACGGCGTTGTGTGCGACGCTGCTGTGCACCGTGTACTCCATCGGCTCGTCCTCCGACACCGAGGAGTTGGCGTTCTGCAGCATGTTAGGGAGCACCGCAGCAGTGGCGGCAAACCAAAACCAACAGAAAAAAGAAAAGATCTAACAGTTGATGAACTTGGGGGCGGCGTGAATACGTACAAGGATGAAAGAAAGCAATCAGAATGTAGGAATTAAGGGCAGTGAAAGGGGAAGAAACAAAAAAAAAAAGATAACAGGCAACAGATGCTGGAAAAAGAACGGTGGCTGCCTGTTTTTTTTTTTTTTTGCGTTCTAAACTTTGTCTTTGCTAGTGAGCACTTACCGCACCGCGCTGAGCCTTCCTCTTTCTCTCTCTTCCTCTGACTCTCTCTTGTTCACAAATACAAGTGGGAGCTCACAACAACAGGGGAAGGAGATGCGAAGGGGAGAACGACTAGACGAGCTGCAACTGCAACCTTTTTGAACACGGTTTAAACACAGAGACGTGCATAAACAACGCTACCCACTCTCTTCGTTTTTCACTCAGTTTTCTCGGTCAGCGGCTCTTACTTTTTGTTTTGTGAGTGTGGGTGCCTGTGGAAGTGCGAGTGTGCGATAGAAAGGTGTTTAAGCGACACACTGGCTGCTGTGCCCAGACGCTCGTGGTTGCTGGAAAAGGAGAAAAGGGAGGAGAAAGATATGCAGTGAGTGAGAAAGCGTGAGAAGGTGACGAGCATTGTGTGCGGCTTAGCAGAGATTTCTTGGTATGCGCGGCAAATGCAAGAGGTGACGCGGTGCGCAGCAGTGGCATACGTGCAAACCGAACAACACCGTCGCACACATACACACAAAAGACAAAAAAAACAGCGATGACGCATGACAACTTTGCCTGTGCGGTGAGCCGTGAGCATCCCCTTTCTGCTTGTGAACTGCAAACAACAGAAGGCAAAAAAATGCGTGGGTGTTGCGTCGTAGCGGAGTCCCAAAAGTGTCAAGAAGAGGAAGAAGGGACAAAACGAAACGAAAACGAAGCAATAAAGAAAAAATAAAAAAAGTGCAGCACTCTCCAACATACTTTACAAGCAGCGGAGAAGAGACGCTGCGGGGAATGGCAAAGAAGTTCCTCTCCATCGTTATGCACCTGTACATGTTCCAGAGCGGTGTAATCTACATCGAAACAAGAATTATAGTAAAATAACACAAAATAAAGATCAGACTAAAATAGAAGAAAAAAGCGATGACGCGACGCAAAGTGCCTCTCGTCCATTGTCGCGCGTCTCTTTACATCGCTGCGGTGGCGCGCCGCTGCGCAGGAATGGACGTGTCGTTTTCACCCTCCCCGTCATCATCCTCACCATCTGGGAAAAAAGATGCAGTCGGGGTACCTGTGGGTGACGTACTCGGCTCAAAGGCCGTCGTCCGCTGCATCTGGGACTCGACGAGGCTGATCTCCATGGTGTCGCTGTTGTCCTCCTCGTTGCGGCCTCCACGCCGACTCGGCGCGTCCCCACTCGACGGCGTCCGGCTTGACGGGTGCGTGCCGGGCGGCGACGCCGGCTTCTCCTTTTGCGTGTTCGTGTGGCTGAAGGACGACTCGCGATGCAGGCCTTGATTCTGCGGCACGGACGTGTCGCGCCGTTCCCGCCTGAAGGACGACGTGGAGGCAATGCGGACGTGGTGTGCCGACGCGGTCGACTTGGCCAGGCTACTCGACGCTGACGCCGGCATGTTGCCCTTCGACACCTGCTGCAGCTCCATCTGCAGCCGCCGCACCTCCCTTTTTGCCTCGTCTCGCTCCAGCTGCGCGGCGCGGCTCTTCGCCTCTACGGCGTCCATCTTCCCCTGCAAATCGCGTGCGATACGCGACATGGCCTCCCGCCGCCGCTGCCGATCCGTCTCGCAGGTGTCGCGCCGGCTGCAGAGCGGACACGGCACCTCGGGGTGCGCCGGCGGCTCCAGCGGCGGCTTCAGCAGCGCCTGCAGCACGCCGCTGTCCGCCATCGCCCGCATCCGCATCGTTACCTCGCTCAGCGTTGCGTGCATGTCGCTCAGCATCTGCAAGAGGTCCGGCAGGCGGAGCGTGTAGGCGTCGCCGAGGCCTGAGGCGGCCTCCTGCTGTCGGTGGTCACGAATGTAGTCCTCCCAGGAGCCACGCAGGTAGGAGCGAACATCGAAGTCCTTGTGAAAGAGGGCGTTGACTTCCTCGACGGAGCAGTCGGTGGCCGACATCGCCTCCAGGTCGGTGTGGGTGATGATGGCCCCTGGCGGCAACGGCGCGTGCTTTGCGCTTTTTGCAATCGCCACGGTTGTCAGCGCCGCGTCTGGCTCAGTCGCTGTCTCTGCGAGCGGCTTGCCGGCTGTCTCCGCCGCTGCGTCGGTCTCGGGCGAGTGGCGCTTGCGGTCCACTGCACTCGATGATGACGGGCTCGCCGCCAGAAAGGACTCCCCGTAGCTCTGCACGACCGCACCACCGTCTTCCCCAGCAGCCGCCCACTCTCCCAGCGGTGCGTCGTGTTGGCCGCCACGACCACTGCCCTCCTTCGCAGCTTGCGCGGCGAGGTGGTGGCGGTGCACGGTGCAGTACTCCGTAAAGACGTCGTACACGCGCTGCCGGTGACGCTTCTCCTTCTCGAAGCCGCCCACCGCGCGCGCGATGGCCGTCCAGCGCGACGTCGCCACCTTCGCAACCGGCGAGACGCCGGTCAACACCATCTTCTTGTAGAGCGGAGCACACACAGCGTTGGTCGCCTCCACGGTGTCCTGCAGGGCTCGCAGCAGCTGGTGCGACTCGCCGTACATCTGCTCCATTGTCCGGCGCTGCTCCGCCGCGTGGGTGCGGGCCGCGGTGACGGACGGCATCTCGTTCGCCAGCGCCACCAGCGCGGAGCTGTTGCCGTTGTAGTTGGGGCCTTCTGCATCACCTGTGCCGGCGTGGCGGGCATGCATGTCGTTCACCTCATTGTAGAAGCTGTCGGCCGCCGCGCTAGCTGTCAGCTTCATGCTCTCCTCAAGCAGCTGCAAGAGAGCGATGTGCTCGTCGTGGCGGTGCGTCTCAAAGCGGCGCGCCTTGCTCGCCACACGAGCCATCAGCTCATCGAGCCGGTCGCTCTTGCGCTGGATCGGCTCGATGCGGGACTGCAGCTGCTCGTGTGCCTTTTTTAGGTCCGCCAGCTCGCGCTCCATCGACGCGTACTTGCGGCGCAGCCCGTTGCTTTCGTTGCGCAGCGCCAGTGCCGTCGCCGCGTCCTGCCGTGCTTGCCGCTTTACCTGACTGAGCAGGTGGACCTGCGCAGCGGCGATGTCGACCACGGACTGCCGGAGCAAGTCCAGTAGAGCGCCACGCTCCGTGCAGTGGCAGGTGACCTGTCGCACAAGTTCCGAGAGGCCGGTGTCGAGGATGTCGAGCACCTGCAGGGCGGCGTCGGTGTAGGCCAGCAGCCGCTGCTCACCCGGCTTGCCCCAGAGCTCCACGTACGCGTCCTCCTGCGGCGACACGCGCGCCACCGCCTTGCCCTCCGCTTCTTGCTTGTCCCCCTCCTCCTCCTCCTTCTCGGCAAAGACGTAGCGCGCCACCTCCGGGTTCGACAGCACCTCCACCCACCGCGGGTGGGCCGGGTCGTGCAGCATGCGGTCCAGCACGTCCGCCAGCATGTACACCTGCGACCGGTCCATTGGACGGGCAGCGGGGAAGATGGAGTTGCTGGTGGCGCTCGATGTGGTGGCGCGGGGGCGGTGGCTCCGGTGCACGCTCTCGCCTCGCTGCGTCGCTACGTTGGAGGCGACATCCACACTCGCTCTGACCTGATCACTCGTCGAGGCGTGCAGGTCACTGGTGCCCATCGCACTGCACGACGCAGTCGTCACGAGCGCTCCTGCGCCGGCCAGTCCCGTCCCTCCTGCCTCGCTCCTGCGAGTTGTCAGAATCGACGCATGTCGTGCATCACCACCAACACCGGTAGTGCTGTTGACTGTGTGGTGATGCGTACTGGCTGCTGCGGTTGTGGCGGTGCTGGTGGTGGTCAGGGCTGTCAGACGACTCAGCGGTGGTGCTGCCGTCACCCAGAGCGACTCGGGGATGCGGGTTTGGTCCAGCGTGACGAGCTGATGCAGAAGGTGGCGCCGCCGCTCCGACAGCGCAGCTGTGCCCTTGCCGGGCTGCCCTATCTCGGCTGCCTGCACCTCCACGTACTCCCGGCTTACCGCAAGAACGGCGTCCAGCAGGGAGAAGTCGCCACCGGCATCCGCGGCGGTGCTCGTCGTCGGGGCTACCGACGCAGCGTGCAACACACTCGCCTCATCCGAAAGCGGCGGTGGTGTTTGCACAGGCTGTGTCCTTGCAGCTCCACCGGTGCCAGAGAGGGAGGCGGCCGTGAGCCGCACCTTCCGCGATGCCGCCGTGGTGGCACGCGGCCGTGCTGTGTAGTAGTTCACAAGTTGTCGAATAAAGGCGGCGTCGTTGGCGCTGGCAGCAGAGGCGAGGCGGGTGTAGTCGGGTGCGGACATAAGCAGCAGCGCACTGCGCTTGGAAAGGGTGGCCTTATCTTGTGGAGTGCGCTGCTGAGCAAGCCGTTCCTCCTCGGCTGGCGCGTCTGTTGCGTACTCGGTCAAAATCTCGGCGAAGCCTTCGCCGTAGGCAGGTGGAGAGGCCGAAACCTTTGCCGTTTCGGTCAAGGCAGCAGGGACGGCGCTGTATGCGGCTTGGAGGGCAGGCGGCTCGTGGTACCGCGCCTCCCCTGGCACGGCACCCGCAGCAGCGCTTCCACCACCACCGCCACTGTCCGCTGCCTTTGCCTTTGTGCCATCGGCCGTGGCCGCAGCCGTTGTGCTCGTCGGCAGCGAGCTCGGGTACCGCTTTGCGTGCTCAAGCCTCTCCTGTGCCTCTGCTGCTGCCGCAGCGGCGGCGGCGGCGGCCTGTCGACGGCCCTGGCGGATCATCTTGTCGAGCCGCAGCGGGGTGATGCGGTCATCGACGCCGGCGTCGCGCACCGCGGCGGATATGAAGGGTGCCGCACGTGGCAGCGTGTCTGCGCGTTGTTCTCCGGACGCGGAGTAGGCCGGCTTTAGGGAGGCGTTTGTGTTGGTTGTTGCGGCTGCAGCGTACACGACGGAGTTGTCGCCCTCGAGCGGGTCGCTCTCGTCCGCGGCGAGGTGACGGACGAGAAGGCCGGTGGTGGCGTCCTGCAGCGCCAACACGCCTCTGGCGGGTAAGGAGACGGCGGCGCCGGGCGTGTCGGATTGCAATTCTGGGAGGTAGGACTCACGAGGCAGTGTGGTGGGCTGACTCGTGTACTCGAGGTGCGAGGGACGGGTCGGGGATGGTGCCTCCAGCTTCGCCGCGAGGGCGGCAGCGGCAGCCACCAGGCTCGGCGAGCGCAGCGAGGGGCCGTGCGAGAGCGGCGCGCGCGACGACACCCCGGCGGGGAAGCGCAGGCGGTCTACAATCACCGGCGATGCGTTGCGGCTGTTGTGCACGCTGTTGTCCGAAGCGCCTGGAGCGTAGAGGCTGGAGAAGCTGCGGGAGTCGGCCCCGGGGTCAGAGTTGTAGGCGCTGTAGACCCCAGAGTTGGTGGACGGCGGCAAGGGAGAGTGAGGGCCGTCGCGACTGACGCCGCTGCGTGCCGGCGCACTATTCTCGCTGTGCAGTGCACGCTGTGCAGAGGTAAGGGCGGAGTTGGACACCTGCGCCGAGTTGCGCGCGCCGTCGCAGGGGCTGGAGGGCTCGCGTGAGAGCGGGTTGGACCGCGGCCCACTGCGGAGCTTTGGGAGTCGTGAGGAGCCGGAAGAGGAGGCTGTGGGCTGCATCGTATGTGGCTCTGTCAGTGGTGGAGCATCAGCCGTGTGTGGTGAAGTGAAGTTGAAGCATAAATTTGAGGAATAGGAGGAGCGAAGAGTGACGAAAAAGAAACGAGAATAATGTGCAGGGTCGTCTGCAATGCTACAATAAAACTCTTTAGAAGGACTCTGATTGTGAACGACGTGAGATGAGCTCGTTGCGAGCTGTCAACACACACCAGTTCGAAAGCCATACGTGCAGAGAGCACTGTTTCTACTTGCAAATTGTGCGATGTGTGAAGAACAGACAGGGCAGAAGCGAAGAGAACACACACACACATACACCCAACCAGTCAGGCGCAACTGTAAAAGCAGCACATCACGAACACGCAACCTTCTCAACGCACCGACGTCTCGCCGGCCACGAACTCACGCATGCGCCGCGCGGCGTCCTCGAGAGCTGGGTTGTCCGACTCCTTCTTCTGCACATCGGTGCCCAGCGACGTCAGCTGGATTACCAGCGAGGGCTGGAAGACGTACATTTTTGGATCGCTAATATAACGGTCCTTTGCCGCCGGGTCCTCGGCGAGGACGCTGCTGATGTGCGTGTCCACCTGCCACGTCATGGGCAGCGACAGGTCCAGGCACCGCTGCGCCGAAGCTGCGTTGACAACGTAGGCAGTCAGCTCCCGATGGCCTTGATAGGCTAAACGAATCCCATCCGCGACGTAGGGCCGCGGCGGCTTGTCGCTTGCCAGCAGGTCCAAGCCTCCAAGATGCACCACACCCCAGTCAGACGGCACGCGCGACCACCGCTCGCGGAATTGCCGGGCAAAGCGGTGGTGAAACTCAAAGTCGTCCTCCAGGATAAGCGCACACTGTCGCCTCTCTACCACGACGCGCTGCCAGACAGCACGGTGACCCAATGCGCAGCCGATGGCGCCTGGGGTGAGGTCCATGCCGAAGAGCTTCTGATCTGCAGGGAGCTGGTAGCGCTCGTAGCCGAGGTCGGTGATGACGCCATCGCGGTGAAGACTCGCCACGTCGAGGGTGGCGCCGTCCACGCCGCTCACACGGGTGATGGAGGTGTTGGGCTGCAGAAAACGCTCCAGCTTGGCGCGCTGCAGTTCTTTCTCGGCGTGGCGCCAGCGATCGACGCGGCGGTCGAGGTTGAGGACGTAGCAGGCGTCGAAGATGGTGCGCCGAGGCACGCACACCCGCAACATCGCGCGGTGCTTCTCTGATGTCGTCTCTTGATTCCGTGTGTGCGATGTGCTGCAAGCGCCGGTAGCGGCGGTGGGGTATTCAGGCTGTCGAGGTTGGAAGGAGGGGAAGAGGTAAAGAGCGAGCGAGTTGATCAAGAGCTTAGTGGTGTGGCACCCGAAGGCGAAGCGTTGAAGTCGTCGCTTTCAATTTGTCGTGAGACACCTTATTTTTTATTGCAGAAACACACGCCGATACAGTCCCTCAGCTGTTCCACAACAAAGGAAGATGAGCCATTACCAGATTGCGTTGGTGTTGCTAGTAACATTCTGGATCCGGTGTCGTATTTAGTGAGTGGAGAAGACGTTATTAGCGGCTGCTAACAGGCGTTACACCACGGAGCCCGATGGAAGTGAGATGAGCCAAAACAAAAGAACAAGGCGACTTGGTGATGCACCGCAGGTGCCGCTTCGTTGTCTCCCTTCAGCAGCACCACCACCACCACCACCAGCAACAATAGAGGTCGTGAGTCAAGTCGGTCCCGCACGCTGTGGTGCTCCAAAGGCTGCGGCGCGAGGTGAAGCGGCTTCCCAATGATTTTTATCCCTTTGTTGTATTAAACGCTAAAAATATATTAGACACACCCGAAGTTCTTCACTCCAGCTCCTCAGCCTCTTTCACCGGCGCCGCACCTTGATGGCGACGGCGCGGGCCCCAACCCGGTGCGTTGGGTACAAACTTCGCCACGCCGATCACACGGCCACGGAAGTCGTAGGCCTTATCATACGCAAAGTCTGCCGTCTCGAGGGGCGTCACGAGCAGCGGTCGTGCCGCAGTCGCTGCCAGTGACACCGCAGGTGATTCATTCTCCTCCTCCGCCTCACCCTGTCCACCTGCTGTCGCTGTCGTCGCCCTCTGCGTGTCTGCCGCTGCGTCCTGGGCGTCCTGCACCACCTTCCACTGCAGCATCACACGGAAGAGCACCTCTGGTGGGCAGTCCGTCTTCAGTCCGGCAGCGGCGCAGTGCACCTGGCTGCAGCGGTAGCCGAGCCGTGCCAGCGCACCAACGATGTAGGGCGTTGGCGGGCAGCGCACCCGCACGTAGGAGGCGACGTCGGGCAGGAGGTAGAAGAGAGGACAGTCTGGCAGCTCCTCGAGGGCAATGCGGACGAGACCGGTGATGCGCGCTTCGGCGTTGAGCCGGCCTTCGGCAGCGCGTTCTTGGAAGATACCAAGGAGCTGCTCCAGGAACTCGCGGTTCTGTGTCGGCGCGGCATACAAGGGGCCGGAGAGGACGATGCTGCCGCCGCAGACAGGGCAGGCGTCGTGATCGGCGGCGGGGCCGTGGGGCATCTGCTGGAGGGTCAGCGGCGTCAGCTTCGGGTTTGTTTGCCGGCTCGGGATGGGCGGGTACACTTCCTTGTGGAGACCCTCCACCTCACCTTCTTCCCTCTTTGCGTGCGCTGCGGGGGCCGCCGCTTCTGCCGCCTCGCCGCGTCCGCGCTTCAGGCTGCTCGGCGTCGGTGCGGTCGACGTCAGCGTCTGTGCTTCCTTCGAACTCTCCACGGCCCCGTTCGCACTCGCAGCTACGCCAGCCTGCCGCGCGTGCCGCTGCTGCTCGTTGTGTTCGCGCTTCTGCCGGCGCCGGTCCTGCCGCGACGGGCGTGGCTGTCGTGCCGTCGCCATCGGTCGCATCCAAAAGGCGGAGCAGCTCGAGCACTGCAGCTGGTAGCCCAGCTTGCAGGCACTCAGCTTCACCTCAGCCGGCTGCGTGTACACCCGAAAGAAGCAGCGCACGTAAAAGTCAATGTGGAGGGAAACAAGCGGCACGATGTACTTCTTGTGCTTGTTCGCGACGCGCTCGATGCAGGCCAGCAGGGTGCGGACGGCCGCCTCGTGGCAGTGAGAGGCCTTGTAGGGCAGCGAGCTGTACTTGGCGTGGGCCGTGTCGGCAAAGTTGCCGCACAAGATGGCGCTGTCGGTGCTCGTCACAAGCATCAGACCACCCTCCTTGATGCAGCGGAAGGCGCCGTCGAGAAAAGGGGAAGCCGAGCCGTACGGGTCGAGGTCCACCACGTCCATCAGCTCCTGCTGGAGAAGGGGACGCTGCACGGAAGCTGCTGGTGCTGCGCTGTCAGAGGCGGCCGTGTCCACCAGGCAAACACGTTGGCCCGGGTGGACGTTGGCGTTCATGGCGAGGCGGAACATGAGGTCGTTTGCGTCGTCGAGGTTCGGCACGATGGCACCACCGGCCTTCACACCCGCCATTGGTGCGCCGCTGTCTGCCGCCACCTCCTCGTCCTCGCCGTAAAGCTCAATGGCAGACGCTGGCATGTTTTCTTGCAGAGTCGGATGCTGCACGGGTACATCGTTGTAGGCGCAGTTGCGAACAATGCAGTCCACGGCGTCGGCGTCCATGTCATTTGCGATGATGTAGCGCACGTTCGTGATCTCCTTGTAGTAGCGGATGGCCCGCAGCCCTGTGGCGCTCAGCGCTTCCAGAATCGTGATGCCCTCCTTCGTGCCGCCACGGCGCCGCGGCTCAGAGAGGCGGAGGCGGGAGAAGAGCTCGATGGCGCTGATGCTCAGGTCACGGTTCACCACCTGCGCCGGGTTGTAGAAAACTGCCTGATCCTCCTGCTGGTGAAGACCTTCTTCGTTGTTATCCCCGTCGTCGTCGCCATTATCAAGACGCCTGCAGGACTGCTGCTGCTGCTGCTGCTGCTGTGTGTTTGCGGTGCTGTCCTGAGCGGTGGCTTTTTCCTTTGGCGGTGGCTCAAGGACTGCCGTGGTGCCTTCACACACCTTTGTGAAGCCGGCCGGACACTCTCGCGTGACGGCGTCGTAGTTGAAAAGACCGGACTTGACGAACATTTGCGTTGGCGCTGCTGTTTAAGCACACACGCACACTGAGTCAAAAAGAAAAAGGAACTAGAGTGGAGGGGAAAGAAAAGAAATTAGTTTAACAGCACCGATAAAAGGAGACATGAAAAAATACATTTTTCATTGTAATATCATTTTTTGTTGCTGTGGGCGGGGAGAAGCCATCAGACAGAGCAGGCAACGTTTGCTTCCACGCACACACGTCCGTCAGCTCCAAAACACGAATTAAGGCACAAATTTTTCGATGACAAGTAACTTAAGCTGAAGAAGACAATACGCAATGCACTCTTTCCGCCAGCAAGACACACAGCAGCGCATGTCACTGTTTCCTTCCTGTATCTACTTTTCTTTTGGAAAACGGATTGGCAATTACGGTCGGGTGTCAACCTTGTACATCGGGCATCATCTAAAGCTAGCGGTACACGTTACCAGCAAGAAAAATAATCGAAAAGGGAAAAGAGACGCTCGTCGCGTCCGTCTCTATTGTACATAAATCCCTCCTTCGCCACCACCACACACACAAACATAAACCAACTACGCCGCGCACCTCTCACAGGGACTTGTAATGGATCACACGAACGCCCTCCTCCTCGTACTCCTTGCGCGACACAACAAGGTGCTGGAAGACGGCCGTCTGAGCAAGCATGGAGCCGCCAAGCCACGCGCTGTAGGCCCGACACGCCATGTCACGTACATGAATGGGCGGCACCGCCTCGCTCGGGTGGCTCTCGCGATACAGCTGTCGCACCTCGGCCTCTAAGCGGGAGCGGGCACCGGGAAAGGAGAGCGAGCCACCAGCCACCACCATGTTGGCGTACAGCTGCGGCTGCAGGCTCGGCTCGCAGTTGTTGACAGCGGCAAAGGGAAGCCAGCTGATGCCCTTGTCGAAGGACGGTGTAAAGAGATTGCCGATGTCTGTGCGCACCTTGCACCGCGGGTCATAGAGGCCACGGTCGGTGCCGCCGCTCTCCATCTCCGCCAGCAAGGAGTAGTTGAAGAGCACCTCAGGCGTGTAATGGCGCTCGGCTGCGAGGGGGATGCGCTGGCCGTCGGGCAGCACAAAATCGGCACTGCCCTCCGCGTCAGCAGGGACGGCGACTCCGGCTGCGGCGTGGCTGCTCTGCGCGCCGAAGTCCGCGAGCTCTCTCTGAAGTGACCGGTCGACCGCAGCGGCGCCGGCTGCCGTCCCCGTAGTCGGAAGGGTCGGCTGCTGCACGTAGCACAGCTTCTCCTTGGCGTCGTTCAGCAGCTCCTGCTCACTGGCCGTGCCCAGCGCGTAGCCTTGGGCCCGCAGCAGCTCGCCCAGGTAACGGGTGAGCGCAGCACCCGCCACCGGACTCTGCGTGACGTGGCGGCCCAGCGCGTAGCCCTCGTGCACGGGCACGGCGCGGGTTACATCCTTTCCGCTGTCCACCACGAGGCCGGTGGTGAGGCCGTAGCTGTACAGGCTCAGCACCTGCGAGGTGCCGAGGTACAAGGAGTGGGCACGGAAGGTCTCCATCATAATCTCCAGCGTGCGCTCCCGCTGCGAACCCGGCGTGTTCACGGGCTCCGTCAGGAGAAAGCAGTGCGTCTCCGGCGACACCCGCAGCTCGTTGAAAAAGAGGTGACTCCACAGCTTTTCCACATCTCCCCAGTCCTGGATGAAGCCGTTGTGGACGGGGTGGTGCACGTCGAGAGAGCCTTGCTTCAGCAGTGCCTCCTCGCCGACCTCCTGCTCATTCATGCCGGCCGCCATGGCGATGCCGCGGTGACGGGGGTAGCCGACGAGGGTGGGGACGTCGAGCCGTGGGCCGGTCTCGCCACCAAAGCCGGCGCGTGAGTGCGACGACCCGCAGTCCAGCACCACCGCCGCACTCGACACCGTGTAGTCCATGGCTCTAAAGATGCGAATCTAGTTTTTTTGGCTGTGCGTCTGGGACGATGGTCTCCGTGGTTGACAAGCCGCTGCTAGAGGTGTGAACTGGGATTAAAAGGAGAGTGAAGTGGGAGAGAAGCTGCAACAAACCAGGAAAAAAGACTTCTAGCGTAAAGAAAGCACAACGCGCAAGGTGTGTCGGCTGTGCTGTACGGCAAGGTTGTTCATCTCACCACGTTTGCGCCATGGCAAATCAGCGTAGCAGGATGCCTTTCATAGGCAGGAGAAATACAGCAAGGCATGTGAGAAACTCGCCGCGTTGTTTACCTTTAGCAGAGCAGCCTATTAAGGTTTTTTTAAAAGTTTTTCTAGCTGGAAAAAGAAAGCGGGGAGGAAGTGGGACTTGAGGAAGCGAGGGCCAACACACTCCCACCCCGCACAATACTCGTGTACATCAACACAGCACTGCAGAGGAAAAGAGAGAAAAAGAGCCGGGGCTGTTCTTTCTCTCCCTCCCGCTGCCCAATCTCCTTTACGTCGACAGCCCCGACCCGTAGTCGCGCGTCCACGTTTCGTACCGGGCGAGGTCAGACAGTCGTACGCTGCTGCGCGTACACGCAATGCTCGCCTGCACATCCTCCAGCGTCGCAGCTGGCGGCTTCAGCGGCTCACTCGACAGCTGCGACGCCGCCCCGGCGCTGTTGCCCGCCGCCTCAAGCTGCTCGATTAGCTTTCGCACCGGCCGCATCATCGCCTCTCGACACACAACATCGATGTCGGCGCCGGACATGTTCTCCGTCAGCGCAGCACAGGCGTCATAGTCGGACTCGTTCGGCAGCGTCGGCAGCAGGCGACGAAACATGTCTGAGCGTGCCTCAGCGGTGGGCAGGGTGACCAGCACCCGCTTCTCCAGTCTCCGCAGCATGGCGGTGTCCAGGTCCCACGGCACGTTGCTCGCGGCGAGGACAAAGACAACCTCCCCGCCGCGCCGCTTCGACAGCCCGTCCATCTGCGTCAGCAGCTCCGTCTTCATGCGACGCGACCCCTCGTGTTCGCCGTCGGTGGACCTCGCCGACATGAGGGAGTCGATCTCGTCGATGAAGATCGTGCTCGGTGCGTAGTGCACGGCGAGCTCGAAGAGCATGCGGACAAGCTTCTCCGAGTCTCCGCGCCACTTGGAGACCACCGACGAGGCTGAGATGTTGAAGAAGGTGGTGCGGCACTCCGTCGCCACCGCTTTGGCCAGCAGCGTCTTGCCCGTGCCAGGCGGACCAAAGAGCAGGATACCCTTCCACGGCCGCAGGATGCCTTGGAAGAGGGCAGGGTACTTCACCGGCATCACCACCGCTTCCTTCAGCAGGTGCTTGGCGCCGTCGAGAGCAGCAATATCGCGCCACCGCACAGACGGGTTCACGTCGAGAATTTCTCGCAGAATTGTCGCTGCCAGGTCATTCAGCTCACTCGTGGGAAACTGCGGCAGCGGCTTCAAGGCGCGGTGGCGAAAGTCAGACTGCGGGTCATCATCGACGTCATCGTGCACCGCTGTTGCATCTCCGTTGCGCTTCACCGCACTGACACCGCTGCTGGTGAGCGGCGCAGACTCGCCGTGCAAGGAGAGGGCAGGACCGGCACTACCCGCTCCACCACCACCGCTGCTGTGGGCGTGACCCAGCGCTCGTGCGAGGTTCGAAGGACGCAGGTGTGCAGGAGGTTTGGCAGATGAGGCGGCAGGCGGAGAGGACGAAGGGCCGCCAGTACCGCCTGCGTCTGCTGCTGAGGTGGTCTTGCTTTCTCCTACGCTGCCGTAGCTACCTGGAGACGAGCTCGCTGCTGGTGCACTAGTGCTACCACTGCCGCCTGTTCTGCGCTTACGGGTAAGCAGTCGCTCGCTGTTCTCGGTCACCACGCTGCCGTTTACACCGTCTGTGCTGCCGTCACGCGCGCGAAAGAGTTTTGGCTTGCGTTGACAGCGAAACTCATAGTAGTCCTCGAAGTCCTGCAGCACTGAGAGGAGGTCGATGTTGTCCGCCACGCAGTATTGGGTGAGGGAGACACGACTCTCCTGTTGGAGAGCCTGCAGGCTCTGCGTGTAGCCCTGCTCCAATAGGAATTGTTCGATGAGAACGAGCATCCCTTTGACGCGACGGGCGCGAAGCTTCTCCTCCTCTTCGCGGGCGAGCTGCTGCCCTTTCAGGTGCGCGAGGCTAGACCCTGCCGCGGGGGCCATTGTGTTGGACAGCGGCTGACGACTGGACATTAGAGAGAGGGAGCAACGCGGGACGGCGTGTTCTCTTCCACTTACCTCTCCCTCCTCCCTTCTGGAAGATCGTTAAATTGAAGTCACAATCTACTCCGCCGAGGCAAAAAAAATGACTGCCTGAATTGCTGTGTGTGTGAGTCCGTGTGTTGGCGTAACACTCTTGTGCTTTGAGGGTCTGCAGCACAGGAACAAAACAGAAAAAATTAGGCGCCGTCTTCGCAGCTAAAGAGAGATCACGGTGGCAGAAAAATAAAGAGAGGAAAAGAGTTAGTGATTGCACATCTACTGGGGAAAGCTGAGCCTGCTGCCGCATACCCTCTCCTCGCGACGCACCTTACTAAAGATGCAGTGTTCTCTCCGCTCATGTATAGAGAGAGACAGAGAGAGAGGCACGGAGGAGGACAAGAAAGCAGGAGCCAGGCTCGGCGCTTTTGCGTTGAAGAAGCGCGACGCGGCGGCACAACACACCTCTTTAATAGGGGCAAGTCCACCGCAACACCACCGCGCTTACTGCACCTGAAGACGGGACAAAAAAGCCACTTGCACGCATTCGATCCACGAAAAAATAAAAAAGGCATGCTTTAGAAGCAGACTCCATGCAGAGAGAATCAAGAAGCTACAATACCTATTTTTTTTGCCGCTTTTTTTTTGTTCTTCCTTTTCATCGCGGTTCTTGGAGAACCGTAGTCGTGAGCATCAGCAACGTCTCCCTCACAGCTGAGGGGAACTTGGCGGACAAGCAAAGAAGAGAGGCGAAAAGAGGGGCAAAAAAATCCAGAGAGGGCAAACACCAGCGCGACTGCGTGCTGCAACCTCTCCGCCACCAGCACGACGCAGCCATCAAAATTAAATTAAAACAAGAAGACACCAAGATAGAGGTAGCAACGCATGCCGGCACCCGTTCAGCTGCCACCGGGACTTGGCTTCCTTTCGACATCGCTGCCCACTGCGCACCCATCCGAGAAAGAAAAAGAAAAGGAAAAAAAAAGACATTTACAAGCACACCACTTGAGAGGGGAAAAAAGAACACAGAAGCGGAACCTAGCGATGTTGCGTAATAGAGCGGCTGCTGAAACGTTTGCCATTGAACAGGACGACTGCCCGAAGTCTTGTTAATATAGCCTCAAGCAATATTAATAATAATATTTTTTCAAAGAGGGAAGACGCAATGCCATTACCACAGCGGCACACATGCACACCTCAACTCAACCAACCAGACACAGACAAACACACACACGAAAAGAAAGTTATTCGACACTACAAGCACAGAAGGAGCCGCCGCCTCCGCACACCTTCTTCTCTCCTCTCTTTTCTACGCCTTCGGAAGCTTCGTCTCGATCACCGGAGCTAGCGTGATCAGGTCCGCCAGCACCCACTTGTACGAGACATCCATGTACATGCACACCAGCTTCCGCGTCGCCGGCGGCGTCTCAGAGACGTCCTCCGGGATGCCAATCATGCGGCCAATAGACTTGGAGAACATGAACTCCACCGACTTGCCAGTAATCATGCGCATCACAAAGTCTAGGGCGTTGCCGAGCGACTTTGGACTGTTCGACGCAAACACACGCGCCGCAGCGATGCGCTCGTACTCGTTTTCGTAGCCGATGATGCGCTTGTAAAACCACTCAAAATTGTAGGCGTAGCGCTCCGGCGGGACAACGACGTCGACGGTCAGCAGCGCACACGCCCGTGCGTCGGCTGGGATCGGCGGCAGCGCACTGCCGTTCACCTTGATGAAGACCGAGCACGCGTCCGGGTCCGCTGCCGTACCAGCAGCAGCAGGCTTTGTCTCCGTTGTTGCCTTGATTGTGGTGCCAGATGTCGTGCTCGATGTTGCGGTTGAGCCGGTGCTTGCGCGGGTGCTCTTCTCATCTGCCTTCATGCACGTCACCTGCACGCGTGAGATGGTGTTGCCCTTCCCCTCCGGCCGCGCCGTTGCCGCCGGCGTGGTGGTGTTTGAATTTGCGCTTGTGGCAGACGTCCCTGCTGCTGTTGCGATTGCTGCCGCGGACGCGTCTACCACTGCTGCTGGCGCTGACTGCTGCGTCAGCTTGCGCGTCTTCTTGTCAACCAGAAAGGTGTGCTCCTGCGTCGTGGGGCTCTGCGCGTTGGCGGTGGTGTCCGTCAGCACCTCGATCATTCCCTCGTCCACGTCGTCATCCTCGGCGGCGGTGGCAGCAGTGGCACTCTTGCTCGAGCTGGCCGCCTCACCCTTCTTCGAAGCCACGGCCTGGCTTGTAGAGGGATCAAGATTGCGCAGGTAGTCATTGTTCAGCGTCACATCCACCTCCGCACCGATGTTGTCCGAGTTAAAGTAGATGCGCGGCTTGTCGAGACGAGCGAAGATGACAAGCTTCGAGTCGAGCACGTAGTCCGCAGGAGAGGCGATGCTGCTGAGGTTGACGTGCTTCTCCCGCTGCATCACCCAAAAGTTAAAGATAGACTCGGCCAGGTGCCGTGAAATGGGGACGATGGAGGTGATGGTGGAGACGACGTGCTGCACCAGCGTGTCCTGCAGCTTCGCCTTCGGGGACGAGGCTCCAGGCGCCGCCATCGACGCCACCGCGCTAGCCGCCGAGCTCTGTGCAGGATCGCCCTTCACCTTTGTCGCCGTCACTGCCGCACCAGCAGGGCTCGCCTCCACGTTGTCTGCTGCGACCCTGGCCGGCGCGTTCTCGCGCGCCTCTGGCTTGAACTCCTGATCCAGCAGCTTCGCCGCCTCGTGCGCCGCTGCGATCATCTTGGACGACTCCGTCATCCCCACGAGCGGCTGCTGTGCCTTGTCGACAAAGGCACTGATGACAATGGCAAGGCTGGCGTAGGCCTGCTTCACGCCGACCAGGAACTCCTCCTGCGTGCACCCGTTCACCGTTTTGGAGAAGCTGTTGAAGGCGCGCACGAGCTCGTCATCCTCCGAGAGCTTGATGCCGATGGACCGAATACCCGACGGCGCAGCTGTGGCACCCGGCTGCTGCTGCTGCTGCTGCTGCTCCTGCTGTGGATCAGCGCTTTCTTTCTGAGCACGGCTGCTCGCATCCTCGCTGCTGGTTGCCTTGCCACGCTCGTTTGTGGCGAAGACCTGCGCGGCGGTGGCGGCGGCGGTGTTCGAGGACGCTGCTGCGGCTGCGGCAGCCGCGGCGCTCTGTGGCAAGCTCGCAGCGTTCTTCTTCTCGTCGCCGTCGCTGCGGGAGGAGAAGGTACGGCTGGCCGACAGGAGCGGCAGGGCGGCCGTCAGCGGACGCTGTGGCAGCGCGGTGAGAGGCGAGGCGCGGGCAGAGGACACGGCACGGCTCACCCGGGCACCGGCAGCAACACGACGAAGCATTACGTGTATCCGTACGTGCGACGACTTCTTGTACTTGTTCACCTAGCGGACCAATACAGCGTCGCACGGACGTCGCCCTTCTTTGATGCACGAAGGCGCTGCGGTGATGAAGCAGGAAGGAGGTGTGGAAGCGTGTAATATAGCGAAGCGAACAAAAACAGAGGAGGGTTGCTCGTGTGAGTTCTTCAAGCACGAAGTAACAGGAAAAAAAACCAAGCAGACGCACAAGAACAGCACACAGTAGGCGGAGATGCAGCAGAAGTGGGATTTGGAGAGAGAGAGAGAGAGAGAAAGGGAGAGTGCCTCTGCTTTCTTTACGTGGACTAAAGTGAGTATAAAACAGACGTGCGATTCAGTGAAGAGGGTGAAGACGGGGAGAAACAATACTAATAACAAAAGAAACACACATATACAGCTAGATATAGAATATGTGGCCAACGGAATTGCCGTAAGCGGAGTTGAAGCTGTGGAAACAGCAATAAAAAAGGTGTGTTGCAGCGAGTGCTCGAAGGAAGAGGAGGTGAACTACGTTGTCTTGTCCCGTGTTCTGCCGGCCTTCGTGCTTCTTGCAGCGTGATGGCGCGCGGTACGACACACGTTGACAAGAGTGCGTTTCAGTTGAGAGAAAAACAAAAAGTTGAGGTGGTAGATGCAGAGGCGAGAGTGACAGAGAGACACAGATAGAATTTGCCTGTGGGAACGACGGAAGCACAGACGCGTCTTGTCTGGCTCCCGGTGAGGAAGCAGAAGAATAACGAGTAGATGCTCCTGGACTGTTGCGAAGCGGCAAAAACAACTGTTTCTTCTTTGTTACATCATGAAAGACAGTCCTAAATAGAGCCGCGTCTCTCTTGTACACACATACATACACACACTGTCTTATGGAGCCGACTCCAGAATTTCCTTTTGTTGTATTCCCTGCTTTCCTGTGTTTCAGGTGAGAATCTTACCGATGTTACACGATGACACATTAGAGGCGGAGTAAGCAATTAGCGATTCTTTTTCTTTTATTTCAAAGGTCATCGACACCAAAACAATAACTGAAAGCGGCTTGGACTGCTCGGTGGACGTGCAGAGGTCGCTCGGTGAAATGATGCACGTGTGCATTTCGTTACGTTGTGTCTTCCTCCTCCTTTTCCTCCTCACGCTAGATGCGTGAACTGTCAAAGGTCGAGGCGATGCGACGTGTGCCGTCCACACCAGCGCCGTTGCCCTCCGCCGTCTCATCGCCCGTCGCGACCGGCACTCCGGCCCACCGCCGCGCCAGCAGCTCCCCACGTGAGATCCCGAGCGTGTCCATGATGTTGAGGTCCTCCTCCAGCGGCGTCAGCATCGCTCGGCACGCCATCTCACAAGACGCGCGGCTCTGCAGGTAGGACACCTCCTCCATGTAGGCCTCGTAGCGGAAAGCACAGCGGGTCTGCGGGACATGCGAGCGGGCCACGTCGTTGCCAGCCACACTGCGCAGGTGGTAGAGCGGACCGAGCCACTCGCGCTTCCGCGCGGCAGGGAAGCCGGACCCACGCACGCTGCTCGCAGCCAGCTCGCAGATGTCCGCGGCAGAGAGGTTCCACAGTGCCTCTGCCGTGCCGTACTCCTCCAGCAGCGGCTGCTCGGTGCGGTGGAAAATCAACGCGCCGTCGGTGCCCATTGCGATGTTCAGCCCACGGCGCAGAAAAGACGGCAGCGGGTGGTCCTTGTAGCGGCAGAAGAGCGCGTTGTTCGACATGGGGACAATGCCGAGCGGGATCTGCGCCAAGTAGTAGAGATACTGCAGCGCAGGTCGCTTGTCGAGGTTGATGCCGTGGCCAATGCCATCCGCAAGGAAGAAGACGTCCGCCATGTGATCGGGGTCGCCGCTCTCACCGGCGTGGGGGCGGAACTGAAAGGTGTTGAGGCCACGTGAGGCGCGGTAGCGGTTCAGCGTCGTGATGTTCGACCACATGTAAAACATGTAGTAGGCAAAGGGTGGGTTCTCTCCGGCTGTCCACTGCGCCGGCGTGAGGTCGATCGTCTGGTCCGGCTCGCGGTCGCTCTCGTTGTCGACGCTGTCGAAGCCCGAGACGTGAGAGAGGAAGAAGTGCAGATAGGGGTGCCTCTCCGGGAAGCAGGAGGCCTCCCAGAGCGGCTCGAAGATGTTTGTCAGCATCTCCTGAAAGTTGCGCAGCAGCCCGCTGCGCTGGTAGAGGTGGAAGAGGCGTGGAACCTGGATCATCCAGCTGTTCGTGCGGTGCGACATGCCGTGCAGCACAAACCAGCGGGAGAGGCGGTCCCACTCGTCGCGCGTGCGGCCGTAGACGGAGATGCGGTTTTCCGTGAAGGTGTTCCCCTCCTGCTCGCTCTGCTCAAAGGCGCTGCGGATCAGCTCGGCAAAGTAGCGGCCCTGCATGAAGTTCTCCGTCTTGAGGAAGAGGGAGCGGAGGGAGGACATGCCCATCGGGCTGAAGCGGTGGTTGAAGCGGTCAAAGCGGTGGAAGGTGGCCTTGCCGGCGTGCACCTGCAGCGCAGCGATCGGCATCGCAGAGAGCACGCGCGCCACTCTGGCAGCCATGGTTGCTGCCTCCGCCTCCGCCTCCTCCTCCTCCGCCACGGCAGCGCTGGCCCGCAGACGGCGCTGCGGACGTCGCTTCAACTTCATCGTCTTTGGCCGCGTCCCCTGGTGCAGCACCTCCGCGAAGAACTCCACCAGCGTGATCGGCTTCCCCGACTTGGCGTCCACGCCCACCACGTCGTCCGGGTGGTCGCGGATCTTGCGCCGCATGAAGTCCAGCAGCGTCTTGGCAGTGATGCCGCTCGCCATGTGGCAGTGCACGTCGACCTTCACGCAGTTGTGGGCGTCGCCGCGGATGGGCTGCACGATGTGGCGCAGCGGTTGTGCGGGGGGCTGGGTCTCGCTGCCGAAGACGGGCCGCGCGGTGTCGCAGCCGCCCTCGCTGGGTGGCACGCCGTGCTGCGCGAAGAGAAGCTCGGTCGCGATTGTCTGCGAGGCCGCCGCGACGTTGGACATCGTCCTCGCGTCCGGCCGCTGCCCCTCTCCTGCTACGGCGGTCGGCACCGTGACCGCGTACGTCTCCTCGTCATCGCTTGTTAGCGCCACGTGAAGCTTGTACTTGGACTCGAGCATGTCAAGCCGCTTCGTTGCGTACTTGGCCACAATGGGGTCGGCGCTCGCGAAGGTGCGCAGGTTGCGGGTGTCGTGCTGAAACTGGCGCCAGGTCGGCATCGCAGGGACCGTCGGCAGCGCCGCAACGCGGCCCTTTCCCTTGCGGAGAGACGCCGCTTCGTTTCCACCGTTGCTTTCGCGCTCCGTCCTTGAGACAATATCCAGCACACCATCGACCCAAACAGGCTGAACAGCGGTGGTGCTACTGCTGCTGGTGTTGCTCTGGTGGTCCGCCTCCGCCTCCGCCTCTGCCTGGCGCCGCCGCACGTCATCGGGGTGGATAACAAACCTCTGATAGGCCTCACGCGTCGCCATCGCCTGCATGCAGCGCTTGGCGGCCTCGCTCGGGCCGACGCGGTCGGGGCCAGAGATGAGAATGCGCGGGTAGTGCATCTGCGCCTCGTGCGAGCTGTAGCCCGAGAGGCGCTGCAGCAGGGCGGGGTCGTGCTCTCGCTGGAGTGCCCTGGCGCTGCCGTTGGCGGAGCGTCGGTAGGCCGTCTTGGGGTCGAGCAGCGTGGCGGTGGTGGGCGGGAGGAAAAGGACGGCGCGGGTGACGCTCTCCTCCACTGCGGGCGACGCAGGTGCGGACGTCTTCCCCGCCTCGCGTGGGATGGCGCTGAAGAGAAGGTCGAGCTCGTGCTCGAGCGCACAGGCGCGGTGGTGCAGGCGCAGCGAGCTGACCTGCGTCGCGGCAAACTGGTTGAAGCGGGCCCGGGCGTGTGGCCAGGCGTAGCCGAGCAGGTGCCGCCGCTCTGCCCAGGAGAAGCACCCGCTGCTCGCCTCCAGCCCGCGCAGGCACATCTCCGTCACATCCGCGTTGGCCAGGCCGCGCTGCTTTGTCAGCTCCATCAACTCCTCGCTAAGCGCGTCGTTCGTTGTGTCGTAGAAGAGAGGATCTAACGTGGCTACGCTGACGTGCAGCCCCGCCTCGACGGCGACAGGGATTGCCGTTGCGTTCAGCACCTGCTTCACCGACACGCTGCCGCAGCGGTTGCGAGATGGGGTGAGGATGACATGCCGCTGGGTGAGCATGTAGAGGTAGGTCAGCGGGCTCCACTCGAAGGCGAGGGTGGGGTTGACAACCGCGTCGGCGAGGAGGAGGCCAAGGACGCTCTCGCCAAAGAGAGTGCGGCTGTTGGCGCCGCCGTGCAGGATGAAGGTGAAGGCGGCGTGGCGCTGCCGGGGGACAGTAGACGCAGCAGCGCGCGAAGGCACCTCTCCGCTTCGCTGTGCCGCAGTGGCGCGAGCGGCTTCCACCTCGTTCGTCGCCGCCGCGGGGGCGGAGGCTACGAAAAATGCGTTGAGCAGCTGCACGTTGCGCCAGACGTGGTAGACGAAGAAGGCGTCGGGCGGTGCTGAAGCAGCGGTACTGGCGGCTGTCGGAGCTGCGGCTGTCGACGGCGTCTGCGGCAGAGGGAACTGACCAGCAGGGTTGCCCTCCAGCGGCATCTCTTGCATAGCTGCAGACCTGGTGAGGCTCACGGAGAAACCGGTAGTTCGAGCCAGCAGCGCCTGCATCTCTTGTGCTGCTCTTTCCGCCCCGCTCCACTGCGGGGACTCCACCGTTGCCTGATACGCCTGCCACACCGGGCTGAAGATGTTGTGCAGCACCGTGTCGAAGTGGTGAACACTACCACAACCACCCACCGCCTCCGCCTTGGGTGTGTCGTAGCCGTCCTGCACAACAAGGAAGCGGAAGAAGACACCCGGGCACGAGTCGAGCAGCCCGCTCCGCGCACACCACCGCGCCAGCCGCGGCAGCTCCTGCGCGTCGGTCCCCGTTACCGTCAGCTCCAACTCGAGCCGGTCGTAGGACGAGCCCGAGGCGAGAACGCGCTTCAGAATGGGCTCAATCAGCCGAGCAAGCAGCTCGCCCTTCCCATCCGCACCGCCCGAGGCGCTCAGAATGTGCCGCAGCAAGCGGCCGGCGAGGGTGGCACGAGGGTTGCTGCCCGAGTCCGCCAGCCGCTGCAGGCTCAGCCAGTGGTCAGTTGAGTCGGTGGCGTAGCACGGGCGGAGACAGAGGCCCTCCTCGGTGATGACGCGCTCAGCAGGCGTGACATCCGTGCCAAAAAAGCGCCGCACTGCCTCCTCTACGGAGATATGGGTGGTGAATCGAGACGCACGCTGATCGGGCTCATGATGCTGCTGCTGCTGCTGCTGCTGCTGCTGCTCGCGCAGTGCCTCCAGCGCGTCCTCCACCATCGTCTCCTCGGCGTAAAGCGGGTAATGCGGTGCGTCGCGGCGCAGCCCCTCGATGAAGCTCACCACCGACGCCGCACTCATGCAGGTCTCCAGGCGGCGCAAATCGCACTTCGGGGCACGCTTGATGTCACCGCCACCGAAGGTTGGGTGGTACTCATCCTCGCGAGCGCCGTTGTAGGCGCGGTAGAGACTGAAGCGACTTTGCAGCACCTTCACACGTGGCTCACTCGCGCTGAAGGTCTCGCCCATGCTCACGAGCGCGCTGAGGCGGTTGTAGTGGCGGAGAAAAGCACGATAGCTGAAGAGCGGGTGGTCGAGCAACCCGTCGAGGGAGGTGAAGGTGGTGTGTTTCGCATCCTCCCGTGCCGCGTCGCCGCTGCTACCGCTGGTGCTGCTGCTGCTACGAGCGGTAGCAGCGGTACACAGTGAGGCGGCCCAGCTCGTTGGTACCAAAAGTCCGTCCAACTCCGGCACCGCCACCACTGCCGCTGTCGTTGCCGTTGCCACCGCCGTCTGCGACTGGAAGAAACGACGCAGCTGACTTAGTATCGGGGCCGCCACAGCGATGCGCTCGGCGTGCTCCTGATAGACGTGCTTCTCCGTGTAGGTCGCCCCGCACGCGTCGGCCGCGCTGCTTTGCTGAGCATCGCAGAGGTGGAGGCCGAGGCGGGTGGCGGCAGGGATGGCGTGGACGGCGCTGATGAGCTGCAGAGCCTCCGCCAGCAGCGGGGCTCCCTTGTGGAAGGCCGCGTCGCCGGTGTCGTTGTGCAGGAGGATGTCGTGCCACTGCTGCTCCATCCTGAAAGAGTCAACAAAGCGTTTCCTTGTTGCGTGTCACAAGACAGTTAATGAAAGGAGTTAAATAACGAATACGGGGGAGGATACACACACACACACACACAGGTGCACACGCGCGGTGCGTCTTTCGCTGTGCGTGATACCAAGAAAGGAGAGAAAAAAGGAGGAGCCGATAGTCGTCTCACCGCGATTGCTTCCGGAAAACGCCAGAAGGGTGAAATCTTGGTTTTTTTTTTCATATAATTCATTAGCGAATATTGAGAAGAAGTAGAGGAGATAGTGAGAGAGTTATAAAAAGACGCATATTGCTATGAATCGCGTCAAAAGAGGAGAGAGCAAAAAATGATGACTTGTCTTCTCGACACGACTTCTTAGCATGCATTGAAAAAGTGAAGAACGCTCATGCGGGTTCGCCATTTGAAAAAAACTGCTCCTCACATCAAAAGACATAATGAAGCAAGGAGAGTTCTATCGCTTGTCCATCGTTTCTGTTCTGAACACTCCTTTTTTTTCTTTTTTGTTGCTTGGGATTAATTAGAATTGTTACGTACTGAGTTTAACCGTAGTGTACAGGTCACGTTATGACATCCACAAAGAGAGCAAAAAAAAAAGAGGGAAAAAAGGTCCACGCACACAACCACACCTGCGCACTGGCTTGCTCCTTCCCTGCTCTGTCTCACATACGACTTTCCCTTTTTTCCAACATGAAGCCAGCGCCAGCCCACTCATCCTCCAAACAGCTAGCTTCCACACCTCTCTTCTCACTAGGCAAACTTGGGGAACTCGTGGTGCATGTCCACTCCCTTGCGCACCGCCACCTCTTTTTTGCGGTTGCGTTGGTAGGTCGCCAGCACACGGTCCCGCAGCGCCTGGATCTCCTCCGCCTTACTCATGCGCGCTGCCGCCGACCCGTCGGGCTGCACGGTGTGCGTGATGGCCGGCGCGAGGCCCAGCCGAGCAAGCCGCTTCTGCTGCCCGAGCTGGCCAGCGCCGGAGAGGAGGCGGTGGCGCTCATCCGTGCCCTGCAGGCCGGCGGCGCCGCGTCTCCCGCGAGTGCCGAGCGCCTCCTTCTCCAGCTGGTTTGCTAGGCGCGAGACGGCGGCGTTGCGGTTTGGCACGACGTCGAACACCGGCGGCGCCTCGACACGCTCGCCGTATCGCACGACGTCGACCAGGTCGTAAAAGTCGTGCGGCTTCTTCTCCTTGGCAGCGCGACGAGCAGACTGGGCGGCGGAGGGGTCTGCGACGGCGGGGTCGAAGGAGATGCGTTTGCGCTGCCGTGGTGCCGCCTCCTCCTCTGCGCTCTCCGTGCGCGTGTGAGACGTGTCGATTGCGGCGTTACCGCTACTCTCATTGTTGTCGTTGTCGTCGCCACGACGGCGCTTGCGCGAGGTTGTGTTTGCGGTCGTCTGCGCTGCTGTTGCGGCGCGTGCCTCTGCCGCTGCTGCTGTCGCCTTCTCCTTTTCCATGGCGCGGAGCTGTCGATCGAAGGCCACATTAACCCGCTCTCGCCGCTCCTCTGCGGTCTCACCTTCCCCATTACTCTCCCCGCGCGCCTTCTTCCGTGCCGCCTTGGCCTTGCCCAGCGTGTTCTTCGCGTAGTCGTCGAGCTCCACCTCCATCTCCTGTAACTCCGCCGCCACACGCAGGCGCCGCGCCTCCTGCTTCCGCTTGTGCTTCCGCTCCTTCTTCCGCGCGATGATCTCCTCGACGGTGCGGGGGGCGTCGGTGTCGGCCGCGGCGTCGTGGGCGTCACGTGGTACGTGCGGCTTCAGCGCGGCACCAACGGTGGCGCTGAGCTCGGCGTTGAGGGAGGCAAAGTTCATCTGCGGCTTCGCGCTCTTTTTGCTCGTGGACGTGGTAGAGGACTCTGCTGCCGCCGCAGCTGCATCCTTCTTGTCAACAGGTGCAGATTTCTTATCTCTTTTTGTGGCGGTAGACGCATCCGCCTTCTTTGGCGCGGCCGCCACCTCTGCACTGCTTCCAGATGCCGATACGGCTGCATCCAGCGCCTCCTGCCGCTCCAGCTCCAGCGCCTCACGCTTCGCCTTCTGTCGCTGCATCTTTTCCTGCAAGTAGTTGAAGACGTGGCGCTGGCTGTGTGGGATGTTGTCGTAGCCGCCGATGGTGCTCGCCGTGGGCACCTGGTTCGCCAGCTTTGTCCGCTTCTGCTCACGCTGAAAGGGGGAGAGCTTCGCGTTCTTGTTCCGGTTGCGGTCGCGCGACTTGTGCCGCGGCACGCGATCACGTCGTGCCATTGCGTCTGCGTCTTCCGGTGTTGTGCTTTAGAAAGTCCTGATTGGGAGACCTAAAAAGAGGGCGATGAGACGGCGAGAAGATGGTGGTGTGTGAGAAGAGGAGAAGGGGGAAAGCAGGAGAGAGAGTGGTTCTGGGTTCGATGGACGACACTCCTCAGTGTAACTCTTTCAACAAGCAGCACTGCAACACACAAACAAAAGCAAAGAAGAAGAAGGAGAAAAAAGCAATGGAACGCGGTGTCGTTGCACTTGCCTTCGGTGCTTCTGCACCATCAAACTCTACACGTGTTCGCCTCAGGCAAGAGAAACCTTGGGGGAACTGTGGGTGCTACACGCATCCCACACACGTGTGAGAGAAGATGTTGGGCTACGCTGCAAGGCAACAAAGCAGTGAGGTAATGGCATGGCATTAAACGTCCAAAATACAAGGCTGTGAGCTCTTTGAAGCTTCTCTCCCATTTTGTATACTGTAACTTTATTGAAGACGTTGGAAGTTAACGATTAACTGTTAGACGAACCGGTATTAGCGACGACTCACCACACATACACATACACACCCAAACGCACGCACAGGCATACGCCCTTCGACACAACGTTCCAAACACGACCGCCTGATTCCGTTCTACGCCTCCTCGGCTTCCTGGGCACGGACAAAGTCGTCGTTCTCGCGCGAGAGCGGGTCAGACAGCATCAGCGTCATCCGCACACCCGAGCCGAGGCCGAACTGGTCCAGCAGCTCCTTCGCCTTGAACAGCGTCTCGGCGTTGCGGAAGACAACCCGCACCCGCTTCTCATCCAATGACCACGAGGACATGTAGCCAGGCAGCGCGTGCAGGCGGCGGCGCACGACACGCATCGGCGGCCGCTCCGACAGGACCGCGACGGCCGTCACGAAGTCCTTCTGGCGGCTCGGGAACTGGCGCAACGTGGGCTCCTGCATGGACCAGGTGCGGCCCTTCCTCTTGCTAGAGGCGGCGGTGGCGGTGTCGCTCTGCGACTCGGCCGCCTCCCCCGCGCCGTCGCTCAACTCGCAGTCGTCAACGCCGTCGCCGTTCTTGTCCTCCACCTCGTCCTCCTCCTCGCGCTCCCGCTTCATGCCAACCTGCGTCTGCTCCTTCTTGCTCGTCGTATCCCCACTCGTGGTCCGAGGAAGGATGGCGCCGGCAGCAAAGCCCGGCAAGTGCACGTGCACCGGCAGACGGTCCTCGAAGTAGTGCATCGGCTGCAGGCGCAGCGCGAGAGCGCGCACGCCGTTTAGCGGCGCACCAGCCGCCATGTCCACTACCGCCTCCGCGACAGGGGCGGACGCGCTTTCCAAAGGAGGGGACGCCGATCCCGCAGCCGCCGCCGTCGCCGCACGCTTCTCTCGCCGCGTGGGCCGCACAAGGTTCATTGGCGAGAAGTCGGCATCGGCGGGGCCGTAGAAGCTGATCTCCGCCGAGCGGGTCTCGGTGCGGCACCGCAAGGCGTACCCGCAGCCGCGCTTGCCGCTCACCGTCGTCGCGAAGCTCTCGACACCGGTACGCAGCAGCCGCTCCATGTCCGTTGTCTCCTCGAAATCAGCCGGCAGCTCGCAGTAACGGGGCAGGGAGGCGTGGTGCAGCTTGCCAAAGTCGTTTTCAACGTTCGTGATGATGACGGTGTAGCGTGTGTTGTCCTGAGGGGCTTGAGGCTTCCGTGGTGCTCCCTTTGCCTTTTTGTCTGTAATGGGCGGGCGCGCGTCGGCCGCGGCTTGGTGCTGCTGGGATGGTTGCCGCTTGTCACGCTTAGGTCCGCCTGCACGCGGAGGCCGGCTCATCGACGTCTGCGGCTTCTGCTCGGACATGTTGAAGGTGAGAATGCACTAGCGGAGCCGAGACGGGTCTTTTTCTTCCTTTTTGTCTGTGTTTCGCTGTCGGAAAAAAAGAGAATAATGTTTCCAAAGGTACGAGAAGCGTGGTTGAGAGATAAGATAAGTGAAGGACAGCAAAATGTTAATTGAATGGGGGCGACCGACGCGCAGAAGCAAGAAGCAATGTGCCGCGCTTTTAAAATACAATGAAACGAGCAAATACGTATAATTTTCTATTTCTGTTTTTTTTTTATGTGGTGCGATATGAATGAGTAGGCGGATCACGATCTGCGGCGCGGATAACGCCACCGCATCATGCCGCTTGCAATTGCGTGTACCGGCGATGATGTCACGAGCAAGTATGAGTTTACCCGAATGCAACAAAGGCAAATAGTAGAAAGAGGCCTGATAGACCTTCACGTCCGCCCTTTCTTCGACTCTTCACACCTTGTCGAAGCGGTACTTCATCTTCGACAGCGACACCAAGTTCTCCTTTGTGTCCAGCATCGACTGTAGCAGGCGGCCAATCGCGAGGTGAAACAGCGGCTGCCACACCGCCAGCAAATACTCCAGGGCGGCATCCGTCACCTTGTGCGACGCGAACACAGAAGGTGCCTGCAGGCCGGCTGCCAGATAGGCCGCCCGCATCGACCGCTGACGTGACAGCAGCGCAGCGAGCCAAAAGCACGACGCCACCGCCGCAAGACACGCGATTGCGTAGTGCGTGATGGGCGGCTCACTGCGGATGCGCTGGCGCAATGCTCGCCACCGCCCTCGCAGCGACACCCCGTGCGACGCGGCAGCGGCCTTTGCGCTGCGTTGTGTTGCAGCTGGGGCGAAGGATGCGGAGGAGGCCCCCAGCTCGCGTGGCTCCGTGCCGGTCAGATCGTCCACGTTCACGCGCAGCATGCGACACGCCATGTAGCCACTCCACGCCGCCCACAGCAGCAGCCCAGCGCTGAGCAGCGTGACCATAGCGGAGAATATGTTCGTCAGCGTCAGCGACTTGCTGGAAAGGCTGTCGCCACGCCGGGCGAGATAGTCCTGCGTGTACTTGCGGTTCGCCGCACGCTGCTGGGCATCGAGAGCGGCGAGGACAGCGAGAGGGTCAGCCGTGGTCGCTGCCGCTCCCTCCGCGCCGGGTGGTGATGGCGAGGCGGTTGCCATGATGTCCTTTGCAGCTCCCTGCTGCCGCTGCGCCACTTCAAACATTCGCGACGTTGCGGCGTGGTCCACCTCCAGATCCAGCATCATCGACCCGCTCAGCAGCAGGGCGACGTACACGAGGGCAACGATGACATGGAGGCACACAACGACTTGGAGAAAGCGGGTGCTGACACGCAGCGACTGCGCAAAGTACGCGATGACCTCCTCCTGCTCCGCGGTGCTGAGGACGTCATTGTTGTTAATGAGCTCCTTGACCTGCTGATCACCACTCTTGGGCTGCTGATTCGACTGACGGTAGCGCATGGTACCTATGTGTGTGTGCGTGTGTGTGTACGTGGTTCGCTGTGGTGTGAGGAAGTAGCCGCAGGAGGAAAGGGGGAAGAGAATCAGAAGAGAATACTGAAAGAGGTTGTTAAAGGTCATAAGAAGATTTGTACGCATGCGAAGGCAAGAAAAAGGCTGTTTTTTTTTGTATTCACTCGTTTTTGACTTCTCGAATTCGCCTCATCGAAGAAGCCAACAGAAATGCGGAGGCCCACGCGGGAGAGAAGGAACTCGCATCGGCGCTTTCAGCCTGGAGCATCACAAGAGAGAATCGTTGACGGAGAGGACCGCAGCTCTCTGTGTTGTAGAACAGGTCGAGAGCGTGAGTGGGCTATGTTTTCGAACAGCCCTTTCCATTGCAAATGTATCTTGCATCAAGCTTGACAAGAGAGGGTGTTAAATGACTTGTGGTGGTAAAGCCAGGTGAGATGCGAGCACGTGGTGCCGGAAGCTGCGCCACAATCAGTGTGCCTACAGCTTACCTGGAGCACGAGAACCATAGGCGGCGTCGACTAAAGAACACACAAAACACACAAAAAAAAAGAAGAAAAAAAAGGCAACGAAAAGAAAAAAAACTTATTGAGAGGACGTTGTCAACGTACACAATATGAGAGGAAAAGAAAGGGAAACTGGATCGAAATCTCAGTGGTCTGGTCGAAGATGCGAAGAGGGGGACTGCTTCCACTCCGCTTTCCAACACTTTCCTTCCACCGAACAATAATGAACAAAAAAAGCCCAAGAGAGGACAACAGCAGCCTCAAAAAAATCACAACAACAGAGCTTCTCATCATCATTGAAGGTCGCCTTCCCTAGCTGCTTGACATCACCGACTCCGCCACTCCTGCACCATCTCCCGATCGCCCACCGCCCTGCGGCCCAAAGTCCGGCGACCTGGGCGAATGCGTCGCATGCGAGGACACAGGGCGGCCGCTCGCGTTGCGAGGCCGCACACTCTGAAGCGCACCACCCCCTCCACCGCCGCTGTACACGCCATCGAAGCGCACCACTGGGCTTGTCACGAAACCCGTGTTGTGCGTGATTGACGCGCCGGAAGGGGTGACGAGCGGGTTGGTGCCTGCGTAGGCGGTGGGGCTGCCAGCGGGGTGCGTCGGCACCGAAGAGGCAGCTGAGGGTGGCGGTGGGGACTCGAGAGCAGGGGCGAGGGACTGACGCAGGTGCCACGGCGAGGGCCGTGTCCGCCGCAGCTGCTGTTGCAGTTGAGGTGAAGCCTGCTGCTGCTGCTGGTGTAGCTGCCAAGCATCCTCCGCCTCTCCGGCATCACGAAACACACCTGTAGTCGGCGACGACACTGCACTGCGGCCCGGCGAGCTCTCCCGACTGCCACGCGCAAAGTGCGGGCTCCAGCCCTCTCTTCGTAGATCCTCCCCGTCGTCCGCGGGGTACAGCAAAGTCGATTGCGGACGCGACGTCGCCGTTGCTGGTGTGACTGCCGCTGCGGTGCGCGAAACGTTTGCGATGCTCGACCACGCACCACGGTGCTCGCCACGTGTGCTGCGTTCCACATCGGCCAGTGAGAGAGAGCGCTGCGGCGACACGTTTTGCGGCTGCTGCTGCTGCTGCTCTGCTCGCCGCTGCTTCTGCAACGCAGCGGCACACGACGCCCACAACGCACCACAGCGCGTTTCGGCACAGGAGTCCGGCGGCGGAGGCGGAGCAGGCGTGCGACAGCCGCACCAGCAGCGCACGCAGCACAGCGTGCCAATCGCCCACACCACCGCTCGGCACACGGAGCGGACGAGGTGGCGGCTGCGGTGTGCGCAGCTGCCGAGCGTGGCGGCTAGCTTGCGGCGCCGGTAGTGCTGCCGCAGCTGAAGATGTAAAAAAGGAACACCGGGCAGCAGCGGAGGTGTGGCGCTGGCGCTGCCCCGGCTGCGGCCACCGCGGCCCCGCCCCTCCATGTAAAGGGCCTCCCTCACGTCTCCCTGGGGTTGGCTGCTTAGACCGGACAGCTCATCCCATGGCGTCTCCGCCTCGTCGTCCGCGGCAAGCGCGTCAAGCCACGAGCGGAGCTGCAGTGCCGGCCGCGACAGCCACACCGCACTGTATGCGGCGTGCCACCACTGCTCCTCCACCGTCAGCGCCTTCGCCGGCCACGAGGCGCCAGACGCACCAACCCCGTTGCTGCCTTCAAACTTTGCCGCCGTGTCCGCCTGTGCGCTCCAGCACAGCCACCGCAGCAGGAGGGCAACAATGAGCAGCTGGACAAGTCGGATGACGGGAAAGAAAGCGCCAATCGCGAGGCCGACGTCGCCGGAGGTGATGCGCTGACAGTCCATTTCGGTGAGCTTCGCGACGTCCACCATGCCTCTGTCCAGCACGGCGCCTCTGCCGTCTTCGACAGCCAAGGTTAGCTGCTGGCCGTGACGCACAGATTCGTCGTTGGCCTTCTCCGTGCTGCGCAGCCAATCATCGAGGGCCGACGTTGCCGAGCCCCGTTCCCGCACCTCTGCGGACTGCAGCGCACCACCGCCACCAACGCCACGTGCGCCGCCGGTCGACCACCACAGCTGCCACCGCCGGGCCAGCACCCACATCCAGTACACGTAAGGGTTCTCGAAGAACCAGGTGTGCGCCATGACACGCTTGAAGTGCTCGAGGTCGTAGGCGACGCGGACTTGTGGATTGAGAAGGATGAGCGGCGTCCTGCGGTCCTGCAAGATGGCCGCCTGCATCACATCCTGGCAGACGAGGAGACACTCTGACGAGAGGCAGACGTCATCGCGCACCGGTTTGCGGCCGTTCACCGTCGCGCCGTAGGACGGAGTGAAGGCGTGGCGGAAGCGGACCGCGGGGTGGCGCGCCGCGTAGTACACGCTGTCATCTCCTCCCGACTCCACCGCAGCACCTTCTTGCTGCGCGCCTAAAGGTGTCTCACCGGGTGCTGCAGTGCGAAGGATGACGTCCAGCTCCGCAGCTGGCACGGCGATTTGCTCCATCACGGCATCCAGCAACACAGGAAAGGTGGACATGTTTGCGTAGACAACAGGGGTATAGTAGGGGTGTGTGATGAGCGCCGCGATCTCGCCCCGTGTGCGGTTCCACTCCCGCCGCTCCCACTGCACCCGACGCGCCAGCAGGCGGACGTAGTAGTCCACGAGGCGGGTCGCGTTGACGGCCTCCTGCACGTTGCCGAGAAGGTCGTACAGGGCACCAGATGCACGCGTCTTCTGTGGCAGGCCTTGTGCCGTCGCGTCGGCCTGCTGCTGCTGCTGCTGCTGCTGCTGTGGTGGTGGTGAAGCTGCCTGTGGAAAGCCTGCTCGGTGCTTCGGCGTAGGAGGGAGGAAGAGACGGCCGCGGATCGCTGCGACGCCGTTCCAGCAGCACTTCACCGGCACCGCCGCCGTCGACATCGGCGATGAGTCCGCCTCGCGTGTTTGGCTGCGACGGCTGTGGTGGCGGAAGATGCGGTAGAAAGCCTCTTGCGTGGGGTGGTCGTCCGAGTAGGGCATCTGTGCCTCCAGCGGGTTGCCAAGGCGGTCCCGGGAGACCCATGTATCGTAGAAGGTGAAGTAGAAGTCCATTCCACACGCCATGTCAAAGGTGGTGCCGCCGCCACGGCCACCATCGTTCGTGCTAGGAGAAGGAGAAGACACTGTTGGCGAGGTGGTGACGGGGGACAGCCACCCATGCGGCCGCAACTCGCGGCTCATCTGCGCCTCTACGCGACTCTCCAGCAGCGACGTGATGTCCTGCGGTCGGAAGAAGATGTCGTTGAAGAAGAGCACCACGAGTCCCTCGCTGCTCGCCGGCACCGTCGTCGCTGCTCCCGTGGGGAAGACACGCATGCCATCGTTGTACAGCGGGGCAAGAGCCTTGTTACGGATGCACGCCATCCACTCAATGCGCTCGTGGAAGGGGCGGCGCTCGACGTAGCCGAGACAGGCGCCTTCGGTCGTCGCGTACACCGCCCGCACACCGATGGCGTGCAGGCGCGGGATCAGAAGCGACTCGATCAGCTCTGCTGTCCGGTCGGGTGACACGTTGGCGTAGATCGAGACGACGACAGCGGTGGTGAGGTTGAAGGACGGACGCACTTCATCCTCTAAGAAGACGATGAGAGCTTCAGTGAGGTCGGGCAGGACGGCCTCGTTCCGCCACAGATTCAGCGCGATGTAGAAGTGGTCCCAGCCGTGCGTGGGCGGGTGGGCGGTGGGGCGACGCGGCACCGTGTAGCGCAGCTTTCCTTTGTCGATGCGGACGCGAGAGACAACTGTTGGTGTTGCCGTGGCGGCATCCGTGTGCAGCACCGTCGTTGGTGCCGCGCTGGTGACGGTGACCGGAGCGTCACGACGCTGCTCGTAGGGTACGAAGGGGAATGGGACGAGCTCTACCGCGTCCGTCCCGAGGGATATCGCCTTTAGCTGAACGCCTGGAACCGCCAAGGCGCCGACGCAATTGTTCCCGTCAGGAGTACGGCAGCTGCTCTTCCCGTAGTAAAGCACGTCCGCCACGTAGTCCACTTCGACAACCTGCGCGGCCACGCTGTCTGACGGCGTGCCACCAGCGCTCTTTCCACTAGACAAGAAAGACGGCCACCAAGAGGACAGCAGTGAGGCTTTCGGTGTCGCCTTCGTGTACCACGGACGCTTGCCGCGCTGCTGGAATGCATCCGCGCGTGCCGCTCGGCGCTCCTCCTCGACTTCCACACGCAACGCCTTCAGCTGCCGCGACGCGCGCGGGCCTGGCCGCCGCCACAGCTGCAGCTCCTCATAAAAGTCGTCCGAGATGAGTGTGCGGTTGTCACGAACGTCGGAGAGCTGCGGCGGCGTAGTGCGGTGGATGTTCTCCACGGCAAAGGGCTCCGTCACGTAGGGGTAGTCTTTGCGGTCGAGAGTGAGCGGCACCGCACGCCAGTAGGCGGCGGTGTGGAGGAGGAGGGAGAGGGGCACGCCGCCATCGCGCTGCACTTGTGCGTCCTCTGCATACCCGCCGCCGTCGCTGTCGAAGGGGTTCTCAACGACCAGTCCAAGAGCGAGGAGAAAGAGAAAGAGAAGAAGGAGTGAGCCGTGCCGCAGCGCACGTCCGTGCACCATGGCAGGATTCAGTGGAGAAACGGTGAGAAAGGTGGCGGCTGAGATTCCAAAAAACGCGCCAGAAAAGGAAAAGAAAAGGCACCTAATTTTAGAACGCTAAAAAAAAATGAAGGGAGCAAAGAAACACAAAATTGGAGAAAAATTCAAAGAGATGGATGACACGGAAAGGAAAAAAGAGGCATTCGTTTATGGGTGTGTTATTATGTGTGTCGACGAAGGTGGGGTATAGGAGAAGGAAATAGCGAGCAAGACGAAGGGGCAGAAGATAGCAGTTATATTTACCCTTGTCAGCACCTCTGCGCCTGCTGCGTAATCACGCCTGCTCCGATAAGCTTCAAAGAGCAAGACTTCAATTGAAGAGAAAAAGAAATAAATAAACAATATTGTTGAGCGTAAAATACGTTCGGTACGTGTGTGTGAGTGGGTGGGTGTGTTGTAAGATGCACAGAGCACAAGGAAAAGGGAGGAAGGAGTGAAGACACAGGGGAGATGTTGCATGCCGGTCAAACTAAAACCGATACGTAGACGAGATGCTCGGCTACCGAGTCGTTTACAGTTTTACGAAAAGCACGTTCAAGGAAGAAACTTATTTTCCTTCTTAAGATGCTTGAGGACAAGCACTCCTCTCTCTCTTTCTTTCTCATTTTTCATTCAGGCACGCGCAATTTGAGTGGTACCCGTCACCGCAACCTCATAAATCTATTGAAATCTAGGAGAAAAGTCTCAATCGATATGTTCACGTCATCGCCTCTGGCCTACTTGAAAACGAATGCAATCCTTTTCTCTCTCTGTTACAGCACGACGGAGGCCGATAGCGACCCTTCACCGCACGCAGGCCCGGCTGGAGACGCGAGCACCGCCACGTCGCCTTCCCCTGTCCAACCCACCGTGCCAGTCGCCACCAAGATGCGAGGAGGGAGAAGCACCACCGCTCGTGCGCCTGCGTCGCCACGCACGACGGCAGCGTACACAGAAGAAGTAGCTTTGATCCCTGCCTGCAGCTGCACATCATCGTGCTCTGCCTTCCCCTCCTCTGCGTTCTCAGACAGCGCAGCCACGTAGAGGTCGGGGGCACGCTGCAGAAACGCACGCTGCTCTGCTGTGTAAACACGCTGCGCCTCTGACGTCGCGCGCGCACGCAGCGCGGTATAGTCGGCCTGCACCTGGCGAATGCGCGACGCCAGCTCTTCTTGCTGCGCACGGTGCATCTGTGCGTGCATCTCACTCTCCCCATCCTTCTCGTCAGCGTGCGCACCACGAAACTGGCGCGCCTCCGCCTCCTCAGCAGCAGTCAAGGCACGTTGAGGGTGAAAGAGAAGGCGTGCGTCGTGGTAGGCCATCACCGCCGCACGCACCGCTGCTGAAGAGTGGAAATCGGCTGCCTCCCCGTACTTCTCGGCGATGTGTGGGACGTGCACGGCGCGAGCCGACGTCTCCCCGCACACGAGCACCCACAGCTTCCCCCCGCGGGCACCCACCACCACTGCCACGTGGCCTAGCAGAGCCCCACCACTACCCAGCATCATCTCCCACACCTCGCCCGGCACAACGCCGAAGACGTCGGCGCAGAGTGAGGGGTGGGAGGAGAGGTAGGCGACTTCAGCGGTTTGAATGAAAAAGGGCACATCACGAAGAACGTCGCCAGGCAGCAGCTGAGGCGCAACGGCGCCAGAGGACGATACCAACGCAGAGGGGGCAGTCGCGTGACTCTGCGCCGCTGCTGCGCTGCCGTTGTGGATGTGTTGCCCATCGATGGAGTTGGGCTGCTGCTGCAAGCGCCGTAAGGGGTTCAGCTTCGCCACGGTGGCACCGACTCGATCGGCGAGGCGGGTGAGCAGGGAGTTGTGGTGGCGATTTGTGTTCGCTACAGAGCTGTAGGGCAGACCAGACGGCTGTGCCTTGACGGAGCTGCGTGCTGACTTCATCTTGCTGCTGTTCGTGCGGTACAAAAGAAAATAACAAGTTTGTAAAATGGGATCTACATCGGTCAACTCATTTGCGGCACCAGAGAGAAAGAGAGAGAAGAGAAGAGAAGAGAAGAGAAATGGAGGAGAGACATCACCTTTGAAAAAAAGCAACAGCATCCAAATGCAAGATTGAATAAACACCGAATTGAGGAGCGGACGAGCAACACACACTCCAGGCTGGCGCAGATGGAAGATCGCAATCCCTGTATCGTTTTTATTTTTAAATTCCAGTTTTTCTTTTATATGCGGGAGTCTTCGTGTTTATCGTTGACCGTAAAGGGCCACCAGAAGGAGAGTTGAACACGAAGGAGAAGCGGCAACAGTGCAGCTGCCTGCAGCAGTAAGAGGGGAAAAAACAAAAGAAAAAGAGAGAGTGGCATCCGCTTCAAGTGAGACCGGTAGTGCTCACCGATACCAAAACCACAGGACGAAACCCGCGCTCACGATCACCTGAGCAACCACGACAGGGTGCCAAAACACGTAAAGAGGCCGCAACGCTTCCCCAAGGTCTTTTTTTAACGTAGAGAAATGGGCGTTCGAGTTGACGCTGCCGCGGGTGTTGCCCTGAGCAGGGTGAACGGCGGGCTTATGCGCCTCTCTGTGTTCGGTGCCCATATGGCCAGCCCAGTCGGTATGGTAGCTCACCGTTAACGCATCCCATACCTCGCGCTCCATCTTTTGCGACGCTTCGTTACCGTCGCTCCACTGCTCTTGACTCATATCGATTGTTGAGAGACCCGCGTCGCACAGAGGGGAAAAGGTCTTAGCGGCTTCCCATTGGGCCTCACACTGAGAAGACTCGTCTGCCCTCCCGCCGTCGTCATTGAGTTGCGAAGCAACCACAGTGGCGGTCCACAGCTCAACGACATCTGCCCCAATGTCGACTCGCTCTGGTGCGGTGTGCAGCAAGTCCGCAAACTCTTCCTCCTCTCCGCCTCTTTCTGCTGCCGCACAGCCTTTCCATTCAACCGTGTGGGAAGTAGCTGGTAACCAGTCCTGCACGTCGCACTGCAGCTGCGCTGACGTCGACCACTGTGTTCTGTCTCCTGTCAGTGACCAGGCCAGAAGCTCCTTCATGACCTCCACACAGGTGGAGCTCTGCGCCGACTCCTGACGCAAAAACCGCTGCCCCTCTGTAGAGTCGTGAAGTGCGTGCAGCAGGAGTGCGTCGGTGCGGATAGGTGGCAGAGAGGACAGGATGTTGTCCAGGCGTGACAGCGCCTCCTGCACGGCTGCGTCCTCGGTGGAGAGACAGTTGGAGTCAGTGAAGATCGCCACGCGGCCGGGCAATTTTCGGGTATTGAAGTTCTGCTGCAGCGGATCTCGTGCCGCTGGCAGTGTCCAAAAGCCCAGAATACCACGAGAGAGGGATGCGGCCGCCTCTCCAGACAAGGGCGACGGCGGCTGGAGTCGTGCGGGCAGCGCAGGAACGCCTCCGATGCGCGCCACCGCGTGTCCCTCCTCCACTTTTACAGCCCCTGCTGGCGCAACGCCACTGTAGTCCGCAAAAGCCTCCCACACGTCGTCGTAGTAGGGGACATCCTCCTCAGCTTTTGACTTGAAGGACGGTGACGACTGGGCAGGGCTGAGTGCGGCCGCGTGTTTCAAGAGGCGCCGCTGCACACGTGCCCATGTGGAGGGGACGTTGCACATGACAGCCTCTCCTCTGCCAGCACTTTGTTGATCTTGTTCTTCCTCTGTCAAACAAGACGAACAGTTCTTTGCCGTTTGTGCGTCAGGCGACGTGGCAGCGGTCCACTGGAGAACGCCAGCGGCGTTAAGTCGACCGAGAGAGCGGTAGGCGCTGTCGCTGACTTCTTCTCTCCCACGAGCAGAGGTGCCACTCGCACTGCCTGCTCCTACTGTGAAGGTGCCATCCAGTACGATGTCCTCGCTGAGGTAAAACGGTGGACGTGCAGCGCTTGCAACACCACAACGCCTCTCCGTACCACTCGGAGAACCCATCCAGGCTGCCTCCGCAACGTCGCGAGCGAGGGCATCGAACCAGCGGTTCCATGAGGGGACGTGACAGCTGCCTGCGAGCCCTTCGATTGGTGTCGTATTGCCTTCTCGGTGCGACTCACGACCGTTGCGAAGGCGACTGTGTCGACAGGCACTCAGCGGCACTTCCCCTTCCTCACTGCCTTCTCCCGCTGCTTCGAAATCACCATCTTCACGCACCCCGCCTTCACGCGTCCACCGCATGCCCTCCGCCACTCTTGCACTGTGCCAGTCCGTGACGAGCACCACACGCAGCCCGTCAGCGCCATTGCGTGGTCGCACCGCCGCGGTAAGAAGTTCACGCATGGGGAACGAGAGGGGCCGCTCCGGGTCGATAATCACCAGTGTACCCACACGCGAGAGAGCATCCGCGGCAGCGGCACCAGCATTTGCCCGCAGAAAAGAAGATGCAGACGAGGCAGTTCCATTCCACAAAATGGACGAAGCGACGTGCAAAAAAGGGAAGTAGCTCACCGCCAGCCCGAGGCTCCGTCGCAGATACAAGGAGAGGAGAGCGAGATTTGTGTGGGTGTGGTCGCCGCCAACCTCTGCGTAGCCGATACGAGGAGACGAGGTGCCGTCGCCGCCCCTCTCCTGTGCGGTCGCCTCATGTGGATCGTCGCCGGCCACGAAGAGGTCAGAGGACGTGGCGGTGGGGTTGAGCCAGTCGAGGCTCGTGTCCACCAGCACCCGCTGCATGAGTGGCGGCGGAGACCGAATGTGCACCGTGAACGGAACACGCAGCACGGCGTGTAGCAGATCAGTGCCATCAGTGTCTGAGGCGTTGCGGCTATTGCGTTGACGGTGCACACGCGCTTCCCCCTCTACAGTCAGGCCCGTAAAAGCATGGAAGAGTGGCACACAGGCGCGACTGCACGGCGGTGCTGGGTGAGTAGAGGACAACGACACGGACGAGACGTTCTGCACGTTTGTGCCTCTGCGTGGTTCGCAAGTGTCTGTTCGCTTGTCAGCGCAGTAGCGCAACCGCGTGTGGGCACTAGAGGGAACATAGAGGGCAGTGGAAAGCGTAAACAACGTGATCGGCACCGCGGGTAGAGACGAGTCAAGCGACGAGAGGGATGGCGCCACGGGCCGCAGTATCGACTCCGTCCGCAGTAGATGCCGTCTCAGCAAGCGGACGACGCCACGGGAAGATGATGAGGAGGACCGAGTATGCTCGCTGACGAAGAAGAGCGCTGTGGTGTTCGCTCCTGTGCCCTCATCTCGACGGTGGCCCGTCACACGCATTATGTGGAAGTCAGGCGCGTACGTCTCCTTCCACGTCGTTTTGTGCGAGTGGTGCACTCCGCCAAGCGTCTGTGTTTTTGAAGGACAGAGGTGGACGGAAACGTTGAGCACAACCGGCACGGCACCGGGGTAAAGCATCATGTCGGCGTAGGGCCACCAGTACACCGCAGATACAGCGGAGAGATTACTCTTGGTATTCGTGGCAGACGCGTGCACCGGTACCCCACCGACGACCAGCCGCGAAGGAATTGAGAAGGACGTACACGTGTGCGTCCTCATCCCAGCTGCCTGCGCCACTCTCTCCACCATCAGTTGCTGCAGCAACCGTCGCGGCTGCACCTCGCCCAGACCCTGAGAGAGAATACTCCACTTTGTCAGGGCAAGATAACGGGCGTACAGCAGCGTCAGCGGTTGCCCTGCCAACACCGTGCGTGAAGGTGGTGGTCTTGCCGCCGCCGCCGCCTCTGCAGCTGTGGTATTCGCGTCTGTGTCGACGAGCTCTCCTTGCGAAATGAGTGGCCTGGCCGTTGTGAACAGAAGCTGCCGCACCCGCAGCGAGGTCTCGACACGCTCCACCCAGTACACGTCTTCACGAGAATCCATGGTGATGCCGTCGACTGCTGTGCCTCGGGCCGAGACGGCGTCCCACCGCACCGCCTCCAGCGCCGCAGCCACCACGCCAGCCACTATAGGCGCAGCAATACTGGTGCCCGAGACGGTCCGCACCCGCAGCCGCGACTCGGAGGTGTTGGTGTGCAGCGCGACTCCGTCAACAGCCAGCACGCGGTGGCCAAGCGCCACTACATCGGGCTTTAACCTACCAGCACCGAAGGGAAGCTCCCACGTCGTCGGACCCCGACCCGAGAAGCCGGCGACAACCTTCTGCTCCGCTGCCCCTGCTCCACTGAAACGAAAAGCCCCTACAGCAATGACACCTGGCATGTCCGCAGGGCTGCGCACTCGTCCAAAGTTGCGGTGGTCGTTGCCCGCCGCAGCCACCACAAGAACGCCGTAGTGGTGCATCAGGGTGTAGAGGCGCCGCTGCACCGCCGCGTTGGCGTAGTAGTCTTCTCCTCCGTAGGAGAGGCTGATGAGGTCGACGGGGAGGCCGTGCGCAGATTTGGCCTCGCGGAGGAGCACGTCGAGGGCGGCGACGAGGAAACGCGTGTAGGTGCGACCGTCTCGACCAAAGACGCGAAAGACACGGACATGAGCGCGTGGTGCCATTCCGAAATAAAGACGATGTGGCGCGGACGACGCAACCACGCGCGAGCTACGCTGCAATGCAGCATCAGGTGCGGGAGGAAGAAGGAGATGACCTGCCAACACGCTAACACTGCGTGTGCCGTGTCCACAACCGGCGTCTTCGCAGGCGACGCCCGGTACGACGCTCGTGCAGGTGACGTTGTTGTGGCTGTACGCGGAGAAGCCCGCACACAGTCCGGTGTCAAGCACTGCCACGCGCACTCCGTCACCCGAAAAGCATTCCGGTCCTTCGTCATCGTCGAAGAGGCGAGCATGGACGCGGGCAGCTGCTTCCGCGGAGAGAGGGGACGTCAAAACAGGCGGTGGACGCACACAACTAGTGTTGAAGGAGCCGAGGTAGAAGTCGCGCGGGTGCGTGGCGCGGCGATGTGGTGCTCTGCTGAGAGAGGCCGCTGAGGCCTCAGAGGCACAATACACACACTCAGCTGATGCAACGAGCTCAAAGGCGAAGATGAGAATTGCCAGACAAAAGGCGCTATGAGACGCGGCGGCGCACATGCGTGTTGATGTGTGCTGAGCTCACATGAAGCTCGTGTGAGACGGATGGGGAAGACTGAGTGGTGTGATGCGTGACGCCAGGACAGCAGGAGGGTCAGGAGAGAGGTTGGGGAAAGAAGAGAGTGCTGGGAAGCTCATACATGCGCAAACTAAAAAAAAAAAACAGTAGTATGCCCACCACGTCACGTGAAGACAGCTCTTCGTTGCAATGAAAGACAGCTGCGCATAACAGCAGGCTTACTGTACAGTGCCTTTGTGTGCAATAAGGGCAAGCGACCTCCGAGGCTACGGGATTCGTGCTACACGAAGCCCATATCGTCTTGCACAGCAGCCTGTATCTATCGATCACGATTTGCATCTCGGCGCGGCATTAAAAAAAAAAAGTTTCTTTTTGTTATTTTTTTTTCCTTTCAAGATGTCTTGTCGCTAAGTTCACAGCTGTCAACCCCCTTTCTTCGGTGGGAATGCTGTGTGTGAGAAGATGCAAGCAGACAGCAAGAGAGACACTCCCTCGTCTCCTTAAAGGCTTACAGACCAGAGGAATCGAGGTAGGCGTACTGCTCAAGAGAAGCCTCGTGTCGACGCAGCAGCTCCTCCACGTCCATCTCACTGCCCACCTTCGCAGACCCGCCAAGCGAAGCAGCAAGAGCTGAACCCGGTGCGCCTGCAAGGGTAGTCGCAATCGCACCAGCCGCATCTTCCTCGCCGCTGCCCGTCCCCCAAGCCAGCAAGTCCCTCAAGGAACGCACCTGCACCACCACACCCGCCGCACTTCCCGCTGTGGTGTCGCCATAGGAAGGGTAAAGGGCAGCAGAGCGGAGAAGATGGTGCCGCTGCTGCTCATCCTCGACCGCCTCGTCACCGTCGGACTCAGAGGACGCGCTCGACGACGTCGAAGACGAGGCGGATAAGGACGACGGGGTGGAGTGGGAGGAGAAGGCACGCAGCGCGGCCCCGTCGTGTGAGGTGTGCTGTTGCAGCTGCTGCGGGGCCGCTAGTGTCTTGTCGTCCACAGCTGCTGTTGTTGTCGTCGGCGGTGGTGTGTCCGCTGCGTCGAGCTGCTCAAAGAAGCGCAGCGCCGCCGGATCGTCCTCGTCCTCCTCATCCCACGATGCTTCACTGCCGCTGCCGCTGCTGCTGCTGCTGCTTCTTGCCCCTTCCCACTGCATCCACTCCGCCAAATTGCTGTTGGTTGGGTCGTACACAGCAGCTGCTGTGGCTGTCTTGCTCACGTGCCACTGCCGGTGGCGTCGGTGACGGCGGTGATGCTGCTTGTGGTGGTGGTGGTGCTGGCGCGCGGGGTGGAGCTGACGGCGCTGGCAGATCTCGCCGTGCGGGCAGTGCTTGCAGTACTCCCCGTAGCAGTGCGGCAAGCCCTCCAGGAAGAGCGAGGTGAGGATGAGGCAGTGGGTGTGGGGGTCTTGGTAGCAGGACCGCCCCCGCAGCCCAGCCAGGCGGTTCAGCTCGTGGGCCTGCGCGTAGAAGGGCTGCTGCAGCACTGCGGCTGCCTCGGCGGCTGGAAGCTCCGCCAGCGTGAAGGGACAGGTCAACGAGTAGCCGGCGAGCACCGGGATCGACGCGTTGGCGAGCTGCGACTCGGCCACTACCTCCGATGCTTGTCCGACAGCCAGCACTGTGGCCGCAGCTTCGTTGTGGTGGTTGCCGCTGCTGCTGAGACGAGACACGGCGGCGGCAGTGAGCGGCGCGCCGGCCAGCGTTGCAGCACTCAGCAGACCGCCAGTATGACTCGTGAGGAAGTCGACAGTGGTGGTTGTGGAGGCTGCCGGAGGAGCAGCCGAAGCACCGGCAGAAATTGTTGTTGCTGGTGTTGTTCCTGCTGCAGTTTGGTATTGCAAGCTCTGCCGACTGCCTCGGTGCAGCAATAATGCATCCACTGCCTTCGCCTCCGCGACGTCATCGGCACTGCCCTGTGCGGGGCTAACGCCTTCGTGCTCGTCTTCCTCCTCCTCCTCTTCATATTCCTCGTCGCTCTCCGATAGTGACAACGCGTCTTCGCCTTCTTCCCGTGCCACTGGTAAGCTGAGAGAGCTGCTGCTACTGCTGCTGCCGCTACTGGAGCTGCTGCGAGAGGTGCTGCTCTGATTCGCATCGATGAAAGAGTCGCCCGCAACACCCTCCGTAGTCACTCGACTGCCGTTGTGTGCACCTTCAGTGGGAGGAGTAGAGCGGAGGTGAAGACGAGGGCCGCGGCGGACAGGAACGGCAGGAGTACGTGAAGATGGGGCATCAACACCAACGGTGGCGGCAGTCCGTGCGGCTTCGTTGTCGCCCACGCCGATCATGCAGTCCAGCGAGGTGACGTCCACGGCGGGCGATGATGATGATGATGCGTGCGGCAGCTGTCCGGCGCCGTCTCCTTTTTGCATGTCGCGTGGACGCGAGTCGGCAGCGGCAGCGGTTTTCTTTTCACCCTTCATGGCGGCTAACACACCTGCCTCACGAGCTACCTCGGGTGGGCGGACAAATGTGATGGTCGCTCCTGCCACCGCCCGCCGCTCTGCCTCCTGCTTACCCTCCTGCGTGGAACCAACAACCAGTTTGGAGGGTCCTGCACCGTGTCGGCCTTCGCCGGACTTTGCCACGCCACGAGAACGGCGACGAGGAAAGGCGTTGGGTGTGTTGCGCAGCAGCTGCTGAACAAAGTGCAGGGCAATCGACGCATCCTTCCGTACGACAGCAGGAGGGGCAGTTGCTGCGGCCGCTGCCGCGGGATACTGCTGCGTGCGCACAAAGCCGTCCAATGCGCGGTGTGGGCAGTGGCGCTCTCGGACGTGGTGGCAGCCCATGAGTTGGTGCAGCTTGCGCCGCCACGCCGCAACCTCGCTGTCCGTTTCACCAAATTCTCTGCCGCCTAGCGCTGGTGCACGTGGGTGCAGCTGCTCATAGAGGATCGCGTAGTGGGCAACGAGTGCGTCGCGCTGCCGCAGCGTCTCTGCCGTTGCGACAATATCATTCGTGACGGGGTCCTGATAGGTTGGGCAGCTCAGCCGTGTTGCTTCGTTGTGGAGCCACTCCCGCAGCGCGTAGGGCGGGTGGTGGGCGTAGAGGTCGGCGAGGCGGTGGGCGAGCGTATCTGCCGAGATGCGGGCAATCCGAAAGGCAGACACAGCTGAGGAGGCAGTGGGAGAAGACAAGGAGAGGGCGGAGGCCGTTACCGGCGACCCAATCGTGTCTGCGTGCGCGTAAGCTGAGAGTGGGGGGAAGGGTGGTGGTGCAACGCGATTCCGCCGTTCAACCGAAGCGGGTATCGCAGTGGTGCTTTGGTGGGCTGCAGCGCCGTCACGAATCGTTTGCGTGCCCGCATTTGCGCTGTCGTGTAACAGAGAATCAGCGCTTCCGTTCTTTGGTGACGAGACGTCTCGTGAGGGACTGCGGAGCGCGGCGGCAAGAGTCGCGTGTGTGACTGTTCTCGGCGATGACGCCGGAGTGGGCAACACTAAAGTGCGACGCCCCTGCACATCTTCCACCTCAGCAAGCAGTCCAGCACGTACGAGGGTGGCCAAGGAGAGCGGGGGACTGTGGAGGAGGTGGAAGAGGCGGAGGGCGACGTCTTCCAGTGTCGCGGCGGTGGCGGTAGGTGATGCGGGAGGAGGAAGTGATAGTGACTGTGATGCAGGGCCTCTCCCGGGCGCTGCGGCGGACACTGAGGAATAGAGGTCCGCCATCCGTCACACGGGTTTCTTGTTACAATACTTTTGAAAGCGGTAAATGAGGTGTTAATTATGTGTATGTGTTTGTAAGCACGGCAGCGGCGACACTCGACGATTACCCGCAGAGTGCGCTGGAGTGCGATATTTTTGACCGGCAGTTCGGGATGAAGACAGTCGATGCTACGACGGACGTAAATGATGTTCTGTAAACGTGCTGCGGATGGTGAGGGAAAAGAAATAGAGAAAAAAAAAGACGGACGATGGGAGAGTTGAAATGGCAGAGGAGTAGGGCGGCATGTAATAGGCAAAACGGACACAAGTGATGTAGCGTGCGCAGCTTCTATCATTTCACTAACGGAGAGCAGACAAGATTGCTGTTTGACTGTTCCGCACCGCTCTCGTTGCTTCGATGCCCTAGGTGGCTGGCAGAGTCGCGGGCCGGCGCAGCAGCGTAGAATGGCGCAGCGCACATATTTCTCACAAAGGAAGTGAGAAGAAGCAGGTCTCCGGTTGGTACGTTTATTTAGCGGCTTCTTGCCTACCTAGACCTTTCAGCTAGGTCTCAGGGAGCCGACACCCGCGGCTGAGTTCTCATCAGACAGCGTACATCGGTGCGGCTGTTATTTATCTTGCTTTTCTGTTTTCGATGAAGGAGGAGGTACGGGACGCAAGCACATCTCGTACCCTGTAAAATAATACATGATCGGCAGTGGCAGCGCAAAAAAAAAAAAAGATAGTTTACATCGCGCAAACAAAACACATGGACACCATACAACAGCACCGACACAAACACACACGCCATACAACAGCAACAAACAGAAAGAGAAGGTCATTCGGCTACACTCTAGTAAGGGCTCGACATCATCGGCGGCGACTGCGCATTGCTCGCCAGCAGCTGCATCGCCAACCACCGCAGCGGGTTCTCGGGCTTCTGCCGGGCCAGCTCCGTCAGCGCCGGCACCAGCGCCTGCTTCAGGTTTGCCTGCACGTACTCGCGCGACACCGCCGAGGTTGGCACGTCCTCTGCCAGCATGCGGGGAAAGAGGAGCGCGACGGAGCGGCGTGCACCGGCGGCGGTCTGCGAGATCCAGAAGGGCAGCTCGCGGCGCTGCGAGTGGTGCTCCTCCAGAAACGTCTCGAGTACCGCCGCATCCTCGCCGCACAGCTGCGCCGTTACAAAAGACTGCAGCAGCGCGTGGCAGTTGTGCCGGGCAAGAACGAAAAGGTAGGCCGTCCCCACCAGCTCCTGGGGAGCAGAGAGCAGCGAGGTGGGCAGGGCGGGAGCGGGCTTGCCTGCAGCGTCGAGCGTCGCCGACGAGGGCGGAGGTAGGGAGCTCTGCAGCGTTGCCGGGGCGTCCATGTTCGCATTCAGCTTCGACGTCACTTCGTAGTTCAAGAGGCGGAACTCTTCCCGGACGATGATGAAGCCCGCGTCGTAGAGGCGGTACTTGAGGTACTGCACAAAGTCGCGCTCGCGGGCAAAGGCAGGGGCAACAATGAGGAGAGCCTTGCTGACGGTGCCGGCGAGGGGGTAGCCGTTGGGGCTGCTGGGAACGTCCTCCGTAGAAAAAGCGGACATGGCGAACAGCGGAGAAGAAGCTTGGAGAAACAGCTGCGAGAGTTCGTGTGACGTTTAAGAAGCGTGGCAAAGAGGGCAGCAGTTGGCGCTCCGCGTGGCGAACTCTCTTTCTCTCTAATGATGCTTCGCGAACACTAAAAGGTTTGCGAAGGGAAAAGAAACGGGTCAAGAAGAGAAGAGAAGTAGGTGAAATGGTTCATGGGGCTCAGTCCGTGGAAAAAGCGCGCGAGACGGTGGCGACGGATGAACATAAAAAAATAAGTCGTCATTTCTACAGCTTATCCATTTTGACCTCTGTAGCGTACCTTCCCGTGTTCATGAAACTAAGGGCGTAGTGGCTCAGACGGGCTTTGTGCATTTAGAGAAAGAGAGAGAGAGAGAGCAGTCACCGGTGCAAAACACACACGGCTGCTCTCAGCACCCATTGCCCACTGAAGACACAAGAAGTAATGCTGCCTGCTCTTCAACGTCCCTCTCTCTCTCTTGCCGACAGCGTTCAAAAAGAAAACTGAGTCCCCAAGCTCTCACGTATCTGCTAGCACTGAAACGAGGTGCACCATGCAGATGTGAGCTCTGAGGAGCACGTGAGAATCAGTGGGAGAAGAAAAAAAGCAGAACTGTGCAAGCGCGAGCCTCCGCTTAACATATGGTGTCTTCTTTTTTGTTTAATTCTTTTGTAGCGCGCTGTTCCGCGTGGCTTCGACTACGTGATGGCTCCCCTTCGACACACACACACGCTCTCTCTCGCTCATCGCCGCCACCTTCGTCTTGTCAATAATAAAGGTGCGAGGGAAACAACGAAGAAGAGAAGAGCGCATGCTTTCCTTTTTCCTGTTTCTGATTGTCTTTCTTGATCTGTGTTATTGTTATCCGAGAAGAGACAGCACTGAGTTGCTCGCCACACCAACACGTAAGGAACGAGTAAAAAAAACAACAAGTAATTTACCAGGACAAGAAGTGGGACAAAGGAAGAAGAAAAGAGGAACAACAGCAAAAGATGTGCGGGCAGTCATACAGGATACACCCCCCAATAAAGAATCCTGTTCCTCCCCATCACGCTCCTTTGGTCCCTTTTTCAATGGCTTTTTTTTTGTTTGTTTCTCCGTGGTGCTCCTTGAGGACTATTTGGACGCTTGGTCACTTATTTGCTGTTGCCGTCGTAAGTCTCTCTCTCTCTCCCCGTCCTCCGCTTCTCTTCCCACATCACGCAAAAGACAAAGCACACCAAAAGAAGAAGAGAAGCTCACCACAATAGCAGAGCACCGGCACAAACAATACCACTTTGCCTCTCTCGTACCTCAAGGAAAAGCACCACGACACAAACACACATACACACACACACATTTAGCCAACTGTCCGTTAGTTAGAATAACCAGAAGGGGGAAAATAAAAGTCAAACCAAACAAGTGAATAAAAGAAGGCCTTCGAGAAACTACAACGCGTTTCTAGAATGCGTAGATGTTGTCCGCCGTGTAGCCGAGCTTCTCCAGGTTCGGCTTGATGGCCATCGTCACCATCGCAGGCGGACCGCACATGAGCGCCATCACGCGCTTCAGGCCCTTGTTCTGCGGCACCGCGTCGTCGCCGAACTTGTCCGGCACTGGGAGGTGCTTGCGGAACATCTCCTCGCACACGTAGCCCGTGTCATAGGTCCATGACGGGCTCACATCGCGATCGACTGTGTACCACACGTGGAAGCGGTCGTCGTTCTTCATGTCCTCGTCGAGCTCCTTGCGCAGCAGGATGTCGCGCTCTGTCTGGTTGCCAAAGACCAGGTACACCTTCGTGCGGTCCTCCTTGTTGCGCTTGATGGCGCGGATGATCTGCAGGATAGGAGTGATGCCCGTGCCGCCAGCGACAGCCGCGAAGGCATCCACGGTCTCCGTCGTCGCCCCGTGGCCCGGCTTGTGTACCGTGCACTTGCCGTTGCCGAGGTAGGTGAACTTGCCCTGCGGCCCGCGCATCTGCATGCGGTCACCAATCTTCATGTTGTACATGTGCTGCGAGAGCCGCCCGCCGTGTGGGAAGCGGGGATTCACATTAGCGAAGTACACCTTGATCATGAAATCAACGTAGCCCTTGTCGTCGTCGCACGAGATGGGGGTGTAGGAGTGGGTGACCGTCTCCGTCTTCCCACCCGTCGTGCACTCGGCACGCAGGACGATGTGCTGGCCAATCGGCAGCCCAAGAGTCTGCTCCGGCGTGTCGAGGGCAAAGCGGAAGATGTGCGTGTCGTGGCTCACCTCCGTCTTCTTGATCAGCTTGAACTGCTTAAACATCGTGGGATCGAGGGCCACCTTTATGGTCTTGGTGTACATGTAGGCGAAGAAGGCGCCAACCGCCACGGCGATAGCGATCAAAATTTGAATCATTGTTCTTCTGGTGTTGTGTGTGTTTTGGTCTCTTGGTGTGCCTGCTGCCACACAGTCTGCTGTTTTATCTCGGTAGTTTGCTTTGGTGTGTGTGTGTGTGATGCAACGTCAGACGTCTTCCTTTTTTAGTTCTCTGCGTCGCAATGTGCGCTGTGTGGGGCAACGAAGAGACGCACACGCAGCGACGGGTCAGCGTGAAAGAGAGAGAGAGTAAAGGAGATCTGCCCGACAACGACGACGAAACGGGTAAGAGACAAAAGAAAAGAGAAAGAAGGGTTTTGAAGACAAGGAATGACAGTAAATCAACGAAACAGACACTGATTAACAGAAAAAGGAGAAAAGAGGGACAAACTTTTATTTAAGGCGTTTGTGTTTGTGTGTGGTGGTAGAGAAATGTGATAGAAGAGAGAGAAAAATGTGAGATGAGATCGGCACGACGGCATGCAACTCGCAACAACAGATCATGTTCTCGCTACTCAACCCAAGCGATAGGTTCGCCTGAGAGGAGACAAGGTGGTGAGTGCTGTCCCGAAAAAAAAAGTACAAAGGCAAGGCTACTGCGCCATAGCTGCGAAGCGTTCGACACGACGCTTGTGCGAGAGAAAGGTGGAGAAGCTGAAAAATCAAATGAACACTCACTGGTGCCTGCCATCACTGACTACTGTAAGAGAGAGAGGGGCACCTCCGACTGCGTCCACCAAGGGCAGCACAACATAAATATCTAGTATTTTCTTTTCTAAGTATCAACGCGATCAACTCATCCTTCATTGCAGGTACATCCGCACACAACCAAAGACTAAAAATGGGAAACACGGAAAGAGAAAACTTAGAATGGAGCTCACATGGGTTTACAGAGACACACACACATACACACATACACACATACGCAAGAGGAGGGATCAACTCCTTTTGTTTACATCGATCGAGTATTCGGCGTACATGCAAAAAGTGAAGTTCGTGGAAAATCGGCAAAGACACAATAACAATTACAAGGCCACGCGCGCCTCTTAATTGAATTAGCTGAGACGCGCGGAGACGAAAAGGGAAAAAAAAACAAGAGGAGAAGCACAAGTGGAGTGCAGAGGAGCAATCCGCCGGGGAAAAAGACATGCTCAGAGAGAAGCCCACCACCCAGAGAAGGAGAAAGCCACTGCTACACTGCCCGGATATCGTCATCCGGGAACAGTTCCTGAATCTCCAAGTCCACCTCCGCCATCAGTGGATTGCTGATACCCGTTGACGTGTTGCGTGAGCTACCATGACTGGCAGCTCCCGCATTCCCTGCCGCGAGGGGGAGGGGAACGCCCAGTGCGTAGGACGGACGCCGCGCCGGGCGTGAACCCGTCGTCGCCGTCGGAGACACCTTGCGAGACGTTGCCAGAGTCGCGGCGGTGTTGGCGCTCGGGGAAGTGGTGGCAGCGCCAGGGTACGACGTCCGTGCGTGCTGCAGCAGCGTGCTCATGCCCTGCGTGACAATGGACGACCGCCGCGGCGGGGCAACCGCCATTGGAGCGAGCGCTGCCTGGTTGCTGCTCTGGCTCCCACTGACGTCGCCGTCGTTCTTGCCAGCAGGTCTGGCACGCACGTCTTCGACTGACGCTTTCTCTACCACATCCGCCACAGCTGGCAGCGTCTTTGGCGCCTCGGCTGCCTTCGCGAGTGCGCGCTTTGCATCCACCTTCGGCGCCGCACCATCGCCGTCCTCGTTCTCGCCAGCGAGCAGCAGCGCGGCAGCCGCCAGAACAGTCGAGTCGTCGTCCCCGGCAAAGCAGAAAGAGGCGGCGGTGTGGTAGCCGTTGAGGTCCGCGCCGTCCCCCTCGAAGTCCTCCTCTGTTGCGTGCTGCGAAGGCCCGGTGCCCGCCGTCAGCATATCCGACCTCAGCGAGGCACGCACGCTCGACAGCCGCCGCTCCTGCAGCGACAGCCGCTCCTCGGTGCTTGGCGCCTCGCCAAAAAGACCAAACGCGGAGTTGTCCAGCAGCGCAGCGGCGTCCTCCATCCCGCCCTCCATTGACGTGCTGAAGGTGCCGTCGTCGTCCCCGTCGTCGTCGAAGGGCCGCTCCGTCCACTCCCCCAGCTCCGCCTGCCCCGCACCACCGCTCGCGTCGTCGATAAAGACGAGCGTGCCATCGGGTCGCCGCATGAAGGCGCCATTCTGCCCCACCGCAGCCTCTCCCCTCTGCGTGGCAGCTGCGTCGAAGGTGGGGTCCGCGTCGAGGCCGAGCTTCCCCGCCAGCTCCCACGCCAGCTCCGTCGTGTCCTCGTGAATCGCCACACTGGCGTAGAGGGCGGCGCGCAGGCGGTGCACCAGCAGCTCACGGAAGCGTCGCTTTAGCGTCTCCTGCTGGCTCAGTCCCAGGCCGGCCCAGGCAAACTGGTAGTCCGACTCGCTCAGCGCAATCGCGTCCTTCGTCACGTCCACCGCACCTGCAGCAGTCGCATCCGGCCCGCTCAGGCGACGCGCTAGCCACGCAAAGTCGGCACCGAGCCCTGCCTCACGGTAGGTGCCCAGCAGCAGCGCATCGAAGTAGCTCGGGACGACGAGCATGTTGTGCGAGGGGCGGCCTTGCGGCAGTAGCCGCAGCGTAGCGTCCACCGCGGCACGCGTCACAGGGGCGGAGGCGCCATCCTTCGTCGGTGAAGCGCCGGCGGTGCTGCTGAAGCCGTGCTGCACCTCGATGCAGATCACCTCTGTGTGCGGCGCTGAGGTGAGCAGGGTGTGGCCCGTGATGAACCGCAGCAGCAGCCGCTTCTCGCTGATCGAGAGTTCCTCGTCGAGCACCTCCTTCACACACTTGCGGATGTAGTTGCGGTACGCGTTAAGCGGTGCGTTGAGGTTCGTCAGCAGCAGGAAGGACCCGCGAAAGGTGAAATCGAGAGCAGGGTGGTCGTAGGGGCCGCAGAGCACCTCCCGCACCGTACGCGAGCAGCACTGCGCAAAGATCGGCGTTTGCGCGAGCGGGGTCTGCCGCATGCCCTCCAGCACTGCAGCCCAGAAAGCGCGCGCTGCGGTGCTGCTGCGGTGCACGCTCCATGACTGGGACACCAGAGTATCGGACAGCTGTGACTTGAGGCGTTGGTACTGCCGGCGTGCCACTGCAGGGCTGCCCGAGAAGTGCGCATCGTCTGAGGAGGCGTGGCTCACCGTCAGGCTCTCTCGCAGAGAGTCCCGCAGCCCTTCCAGCACGTGCTGCGCGAGCTCCTCACGAGTGTAGTCGGGGCTGCGCAGCGAGACATCCGCGGCGTCGAGACGCACGTCCGCCACCTCCTCCTCCAGATGCAAGGCGAGACCCAAGATTCGGAAAGCGAGGGGCGGCAGGGGGAGGGAGAGGACGACATCGTTGCTGGGTGACTGGCCCAACAGCCACCCCAGCAGCGTCGGCATGGCCGTCGTGTGCGCCGGGCTGTACCACGTGGTGCAAGAAGACCGCCGGTGCTGCTGCTGCTGCCTCTGTTGAGAAGAGCGACGCCGCCCCTCAGCTGACTCACCGCCGGCTTCCGAGAGGTAGAAGGGGTTCGTCCAGGCACAAAGCGTCGCTCCATCACGCACCAGCATGGGTGTCTGACGACGGTACAGGAGCACCTCGGCGATGGCCGGTGCCCCCGCTGCCGCCTCCTCCAAATTCGTGAGGCCAACGGACTGCAGCGACACGGTGCTCTGCCGCCGGCCGCCATTGCGCTTCGGGGATGTAGCGTGGACAGAGCTGGGCCGTTTGCGGGAGGCGGGAGCAGGAGCAGCAGCAGCCGTCGTAGTCGTTGTTCCCGCTGCTCCAGCTGCGCCACGAGCGCGGCCTGTTGCTGCCGCCGTCGTCGCGGGAGTGGCAAGAGCGTAACTCGACAAGTAGTTGGGTGAGTCGAGGACAAGCACGACGCAGTTTGCTGAGGAGGTCGTCCTGAGCACAGCAAGGACGGCGTGGCGCTGCGGTGCCGGTGCGGTGGCGGTGCTGAGCGGCGACGACGACTCCTCTGTCACCTCCTCCGACGGCGGCGTCCAGCGGAATGTGAGCTCGTCACCCACGCGGATGGGGCACACCACTGTTGCTGCTGCTGCTGCGCCGCTGCCGTTGTTGTTGTTGTTGTTGCCTTTCTCCACTGCGCTCGCCGCCATGGAGCTGCGACCAGCGCGACTCTCCCTCCGCGTCCCCGCACCTCCTCCCCCTGCTGTCGACGCGGCGGATTTGCGCCACACCACCACCACGGCCAGCTTATCGTTAAGGCTCGCCACGCGCTGCAGGGCGGCCGGCGTGCGGTCCTCCAGCCGATCACCACCGAAGGCGGCGACACCACCGGGCAGCGGCACTGCACGGGCGTCCCTTGCGAGACTCACGGCGGGGAAGAAGTCGCTGGCGACCTGCTCGGCAGCCAGATCGTACAGGTCCTTCCGCAGCTCACACGCCTGCTCGGGGCGAAGATCGCCCGGCTCGACGCGCGACGCACTGCGCAGTCCTGATTGGTTAGCCGCCTTCCGCGCTGATGTGTTAAAGAGAGGCAGAAGGCGGTGCGACACCGTGGCAGCCGCGGCGTGGGCGATAGAGCGTGAGATCGAGTTGCGCTCCTTGCTTGTGTACGCCGTCGACGCACGAGACGCAGTGCCGTCGTCCGTGGCAGGGTTGTGCTCTGTAGTCCCAAGTTCGATGGACGGAGCGTGTGCGAGTGCCGGCTGGTGGACACCTTTCGTGGACGGCGTCGTGGCCGCCGATGCATGCGCCTCGCGGCTTGCCTGCACCAGCTCCTCCACAATTCCAGCGGCAGAGTGCAGGACAGCGCCTCGCTGCAACGGGCCCAAGCACAGCGGGCCAAGGTGGGCCGTCTTGGCGTACACTCGCAGCAGCGCCTGCTTCGCCTCGGTGTTCACGGCGTACAACGGGAAGAGCGGAAGCCACTTCGACATGTCCTGCGGGCAGGCTCGACCGTGCGGCAGGAGGCCGGCGGCTTGGAAGAGGACGCGCCACATGCGGCTCACGGCGAGGGCCAGCCGAGCCGCGTCGTGCGTTGTTGGGGCATGCTGGGAGAGCGGGTCGCTGGCGATCGTCGCCCCAATCACGACAAGCAGCGAGGCAGACCGCACGTGCAGCGCAGTCGCGAGCGCCACGTCGTCCGTCATCGCGGTGGAGTCATCGACGTTGCTAAAGCAGTGAGAGAGGCTGCCCGCCGGCGAGCGGCGCGACGTGCTGGGGAGGGAGCTGGTGAGGGTGCCGCGGCGGCGATCGTGCGTTGTCCCCGTCGTCACAGACCCCTCGCGGCTGTCAAACGGTAGCGAGACTGCGCGCTCGTGATGCGGAGCAGGGGGATGGGGAACGAAGTCTGGCGAGCGCCGCCACGGCACCGCTCCACCGCCGCCTGTGATATCGTCACCGTGGGCAGGCGCCTGCGCAGAGGACGCAGCTGAAGCACCGTTTGTGGAGGCGTGCGAGGTGTTTGAAGCCCCCGTCTCGAGAGACGCCTGCCGTTCCAGCTTCCGCCGTCGCCGCTCCTCCTTCAATGCCTGCGCCATCAACCGGCGATCATCCGCGCGGATGCTCTCGAGTCCACCGGCGAACAGGAAGATGAGCTTCATGAGGGCCGACATCGCCACTGTGACGATTGGTGGCCGACCACCGGCCTCGTCGCTGATAACAAAGGAGCTGACGACGAAGACGTTTGGGTACTGCTTCCGCAGCGCTGGGAAAGCCTCGTTGCACAGCACATCAAAGCCCGCACAGTAGGACGCGGCGTACTTCTCCATGACATCCACAAGCTCATCTGTCGAGCTCACACCAGACTCGTGCAGCTCGCGCCACCGCGTCGCGAAGGCTAAGACGGCGCCAACGGCGAAGGAGGAGAGCATCTGCGAGGCGAGATTCGACAGCTGGCTGATGCCCAACAACAGCGCCTCCGGGGATTGGAAGCTCTGGTGTCCGTGCAACATCTTCACGCGGTCCGCCATGGACACAAAGAACTCCGTGCGGCGGCGCGTGTGCACGCCGCAGCCGACAACGGGCGACAAGATCGCCTCCGTGGTGAGGAGGTAGTTGTTGTTGATTCGGGAGTTGATCCCCAGCGGCATCGCATTGGCGAACGTCGTGAGCGCCTTCAGCAGCAGCCCCTGCGTGTCTGCGAAGAGGCGCTGCACGTCGTCGCCCATCGCGGAGAGCGCCACCTTCCGCGCCTCAGCGGCCTTCCGCTCCGCCGCGTTCTGCGGCCGCTCCACGACTGTCTCTGCGTAGACCCACTCCGCCTCTCCCCCGCCCACGGCGAGCGGACGCGGCCCTGTTGCTTCCTCATCGCGCTTGTGCTCCGCCTCCTCGGCAAACATGTTCTGCTGTGCGCGTGTGGAGGCAGCCGCCTTCGATTCCCCGGCTCCCGCACCCGTCGGGTCTGCCTTGGCGGCGACGGCGACGGCGCTGCGCAAGATCGTGACGATGCAGTAGCGCAGGGCGGCAAACGGGGGCAACACGCGCAGCTTCTTCGTTAGTCCCCGCATGCGCTTCCCCATCGACATGAGAAAGAGGTCCAACACCTCATCCTGGGTCGTGATGGCAATCAAGTCGTCCATTGAAAGCGGACGCACCGCCTCACTGGCAAGCGGTGCGAGGGCGGCCTGCGCGGTAGCCGAAGCCGTCGCGGCAGGCGCGGCGCTGTCCGGTATCTTCATGATGCGCGGCAGACTGCCGAGCGTCGCGCTCAGCGGCGTGGCGTCGGTGCCGCGAACAGACGGGTTGGCGCTGCGGATGTCGAGTGGCTCGGCCGGATCGCTGAGCCCCGTCTCCGCCGGCGTCGCAGTCCCCACCGACGCGTTCTCGCTCGTCCGCCTCGCCGCCTTCGCCGCCGCCATCGCTCCTTCGCCGTCCTCCGCCTCCGCAGCGACTGCGCCGTCTGCAGCCCACGCCTGCGCTTCGCTTGTGCGGGTTGTGATGCTGCTGTCGAAGACGGCCGTGTGCTGCTCCGTCGTGGTGGTGGCCGTGGCGGAGCGGTCCGACGTGGACTGCTGCCTCGACAGCGTGGCTTGCGAGGCGCCGCTGAGAGAGCGCAGACGTGCGTCACGCTGCGCCAACAGCGCGTCTCGCATCGCCGCCCACGACAACGCCGCCATTTCTGGTGTAGCCGCCGTGTCACTGATCAGTGCGCCGACCGTGTTGGCACCTCGCGTCGGACTCGTCGTGGCAGAAGCCGACGTGGGGCTTTGGTGGCCGTTAAGGAGCGCCGGTTCAGCGCCGCGTTGGTGTGTTGCGCCGATGCACCGCGCCGCACGATCGTTGTCGCACAGCAGCAGGCTCGAAAGCCCCTTCAAAGTCTCGGCGACGTAGACGAAGTCGGCGAGAGAGAGGAAGCCGGACGCGAGGCACTCCAGCTCACCCGTCGGCGCCGCGGCGGCCTCTTCGGCGGCAGCCGCCAACGTGCGATCCAAGTACTCCTCCTCGCGCCGCTGCTGCGCCTCGCTGGCAGAGACAACGTTGTGGGAGTAGTCCACCATCGCGCGCGTCCCGGCTGCCGGCCGAAACACAATCGACCCTCCACGCGTGCGGTCCGCCGCTCGTTGCGACGGCACGGAGAGCTGCCGTCCCGCCGTGCGGCGTGCGCTGAGCGGTGGCGTCGGTGTGTACCGGCCCTGCTGGGAAGATGAATCTGCGTAGAGGCCGTCGGGCACACTCGTCTTGGTGGAGAGGATGGGTGGGCAACCAGCAGAGCGTAGGAAGTCGGCGGCTGGTGCGGAGTGGGGCATGTGTTTGCTGCTGTATCCCGGGTAGGAGGCGGCGCGCGAGGTGTTGAACTCCGACTGGCCGCGGTCCACCTCGCTGGGCTCCTTGTCGGAGACGGACAACTGCCGCGTCACGCCTTGGCCCATCTTGACGGCAACTGCAACACCAAAAAAAAAACTAATAATAAGGACGAGGAAAGAGAGGAAGAAAAAAAGAAAAGAAAAAAAGTAGACAAGTGCAGAAATTAGTGCAGCGTGTCCCTCTCTCCCTTTCCTTTTCTTCTTTATTTTCTTTTAGACCTTAACTGAACTCCTCACGTCAACAGAAGCAGTGAAGCAAAGATAGGTGCGAGTACTTTTTTCTTCTCTTTGTCAAGACACAAGACACAAGAAGACAGACCAAGGGCAGCGACGAAAACAATATATAGGCAGAAGTACAGGAGGATTGAAAAAAAAAAACACGGCAGCTCTAAATATATTCAGAAAAGAAAGAGAAATGGAAAAAACAAAAGGCAAGCGAGAAAGGCGGTAGATGCGAGCGCGCCGCAACACCTTTATTGGGGGAACAAACACCCAGGTGAAGCAAAGGGAGAAGAAAACGGTATAATAATGACAAAATATTGTATCAATGTCAGTCAACAGAGAGAGAGATGTGAAAAAAAAAAAAGCGGTGGTGAAACCTCGTCGTGCTGACACTTATGCTCAGTGAATCGACAACACCACTATTAAGCCACAAGAGGTGGAAAAAGGAGAAGAAAAAAAAAGGGGAGGAAAGGTGGCAAACACACTCGCACAGAAAAAAAAAAAGAAAGAGTTTTGTCGAAGAGACTAAATGAAAAAGAACAGAAAAAAAAAAGCCGCTCCAGCAAAGAGAAAGGTTCAACAACGCACAACAGAGCTTCCGAGAACAGAAAAGTAAAAAGCAACTGCACTTTGATCACACGAATGTCGTCCAACCAAGCGCAGTAGGAAACGGAAGCCGCTTTTTTTCAGCACGGACAACAAAAAGGGAAAGGACGAGAAAAAACAAAACACAAGAGGAACACAGACAGTACGTTTAGGTAGTCAACAGCGAAAAATCTTTTCAATTTTTTTCTGGTGTTGTTAATACGTATGTGCGTGTTTCACAATATCGGTTTGATGGAGTGCGAGTAGCAAACACTAATGAGGAGGAAAACAAAAGAAAAAAAAAGGGCAGAGTAGAAACGACGCCCGGCGTCTAGTATGTACACTACAGGAAACGCAGACACACACACACGCGCAGATTGTCCACGCAAAACACAACGCTGCCGGTGATCTTGTCAAAAAAAAAAGTGTGAAGAAAGAAGAGAACAAACTCGCAGAGTACGAGTGCAGGTAGCGTGCAAAAGAGAGTAGCCCGCAGAGAGGAAGTGGGTCTAAATGAAAAAAAAAAATTTCACGAGTGCAATAAGGTTCACAGTAAAAGCGAAGATCTGCAGAAAGAAGCCAGATCAGAAAATAGAAAACGCAAGACGTGAACGTGAAGGAAATAAGATATAGTATTCCAGATCCAAAAAAAAAAGAGAAAAAAAAAGAGGCAGCGAATCGACGGTTTGAGAGGTGAGAAACACACACGACGAGGATACACTGACACCTCGTTCGTAAATCAGAGGGGCAAAAAGCACTATCAAGGAAAAAAGACAAAACAAAGATTCGAAAAGAAAAAGAAAGGAGGAAGAGCTCGTGCCTTCAGCGTTTTTTTATTTATTATTTACTGCTTTTCTAAAAGGGTTGTTGTCTTCTCTTTATTTTTTTTCTTCCCTTTGTGCACAAAGTGCTGTCCAACGTTGCAAAGGGCGAGTGCGCCGTATCGAATGCTCCACACCCTGCAAGCCTCTTCTTCGTCGAGGTCTCAGAAGAGTGACAAGACACGCACACAGAGAGAGAACAAAACTGAAGCACAGAGAAAAAAATGTTGAGAGGGAAAATAAAATCACCGCCCTTAGTGACCGGAAAGTAGAAACGGAAAGAAAAACAAAAAAATGAGAAAGGTGAAAAGCACAACAAGTCAGAAGGGATATGTTGGCGAACAGGGTATGTACATGAAAGGAAAAAAAATAAGGAACAAGAAACACAAGGCCGACAGAAGTTGTGAGGCAAAAGGAGAAAAGAATAGCGCAGAAAAAAAAAGGAAGTAAGAGAAGGAGAGAGAAAGCAGTGGAAGCGAGTCTTCGGGTCTTCTCTTGCGCGCGAGAGACTGAGTAGAAAAAAATAAGGAAAGCACAGGTGCACACGCAACTGCAGCTCTCCTTATCTTTTAACTGTTTCCTTTCTTTGCTTCTCGCTTTCTGCCCAGTCGCTAGGCGGTTGTCGCACGAGCCAAGACAACGGTGAAAAAGAAAAAACAGCGAGCAAAAATGGGATCAAAAAGCGCAGATGTCAACTATAAAAAAATATAAGAAAAATAATAAGAGTGAAAGGCAAGGCAGAGAGGGAGGGTAACGGGGAGGAGAAGAGAGAGGAGGATATGGCAACCCTGCCACGGCTTCCACACCGAGCCTGTATTTTTCTTTTTTTTTGGCGTGTAACGAGGCACAACAAAAGCGGTGGGAGGAGGTAGCGGCAAATATGGCGGTCGTATTACACGAAGCGTACGAAAAAAAGCAAGGGGAAACTAAAAAAGATGAATAAAAGAAACCACCCGACACGAGACTCAACAGCAGAAGCAACTACAACAAAAAAAGAGAAAGGAAGAAAGGGTAAATTTTATCACGGAGAGCTCAGTAAGAAGACGCACGTAGGAGTCAGAGTGGAAGAGAAAAACGAGAAACGGAGAAAACGGGTGAAAGTGAAGAGCGACACGACACGTGTTTCTTTTTTGTGTGCGTGTGCGTGGTGCACTATGCGACCCGTTTTGTGTTCTTTTCCTCACTGCCTGCTCTTTTTTTCCCCCGGTTTTTCTTCTTCGTACTGAGCGATTACGCAAAGAGGGAGGGAAAGAGGAGGAGAAGAATAATAAGGAGAAATTGACTTTGAGTATGTTTTTTTTTACCCGAATATAGTTTCCCACAAATTTCTCTGCGTTTACTTCGGCACGCATCACGTGTGAGGCGTTCGGGGAAGCAAGTTATGGATTCACCGACAGCGGCGATCGAATATGTTATCGAAAAAAAAAAAAGAAGGCCAAGCACAATGGAGAAGAGAGAGAGAGAGAGAGAGAGATAAGAAAGTGGAAGATGGCAGACAATCGCATAGAGAGAGAAGGAAGAGGAACCCTGCTGCATACTCTACATGCAGGCGAGCGGAGCTGCTGCTGTTGATCGCTCAAAATTTCCACGCCTTTTTAGAAAGCAAAAGAGAGAGGATGCGGAGAGAAAAAAACTATCCCTCATGGCGTCTTGCGCGGAGTTTTGAAGGCAAAGAGGGAGAGAGAGGCTGTCGCGCAAAACTGACACATCACTACTGCACAATCTTCATTTTTTTTTTTCGGTCCTTAGTTCATGGCACACCACACGGTGGGTAAGAAAATTGACAAAAGAGGTCGTACTCTTCTCCTCCTGTCTATGGTTTATTGTTATTATTTTACTTCTGTGTTTAGATATATACAGGAGGAGAAAACAAGTAGTAAAGACGCAGTTGATGTGTGGGGGAAAAAAAAAGTGGAAGAAAGAATATGAGAGCGAAGAGCCGGCAGAGAGAAAAAAAAATACAAAAAAAAGAAGAAAAGAGCTGCGAGAGACTTAAAGACAACAAGAGGCGTCGTGACGAAGACGCTCCGGGAAATGATGGCCCAGAACCATACCGGACTTCCCAGACGGGAAAGACAAAGCACAACGAAAAGGTTCACATAGACAGAGAGAGAGAGCTATCATGGGTAAATACATGTAATCAAGGACCGTCACACCTTGCACGTGCAGCTGCCGTGTCAACAGGGAAAAGGAAAAAAAAGAAAGTGTGTGAGTGGTGAATAAAGGCCCTAGAAAGGCGAGAGAGAGAGAGAGGACGCGTTGACGAGCCACAGACCCACACACACAAACAGGCTCTTACACAAGTCTCCATGACGTGGCAGGGGAGCGACAACAACAACAACAACGACAACAACGGAGGGCGAAAATGATAAGTAAAGGAAACTGTGTAAAATGCAGCTCTCTCGCTTTAGTAAGGAAGAACAGGAGGAAAGGAAAAAAAAAAGAGAGAACAGCAGCCGAGGCGGTGGAGGAGGTGGGGTAAACACCATATATATTTTTCCTTTGTTAGTTTAAGCCTCGCACCGCGTCCCTGTCAAACAAAAATAGAACACAGAGTAGATATAAGCTCAATGAGAAAATAGAAAAGCTATTTTTCAGAAAAAAGCCTAGTAACGCACATGGGGAAAGCAGAAAATCTGGACCAAGAAAAAACACACACGCACCAAAAAAAGAGATAACATTTGTACATGGTTCAAGCGACAATGGCACAAAGGAAAAAAAAGAGAGAGTTCAAAAGAAAGCACTCACGCACGCACACGAAATTCACCTCCCGCAAGAAAACAAGTGCCAGATGTCGTGTGAGACAGGGGGCACGAGATGAACAGGAAAGACGAAAAGGAGAAAGGAAGAAAACATTGGCAAAAGGAAACACGCCAAGAAGTAGCGCCTGCACACACACCAAACCCGTGTCAAAACAATAAAGAAAGGAGAGAGTTTTATGGTTTTTTTTTTCCCACCACATCTTCTATCTTCCCCCAGCTCTACCCCAGCTGCCACCTAACCTCCGGTGCCAGGAACGCACAGTACCTCGCGAATGATGCGGGAGCAGCAGTTCGACATCAGCGGGCTCTTCGCCACGGCAGACGTCATGAAGCCACGCGCCATACTCACCCACAGCTCCTTGTTCTTTTCCCCAATCCCGTCCCGCCGCACCGAGCCCCAGGTAAGGTCATTGACGAGGTAGAGAAAGAGATACTCACGGCGGGAAGGCAGTCGCGAGTACAACGCCTCCAGATTCTGCGCATCGGCCGTCAGCGGCGACGCATCAGCCCGGCCCTGCTGCGTGCGATAACTATGCAGGCGATCCTGCACCGGCACGCTCGTCGCCATGAGAAAAGTGTGTGGCATGCCGGCACCTCCCGCCGCGCCGCTCCCACTCGCCGTGTTGCCCTGGCTGCGACGGAAAGTGCTCCCGCGGCGGTTGTGCTGCTGGATGAGCTTCATGTACTCCTGCATGCTTGAGGTCGCTTGCGAGGCGTTGGACGAGCGGTCGCGGCCGGTGGAAGGCGCTGTGTTGGTGCTGTCGCCAGATTCCTGGCCACGCACATTGTGTGGCTGGGATTGGTTGAGCTGCTGCTGCTGCTGCTGCCGCCGGCTCTCATCGTGCGCCTGCAGCTGCTGCTGTGCGCGGTCCTCCCTCACCTCGTCGGCCAGGCTGTGCATGACAGGGAAGACGCTCGCGTCCTTGCCGGCGAGCCCGCGGGACTGCAGAAAGGCGACGTACTGCGGCTCCGTCATGGTCAGAATCTCATACGCAGAGTTCAGCACCAAGGCCGGGCTCAGCAGGTTGCCGTCCGCCGGCTCCAGCCACATGAAGCTCTTGAAGGAGTAGTCCCCGCTGCTCAGCGCCTTCTTCATGAGCAGAAAGGCAAGCGGCGCGATTGGCGCGCCAAAGTAGACGCCGTTCACGATGGCGTTGCTCAGCAGCACGCCAATGGAGAAGAAGACGTTGTGCAGCTCCTCCTCCGTGTGGCACAAGATGCCGCTCGGCCCCTGACCGCTGCCCGCCGAGCCTTGCAGAAAGTTGCTGCCGGATGTCGCTGAGGCGGAGTTCGAACCCGACCCGCCATCGCCGTCGCTGCGGCTCACAATCGCCTCGATGAGGCGGGGGTTGGCCCAGCAGACGGAGTCGTTGTCGGGGCTGACGAAGGTGAAGACGCTCATCGCCGCCCGCTCGTGGCCAATCGTGAGAATGCGCAGCGGAAACGAGACGGGCATCTCCATCGCAGCCACGTGCAGCACCACCTCGCTCCGGTACGACTCGGCCTGGTTGCTGCCGGCGACGGAGCTGAGCCGACGCGAGCGGTGGACAAGCTGGGTGCAGGGCAGCACGTCCACCACGCTCCACCGCACGGCGAGGCGGCGGCTCACCTTCTCCTTGACGCCGAGAAACTCATGCATGAGGCCCTGGTACACGCGGGTCCGCTCGGGTGGGTTGAAGCTGCCAGAGGAGCAGCTCGCCAGGTCGTCGTCCCCGTTGCAGCCGCTGGAAAGAACGTCGTTGCCACAAACAGAGGTACTGAGGCCGGCACGCGCGGCGACCTCGCGCGCCATCGCGTCGTCGATCGTCACGGTGTGCGCACGCGGCGACGGCGCCGTCATGCGTGCCGCGCTGTCGTCCAGCACCGCTCCTTTGCTGGCACCCACGCCATCCGTGCTGTCGAGGCTGGGCCGCACCGCGTTCGTGAAGTACCGCGCGCTGCCGGAGCGCGTCTGCGCACTGCTCGGCGAGGTCGGCGTGGCACCCTGGCCTGCGGAGCCGCTCGCCTGGTGATTATGGTGATGGTGGTTCGGGTTGGCGCTTGACGGGGCGGACGAGTGGGAGACGCGCTCCGCCATGGCCGACACGATGTCCCCCGCGCAGAAGGTCACAAGCGGCTCGGTGGACGTCCAACGGACAAGAAGGAAGCCCTCGCTGGGCATTAACTTCGGCACCGCCTGAAGCAGCGCGGGTGCGATGTCAGGCCGCCGCGCCTGCATCTCGTGCGCCGAGTGGAAATACCTGGCGGCGACGGAGGGGGTCAACTCCGTGGCGCGATGGCGGCGCAGCGTAGCCTCGTGGCTGCACCGCATGTAGAGCTGCGTCTGCGGGTTCACGCAGGTGTAGACGTCGATGTCGCGGTCGTCCTCCAGCAGCGTGCTGCACGACAGCGAGGCGCTGGATGAGGTGGAGGTGGAGAGCTCGTCCTCTACGAGCAGCTTCTGCTGCCCCGGAGGGCTGTGTGCGGCAGCGGTGCGCGCATTCTTGGTGGGCGACGCCTTCGAGGTCGACGCGCTGTTGGGCGACCCTGCATTGACGCTGGTCATGTACTGGAACTTGTCTCGCGTCGCGGCACCGCCGTGGCCGACGGCAGCGACACTGAGTGCGCCTGGCGGCGGTGCTTTGGCGGCCAGTGTGCCGGCGATGCTCTTCGGCGCCAGCGGGGATGCCGGGCCGGTGATGTGGGCCACCGTCTTGGCCGATGTGCTGTTGCTGATGACTGCCAACGTTGCGCTGCACTGCGAGGCCGCGTCGCCGTCCTTGTCGCGTCCACTGACACCGACAGTGAGCGTGGGATCGAAAAAGTAGTTGGCGATGTCCACCCTGCCCCGTCCCTTGGCCGCCTGCAGCGCGGAGGCGAAGGAGAGCAGCGTCATGTCCTTCTGGATCGTCAAGGGCACCCGCTGAATCGCAGACACCTGCGCCATGTAGAGGTACATGAGCACCCGCTTTCCCTCCGCGTTCACCGCGTAGAATGGGAAAAGAGGGAACCACTCCTTAAAGGCGTGCGGGCAGGCGTTGCCGCTGGGCAGGGCTCCGACAGCCTGGAAGAGCATCCGCATCACCCCGCAGCACTCGTCGAGCTCGATGTAGGTGAGCGGCTTTCCTTGGTGCTTCTGGGTGAGAATGCCATGATTCGACATAATCGGCATCCCCATCATGCAGGCCACCCAGCAAATGCGGTTGAGAATGGGCACCTCCAGCATGTTGTTCAGCGCCACATCATCGGTAATTTGCTGCAGCCCACCGGGCACCCGCCGGTCATCCGCCACGATACTGCGCTGCCCACCGCCGGTGAGAAACATCAGCTTCAGCACCATCCCACTCAACAACCGCGTCACGTCAAAGTCGTCCTGCTCCTCCTTCGGTGCAATCGCCTCGAGGTAGGCGAAGAGATTCGGGTAGCGCTTGCGCAGCTTCTCCGCCTTGGCCTGGTTCTCCTTGCGGAAGCGTGCGATGAGGAGGCGGGTGAGCACCGCGAGGGACATCTCGTCGGTGATGGCGTAGCGCTTCAGCTCCTCTAAATCATCCGTCGGCTTGCCCGAGTAGGTGCGGATCGTCGCCTCAGCACGGCCCACAAGCTGCTCCAGCGTGATGCCCCTCTGCGTCGCCTTGGCACGGTTGTCGCGGAACACCTGCCGCGCACGCAGCACCTCGGCGAGCTGGAACATGACGGTGAGCACCATCGACGAGCACGCGGTTGTCACAACGAGTCCTGCGTGGCGGACGGCCGTGTAAAACTGCCGCGCAGATGCTATCATCCCCTCCGGCGTTGCTGCGTCGCAGGCGTTGAAGGAGTGCGCGAAGCCGAGCTCGTTGAGACTGGAGTTGAGCAGCCGCTCCGCGTCGTCGGGCTGGTGACCATTCAGCATCCGCCGCCTCGACTCGATGGACATGAAGAAGGACATGCTGTCTATGTCCCCCACCTTCTTCTCCTGGAAGGCGACGCTGTCGTACACTACGGGGCAGGAGTTCAAAAAGTACTTGCTGGGGAGGGAGGAGACCACAGCGGTGGGTATGCGGCTGGCGAGGAGGTCGAAGCAGTCGAAGCTGGTCGAGACGGTCGTCTGCAGCCGCATGAGGGAGAGACTCAGCAGCTCCTGGTGCTGCATCGACGAGGTGGCCCCGCTGGGGGTGCGGCTCAGCACACGCTCCCGCTCGCGATTGCCGCTCGTGTTGTTGTTGGTAGTGTTATTGCTCGCCTGGTCCCGCACGTTCGATTCCTTGTGGCGTTGGTACTCCTCCAGCAGAGACTGCAGGTGCGTCTTCCGGGTGTGGTGCTCGTGAGGCTCGACGAGCGACCCGCAGAGGTCGAGCAGGCGCTCACGCAGCTGGTCGTTGTACTCCTGCCGCTGCTCGTTCAGCTGCGACACCTGCTCCCGGCTCGGCGCCACGGACATGATGATCTCCTTCTGCTGCCGCGACGAGCGCCAACGGTCCTTGCCCAACACGGAGAGCATCACCGCGTCGAGGTACCACTTATCTCGCAGGTCGGTGTTCAAGAACGGGACCCAGAAGCCCCGCATGAGGGCGTAGTGCTCTGCGGTGATAAACCCCGACGCGATGCACTCGAGCTGGCCCTGTCGGGGGAAGAAGATAGAGAGGAGAATCTCACGAGCCTCGGTGAGAGTCAGCCGCGGCCGCCCATTCAACGACGACACGTGCGATGCGAAGCTCTCGTTGTTGGAGCCGAGGGAGTCGACGTTGCTGACGCGGCGGAAGCCTGGCAGACGGTGCGGGGTTTGGTGGGGCGGGTCCATCTCGCTCGTGATAGCCACCGACACCCGACGCGCGCGTGCCGAGTCGGCGGCGTTGCCGTTCTGCGTTGCATGTATCGAGGAGGGCGGCTGTGGTGGCTGCGGCACTGATGTCATGGTGGTGAGTGAGACGCCGCGGTCGTCGTCGTTGCTGTTCTTGCGGTTGCCAGAGGCGGCGGTGGGCTTCTGCGAGCGCGCTGCTCCTCCGTTGTGGCTCGGCGAGGAGGTGTCGGGTTGTCGCTGCAGCGGGTTGCGCAAGGCCGAGTCGCTCAGCTCACCTGACGCACTGCCCGGGCGGTGCTGCCCACCAGCTGAATTACCCATCCCGCCACTGAAACTACTATTAGGCGAGTAGGATTACGAAAGCGAGCTTTAAAAGGAAAAGATTAAAAAGAGAAAAATGCGCAAGGTACCTATATCTGTTTTTTAGTGACCAGAGGCGCTTCTTCTTTGATCGCACTTCCGATAGAGGCAGCTCCTGTCTTCCACAAAGTCAGCAGACTTTCTGCTCAAATACTCTTCACCTTCGATAGTAAAGGACGGTATGCTTTCTAAATAAATAAAATAATAAAATAATAATGCAGATGTACAAAAACACACACAGAAAAAAAAAGTATTGCAGCGGCTTCCCTACTCCCCTTTTTTTATAGTTTAACAAGCAAGAGAAGCTGTGCCGTGGCAGGCCAGAAAGCTTTTTTGTTTTTTATTAGTGGAGGAGAGGGAAAAGGAGCAGCTCTCGTGACGCACAGACTGCCTGCGCAAGAGGGAAAATAGGAGGAAAGAAAAAGATGCTAAATTCCCCGCCGTGGCAGCTACGACAAGAAGGGGATGGGCACACACACACACACACAAGAAATGCTATTCGCGTTAAACTACTTTCTTTGTTACTCTTTTTCAAATATTTTTCAAGTGACAAGAAAAATATAAAAAATGGGAGAAGCACGTAAATGATAAATAAGTCCCCTCCAAAAAAAAAAAAAGGAAGAAGAACGTAACAGGACAGCGATGGAAAGAGATGGACAAGGAAGGGGAGGAAAAGATCAAACTAGAAAAAAGAAGTAGAGATAAATATGTGCGGCAGCGTACAGTGAGACGACGCAAGCGGAGAGAGCAAGTCAGTAGGTGAAATCGAAGTGGCAATGGCAGCGGTAACGTACTCACATTCAGCTAGGTAAAAAGTTTTAAAAAAAAAAAGAAAAACAACAAAAGATATACAGTAAAAATGCAAAGCGAAAAAATCCGCGAGAGATCAGAAAAAAAAAAAACGTCAATGGAAGCTACCACGCGAAGAGAGAGCCAAATGAAGATAAACCTATATAAAAAAAAAAGCAAGTGAACCGGGTTGGGCAAAGAAAGGTGGGTTTCGTGCGCAAAAAGCAAAGGGTTGAACAAAACAAAAAGAAGAAAAAGTGAGTTTCAGAGAGATCGAGAAGGAAAATGCAGAAGCGAAAACAAAATTCCGCTTGTCAAGGCACCTGAGACCAAGACTTCAAAACAAAAAAAATAGATAATCGAGGAGAGAAAAGAAAGCGAAAATAGCCAGTACTCGTACTAGAAGGGAGGGGGGAGGAAAAGAGGACAGGGATGCTTGCAGCGCTGCTTCCAAAACTCAAGTGCTCACACAACAAATAATACTACTTAGACCCGCACACGCTCAGACACAGACACTGCACTTATCTTCGCTTTTTTTATCGTAATTTTTTTTTTTGCTTTCGTGTTTCGTTCCGTGCTCCTTCAGGTTGCTGACTAGCGTGTATGGGTGTGTGCTCGTTGGGGTGTCACCGCCACGCACAACTTACCTGCTCAAAGCAGGCGGAACAGAACAAGAGCCGCAGACAACCACGTGTCGAGAGCTCGCACCTCTATATATATTGTTCTTTTGTGTAGATAACAGAAAGCACCGTTTGCGCGCAAAAAAAAAGAGAAAAAAAGAAATCTGAATAATTTTTTAGCTTTACCCTTCCTATCTGCGCGAAAAATACAAGAAAAATTAAAGTGCGCAATCAGACGTCGAGCTCTGAGAAGACTACTAGCAGGGAAAAAAAAAACTGATTGAGGGATTGGATAACTTGTCCCGTTGACCAAACCCAGGTGACGAAAAGGAATAAGATGAAGCAAAAGTTTTTTTTTTCCAAGAGCCCAATGGCTGCCACGTAAGAAGTGAAACTCACCTCCTTGTCACGCCTCCCCTTGTTTTTACAAAAAAAAGTGTGTTCTTTTCGTTTCGATTTTTAGTGTTTTTTTTTTTGAGAACTACAAAAATGTGGGCTATTTACAACACGTAGCGTGTGGCGGATGTGCTTGTTTGGGTGTGATAGGAAGCGGCGATCCCTTTTTTTTTTAAGCTGGCGACGGATAGAGCGAGGAAGAACGACGAGAAAGCAGTCTTAAAAAGAAACAGAGCCGACAAGAAGACGCGAGAGGGAGGGAAAAAAGATGAAAAAGATAGTGAGAGAGAGAGAGACAAAAAGTGGAAAAACGCCCTTATGTGGCAACTATTAAGGAGGACGACAACAACAACAGCAAATGAGAGAATGAAAAGAAACACGTCAGACACTTATCGCCTCCTTGCGTTTTCGATCTTAAGAGACGTAGGGAAAAAAATTAGGAAGAGGAAAAGAGATCTAGACAAAGAGAAGCGGAAGAAGGAGCACAAAAATGAAGAGAAAAAAAAAAGAAAATCGTAGTTTTATGCAAAAGTTAATAATTCCCCTTCAAATTCCCGTTTTCCTTTTCTTTTCAGATTTTCGTTGTGCCTTTCAACTTTCTTCCTTGTTGTTTGCTTGGGGTAGCGAAACGCCACGCGCAACAAACACAGCTGTGCCGAGGGGTGATGTGCGTCGCAACTCACCGGCGCGACGTTGTATGTGTGTGGGCGTGTTCGAAAGATGCTCCTTTCTTTTCTTAACAGCACACTCGCACACTCCTGGACTTTCCAGATACAGCACTGCGGACCTGCAGAAGAAGAAAAAAGAGGGAGGGAAGGATAAAAGGGAGAAAGGATGGAATTCGGGAAGAGGGAGATGATGTCCCTCTTCGCTTCGGGAGAGCAAAGAAACATGTATAGTTACGACGCACAACCGGTGAGCAAACGGCGCAGAAAAGCACAGCTGGGCAGGAAGAGGCTGACAGCTGCCCTTGAAAAAAGCTCTCATCTCCGCCTCCGTGAAAAGAAGCGTAATCTCTGCATTGTGCGCTTGGAAGCACGGACAGCGTCAATGACGGCGGCAGCACACCTTTTTTTTCCCGTGTGGTGGCACCACCGCACTCGGCAGCGCAGGACGAGGGAAACGTGGACTTCCTTTAAAAGTCGTGCAGCCAATCACTCTTTTTTCCCCGCACGCAACACGCGCTCACCGGCCCAAAGCAAAAGAAATATACTGTCTCTTTCTCTGCATATTCATCTTTTCTTTTTCATCATCAATATCTCCTAACTTCGAAACAAAAAAAAAAAAGAAACACATTTCGCCTCAGAACGAGTACATCTCTTCCTCATTGAATAAAAAGAAACCCACAGTCATACACATCACCCACCGCGCAGATCAGAACAAGAGGGAGAAACCAAGAGAATGAACGAATGATGAAAAGAAACATTCGCAAAAAAGCGACGACGCCTTCCAACACGGCACCATTGTGTGTATAATACGTACCGAGAATGAGAGGCAGGGGAAGTTACATCGAGGTAAGCGCGCAGACGTACATTGGCAAGGGCGGCAGGAGAGAAGAGGTTGAAAAAAAAAAAGCATAATTGGTATCTCTTTGACCGCTGCACGATCACTCACCAGTGCTGCACCGCTCCCCTTTTGATATTCTTCTTTGGCACTTTTCCTCGCCGCGGCTCTTTAATTTTCTTTTTTCTTTCAGGTTTTTTTTTCTTTTGCCACCTCTACACTGCATGTCCGTCAGTGGCGTCTTGGACGGCTGTGGCGCTGAGAAGCTTACAGGTAGAAGCGGGAGAAGGTCGACTTGTCCTTGCGATACTGCACATTCTCTTTGCCTTTGATAAAGTCCGCCTGGCACACCTTCATGCGGCGCTCCCGCAGCGCCAACAGACCTGCCTCGGTGCAGATCGCTTTCACGTCCGCCCCACTCATCTCATCCTTGGCGTGGATAAACTCGGAGATGTCGACGTCGTCGGCGAGCGACATGCGGCTCGTGTGGATTTCAAAAATACGCCGCTTCGTCTTCTCATCAGGGAAGGGAAACTCGATCTTGCGGTCGATGCGGCCGGGGCGGATCAGCGCGGGGTCGAGAGTGTCGATACGGTTTGTCGCCATAATCACCTTCACATCGTTGCTGCTGTCGAAGCCGTCGAGCTGGGTCAGCAACTCCAGCATGGTACGCTGCACCTCCTTCGTGCCGCTGCTGTCCGTGTCGTACCGCTTCGTACCGATGGCGTCGATCTCGTCAATGAAGACGATGGCTGGCGAGTTCTCCTCGGCAACGCGGAAGAGCTCACGCACCAGCTTCGGGCCCTCGCCGGAGTACTTCTGGATGAGCTCCGAGCCCACCACGCGCAGAAAGGTGGCGCTCGTGCGATTGGCAACGGCCTTGGCCAGCAGTGTCTTGCCAGTGCCCGGCACACCGTAGAGGATGACACCCTTTGGCGGCTTAATGCCGATCTCGTCGTACAGCTCCGGGTGCGACAGCGGGAACTCCACCGCCTCCTTGATCTCCTGGATCTGCTGCTCCAGCCCACCAATGTCGGCATAGGTGTCCTCCGGCGCCTTGTCCACCTTCATGACGCTCACCAGCGGGTCGACGTCGTCCTTCAGCACGCCAACGATGCTGTGCTGGCGGTCGTGCAGCAGTACGCTGCAGCCCAGCTCCAGCTGCTCCTTGTCGACGAAGGACATCAGAGGGACGTAGTACTCGGCACCCGATATGGACACAATGGCGTGCGAGTCGTCCACAGCCTCCTCGAGCGTCGCCACCTCGAGCGGGGTGCCGCGGATGTCCTCCACCCGCTTCAGCTCCGCCTCGTAGTGGCCCATCGCGCCCTCCTCCAGGTTCGACTGCGCCTCACGCTGGGTGTTGATGGTGCGCAGAAACTCCTCCTCGAGAAGGAGGTAGTCCTTGCAGCGCTCCAGGCGGTACTTGCGCAGGAGGCAGGCGCGGCTCGGGTACACCTTTGGGATGCGGGTGGCCGCGTCGGGTCCGCGCTTCTTCTTGCGCTTGCCGATCTCCGGCGCAACCGGGGGCTCCCACTTCTCGGGCTTGTTGCCCATGTTGCCCTTGGGCATGTTCTGGCCCATCTTGGCAGCAGGAAAATAGTTTTAAAAGAAGGTGTTTCTGGTGCTGTGTTTGCGGGCCAGCAGCACAAACTCGACTCTTAGCACAGCGAATGCTTTCTCGCACACTCACAGGATGGAAAAAATGAACGGCGAGAGCGAGTGAGAGAGACGCACGTTGCAGCACACCTCTATATAAGAAGAATGATGGATGTATAGAAGCGGCAACAGAGAAAGGCAAGTGATGCAATAAAGGTAGAAAAGGCGTCTGTGAGGACGGGTAAATAGAAGTTGAGCGGTGGCGAACAGAGCGAGGTAAGATCCCGCAGCGTAGTGACCACAACAAGAACAAAATGCAGCCACTGAGAAAGGAAGAAGACAGCGACTCTCATTAGAAAACAGAGAGGGGGAGAGATAAAGCGTGAGTGTGGGTCTTGTCATTTCCGCACTTCAAAAGGAGGAAGTGGCGCATATTTTCCCGAGGCAATACTGAAGCTCAACCAAGCTTCGCCCCGCCATAGAAGAGGGCAAAAGAGCTGCATTTTGATGGTGCCTAAAAGAACGTCAACCAGTACACATCGCCTACGCGCAAGTCACTTATGACACGGCACACACACGGCAACCGTGTCCCGCGCATCTTTCAGTCAAAAAACACCAAAGCGCGCACACAGCAGCACGTCAGCAGCACTGCAGCGGTGGAGGTAGAGAGGGAGAATTTGTCATCCACACCCTTAAAAGAGAGGTGAGAAGAGCCAACTTCATCACGAAAACGTCGCCTTACAAACACAAAGAAAAACGCCAAAAAAAAGGAAGAAAAACAAAGAAAAAAGGAGTGGGGTACAACAGCGTTGCGGATAAGCACCTGAACAAGAGACAGAGAAAGAAGAGACATCTTAGCAAGAAGAAAAACGAAAGTCAAACTGAAAAAAAAAAAAACATTTGCATTATAACTAGAGGACGACGGAAGAAAAAGATGACAAACAAGACGGAGCATCATACAAATGAAACCAACTCAAGCATCATAACAAGCCATTAAAGCGTGCACTTGCCATGCTATCCTCACGTCCCACAATTGAGAAAAACAGGATGTAAAGAGAGTGGAACAGCACCAACAACGAAGGCACAAAAGGAAAAAAAGAGTGTTAAGGCGGCGTTCCACTATTGTTTTTTTTTTTTTCAAAGAGCAATAAGTAGGAACTCTCTCTCTGTTTTTTTTTTTTGGTGCTTTGCGAGACTGAAATCTGAGAGCTGATCTTCCGGTGTCAAACGCACGTAAACAGACACACACAGGAAGTCATCAACGTGGAAACAAAAAATGTCCGGCGGTCAGAAAGAAATAATTAGACACAGTCTTTTAGTTAATTAAAAAAAAGGCAGATGCACGGAACGGCGGCGCCTACAACTTCAATAAGCGCTCCGAACAAAAGTTATCGAAAGAAGGAAGGGAGCACCAGAGAGAGAACGAGAGCGAAGGAAAAGCGAAAAACGGAGATCGAATACTAAAACAAAAGCCTGCGCACTAACGCGTACGATTCTACGCCTTTGGCGCCGGAGGGAAGGCCACCGCCGGCTCACCCGCCAGTGCCTTCTTGCGCGCCGCCTCGTGCTCTGGGTAGGTCGTGTCCTCGGCCGACAGCACACGCACCACCGGCACTCCCGTCAGGCGGCTCAGGCTGTGCGTGATGTCCGTCAGCATCGCAAGGTCGTCAATCACCGGCTGCATCGCCATGGCCTGCTCGCCGTACTTCTCGGCGTTGGCGCGCACAAAGGCCATGAAGGGCATCAGTCCCTTGCTCTTCTTCATGATGTCGCCGTCGCGCGCCACCACCTGCTTCGTCAGGTCCTCAGGGAAGCTGTTGCCGTTCTCGGTGTAGATGGCCTGCAGGATCTTCAGCGCGTCGGTCTGCCAGTCAAGGTAGGCTGGGCGGGTGTAGATGACCACCTCCTCCATTGGGCCACGCTTCTTCGCGTTCTTGGTCACCTGCGAGCGGATCTCCTTGATCACGGAGGTCATGACGCGGCTCGCAACGATGAGGGAGTAGTCGAGCTCCGCCGTCGGCTTCGGGAAGGGCTGCGTCACAACCGAGTCCTCGTGCCGCAGCACGTTCTGCCAGAGGTGCTCCATCGTGTGCGGGGCGAGCGGCATCATCATCAGCGCCGTCACCTCGTAGTACCGCCGCGCAACATCAGCGTGGACGTGCAGGTCGTCGCAGTACATCTTGTACTGGCTGTACTCGTTCGAGAGCTCGTGGTAGGCCGTGTTGAGCGCCATGCGGAACTGCATGTTGCGGTAGTAGGCCTCCGTCTTGGTGATCATCGTGTTCATCGTGTTGTTGAAGATGCGGTCGAACTCGTTCCACTCGCCCGTGCGCAGGTCGCCGCGGTCCACCGTCTCCTTCGCCTGCTCGAGCAGCGTCGTGAGCTTCAAGATGAAACCGGCGGCGGTCTCGCGCACAAAGTTGGCGTCATCCATGCTGTCACCGGCGTCGGCGCAGGCGAGACGGGTGGCGTCGGCGCCGTAGGTGTCCAGCGCCTCGCGCATCGAGATGAAGTTGCCCTTCGACTTGGCCATCTTCTCGTTGTCGACCTGGATGTGGCCGTTGCAGTAGATGCCCTGCGGCCACTTCCCCTCGTCCTCCGGCCAGATGGCGGCGTGGTTGTAGAGGAACTCGGTGAGGTGGTTCTGGATGAGATCCTTGCCGGAGCAGCGGAGATCGACCGGGTACCAGTACTCAAACTCGTTGCGCATCAGCTCGAGGCTGCGCTGCGGCATGCCAACGGCGGCGGCCACCGCAGCCGCGTCGCCGCGGCCGTGGTAGATGTAGTCGAAGACCTCGTCCGTGAACATCTCGGGACGCAGGCCGTACTCGTTGTCGTCCTTGCCGGTCAGGCTGTAGGTGCCGTCCGCGCCGACGTTGAAGAAGCGGTCGATCGTGTAAAAAGCCATGTAGATGGTCGAGTCGGAGAGACTGTCAATGATCATCGTCTGCGTGGCGTCGCACGGAAGAATGGTGCCGAGGCCGAAGGTGCGGCTGCAGGGCCAGTCGGCCAGCCAGTTCAGCGTCTCCTCGAAGCCGTTGCGGATGCCGGGGAAGAAGAGGTTCATCTTCTTGAGGTGCTCGAGCACCATCTGCTTCCAGTCCTCGCGGCCGTACTCGAGGAACCACTGGTCGCACAGCGCGACGACGCACTCGTCGCCAGAGCGGCTCATCACCTGGCGCACCGGCTCGAAGTAGCGGATGCTCTCGCCGTTCTCCTCCAGCATCTCGTGCATGCGCACCTTGGCCTCGCTGACCCGCATGCCCGTGCACGGGCCGACGATCATGACGCCGTGGTAGAAGCCCTGCTGATACGCGATCTTCTTCGCCTCTTCCAGCAGGTCCGTCGCGTTCGGCCCGTTGATCTTCAGCTTCTCACACACCGTCTTCGCGATCTCGGTACCCCACTCCGGAATGTCGAGGATCGGCACGGCAGCGAAGGGCAGCACCCACTCATCCTTCACTCCGAGCTTCGCGCGGTACTCCGGCTTGTTCAGCAGCTGCGAGAAGTTGATGTAATCGTCCGGCGAGTCGGTCGGCACGCACATGACGACACCCGTACCCTTCGTCTCGGTGATGGTGGCCATCGGCAGCGTGTAGATAGTTTCATATGGCGCGTGCGGGGCAGAGAGGGGAAGGCCCACCATGCTCGTCCCCTCCACCTCAAAGAGCGGCTCCGGGTCGGCGTTCGTCTTGCCGTTGACGTAGAAGCCCTGGTAGGACAAGTTGCGCGCCGCACGTGCCGTCATGATGTAGACGTCGTCCTCGCCCTTGCTGTTGCGCACGTAGTAGGCCTTGTAGTTGAACTTGCTGCTCACCCAGCAGTTTGTTTGGCCAATCACCGTCTCGGGACGCAGCGTCGCGCCGGGCAGGACAACGCTGCGGTCGCCGATGAGGTCCTTGTGGACGGCGAAGCACTCCTGCGAGAGCGGGTTCTGCACCACAAGCTTCACCAGCGTGTACTCCTGCGGCTGCACGCCCTCGCCGGTGGCGCGATCGTGGTCGGCGCACGGCTGGTTGTCGCGCGGCGCGTACACGCAGTACCGCTTGCCGTAGTTCAACATCTTCTTGGCGTAGAGCTGGCGGAATTGCCACTTGACGAAGCGGTCAAAGTACGGGTTGCGGTCCGTCGTGATGAAGGCGCGGCGCCAGTCGATGTGGCCGCCGAAGCGGCGCAGGTCCTCAATGGCGGTGGGGGTGAAGTAGCGAATCCAGTGGTCGGGGTCGGCGAACTTGGGGATCTCGTCAGCTGGGATGCCCATGGACTCCATGATGAGCCACTGCGGCTTGGCCGGGCCCGCCTTGGAGCGCTTGCTCTTGTGCTGGCCCACCGCCACGTTGGCGGCCTGCGAGGCCGGCGTCTTCGGCTTGCCCTCCAGCACCTCCTCCGGGAACTGCGGCGGGTTGCCGTACTGCTCCATCTCCTTCGCGATCTTCTGCGCGCAGGCAGCGATGGGGGTGCCAGTGACGTGGAAGGCGAAGGCCCAGAGCGAGCTGCGGCCGCTCATGCGCTGGAAGCGGGAGGCGAACTCCGCCTTGGAGGCAGAGAAGGTGTGGCCGAGGTGCAGCTTGCCGTTCATGTAGGGGAAGGGGAAGGTCGTGAAGTACTTGGGTGGTCGCGGCTCACCCTGCAGCGGGGCGTCCCACTGATGCAGCTTCTTGGCCTCCCATACTGCCTGCTTCTCCTGCTCAATGGCCACGAGGATATCACGACGCGCCGTCGACATTGTGTGTGCGTGTGTGTGCTGAAGTTTTCTACTTATTGGCGGAAAACACCTTACTCCTTTTTTGTTTAACAAAGACTTTTAATTACTACTTGGCGATTTGAACAACGTTAAACAAGAAGCTCAGTCGTAAAAAAAAAAAAAATAGTAACAAGGACTTCTTGGTTGCTTGACTTTTTTCGTTTACTTTTATCCGATAGCTGTGACGGAGGTGGAAAGGGAAGAGGAGCCGAAAAAAAATGAGGGCACTGCAGCTCTGCGTTGCTGCCGACAAGAGGATGTGTTAAACACAAGAGAAAGAAAGAGAGAGAAGGGAACGCGATCGATGGAGCTCGTGACGAAGCACAGGAAAGACCGGCAGTGATGGCGGACAACCTCATTTTTTTTTTCTGAGAGCTGGTCGAAGACGCCGTTGAGACAGTAGAGCTTCTCTATACTGTACTTCATTTTATTGGTCGTCCTGCACACAGAAAGACGGTCACTGTGCTCTCTTTTTACATTCTGCTTGCACATTCACCTACTCCACGGGTGGGCAGCAGCGTCGCCTACTGAATAGCAAGAGAAAGAACCAATACACAGAAGAGGCGAGGAAAGCCCTTCACTCTTCTTTTTTCCCTCTTCTTCTGCAGCTCTGTTTGAATCGTGCACAACGGCTGGCTTCGAAGAGTGCTCAAGATACGACGGCAGCCGCAACTTCTTTCTTTTTTTTTTTTTCTAGCGTGCGGCAAACGCTTTTTTCTCTCTTTTGGTGAAATGAGCGACGGAATTCAGAACTAGGAGGGATAAAAATCAGCCAACCATCAGTAATAATAGTAAGCGAGCCACTTGCGGCTAGGTTGGGTTGAGGGGATTGTAGGGTACATCAGCTCCGTTCCCCTCGTAGTGTACATCAGCTTCGCAGCAAAACAAAAGAAAAGAAACACATGAAAAGCAATGAGGAGCACACACAGAACGAAAGAAAAAAAGCGAAAAAAATACAGCCAACGACAGCAGTGGCACCAAATCCTCGTACATGGAATTGACAAAAAGTGGAGGGACAAATCAAAATGCACCACGACGACAACAAGAGCAGAAACGGCGGAACATGAAGCTTAAAAGAGGGGAGAACAGAGAGAGGTTCTTGCAGGCTTACTGCAGCTGCTTCGCCTTGCGGTACAGCACCGGGTCCATGTCCGCCGGCACCGTCGAGTCAATAAAGGCGCTGTAGCGAGCGTCATCCTGCGCACGCCGCTCCTGCTGCTGCCTCATCTCGTCCCGGCGGGTTTCCACGGCACGCCGTGCGTTCTCGCGCTTCTCGGCTGCCTGCAGCTTCTGGATCTCCTCGATGCGCTGCGCCTCGGCGCGACGTGCGGCGGCGGCCTGCGCCTGCTCCGCCTTCAGCTCCTCCGGCAAGCGGCGCATCTGCTCGACATAAGCGCGCTCCTCCTCCTCACTGAAGAAGCCACCCGCCATCACCGTAGCGGTGTGGTGCCGCTGTGTCGTCGACGAAGTACCGTTGCGCTGCCCCGCATCCTCGGCAACGCCCGCCTCCTCCCGCTCCCGCTGCTGCCGCAGCTCTGTGCGGTACTGGCGGTCCTCGTCTTGTCGCCGCGCGTTGCCGTCGTGCATGCGCTGCAAGAAGCTCTGCCCTTTCGTCATGAAGACGTCCTGCGTGCGGTACGTCGGGGCCAGCTCTGGGGCTGCCTCGTCGCGGTAGCGCTGCATGCCGATCTCCTTGCGCCTCTCTATCATACCCTGCTTCTTCTGCTCCCGCTCCTTCACAAAAGCCTTGAGCTGGTCGTGGCGCTGCTCCTCGCTACGCAGAACAGCATCGTCCCGCACGCTCTCCTCGACGCGCTGATGCAGCTTTTGCGCTTTGGTGCGCGCAGTGCGGCTGTGTGCGACGTTGAAGTCACCGTTCTCGCGCTCGCGAGCTTGCCGCACCGCGTCCTCCTCCGCCTGCTCCGCGCGCTCCTCGGCGGCCTCCTGGTCGACCCGCACCCGCTCCTGCCGCTCCGCCGCCCGCTCCTGCCGCCGCTGGTCGATCTGGTAGAGCACAATCTCAAGGTTCGCATTCTTCTCCGCCATGTTGCGCTGGCGTGTTTCTAGCTTCTTGTGCAGTGCCTCGGCCTGGTCTCCCCAGGCCTGCAGCTGCAGCTCGCGTTGCCGCTCCAGCACGGCGGCCTTCTCGTCCTCCCTGCACTGCTCCCTGTAGGCGACCTGTGCCTCGCGCTCCTTCAGCGTCTCGTGCAGCAGCTTCATCGAGTGGGCATTGCGGCCACGAGGGTCCTCCTTAAGCTGCGCCAGCTCCTGCTGCGCAATGACCGCCTGCCGCTCTTCCTTCAGCTTCTCGGCGTAAAGCTCGTCCAGCACGCGCTGACGCTCCTCGGCGGCGTCCTTGGCGTCCTGCTGTGCCTGCAAGAAGCGGTCGTGTCGGGCCTCAATCGTATCGGGCCAGTTCGCCGTCCGCGCCTTGGACAGCTCGCGGCGTCGCGCCTCCTCCTGCGCGCGTGCGTCGAGTTGCTGCTGTGCCGCGCTTTGCGAGCTGGCAGTGGCGAGGCGGTGAAAGAAGGCCAGCTCGCGGTCGCTGAGGACGCCGACGCGGGTGAGGTCGACGCCGCGGGCGACGGCGTTGCCATTACCGATGCGTCGCAGCGGGTCCTGCCGGGCCCGTGTAGAGGCGGCGAGGGAGGAGGACTCGCCGTTGACAGCGGCGGTGCTGCGGGAAACTACTGTGGTACGTGGAGGCATGGTTGTCAAAAAAAAAGCTCTTCTATTTTCCTTCTTTTTTTCCCTTGTGCTCTGATCGAGTGCAACTCCTTCTTCTTTATCTGCGTGTGTATTCTAGAGTGAAGAAGGGGTAAAAGGGGAGCAACAAACAAGAACCAATATGGTTCACGGGCACGCCTGAGAAGACGACGGGCGGCGGATACAACTAAAGAGACGGTGCTGCTGCTGCTGCTGCACAGATATGCTCGCCAACGACGTCGGCGTGTACGATGCTTCGTGAAGGCACGTAGTCGCAGGAAGGGTTAAGTAAGGAGAAAGTAGCGCAGCAAAGAGGGACACTCATGATAGCAAGATCGCAATACAATCAACACAGATTGGCGTTGCATGCACCTGTCTTTGTGTGTTTGTTCCAATAGGGTATGAAAACACACGTACACAGACAGGTGGCGGTTGAGAAATCACAGCGCTTTTAGTAACTATCGAACCGTCGAGAATCAAGGGCACGCGACTGCGCAGGTTTTTTTTCATCGTTTTTCTCCGTAATGGACCTAACACTGTGGAATACAATAACGTAGCTGACGTACTCGTACAGACACTCGCACACGTTCACCGACGGAGCGTAAAATAGGGGGAGACATTAACAGGAGAGTGAGAGAGAGACACACACACATGCAACCCACAACAACCAACATACACGCTTCGACACCAGCGACAACAACAAGAAAATAAGAGCAGTCCAAGAACAGTCGCCACGAGCTCTACAGGTCAGCACCAGCGGCCATGGCCTGCTCATCCTGCTCCGCCGCGCCACCGGGCAGCAGCACGTTCGTGTCGGCCGGGTTGAACTTCATGAGCAGATCGGTCATGTCCACGTGAGTCAGCATCATGCGGCGGCAGCAGAAGCGGTCAAGGTGAAAGGCGTTGAGAGCGTCTTCTTCCGACACGCCCTGGCTTACGAGGTCGAGGTAGAGGAGGTACTTGTCGGCGATGACGTTGCCGCACGTAAAGCAGCGAACCGGAATGATCATTGTCGAGGCCTAACAGAAGAAAGCGCGTGAGATCTGGGTAGAAGTAAAACAAAGGCACCTAAGGCACTTCAAAGCTGCAGTGCTGTTGCTCAGAAAGGCAGTGTAGGCTGCGGGAAACGGGGAGTCTGGGCGGTGGAAACGCGCAACGTGCAGCCGTCTTCACGTATTCGAGGAACTACAAACCAAACAAGCAAGGTAAATTACAACACAAGGGGAGAAAAGCAGGGCAGGAAGAGTGGAGCGATGGAGAGGAAGAGAATCAGAAAGTGAATCGCATATCTATTTTTTTCTTTTGTGTTCTTCTGCTAGCTTGCCAGGAGGGCGGCATCGCACGCGCTGCTTACTAGCTTCACCCACGCAATGAAGAAGCGGTGGGACTCCTTCGCGTTGGATTTGCAGCAGTCTCTTTCAATCTGCATTTGAGCACAGATAAAAAAAATGGGAGGGGAAAACGATACAAGGACAAGACGACACGATGAACAAACGCGCACATAGAAAAAAAGAGGTAAGCCATGAGAAAGACGTTCAAGGCAAAAAGCACGACGGTGTCATCGCCAAAGAGAGCGAGACACTCTCCTCGGCACACAAACAGAAACCAATCTAAAGATGGTCATGCATGCGTAGTCTTCAAATAAGATGAAGTGAGAGGGCTGTCTCCCTTCCCCTTCCCTCACCGCACGCATCGCGTTACTTGGACCGAATCCACGGCCGAACGTCCACCAACAGCTCCAGCACACCAATCACCACCTCGACGAAGACGAGCCAAATCACGATCCACTCCAGCCGTGCGCCATGCCGCTGCGAGAAGTCCTCCGCCAGCATCGACAAAATCTCGTTCGCCGCGTCCAGCTTGTTGTCCAGCGCCTCTACCCGCTCGGCGATCTCAAATTCCTCCTTGGTGGCCTGGAAGACCGGTTTCAGGTACGCGTTCTCCCAAAAGAAGTCCGGCTCGTCCAGCAGATCAGAGCCGCTCTTCAGCATCAGGCGGTACGACAGCACCTCGCCGCGCAGCTGCAGGAGACGGCGCTCCGTGATGCTCACCGTGCCTTTCTCCCGCAGCTCGCGTGGCAGGGGGGAGCAGCTGTCCGCCAGCTCCTGCACCTGCAATTCAATGTAGTCGATCTTGGCGGACTGCGCGAGGGCATGCGAGGCGCACAGCATCAGCACGCTGCCGGTCGCCACCTCG